>CAMZMU010000067.1:49296474-49896474 GCA_947311845.1 Poa pratensis
GGAGCCACCAAGTGCCGCCGCAGGCTTCCCCCGCCCAGCCTCCCTCGGCCGCTGCCGCCGCCGGCCTTCTCCGCGGTGGTGGCGGCCCGCCCTCGCTGCAAAAGGTGGTCGGGGCCTCGACTTTCGCAGGGGCCGCTGGAGCCTGACGGGTGCGGCTGGGGGGCGGCCGCCGGTGCTCGCAGCGAGCGTAAGCCGGGGCGGCGGCCTCGGAGTTTGGCCGGCGCTCCTCCATGGCGCCGTGCGGTGCTGGGAGTCCTTGGCGTGGTGGTTTCGGGGCGCGGCGGATCTGGGGATCCCACGCCCAGATCTCGCGCCGCGGTGGTTCTCGGGCTTCGGCGGCACGTCGTTGGGCTGGTTGGTGGTCTTCTCCGAGCTGGCGGGGAGGCGGTGGGATGGTGCAGGTGGATGTCGGGCGCGGCCAGGATGCACGGCACGACGGCGCGGGGCGCTGTGCGTTGGTGCGTTGGGCTCGGGTGGGCCGCATCTGGGCTCGGCCATGTGGTGGCGACGCTGCTCTCAGCCATGTGGATGGCGGGGCGACGGCGCAGGGGTGAGGGCGAGGTGGTGCAGGTCGGGCGTGGGGTGCTGCTGTGGAGTGGTTGCGGTGGTGCTTGGTGGACGGCGGCAGATAAGTTGCAGATTTTGCGGTGCTCCGGCGGTCTCGGCAATTCAGTTTGCGGATTTGCAGCAGTTTCCCTATGATCGAGTGGTGAGGAAGAGTTCCGGGCGAAAGCCTGTACAGTCCGTGCCGATGACGGCGGCGTCTTTGACGTCGTGTCCCACCCTCGTGGCGCCATCGAGGAACTCATGTTCCTCTCCCGTGAGGTGTTTGGTGGTTTCGCCACTCCCTCCTTGGAGGCTCTCATAAACAAGTCACGTGCAAATGCATATGAGCAAATGGAAAACCCGAACTAGTTGTGGCGCCTGGACAAGCTTAAGTTCCGGTCAGAGTCGCAGGGGGTTCCATTGGACCTCCCACGAGTGGGTAGTGCGCTCGTACTGGATAAGAGGACAAGAAACTGAGTTCCTAGTACGACACTTAGCAGAACAAAACACCAACGAATTGACCTTCCACCGGGTGCCTTATCATTTAGTTATCCCACAAATATTATCATCATATTAAGTAAAGTTGAGCCAACCTATCATACTAAGCATGTGAAGCAAAAGATAGACAGACTCGCAACAGCAAACCTAAGCATGCAACTACGACTCGCAAAGCTAACAGGTAAACAAACAACAAGGTGATAGGATGTGGAGATAAGGTTGTATGGGGCAGCAAAACTGAGAGTAAACGGTGATTCAATGCTTGGAAACAAGGCCTAGGGATCATACTTTCACTAGTGGTATCTCTCAACACGTTAGCACAACTGAACGCAAATAAATGCTACTCGGGATTATTCTTCTTCTTGATGAAACAAGAGTACTATGCATAGGGCTACAAAAGCACGCCAACTGTCCAACTCTTTTTCGGCTTAATCAATAATTGTCTATGTTTCGAAAAAAAAATTATAGATAATAAATCTACCAAGGAATGAGAACAAAAATATGGATACTACTACGTACTACACCACGGCATCCATCCTCCTCGATCTCTTGTCCGATCTTACCGCCTGCTCCTGCTCATCCGCGGCCTAGTGTTCATTTTACCCAACCCAAAGTAGTCCCTTCTATGAGTTCAAACACCCCGGCTGCTATGATGGCGGCGGCGAAGGCGAAGTAACCGTCGTACTTGTCCCTGCACGTACATGTATGTAAATCTATGTCCATATATATCACGTCGTCTGTCATGAGTACATACGCTCACTCAACCGATCGACAGTATATAACAGCTTACTGAACCAATTAGATCGAGAACTTACTCAGGCTTGGCAGGTTCGAGCCCGCGCGAGGACGATTCGCGGAGAAGTCGCAGTGCATCGTCCGCTGCACGCACGAATGCAGAGATGATGAAACCGGCCGGATCGAGGACGGGGTGCAGTGATGAGTGGATGTACTATTAAATCAGCTAGCAGGTTTGGAACATGCATTCAAATGCACGATCCATTTTTTTTTGAGAGAGATGAACGATCTGTTTAGATGGAGAGTGATTTACTACTATTGCGTGAAAAAGAACTAGCGGACGAATTACTCTAGATCGCACGTGGCTATGACGTACGTACCACCGTGGTGTTGGCGGACGCGCCGCCGGCGGAGGAGAGGCGGGACGACGCCGTCGCACGCCGGAGGGCGAGGTCGACGGAGGACCGGAGCGGCGCCGCCATCGCGAACCGGAAGCGGAGGAGGGTTTTCGATCGTCGGGAGAGAAACGTAGGGATCGATGAAGAAGCTTTGGTTCGAGTTTGTTCTCCGAGAGGAACGGGTCGTCGTGAAACAACACGGATAAACCCACCGCGCCAAGGTCTTCCGCGTCTCCCAGCGGCGGCGGCGGAAAAGCTTTTCCTGCTCCAATCTCCGGCGATTGTGCTGGGCCCCTCTCCTTCCGCTTGCCGCTCCGGCGGCAGGAGGGAGAGGGACCCCGTTTTTTGCATGGTACTTAGGGCTAGGAGTTTTCTGTCATGGCGCGTCGTTGGGGTGGTGGGAGCGGCGCCCGGACAAATAAATCTGCCTCAACTCTTCTCCCACACCGGCGTTGTCCTTAATGGCGGCGTCTCGGAGTTGGTGGCACTGTGTGCTTGCCGATCTTTCAGATTGGTGGCTTTAGAGTTCATGGATGGTGTCGGCGAGGCGGCGGCGACGACTCCATCAATGGTTTTTTCCTCCTGCTCTGTCCCCGTTGCTGCGGCGTTGTCTCCGGCGCCAAGGTGGAGCAGAGAGGATTCGTCCAGGAGTACGTGCAGACGGTGGTCTGCACTGGTGACAGCTGGAAGATGGTCACCTTGTGGTGGGTTCGTGGTTGAAGGCTGATGGTTCTGGTTCCCTACTCCGACATCGTCGTGCTGGGTGCTAGTGCTGAAGTTCGATGGCGTGTCCGGGGACATGCTGCCCGGTCTGATTCTTTCAACGGCAATGGTTTGTCCTATGGCAAACTACATTGGAGGTCCGAAAAGCTGATGATCAGCGATGGAGCCGCGTCGAGCTCGGGGAAGAGGTGATCTGTCTATTTTTTCCTTGGTGGCTGCTACGGTGGTGCCGAAAAAGATGGATAGGCGTTGGTTTGTCACATAGGTTTATCCTATCTTTCCAGATCTGTAAGATCGGTGTATACGTACTTTGTATCTCGCCTTTTATTTATCAATGAGAATCGTATTACCATGCAAAAAAAAAAGAACGGGTCGTCGTGCACACGTAGTAGTAGCCAGGGCCTGCGTGGTAAGTGGGCCTTTATGTATCGGCCCGGCCACGGGGTGGGGACTTGTTACCCAACAGGCTTTCGCAGGCCGCGTGGAGCTGACAGGTGCACTCGCGCAGTTGTCAAACTGAACTTATTGTCAAAAAAAAAAAAATTGTCAAACTGAACTTGGAAGAACGACGTCGGCATGTTCTCCGTCTTCCCAAAAAACACACGATCAGTATTTTTTTTAAGAACACAGGATCGAATCAAACTAGACATTGACCATTATGTACGTACGTACACTGCTTTACTGCAACTGTATCTCCCTGCTGATGGATCGATATTCACACTAGAAATAGAAAATCTATGATACTCCATGGATCAGGTCCGGCCTAGCTAGCTTGTTCTTCTTCATCGATCGATCACCGCCCGCGCCTGGGCCTCATCCGCGGCGGCGGCCTAGTAAAATCGTGCCTCCGCCAGTAGTGGTAATCTCCTTCCATGAGCCAAATGAAGGCCATCGATCCGACGAACGCGGCCAAGCCGAAGAAACCATCGCCCTTGTCCCTGAACGTCATACTCAACCGTCAACCACGTACTGTAATGTAGCAGCACAATATGGAAACAATGGAGAGAGAAACTCACGGCTTGCCGGAGGCCCCGTGCGAGTAGGCCTCGGCGTCGAAGCTGCTCCTCCGTCCATCACCATGGTGGTACGTGCGTACCGCCCTGGTGTTGGCGCCGCCGCCGCGGGATGATGGAGCCGGTACCGCCATGGCTGCGCGCCGGAGCGCCATACCCACAGAGGACCGGAGCGCCGCCGCTGCCATCGATGATCAGTCGATCGGGAGCGGAGAGTTTCGGGAGATAATCGGACCGACGAAACAGCTTCTGTTTGGTTCGAGTTTTGATCGAGTTCAATTAGGCGGGTGGAGCAGAGGAGAGTCGGGAAGGTCTCTCGTCGTCGTGCACGCAGGCGCAGCGGAGGCCTGTTTGGCACGTGAACCTGGCCTTTTATCTACCGTGTTTGGAGAAACCAACTCGGCTACGGCCTACGGGCTCGATCGGGGTTTGGTTGGCCGTGTGGTACAACGTGATTTGCTGTACGTACTCCCTCCGATCGGTTTTAAATCACGTTAGAAATGAACTGAACACAGGTAAAACAAAAAGCAATGCCCACCAAAGAGTGGAAATAAATATGTGGAGGTCGCGCAAGCGAGGCGATCGTGGCGGCGGCCTAGGGTTTCAACCCTAGCCGCCGCCACCGGTGACATCTGCAGTTTCATCGTCGTCGCCGGCAAAGATTCGACGGGTCCTCGCCTCCTCTAGGTGCCGTTCTGGCACTAGGAGGGGTGGGGACCTCGGACCTGCGCACGGCGCTTTTTAAGGTCCTTAATGTTAGAGCTTCGTTTTGGTCGTCATCTTCTTCGTTAATGAAGATGGTCTCGTCTGTAATAAGTGATCTTCCACGCTTCGTTCGACGGCGAGATACCCTTCCCGACGTCAATGGTGGATTTGGAAGATTAAGTCTGTCTAGGTATGGTTCTTCAGATCTTGCTTCGCCAGATCAATCTTGGACTGTTTCTCATGGTTGTCGCGAGGAGATTTGTCCTCGCAATATCTATCCCGGCTGCTACGTCTTCGGCATTGGTGATTCGTTCTCTCGGCTCCCAACGACGTCGACAAAGTGGTTCGGTTATTTGTCCCTGGAATATCAGTGGTGGTGCTCTTGCCGATGTTGCTTGATTAATTTAATGGCTGCGTGCGTGCACAAAGCCTTGGCATTGCGGCTCAAAATTAAAAAGGGAGAACTTTCAGTGGTATTCACAGGTTTGTGGTTTGTTGGTTTCGGCGTTGTTCTACGGCTGCCTTCAGAAAAGTACAAGATTGTGTCATGGATGAAGAAAGGGCTTGAAGATCTCATAGATTTGCTAGTCTCTTTTAGTTTTGTTTTTGTAATCGATGTAATCGTGTACTCTTTGCTGGTTTAATATATGTGAAAAAATTCAAAAAAAAAAGCAGTGAACTGAACATGTACTACCTTTGATTCATAAAAAGTGACGGGAGTTGTACATAGAATTTATACGTCACAAATACATTCCTGTCGACATATATATCGGATTGGAGAGACAATTTTTTTTTACAACTGGCGATACTTAATTAGGATCGAAGGGAGTAATCTTTTTACGCTCTCACCTATGGTCCACGGATTGTCATGTAATTCCTAATGTTTGTTCTGTCCACCGTTCGAGCGGCAAATAGGGCTACCCACACCTCATCGATCCGAACAAACCCTGTTTGTAGCTCATAGCGTCTCTTAGGGGAGCGACACACACTCTCCCACACCTCGGGCTTTGTTCTAGTAGGCCGGCCCAGATAGCCACTTCCTCAAAAGCGCGCTTTTGGTAAGGTTTGAGCAGTTTCCGACAGATTATGGTTTTCTTTTTTGGTTTTTTGTTCTCTTTTTTGGTTTTTCGGTTTGTTTTTATTATTGGTTTCTGCTCATATTTTTAAAAAATAATGAACATTTTAAATTTAAAGAAACTTTCAAATTTGAGAACCGTTTAAATTCATGAACAATTTAATATTCCTATTGTATTACACCTCCTCTTAGTTGATAAAAATGGAACGTCTGACATAGACGATGGCGCATACTTCAGTTCTTGCAACTGGATGTTGAAGTGGGAGCTATGCCGAGAAGAACTTGACAAACCTGCATATAGCGATTGTCGGCACCTTCACCCAATATAAGGTAGTGCATGATGCACCCTTTCAATGCAAGGCAAGGATTTCAGCCTCTTCAACAGTGGTACAATGCTGGAGGGTAGACCATGCCAGAATTATAACTTCTCCTCTACAATTATAGATGATGCAACCTACTGTAGCCTAACCTTTTTTTGGATAATAGGTAGTTTTTGTAATTTGTATTCAGCTTTGCTCGGCACTAAGGGGGAGGACTCCACCGAGACCGAGGGGTATCTGGAGAGGACGGGTCTGGCTGGGCTCGCAGGATAATCCATTGCGCCCATGGGCGGTGAAAGTCGATGCCTCCTCATGATACTACGACCGTAGATAGTTCACCGGGCACTTTGTAAATCACACACGATGGACGTAATGGAAACACTCTTGACGTGCGCCCAACCAAGTGTATGTACGTATGTGAGTCAACGATGAATTTCTAGCAATTCTGTCGCCGGATATATCCACATATATCGTCTAATAAAAAGGAAGGAGAGGTAAGGAAGGGGGTAGAAAAAAGGAACCCTACTGATTCACCACCCCTATTCCTACAACCCAATGTTGGACCTAAGACCGATTTTTCATTGGAAGCGGAAAAAAAAGCTTACGTGTGCTGATGCCACGAAAATACCAAGAACACGTCCCAAAATATACAATGCATGCATGAAACTTAACTATACTACATGCAGATAGAATAACAAAGAACCAAAACGTAAACATATGCAATGCATGCTATGCTAGCACACGCGTTATTTCCTCCTATAAATCAAAAGAAAGAAGAAAAACACAAAGCGTTATTGGTTGGGCCGACGACCCGCTCCGGCGCTTCTCCTCCCCTCTGGTCGTCTTGCACGTACGTAGAGCGGGGCTGTTTGTTTGGGTGGATTTTATCGGGTAGTATAGGCGAGAGCGACTCGCTTTAGGACTCGGGGTCTGTTCCTTCCATCTCTGACGTATAGGTGCATAGTCCTAGACATAGCCCAGCCCACGGACGATGTGGGCCGCCTATGTGTACGCCAAAAGAAAAAACGTACCTACTGGGAGACCGTGTCGGAGAAAACTACATGCAATGCCATTAGGTACTACCTCTGTTTTAGAATATAAAACGTTTTGGTGATTTGCTATTTTAGTTTCACTAGTAATGTTGCACGTGCAATGCACGTATCTTCAAATGCTTAAAATTTAAGGTGTGTTCTTATACAACAATATTATTTTAATAACCAAGCGAAATTATTGTGCACAAATAATAATCTTTTTTAAATCCAAATAATCATACATTTCCTATTTTTCTCATTGATATGGGTAGAATTGCAGCTTGTCAGGAAATATTATTCACTTGCGCTTAACTTGCACATGTAATAGCTGTCATATTTGCAAGTTCGTGTTGGTATTGATTAAGATACACTCTTCTACAAAACTTGTCTTGCTAAACTCCTGCCAATGCTTGATGTTACAACACGATATCAATGAGAGAGCAGGTTACAAAAGTCATGGAACAATGTGTGAGAAAAGAAGGGGGATTAAACATAACCTTGTCTCTTACTGCTTCCGTTTGTCTTCCGCTATACATTTACAAGGCGGTACTACCTCCGTTCCAATGAATAAGGCCTATATTATTTTTAAAAAGTCAAACTGTGTGAAGTTTGACCAAGATTTTTGAAGAAATTATGAACATGTACGATACAAAATAAACATGGTTAGATGTATCATGAAATATATTTTCACATGATATCCATATAATATTATAGTTATTGATAATTTTTTCAAAAAGTTTGGTCAAAGTTTGCTTAGCTTGACTTTTCCAGAAAAATATAAGACTTATTCATTGGAACGGAGGGAGTACCATACTACCATGGCTTCTCACAGTCGAGAACACCATAATGTTCAACCATAAAACAGAGCACCCTAGATAAACATCATCATGGCTTCAGAAAAAATCGAATCAAGACCGTTGCATGACGATGCAGTTCTACATATTTAAAGAAGATCCAAACAGCTCGCATAAATTACTTATCTTAAGGAACCCCTGGCTCGCCAATCATGAACAATACCATGATAAGTAAACTTCTACCCGCAGAAAAGGATGACATGAAGTATGTACTCTGAATTTTCTTCTTGTTTCCATCCTGTAATTGGTTTCCGCTGTACCTATTCTCTTGGTTCAAATTCAGGCGCCCTTGTAACATTGTGCGCATTCCTACAAATCATTGAGTCTATCAAACAAAAATAATAATTTAAAAGTGCTAGTCATCAGTACCCTTCATATCTGTGATGAATAGAGATGTTCATCATATATACCACACAAGTTAGTTCCTTGTATGTACAGCCATGCAATACATAACCATTAACAGTTCAGCATATGGAGAAACCAAATAGGTCTCATTAATTTGTAAATTACCACCAGATCTGTGATTAAACATCAGAGTTCCCAGAGAATGATAAATATGCATCTTATGAATAAGCAGCTCGATTAACGTGATAAATGACTCTGGTGTAAAGAGCAATGCACTATTGCTTAAGGAAAAAAACAGGTAGATAACTATGGTAAATTGGTAATAGTCTGTTGCTATGGGGAAATATAACCCTGGGTCCCATATTTCTTCATTTCGCATGGATACAAATAATACTAATCATGCCAAAATAAGATGCTTCTGACCTTATAATTTTTAAGGATCATTTTTCTCAAGGAGTGACATATAGCAGGTGTATGACCCACACCTAGATGGCCACATATACAAAGAATTATCAGCCTGACTCGTCAATAGAAAAGAGAGAATCAATCCAGGACAAAGATATCACTGAAAGGATTAACGTAGACTGCAATACTACACATGGGTATGGTCTGATATATGGTTTCCATTGAAGATAACCTGTGACAGCAACAGATGTACAATAATTACGTTAATAGCTTCCATTACATACGATCGGAAACAAAGATGTATTTGTTGTAGCTTTTGTTTACATCCTTCAAGTTACATGTAAGACTGAAAAGGAGTTGAAATCAATTAGACTAAATGAAAGGTTTTGTATTGCAGGAAACCTGAAACGAAACAGAACATATTGAGAAGGGATTGACTTCAAAATCGATTGAGGGGTTGTCACTCTGAGGCTGTTAACACAATTCAATAAGAAATGAATATATTGAGGGCTATAATTATCAAGAAAACATAAGAACCTAGTTTGAAGCAAATGTGGGGATCGATATAACCTGAATGGCCGGTGACAGATCGTAGATACGGGGGACAGAAACACATTTTTTGTAAACGAAGTAGCAATTGTTCCAGCCCATAATGCATCTTGGCGCGAGACCGTGTTCTAGCCTGTCTTGCAGTTGGCGGCACGGCCATGGTTACAGCCGCTCTTGTGGCTTGGCGGCCCGGGCTTTGACCAGTGGCGGTGGCGTAGGATCACGTCTTTGGAGTATGAAATCTGCACCTGATATGATGAAGTGGGATCACGTCTTTGGAGTATGAAATCTGCACCTGATATGATGAAGTGAAAACTGGAGATCAACAACTAACAATATGCATACATTTAGGGAAGTAAAAATGCACCTACTAATTACAGGAAATTGACCAAGGTAGCTCATGCTGCTGGACCGACACACTACACTTAATTATTGTAACCAAATCTTTTAGGGCTATTCCATCATTTACCAAATCAGCAGTACAAATGAAAAACCGACCAACTGCTCAATATCTCAGAGAAACCTATCAGGCAATCAGTACTTCTTTGAGAATCAGTGATTTGTACACAATCATGTAAATAGCTACACATGCAGATTTATTAAGAAACAGAAGCAAAATAAACAGATATTTTATACGTAAACACGTTATGGTCACCCAGAAAAACATAATCTTTTCCAAAGTTGAATCTATATATATACATGTCTCACAATAAAGTCAGTCCCATATGGCAAAGCTGACCAAAGATGAAATTCTAATAATCCATATCTGAAAGATGATTACAACGACCATGATTGTGGTGGCAGAAAGACTCCAATCGCAATTACCTCTAGGAAAATCAGCTTCCTGCCCAATAATTATTACTCATGATGAACAAATTAAGAGAACCAAATATTGGTTACTATGTCAGGGAAAAGTTTCTGGTACTAAAAGATTCCTCTGCCCTGGAAATATCAAGAAATCTCAGTCAAAGGTAGTATAAAAAAAATCTAACCAGATGCATGCCACACATAATTCATGCTTCGAAGGTCAAGTATAGGAATGGATTTGTTTACACGAAAAAATTGATAATTACTTGATGGCACAAATTCTGCTATCCCTGAAAGATCTCCAAATAATACTGATGAACTTGAAGCATATTTGTTGATCAAGGAGAAGATTACCTTTTTAATAAGAATTATGCATTTTAATAGTTGAAGTAGCATTTTTAATTTGTCACGGTGTTAGAGATGAAACAATGTGGGATTAGAGATGCATCACCACAACAATCCCTGACCAAAGCATGCATACTCGAGTCTGATTTAATTTAAAGATCAAACATTCCAATAGCCACTGTTGGTGTGTGCACATAGAGTTTTTTGCAACATCCAGAACTATAAAGCTTGGAGTGGAAAGCAACAGTTGAACAAAGATACAATTGGCAGAAGTAACTGAACACCTCTTTTCCCATAGTAGATACCCCCATATGTACCGCATGCCAAATTTGCATATCAACTTTAAGTTTCAACTGCAATCAACTATTCGTACATGTGAATCATAAGCCATACAGTTAGGCTTAGATTAAGTCCCACTACCAATACAAGAAAATGGGCACTCCTCTTTCTGGAAAAATTAACTCCACATACCAGTATGCACCCACCCATGAAGGCATAAATTGCAGTGTTATCCTTTAACAGCAACAACTACACGGAAGTACAGAGACGATCATAAACAATTGTTCTGCTTTACCTCAACCCGGGCGGCAGGGGTCTCCGCGGCGGTGGGCTGCAGTGGTCGTCGCAGCGGTGGGCCGCCGGGGTCATCGCGGCGGTGGGCGGCAGGGGTCGTCTCGGCGTTGGGCGGCATGGTCTTGGCGTTGGGCGGCCGGGAGCCTCGGCGGGCGGTGGGCGGCTTGGGTCGTCTTGGCGTTGGGCGGCCGGGAGCCTCGGCGCGGCGGTGGGCGGCCGCGAGCGTCGACGGTGGGCGGCCGGGAGCTTCGGCGCAGCGTAGAGCGGCCCGAGCGTCGGCGCGGCTGCGGGCGGCCGGGAGCGACGGGGGTGGGCGACCGAGTGCGTGCGGTTTCCTTTCCTTTCTTACGATTTAATTAGTGGAGATGAGTGTGCGGGTCGTGGGCTCAACATTGGATGAATTCAGGACGTTGGATTCAGCGGATGGACGGTTGTTAGTAGGGGGTACGATACATCATTGGTTAAATCTGGATCATTAGATAAGGCTAATCTAAGGCCTGACGTTATATGGATCAGCCACTCTGGGTCTTTTTATATTAGTGGAGATAAAACATGTTATGTTTACGAAACGGAGGTATTACAACCTAATAATGTAGTATGACAAAGTACTCAAATCTAAAGCCACACACTGAACCTGATAACTATACACTCAGAACGCGTTGAGAGTCTCCTCGAGTAGTTGGTTTCTGCACCTTAGTAGTAGTAGCATAGGTTTGCCACTTTGGTATCTAACTTTTTGCAGGCTTTGAGACGTTCACCAGCGCCGGCGAGAGACGCCCGCGGTGGCCTCCCTCATCAACTATCTATGATGGATGGTGGCATATGGACGCGGATCGGGTATGCTCGTCAAAAAATATAGTACCATTTAAAACTTTAAATGTTATATTTTCTAGTGCTATAGTTTTTGTGTATATAACTCATATTATATTGATCAAATTGACAATCTAGGCACACCGGCAAGACCAGAGGGAGTAGCACGTACTGCACACATCAATGAAAAAGACACTTAAGTGGAATGGCAAACTTGCATCGCCATTTCTTAAAAGACTCACTACGGGAAAGACTCAAGACGCCGACGGCCATGTCGGGGCCGTCGGCGTAGACCCCGACCAGGCCAGCCTAGATCTTTCCTTTTTTTTTTAGCTACGCCGAAGGCATGCCGTCGGCCTAGCATTTTTGTTTTTTTTCTTTTTGAGCTACGCCGATGGCATGCCGTCGGCCTAGCTCTGTTTTTTTTACTTACTCACCGTTTTGAGCATAACTTTTGCATTGGAACTCGGATTTCGATGTTCTTTAGCTCGTTTCGAAGAGGAGAAGTAGATCTACATCATCATACAAATTGTTCAAACTATATTTTTCAAAAAAAATCCATGAGCAAGGACAAAAAATTCCATGTTCAAACTAGGGTTTCGCCGAAGAGGGGCTCCGGAGCGTCGGAATCCAACCAAAAGTTAGTTGGTGCCATACCAAGTGGGTATAAGTGTGTTTTGGGTTGTAGATGTCATACCATGTGTGTCAGGATCCATACCATGTGGGTATAAGCCTGTTTTTTCTCCAGCGGGGCTAGGTTTTCACCGGAGAGGGGTTCCGGAGCGTCAGGATCCCACCACAAGCTAGGGGGTGCCATACCATGTGTGTACAAGTGTGTTATGGGTTTTGGATGGCAAATATTGCACTCCGGGGTGTGACCTGCTTCACCGGCATCAACTTTTCTCTTGGGAGTTTCATGACTTATAGCGTTAAAGTCCAGATCGAACAAATATGAGGAAATCTTGTCAAGAGTTGGGTTATACATTTGTCTTGTGACTTCCTAGGGCCTAGCCTAACACAACCAATCAACTAGTTACACTTTGCTACCCCATTTTGACGTCGGTACCGGTTTTAGTCGTATAAGTCTGGTTTTTCTCCAGTGGGGCTAGGTTTTCACCGGAGAGGGGCTCCGGAGCGTCGGGATCCCACCACAAGATAGGGGGTGCCATACCATGTGTTTACAAGTGTGCTATGGGTTTTTGGATGGCAAATATTGCACTCCGGGTTGTGACCTGCTTCACCGGCATCCACTTCTCTCTAGGGAGTTTCATGACTTATAGCCTGAAAGTCCCAGATTGGACAAACATGAGGGAATCTTGTCAAGAGTTGGGTCATACCATTGTTTTGGGACTTCCTAGGGTCCACCCTAACACAACCAAGCAACTAGGTACACTTTGCTACCCCATTTTGACGCCGGTACCGGCTGTATTCATATAAGTCTGGTTTTTCTCCAACGGGGCTAGGGTTTCACCGGAGTGGGGCTCCGGAGCGTCGGGTTCCCACCACAAGCTAGTGGGTGCCATACCATGTGTGTAAAAGTGTGTTATGGGTTTTGGATGACAAAGATTGCACTCCGGGATGTGACCTGCTTCACCGGCATCCATTCTCTCTAGAGAGTTTACATGCACTTATAGAGTGATAGTCCCCGATTGGACAAGCCGGAGGGAAACTTGTCAAGAGTTGGGTTATGGATGATATGGATGTCATATTTGCATTTCTCTCATTTTTCTAATCGATTTAGACATATTATTTGTCAAATTTTGATTTACGAATTTGTAGATATGAATTATTCAGTATTAAATGGAAAAAAGCAAATAAGTTAATTATTATTTGAATTCAAGATTATATTAATGATTCATTTCTTTTTATTTAAATAATTATTTGGATTCATAAAATAAAGGTGTGTGACATCATAGTCCATGGGTTAATAGGATTGATAGGATACTATTGTCAGTAAAACATCTGTTGTTTCTAGGTAGCTCATAGGGAAGGAACTAAGAAGTTAAGTGTGCTGGGCTGGAGTAGTCTGAGGATGGATGACCTGTGGGGAAGTGTTAGTAGAAGCGAGTAATTAATGTTGGAATTAAGAATGCTTAGAGATAAATGTGTGTCTAGTGTGACCTGAGGATGGGCTGGAGCAGTCTACGCCGATGGCTTTTCTACGCCGACGGCAACTAGGCTACGCCGACAGGGGTATACGCCGACGGCCACCGTCGGCCTACCCCTAAGCCGACGGTTTTCGGCCTTTCCCCGACGGCAGGGGGCCGTCGGCGTCTTGGCTGTTTCCCGTAGTGACTAGGTAAAATATGCAGTATAATTGTACTGTAGTTCTTCAAAAAAAAGTACTGCTTTAGAAAAGAATAGTTAACTGAATTTTAGATGAAAAATCTAGGACATCTGCGTCCACGGGGTTCTTGAACATTTAAACTGCAACTTCCCAAAAAGAGTTTCAGTCAAAGAGGAACGAGCATGCCATGCCATGCAGATCGAAGCTCCTTTACCTCTTTCTTTCATTCTTTCAGAAATCTGCATGAATAAAGCTAGCTCGCAGGCGCGGTCAGTCAAACTCCGAACATCCCGCGCTCACACATCCCGATAAGTTCGACCACTCCCTCCTCAGCTCACTCTACATCCAGGACTAGTTCTTGTCCCCTGACTCCACCAGATTCCGACCACCAGATCACGCGCGCGCCGCACCAACTGTCCGCCGACATGGCCGTACACGGCGGGTACACGGAGCACATCGTCGGCAGGGTGTCGAGCCTGGTGGCCGTGTGCACCCGGCGCGTCTCCCGCGCCACCCGCCGCCTCCTCCGCAACCGCCACCGCTACGGCGTCTCCTCCGCCCCCTCGCGCAGGAGGACGCGGCCCGTCGGCAGCGACGGCTTCTCACGCGGCCGCGGCAGCAGCAACCCGCCGGCGACGGCAAGGGAGACGACGGCACAATAGAGGTCATCAAGGAGGAGGAGGGCGACGGGGAGGGCGTGGTGTGGCGCCGCGCGATCCTGATGGGGGAGCGTTGCCAGCCGCTGGACTTCGTGGGGGCGATCCACTACGACAGCTTCGGCCGCCGCCTGGCACGCCCGCCCACGGGCCCGCGCTCGGCGTCGTCGCTCTCGTGCCGATCCTCCGGCAGCCTCGCCGCGTACCTCGAGACCACTGAGGAGTGAGGTCTGAGAAATCTCATCTGGCTATGAGCTCCCCAACGCGCGTGACTATCCTAATCTGCACGCGTGAATCGATCTATCGATCGCTGCGTGTACGTGTGCGTGTTCATTAATCGTTCTGTTCTTGGTTGATTTGGTTCCTAAGGTCCTGCCCGAAGATCGATCGATCTCGGTGCCGTTTTCCACGTTAGAGTTTTTGGGGAGATGTAACCTAGACCTGTTGAACAAATTAGTACATAAATAGCTCCATCGTTCCTTTCTTCTCATCGTTTTGTTGTTGCGATCTTTCTTGGTTAGTACATTTGAGGCGCACACGCGTCTTTGAGTCTCTGTGTGGCGGCCTTGATTCTATGCAAGTTTGTTTATGTTGCACCCACGAAGTATGAAAACTGTCAAAGTTGTTCACCCATTGAAGCGAGACCAAAGTCAGCCTTAGTGATCCGACACTGCCCAGTGGGATAATCGTCGTTGAAGAGATAAAAGCTAGTCTAGGGATACAAGATGATCATCCCTAAGAGTACACATCGCATCAGGATGTTTCGATGGTCTGGTTTCCCTTCTTCATTCCGTGAGACCTTGGATCGATATGGTTAATTCTTGGGATTGGCTCTTTGAAGGTTTGATAGGACAGGGGGGAAACCAAGGATGATCACTCTGTATGTAAATTAAGTATCCTCGTCAGATCTGCTTTTTTTTAGAGTGAAGGCTGGTGGGTGTGGACATAAAGTACTGGTCTAGCCAGATACAAACATAGTCTTTAAACGAAAAAGCCAAAAAACGAAATAGAAGTCTCATACACACAGTACAAAGCTGATCACAATATCCAGCGCTATATGGTATAGTCCAAGGACGTCACAAGAGCGACACGCTTGCTCAAGTGATGGTTAATAACCATCCAGTGGTGACGTTCCGAAGAGATCTTGTTGGTCCCAGGCTAGCAGCTTGACATGAGTTGCTACAGCGACTAGCTACTGTCAATTTGACACAAGGGACTGACGAGTTTCGATGGAATTTGCGCACTTGTGGTAAATTCTCTGTGGACTCCATGTATACAGCACTCATCAAACCAGATGTGCCGGTCGACAATAATAAGAAAATCTGGAAAATGAAAATTCCACTAAAAAACAAGGTTTTTGCGTGGTATCTTCGTCGAGGAGTTATTCTTACAAAAGACAACCTTGCGAAACGCAACTAGCATGGAAGTAGACAGTGTGTCTTCTGTCATAAAGACGAGACGATAAAACACCTATTCTTCGAGTGCCAATTAGCTAGTTCTATATGGTCTATCATCCAAATAGGTTCTACTATTTACCCGCCTAAAGCATTGCTAATATTTTTGGCAACTGGCTGAACGGTGTGGATAATAGATTCAAACAACTTATTAGGGTGGCAGCGCTAGCCGTAATATGGTCGCTTTAGCTATGTAGAAATGACAAGGTTTTTAACGATAAAAATTGCTCTCTTATGCAGGTTATCTACAGGACTACTGCTACACTCCGTTTGTGGTCTCAGTTGCAACGTGTGGTGCATCGAAACCTGTTTATGGAGGTCTGTACAAGACTGGAGGATACGGCGAGAGACTTTTTATCCCGACATGGATGGCAGCATAATTTGCGGATCGGCCCTCCACCACCATAGGCGTTTTTACACTTTCTCATTCTGATATGTAATTCGCCTTTTTATCTTTAGAACTTTCAGACTTGTTTCGGCTGTGTGCATCTTAGTTATGCAGAGGCTGGGTGTAATGCTTAAACATCTTAAGTAATAAAACTCCCTTTATCAAAAAAAAAAAAAAAAAGCTGATCACAGGCACAAACCAAAACGAAACCAACCTAACCAGATAATGTTAGGGACACTAAAGAGAAAACAACAACTATGAAACAGCAGCACATTTATCCCCGCCTCCTCCCACGAGCGCCCAGCAGTTGGTATCTCGTGGCCGTTATTTTTAGTTTCTCCAGAGTGTCGTCCCACCTTTCCCTAAGCTTTTCCGGCAACAGATCCCGAATTTTTTTAAATAATATTTTTTTAAACATTTATTCAAAAATAGCACGTGTTTTCAGAATTTTTGAAAAATAACGCGCCGTCGTCACGGGTACTGCCGAAAGCAGTGCTTTCGTCAGTGGCAAAGACGAAATCATGGTTTCATCATGGGTCTTGCCGAAAGTGTGTGCCCCTAGGCGTGTCCACACACTACAGGAATCAGGCGATACGCCGACGGCTTCAAGCCGTCGGCATAGGCCAGAAAACCATCGGCGTAGCCTATGCCGACGGCAGCCGTCGGCATTATACGGCCTCGGCTCAGCCTATTTTGCCGTCGGCGTAGCCTTAGCGCCGAGGGCCAGGCCACCGGTGTACAAACCGTCGGCATATTGTTTCCAATAATTTTTCTAGTTTTTTTGAACTTTTTCATTCAGTTTTTTTTTAACTTTTTTTCTGAATTTTGTTTGAACTTTTTTAATTCTATTTCGAAATTTCTCACTTAGCCACATACTTAATCTCTGATTACACACTTAATTTTAGGTCAAAGTACTTACCCTAGTCAAACTTCGCATTCGGTCACCCATCCTCAAATTAAGTGGAATGAGCAATTTGAGGATGGGTGACCGAATATGGAGGTCAAATAACTCAAAAGACACATTAGACCATGAAAAACCAATAAAGAATTTTGCTAACAATTAAATTTGTGTTTCAGAAGTTTCTACTGCTCTATATATATATATATATATATATATATATATATATATATATATATATATATTCAGCTATTCTACAACCACTTGTAGAATAACTATTCTACAATCCTTTCTGAACTTCGCTCGTCACATAAGTTAACTTCGCCCGTCACAGAAGTGAACTTCACAAAATTTTCCCAAATGAACTTCTCGGCTGACAATAATTTTTCCTGAACTTCGCTCGTCACTTGTATCCTAGCTGAACTTCGCCCGTGGCGTAAGTTAACTTCGGCTTTTTTTTCTAATGAATTTCGCTTATTTTTCATATATGGACTTTAAGTTGTCACGGTAGTGGAACGTAACTTCAGTTCATTTAATAAGTGAACTTCAGGTAAGTTCATCGGTAGAAAACTATACTCGGTCATTGTCCCCTCGCCCCCACTTCGTGGCATAGGTGAACTTCACACAAAAGATCACAAACAAACTTCTCGGCTGACCATTATTTTATTTCTAGACTTCATTTGTCACATAAATGAACTTCACAAAAATTCGTAAATCCTTTTTCTGAACTTGACAAAGCGAACTTCACTAAAAAAAAGGAAGACTTCACAACCAGAAAAACAAACTTCCCACCTCGGTCTCTCTAAACTTCAAAATCACAAACAGCCAACTTCATGAAGAGGGTAACATATCACAAAGAGGATAAAGCTAACTCCACGACACAAGTAAGTGCACTGCTCAGAAAAATGTTGTGGCTAAAAAAAGTGGCACAAAGAATCTGTAAAAATAAAAGTCACACACAAAGAACTTCTCAGAAAATACAATAATCCAGCAGCGCACTGGGATTGAGTGGTGGGGTCGAACTGTCACCGCACTATCAAACATGCAGGGCCTGGTGAACTACCAGTAGAGCAGGGCTGCTGTGCGCGAAGGATCTCCAGATCGTGGCGGGGACGCGCATCGGCGGCGGGAGGTGCTGGTGAATTCCCAATCGCACACCACCAAACTCCAGATCCTTTGCTGTGGCTAGGAGCTTAGGGCGGCGATGAACCGCCGGGGCCGCGCGGGGGTGAACTCCCCGCTGGAGTGTGGTGAACTCCGACGAACTTCATGGCGGTGGCACGGGACCAGATCCGACCGCCGTGAGGACGGCGACGGTATGTGCGGTCTCGATCTAGCAAGGAGGTCCACGGAGGCGCTCAGGACTCGATCTTTCGACGGGAAAACCTTGGTGGCTCGCCGGTGGCCTGTCCGGCTATGGGGAGCAGAGGCGATGTTGCCGGCCGGCGCAAGGGCGATGGAGGCCTAGGGCATTGGCGGTGAATCTCCACGAGTTGCGCAGCGAACTGCAAGCAGGCCCGTGTTGATCTCCCGGCAAGGAGCGAGCTCGTGGACTCCGGAATTGCACACAGGACTCCACGGGAGATGCACACTTGACTTCCACGGGAGGCACGGCTGAACTTCCAGCGGCGCACAGAACTTGACCAGCCATGCTCGTGAAGGATGGTGGGGGCGCCGGCGGGATCCGCGTGGTGCAGGGATGGCGGTGCGCCGGCGGGATCTCCCGTGGTGCAGGGCTGGCGGCGCAGGTGGGAGCCCTCCCGGGCGGCTCGAGGTGGAGGTCGAGGGCCTTCCAGGGCGCCGCGCGGCGGAGGTCCGGGCCCTCCCGGGGTGGCAGGCCAGGCGACGCAGGTGGGGGTCCTCCCGGCGGCGCGAGGCGGAGGTCGAAGGCGTCCATGGCGGCGTGGTGCAGAAGTCGAGGACCCCGGCGCGCGGTGGAGGTCGGGGCGGCAGGTTAGTGCCCTCTCGGGGACGGCGTGCGGTGGACCTTGGCCGGAGCCAAGACGGCGGCAGGGGAGAACGGGTGGCCAGGGTGGGGATCGGGTGCGAGATGGGAAGTTGGTCGATGTCTGGTGGGGATCGATCGGGATGTAACGTAGGTGGTGATATTTTTTTGGACGGTTCGGTTCGGTTGTTTTCTCGGTCGGGTTCAGTAGGTATTGTAGAATAACTATTCTACAAACACTTAAAGGGGTTGTAGAATAGTCCCACCCTATATATATATATATATATATGCTAAACTACTGATATACTAAAACATCAACTAAGATATTTTCTAGACCTCCTATGATTTAGCGATCTCGCCCATAAATATGTATAGTGATATATAGTTTATGCAATTGTGAAAGTACAATTTATGAAGAAAATGATGTTACAAATTTATGACCAAATATAGGACAATGTAGTTGTATTTTTCCTATATATAAATTACAACCGTATAACTAAAAATGTTATGCATTACATAGGAAGTATTTAGTAACTTTGGTTAAGTATGTCAAATAATCAATAGAAAATTATACTTGATAAGTTCGTAGCATCTTACAAATGAGTTTAAAATACATAAGTTTAGTTTAAAAAATATAATTAATTCCATTCGCCCCGGACTCCACTAGGTAGCGAGAGAGCACCTTACCATCAGGAAGGTCATAGGTGTCAGAGCACAGATGGGCGGGGGTAAATGGCCTGGAATTCAGCTTGCACTGTTCCGTCTTGAAGGAAGAGTAGGTCTTCTACATCCAACCTAAAGGGGATCATACGTGACCGCTCCTATGAGACTGAATACAGCTCGAATCTACCCACGGCCTCCGCCTCTCCCATGCACCAGAAGGTGATCTCCCGCTTTGACTAGTGCTTGTGCGGTTGGCCACGAGGGCGGTGGCAACGCATCCTGGCATATCTGGTGGCGAAGAGAGGGTGGCTGCGAGGATGACGATGTCGGATGGCCCTGTGTTCCCATCCAGGCAAAGCATGTTGGGGAGGTCAATGGTGGCGCCCGTTCGGAGGTTGCAGGCGACGTGGCCTGATGTCTGGTTGAGGCCAGCGAAAACCCACACACCATCGTAGGAGCCGAAGTAGCAGGCCGGCGGCGGCATGCGCTGGGCGAAGAGCTTGCGTTCTGCCCCTTTGCTGAGGACGAGGGAGAGGGTTGGCGCGGGGCCAAAGGTGAGGAGGAGCCACGGTAGCGGGGCAGGCTGCGGCTGCGAGTGCATGAGGGCATTGGGCCAGTTGTTGCAGACATTCCGGACGGTTTCACGGTCGGCTCGGCAAGGCAGACGATGAATGAACTCGAACAGCAACTCCAGGGGTAGATCTGCCCAGTTGCGCCGTGCCATGACGACCGGAGGTGGAGTGGTGGAGTTCGGGTGGGGAGGTGTGGCGCCCTGACCCGACTGCTATACAGTGATACTGTGTCTCCGGTTATCCGATACCACCAGACACACTATCAAAGCATAATAGAGAGATCAAGACTTGTGGAACAACTGGCACATCACAGACTCTACGACACAAATCATTATAATTCAACTCTTATAATAGAGAAAGATAGCAAATGACAAACAGAGGTCACAGACCCAACATTACACCATGCGGAAGCGAAGGGCGTTGTTCTAAACAACAAGAACCAAATATGGCCTAAGAGGCCTACAAATAAACATCCAAGCGCCAGCTGTTCCGGGATGTCCCAAGCTGCCACCTGGGAACCCCAGACTACTCGTCAACGTCCACAAAGAACCCACCTTCGAGGTCGGTGCAGTCCTCCTCTGAAACAAAACAAACGACGTTGAGTTCGACGAACTCGCAAGATTAAGAGCTAATATATGCTCGATGAGGCTTTCAAAGTTATATGGCTGTTTTGCATAAAGCTGATTTTATTTATGAAAAACATAACTCGAAGGCATCGACTATACAGAGTATTTTCAAAAGAGGTAAGGAGTACTCTTTCTTTCATCACCTTACTCATCATCAACAATCATCAACCATTGTACCTGTTCAATCAAAGGCACCTCCCCGAATCACCCTCGAGGAAGCTCACCTTGCATTTGTGAGTGGTACCTCTAGTACCCAGTTTTTAATCATTCCGTTAAAGTTATTCTATGATCTTACCTTCACTTCCCAAGTTCGTCCATAACCGCGGACACGGCTTTTCGAAAAGATTTAACCCTGCAGGGGTGTACAAAGTGGAAGTCCCCGGAGTCCCGAGGGGCCCCAGCTTCTTCGCCACGCGTACCGTCCGGCCCATTGCCTGTACAATTAGCTCTCTTCCTTGGAAAGCCGGCTGGGTGGGAGCGGTGTCGACTTCTCCCTCGTTAAGGACTCTCCAGGATCATCAGTGCCGGTAGGACAGGTTTGGTGACTCCTCCAATCCCCTGTCCCGCGGACACTTATTTTTCCTAATACCATCATCCTCATCTCAGTTCATCCCACCATCATCACGCACGCGCAAATGGAAGCCCGAACTAGAGGACCCTGGCTAGCCCCGCTCGAGTTATTTAGTCTATGAGGGTTCCTGCAATTGCATAGGCCTCACGCATGGTTGCACGCTCAGTCTTGGTTCAAGAGGTATAGAACTCGCACCTAGGCGGCGAGAACGAGACAAAGCACCACAACCACAGTGGCCTCTCATCCCCACCTTTAAGCATTTTATTACCCATCACCACAATTTCCTCCACCATCATTCTCATCTCATCACCTGTTTCCAACATGAAGTAACCATAGTACAGCTATGCATTAAACTAAGCATGGCTAAGCATCAACATAGCATAGTAAGTATCTCAGGCCACAATACAAACCTATGGATAATAGGAGGGAAACAGGTAAATGGCATAGGGAACTTAATGCAACTATAGGATACTCTAATCCAAGTGAAGTGACATTTGGAACCGCATGCAATATTATAGTGGAGAAGATATATTTGCGGAAAATAGGATAAGATATGCTCAGGGGGGGGGGGGGATTACGCTTGCCTTGTTGAGCGGAGGAGTCAAACTGCTTGTCGGAGTAATGATGCTCAACTCCGAACTCGTGATCTACCGGAGAGCAAACAACACCGGAAAGCAAAAACAATAATCAACACATGGCAATTGTGCAATGCATACAACAATGATGATATGACATTCTAAATGCACCCTAGAGGCATTGAACATGATCAACAAGTTAAACGGGTCCCCATTATATTTATGGCATTATTTGGAATAAACCCCATATTAAAACTTAGTGATTACCATTACTACTAGAGCACATTATTGTAATTGTGATCGATGATGCATGATGATAAAGATTTTGGATCACTCATGTTTTTCTGAGAATTTTGATATAAGGAACACATTTTTTCGGGGGTCCCGATATAAAGTTATTATTTTAATAAATTTCTCTTTTAAACTTATTCTTTTAATTATTTAATTCCAACGATGACATAATTTAAGTACCCGACTCGCGGAAGGGGATGGATATGCTGGAATCATCGGAGTTCGATACTCCAAACGCGGGAGGGGGAAACGGGACATGTACTATCGAAAGGGAAGGAAAAAGGAAAACTGCCCAATTTTCTGCACAGGCCGGAATTTCCGGTTCAGAAGTGATCATGGGCCGGAGTCTCCGGTCCACCGATTTCTCAGCCCAATACGGCAGCTACTGGACGCGGGCCGGAGTCACCCCGGAGTTGGGCCGGAGTCTCCGGTTGGAGAAGAAAACACTCGAAAAGAGCAGCCCAAGCACGGGCACGACGCGAAGCTACGGTGGCGGCGATGTTGCTACGACGAACTCACGGCTACGGCTCGCGCGAGGGATAGCAGGAGCACAGGGGGGGGCGCTGGCTCACCCTGAAGTCGTGGATGCTCGCGGTGGAGGCGGAGGTGGCCGGAAGCGGCGGTGAACGAGCTCGAGGTCCGGCGGACGGAGGCGGGGAGGACGTGGACGGCGGCGTCGATCCTAGGCGTCCCGGTTCGATTCCTCTGGCTGGGACGGAGAGGACGGCGAGGCGGTGGCGGCGGTGCGGTTCGATTTGCTCTGGGATGCTCCAGTCGACGGCGGCGCGGAGTCAACGGCGGCGCGGTTGCGTCTCCGCGGAGAGAGACGAGAGGGAGAGGAAAAAGGAGGGGAAACGGGGAAGAGGCTGTGGGAGCAGGTGAGCGTCGTGGGGGAGTGGTCTCCTTGCAGGTGGAGGGGCAGAGGGAGGGCCCTGGGCGTCGCGCGTCGCACGGGAGCGACCGCGCGGCATGGTGTGCGCGTGAGCAGCGGGAGGAGAGAGACGGTGACCGTTTTGCAGGGAACCCCCTGCCCATTTTATTTCCATCACCGATAGGTCCCTGGCTGTTTCTTTTAAAACTCCAGCAGCCTTTCATTGATTTTTAATAGGGTACTTAAATAATTTAGAAAAATACGAGAAAATTCATGGAGCTTCCCCATAACATGTAGAAGCACCACAAAAATTGGTGTTGCAAAATAAAATATTTGAAACAACTTTTGTTCATAGAGTTTGAATATAGCATTTTCTAGCCCTTTGAAATTTTGAAACAAACTCAAATTATTAATTTTGAATTACTGGAACTTCCTTGACCAATACAAGAGGTCAAAGTAATTTTGTTTTGCAATGTAGAACACTTTCCCTGACAAGTATAAGATGTCAAAAGTATTTTGGTTTTTGCAAGTTTTAGCGCTTTCATTGTTTTGAGATTTGCTTAAGCAAGTTTGGCATTTTGTTTTTAAAATGGTGCCAAACCAATTGTTTTATTTGTTCCGCGATTTAATATGGATGCTATGATGCAATGCAACACAAAAGTGGAAATTTTATTCGGGTTTTTAGGTTCTCGAATTTTGGGCTGTTACAACTCTACCCTCCTTACAGGAATCTCGTCCCGAGATTCTAAGAGTAGGAGAGAGGGAGAAGGTTACGACGGTCTTCAACGATCCTCTCGGTGTGGGGTGGTCCAGCGCATTCTGAAGATCTTCATCGGCTTCACTTCGTGGTCACTATCAAAGTACACCGTAGGAAGGAAGGAAACGACTCTGGAAAGATGGTTTCTTGTGAGGACACTCGACCGAGCACCTCCTAGTGGAACTTAGAATGAGACTTCGAGCATCCCTTGAATTGACGGTTAGGAGACACATGCGGGTGACGGGAGATTGACAAGATGTTTACCGTTGGCAGACAACTGTTTCAAAAAAGGCTCAGAATATGAACTTTGCACAAGGCCTTAAGTTTCTGAAGACGAAGGTTAGCAAGATTCCGACAGATGCAGAGGTGATTTCTACTAGGCAACTTGAGTAGAACCTTACTCACGGAGGAACATTTCAAACCACGGAAGAAGGATCATGAGAAGGAACCGAGAGAACTTTAGAAACTCCGGGAACGTTAGTATCGGAAAAACTTCTTGATGTTCTAGACATCGGGTCAAGCTTCTTGAGGGTCGCCACTATCGTTTCTGATTGAGAGTCAACCCTGGGAAGTGTAGAGATACTTCAGACTCAGCACCGGTAGGAATAGGAAGCTTTGCAATGGATATCAATGGATTACAATTTCTAGGACCCCGAGAGTTGGACTACACGGTCTAACTCCAAAGGGGGAACGAGATTGCGGAACTCGCGGATTAGCAACTTGTCAGGAGACAGCTGCCCCAATTGAATATCTTGCAGCGAGACACGGTTGAGTTGTTGATGGGAAGCACCATAGATGACAAGGAAGTTCTCCGACTTCCTCCCTTTCTGGAACAATTCCATCAACGGCTTGGATGCATAGATGAGATTCTCTAGGAATGGAGGTAACAACATACCATTCCGAGACTATTCCACATCTGCATGATCAAGTTGAAAGTTGAAAGGATTCGGAGGAAACCAGACAATTCACTCAGGTTCACGGCGACATCTTTCAGCAATTGCACGTGAACCAAGGAGAGTCGCTTCTAGCTCCAGAACACCTACCTTGTGACGACACAAAGTGAGTTCCAACAAATTTCCAATGTTAACGCCCAATATCCAATATAAATCCCCTCAAACATGGAGAAGATAGGAAGGTAGTTGATGGGCTCAACCACAAACTTATCCAGATACTCCAAGACGGTAGACTCATATTTCACCAGAACGCGGCATTAGTATTGGTCAGACTAACATCTTTCTAATCTGAGTTTAACCTACTGAATGTGTTAGTCTGAGTTTGATTTGACGATAGCCCAATTCAAATCAAAAGATTTAGAGGTTAGCATATCCAAAGAGGAGATACCACCTCGCTTCCACACTGACAGACTAGACATCCCGTTGAAAATGAACTATGTCGGGATAGAGCTCTGGTCTTTCAACTCTCCAAGTTGTTTAAGCTCCACCGCATAATTCGGGACATCCAGCACGATTTTCTTGGAGAAGGGAGTTGTTCATAGAACCAGCTCACTCATAAGCTCAATTTTTCTTGGAGAAAAGAGTTGTCCGTGATGTTGAGCTTGGACAGGCGACAACCTGGCGATACTTCTGGAAGGAACAACAGGTTATCACGATCCATCTACAGGATATCACGACATGGCAGTGGATCTTGAGTTCGAGAGAGGATCATGCCGTTCAGTGCACAAGGAGATGGTTTTGGGAGCTTCGGCATGAACCTAGCTCTTTGACCGAGGGAAGGCACCGGAGAAAACGATCTTGGCAACACAGTCAAACTCAGCTCATTGATCGGATAACCAATCATGCTAAGGAGGATAAAGAAGGTCTTTGGATTGCAACGCAGTAAGAACTGCTGAGAATATCCGATAGCCACATCATTGCTCACGTCTTATCATTCTCGAGTACAAGTCACTCGGAGAACGAAGAGTAGCACAGTGTGCGAGCATCACTTCATCAAGAGGATCATGATGTTAAGCACGATACTTTGATATAAAAGAGTGTGACACTCTAAGGTGGAGCAGAACCAAAATTAGACAAAGCCCGTATTCGGTAGATTTCATTACTTTGACTTGAGCCGAGGAGTGGACAGGATACGGGAGCTCATTCCTTCTATCAAGACGAAGGGGAAAGAATTTTGCCGGATCAAGAGAGTGACTAGCATAGGAACACTCCAATGCACGGGAGAACGTTACTGCCAAAAGACAGACAAAGGTCGGAAAGCAGATCAGAGTAAGAAACTTGCTCAGGAGAAATCCTAAGGTGTTGAAGATGCACCGGTTATTACTCAATTGTGATAACCATGCCCGAAAAGGAGAGATGTAGCGGAATCACGAACAGAGTTGGGAGACGTGCTAGAAGAATCCTGGCTGTAACCCCGATGGTTCCAAGACAGAACCTAACACAAGGCTAAGGGAGAAATGAAGTTACCTAGCCAGCTGAGGTGTGGTAGATCCATATTCGACCATTTACCACACAGACCAAGGAAAAGACTTGGGTTGAAGATCAGCATCATGCGCCAAGAATCCTAAATGGCATATGGATCTCATGGGTAACAACCCACACAATTCAACATACCGGACTCACAGCACAATCCGGGACCTTCTGTTCAAGTCCTTGGGATAGCACCCGGAGAAAGGAACAAAGACTAGCCTCGGCACGGATAACAAGATTCGCAAACTTCTCAGGTGATATCGGATTGTAGCGCGGCGGGAGCAACTGGACACATAACACTCAAGTAACAGGTGAGAAATCCAACCCCGAGATCCTAATAATTTTGAAGTAACAGGTGAGAAGAAAAACTTTTAACTCAAATCGAGGTAAGATTGCTCCGAGATTAGAGGGGTAACCAGATAAGGAGTAAAAAGAATCCTAAGATGGTTTTCGCAACTCATTTTTAGGTTAAAAATAATTTTCACAAACACTAGACTCAACGTCGACCAGTAGAAGGGTTTCCTACAGGCAGTACTGCTCTGATACCAACTTGTGGCGCCCTGACCCGACTGCTATACAGTGATACTGTGTCTCCGGTTATCCGATACCACCAGACACACTATCAAAGCATAATAGAGAGATCAAGACTTGTGGAACAACTGGCACATCACAGACTCTACGACACAAATCATTATAATTCAACTCTTATAATAGAGAAAGATAGCAAATGACAAACAGAGGTCACAGACCCAACATTACACCATGCGGAAGCGAAGGGCGTTGTTCTAAACAACAAGAACCAAATATGGCCTAAGAGGCCTACAAATAAACATCCAAGCGCCAGCTGTTCCGGGATGTCCCAAGCTGCCACCTGGGAACCCCAGACTACTCGTCAACGTCCACAAAGAACCCACATTCGAGGTCGGTGCAGTCCTCCTCTGAAACAAAACAAACGACGTTGAGTTCGACGAACTCGCAAGATTAAGAGCTAATATATGCTCGATGAGGCTTTCAAAGTTATATGGCTGTTTTGCATAAAGCTGATTTTATTTATGAAAAACATAACTCGAAGGCATCGACTATACAGAGTATTTTCAAAAGAGGTAAGGAGTACTCTTTCTTTCATCACCTTACTCATCATCAACAATCATCAACCATTGTACCTGTTCAATCAAAGGCACCTCCCCGAATCACCCTCGAGGAAGCTCACCTTGCATTTGTGAGTGGTACCTCTAGTACCCAGTTTTTAATCATTCCGTTAAAGTTATTCTATGATCTTACCTTCACTTCCCAAGTTCGTCCATAACCGCGGACACGGCTTTTCGAAAAGATTTAACCCTGCAGGGGTGTACAAAGTGGAAGTCCCCGGAGTCCCGAGGGGCCCCAGCTTCTTCGCCACGCGTACCGTCCGGCCCATTGCCTGTACAATTAGCTCTCTTCCTTGGAAAGCCGGCTGGGTGGGAGCGGTGTCGACTTCTCCCTCGTTAAGGACTCTCCAGGATCATCAGTGCCGGTAGGACAGGTTTGGTGACTCCTCCAATCCCCTGTCCCGCGGACACTTATTTTTCCTAATACCATCATCCTCATCTCAGTTCATCCCACCATCATCACGCACGCGCAAATGGAAGCCCGAACTAGAGGACCCTGGCTAGCCCCGCTCGAGTTATTTAGTCTATGAGGGTTCCTGCAATTGCATAGGCCTCACGCATGGTTGCACGCTCAGTCTTGGTTCAAGAGGTATAGAACTCGCACCTAGGCGGCGAGAACGAGACAAAGCACCACAACCACAGTG
Organism: Poa pratensis; assembly: GCA_947311845.1. Taxonomy (NCBI): domain Eukaryota; kingdom Viridiplantae; phylum Streptophyta; class Magnoliopsida; order Poales; family Poaceae; genus Poa; species Poa pratensis. Next base: position 49,324,976 of record CAMZMU010000067.1, read on the forward strand.
GCCTCTCATCCCACCTTTAAGCATTTTATTACCCATCACCACAATTTCCTCCACCATCATTCTCATCTCATCACCTGTTTCCAACATGAAGTAACCATAGTACAGCTATGCATTAAACTAAGCATGGCTAAGCATCAACATAGCATAGTAAGTATCTCAGGCCACAATACAAACCTATGGATAATAGGAGGGAAACAGGTAAATGGCATAGGGAACTTAATGCAACTATAGGATACTCTAATCCAAGTGAAGTGACATTTGGAACCGCATGCAATATTATAGTGGAGAAGATATATTTGCGGAAAATAGGATAAGATATGCTCAGGGGGGGGGGGGATTACGCTTGCCTTGTTGAGCGGAGGAGTCAAACTGCTTGTCGGAGTAATGATGCTCAACTCCGAACTCGTGATCTACCGGAGAGCAAACAACACCGGAAAGCAAAAACAATAATCAACACATGGCAATTGTGCAATGCATACAACAATGATGATATGACATTCTAAATGCACCCTAGAGGCATTGAACATGATCAACAAGTTAAACGGGGTCCCCATTATATTTATGGCATTATTTGGAATAAACCCCATATTAAAACTTAGTGATTACCATTACTACTAGAGCACATTATTGTAATTGTGATCGATGATGCATGATGATAAAGATTTTGGATCACTCATGTTTTTCTGAGAATTTTGATATAAGGAACACATTTTTTCGGGGGTCCCGATATAAAGTTATTATTTTAATAAATTTCTCTTTTAAACTTATTCTTTTAATTATTTAATTCCAACGATGACATAATTTAAGTACCCGACTCGCGGAAGGGGATGGATATGCTGGAATCATCGGAGTTCGATACTCCAAACGCGGAGGGGGAAACGGGGACATGTACTATCGAAAGGGAAGGAAAAAGGAAAACTGCCCAATTTTCTGCACATGCCGGAATTTCCGGTTCAGAAGTGATCATGGGCCGGAGTCTCCGGTCCACCGATTTCTCAGCCCAATACGGCAGCTACTGGACGCGGGCCGGAGTCACCCCGGAGTTGGGCCGGAGTCTCCGGTTGGAGAAGAAAACACTCGAAAAGAGCAGCCCAAGCACGGGCACGACGCGAAGCTACGGTGGCGGCGATGTTGCTACGGCGAACTCACGGCTACGGCTCGCGCGAGGGATAGCAGGAGCACAGGGGGGGGCGCTGGCTCACCCTGAAGTCGTGGATGCTCGCGGTGGAGGCGGAGGTGGCCGGAAGCGGCGGTGAACGACCTCGAGGTCCGGCGGACGGAGGCGGGGAGGACGTGGACGGCGGCGTCGATCCTAGGCGTCCCGGTTCGATTCCTCTGGCTGGGACGGAGAGGACGGCGAGGCGGTGGCGGCGGTGCGTTTCGATTTGCTCTGGGATGCTCCAGTCGACGGCGGCGCGGAGTCAACGGCGGCGCGGTTGCGTCTCCGCGGAGAGAGACGAGAGGGAGAGGAAAAAGGAGGGGAAAACGGGGAAGAGGCTGTGGGAGCAGGTGAGCGTCGTGGGGGAGTGGTCTCCTTGCAGGTGGAGGGGCAGAGGGAGGGCCCTGGGCGTCGCGCGTCGCACGGGAGCGACCGCGCGGCATGGTGTGCGCGTGAGCAGCGGGAGGAGAGAGACGGTGACCGTTTTGCAGGGAACCCCCTGCCCATTTTATTTCCATCACCGATAGGTCCCTGGCTGTTTCTTTTAAAACTCCAGCAGCCTTTCATTGATTTTTAATAGGGTACTTAAACAATTTAGAAAAATACGAGAAAATTCATGGAGCTTCCCCATAACATGTAGAAGCACCACAAAAATTGGTGTTGCAAAATAAAATATTTGGAACAACTTTTGTTCATAGAGTTTGAATATAGCATTTTCTAGCCCTTTGAAATTTTGAAACAAACTCAAATTATTAATTTTGAATTACTGGAACTTCCTTGACCAATACAAGAGGTCAAAGTAATTTTGTTTTGCAATGTAGAACACTTTCCCTGACAAGTATAAGATGTCAAAAGTATTTTGGTTTTTGCAAGTTTTAGCGCTTTCATTGTTTTGAGATTTGCTTAAGCAAGTTTGGCATTTTGTTTTTAAAATGGTGCCAAACCAATTGTTTTATTTGTTCCGCGATTTAATATGGATGCTATGATGCAATGCAACACAAAAGTGGAAATTTTATTCGGGTTTTTAGGTTCTCGAATTTTGGGCTGTTACAGGAGGGGAGGGGAGAGGGGCAAATCACCTGACATGGCGGCGGTGGCGGCGGGATGGGGTTTGTCCGGACCGGGGTTAGTGTTGCGGTGAGGTCGGACAGGGAGAGAAATGGGAATTTGGTGGATTTTATAAAATATTATTTTTAACTCATACTTCCTCCATTGTTTTTAAATGTAAGATGTTTTAGATGTGTCACATGTTATCTAGATGCATACTAAAATGAGTGAATATACGCACTAAAATATGTATAGATACATTCATATACATATGAATGGGGAATTGGGCATAAAGGTTAAAACATCTTATATTTAAAAACGGAGGAGTATTTCACTCCTAGCACACCTCTAAATATGTTTCAAATCTAATGCACCGTCGGCACGAGTAGAGCTGAATCCAGAAGTCTTGGCCTTTTCAGGCCCGAAACACTTATTTCGGCCCCCAAGCCGAAACACTGTTGATCTCGGCAAAAGTTAGGGTTTCGAGTAATTGTAGAGCCGATTAGGCTCTTTCAGCCTTACTCTGTCCGAAAGGAGTGTATTTCACACTTTTATCCACCCTTTTGGCTTTTTATGGTTCCTGCCATATTTTTCTCAGCCCAGTTCTCTTGCCAAACAGGGTTGTTCCCGTCCCATTGCTCCTGCTCTCCAACCACTCATCCAAGCCTATAAAAAAACTTCTCCGTTCTTCATCGAGGCAATCAGAATCAAGTGCTACTTTTTCTCACCAAATTTGTAGTGGCTATGAGTTTGCCTTGCTCCAACCAAGCTATTAGCTAGGCCTAAGAAGATGAAGGGTGTGAGGCTGCCACCAGGGGTAGAAGTCATGTGGTGTTGGTGCGGCAGGCTAAGGAGGTGACGAGTTTTTCTGATAAGATGGGCATGAAGCTTTTCATGTGTCCCAACTATGAACATGATCCAATCATTCCAAATTCGCCGTACGACAAGCCTTCGTATGTTTTAAGAATGATGAACGGATATATTGTTTGTGTTATTGTTGATTATTTACGGATTATATATTTTTTGTGTTGCGGTCTCCTCAACCCATGTGCCCGTACTATCGTTGGATTGATACGGAGCTTCCGGCTTGGGTGGTCCGGTGATACTCAAGGGAGGTTGCGCCAAGCATGGAAAAGCTTCCATAAGGAGGGGCGTCGGGAAAAGGCTGCGACACGAGCGAAAGTGGAGCAAGAGAGAGAGTTGAAAGAATATAGGATGGATCAAGTCTATTTTTTTAGGACAAGGGGATGAAAAATGATGAGGCTAGCCTCCGGATGGAGTAGGAGGAACGGCAACGCAACTCGACCCGTGAGGCAGAGAATGAAAGAAAGGGTTAAACAACCCAGGCAACTAAAGAAGCTGGTGATGGAAAAGGAAAATATTCACGGAGGACTGAGTAGAAATATGTTGCATTTATTTTTATTGTCACAACTCAGCATATCTTAAGTTCAGTTCTAGTTGTTAATTAAAGTATGCAAATGTATCTTAATTTCAGTTATATCGTGTGGTAATGCAAAACGTATCTATAATTATTTATGTTTCATGCTTGTTTTATAGCACATTTTTTTGGAGTTTCAAACCATAGTGCATATGGTAGAGTTTGCGTAGCTCGGCTGAGCTATGATGACTTTTCAAAGCAGATTATTCCACTTCTAAACAGGTTAACCACGCTGCACCTGAGCTGTAAAGAAATCAAGTGTTCGGCACAACTGTCGACGCATACACATTCAACTTCATTCTTTATAAACAGATCGTCTACTATGCCCTCGCCTCACCGCCGGCATCTAAGCATGTTCACAGTTTGGTGTCAAACCGTATAAACCGGGAGACCAGCCCGCACCGCACCGCACCGAACGAATTGTTTGTTCCGGGTTGGGTGGTTTTCGGTTTCCACCCGTGAAAACAAAACTACGAGCCGGTTTGAGACGGGCTAGACGAGAGGAAACCGTCCAACCTGTGCTATTTTTCTAAAAAAAAAGACATTTTTAATACAATTTTTAAAAACAATATCTTTTTGACAGTTTTAAGAAATAATACAGCCTCGGCCACGGCAAAGCCGAGCAAGCCCTATCGGCCACAGCAAAACCAACCAGGACCTATCAGCCACAGTCAAGCCGAGCAGGTGATGGAACAGGACGGCCTAGCAACTACATCCCTTTCGTTCATGGGCAAGCCGACCGAAGCTTAGGGTACAGGTTTCATTTCTTCTTAGTTCTTTATTAGAACGGTTACTCAACCGTGTCAAATATATGTGCGCCGATGAGTAGTTTTCATTCCCCGTGATCAGTTTCGAGTTTTGTCGACTCTAACTTTTTAATTTCTAATCGAATGTGCACAATATTTTGAAGAATTTTGTCAAATTTGTATCACTTAGTCGACCGTTTGTAATTTCCTTTCACGAGTAGATGAATCTCACCCTTCCCCAAAACTTTTAGGTTGTAATTTTTTTATTCAACAGACATGCCTATTTTCTCTATAGTACGTGTGTTTTCTATAGATACTACATACTACCGAAAATACGTATACGTCCGTTGCAACAAAAAAGTACCAGCATAAAACTTGTGGGGTAAAAAATTTCAAACGGTCGACTGACTACGACGAATTTGACAAAATTCATCGAAACATTATGCGTATTTGGATCCAAATTAAGAAGTTAGAGTCGACGAATCTCAAAAATGATCACGGGAATAGAACCTATTATTCGACACGGATATATTTCATATATATATATATATATATATATGTAAATATATAAATGTTATCTCGATTCATAACACGGTTGAAATACTTTTGTTTGCTTTAGCGAAGTCGACCATGTGAGATAGGTGTTGCGGAAGCCGACTTGTAGCTCGCCTTGAGCGCAGGGTGTGTGATACGACGTTTTTAGAGCGCAAATGGCCTCGTCCGACTTGATCATCTTTGTTTTCTCGGGGAAATTTCGGAATTGTTTTACCTTATTTTTTTAGTTACTTGCTAGTATTTGGTTTGGAAACAAATTCCGAATTTGTTGACATTTTATTTGAAAATACTTGATCATCTATTTTTCGGAACACAGCTCATCAATTTTGTTTGCGAATGTAGTCAAATACTTGGTCATGTTTGGTTAAGAAACAAATTCCATTTTGATTATAAATATAGTCAACTACTTAGCCGTGTATGGTTGCAAAAAAGATCCCAAATTTCGTATGTTTTTACTAGGAAAAAAGAATGATTTGATCATCTTTTTCCCGAATTACTTGATCGTTTTTGTTTTGTGGGAAAATTTGAAATTTTTTCATCTCATTTTTCAGTTTGGTCGTATTTGGTTTCGAAACAGATTCCAAATTGGTTGAAATTTTATTTGAAATACTTGATCATCTATTATTTTGAACACATACCGTTAATTTTGTTTGTGAATGTAGTCAAAACTTGGTCGTTTTTTTCCGAAACGGATTAGGTTTTTGCTAAAGAAAATTATTTTGTTGCATGTTTGGGAAAGATGTGGGAAATATAGTTAAGTGTGGCGATGATGATTTAAGTAGTGCAAGAAATTACATTCGTTGTGTCTATTGCACCCCTATATGGATTTAAGAGCAAGATTACAAAAATGAAGTTAGAAAATAAATGGGATGCAATTAATGGTGTGCAAGTGTGTTAATGAGTTGTAGTTAATGACTGGTCACATTTATAGATGGTGACGCCAGCGACTTGTGAAATACGAAAAAAAATACAACTTAGAAAGCTGAGTGTACGGGTGTAGTGCAATCGTGTGCGTGTTTTAGTTATGAAGGCAACCATGAGATTTTAGGGAGGAGCGTCTCCAGATTCTCCCGAGAATTTTCGCCACTAAGGTGCGTTTAATGTTTACAAGCTCAAACCTGGTGCAGCCACATCATTTCAATTATTTCTATCCGTCATTTCAAATACTAGAAAAATACCCCGCGCGTTGCAGCGGGAATTCGTGCAAAGGAAATTCTTGATTATATGATAAGCTGGATGGTGCGCAAAGGAAACAATCTATAATCTCTTGAAATATAGAATATGAGCTGTATTGATAAGCACCGTGGGTATACACGAATTGCCGAGAGCAAAAGGAAAAAAAAACAGTTGAAATATTATTATGGATATCACATAAAAAATCGTCTAAGACAATGACGTACTATGCTGATATGTACTCATGTAAGTGTTTTGTTAGAACTCTACTAAATCTGGTAACGACCAGCTTTGCAATAATGTGGCCATGAAAAATCGGTACAACGGGAAACAACTGAACAGACTGCATCGTCATCCTCTAACCAATACCATACCAGAGATACCTGAAATTCAGATTATTGAGAACTTGATGTCGCTACAAACTGTGCAAAAGGTAGTCAAATGCATCTCATTTGGTGCCAAGCGGTGACCACACCAACTGTACATGCCGCACAATTCTGTAAGAAACGTGTGCAAGGAGATTCAAAACCACCACAACCAAACTCTCAAAATAAATAGGAATGTTAAGAGAAAAAGGGACATGAAAAATCATCTACCCAAACTCGGCAGAAGCTTGCTCAATCGACCGAACTAAACGTAAGGAGCTACAACCACCTTAAAAGACGGCAACACTGAAGCTGACATATGAGGCAGTGTTTGAAAGCCTGTTACATATAAACTCTGCTTTCTTTCAGTAAAGCTCATGGATCAGATGCCTCGAGGAAAAATGAGATGGGGAAATAGAGGCCCTCCATGGCAGTGTGGTAGGAGGGATATATAGTGTGTGCAAGAGATCTTGATAGTGGTAGTGGAGGTAAACGCCTACGCGGCCAGTTACTGGAGTTGAGTGGTTGAAAGAAACACTCAGTTAAACGTTTAGATTTCCGTTTCATTGAATAAGCCTTGCTCGCGCCGTTTTGATTTCTTGGACGATCAATGGAGAACATGGGTCGTCCAGCCACCACTAATGCATGCGTGCATGTGGAACTTTTTTTTAGGGAGCACTTCTGTTTCTTCCTCACGCGGGAGGCTGTACGGGACAACCACAACACAAATGAACGGTTAGAGATGAGGAATCGTACGTCTGCGGTTAGTCGATGATGTGGCTAGGCTGCATGTGAAGATAGACAAATTAAATGATCTTGTAGTGGGGTTTTGCTTTATAAGAGGTATAGATATGGACATCAGTTATCTGCACTAGCGCTTCCCAGTCCTCATGTCACGTGCTACAGGTCTATTTCTCGGAAAAGAAAAAAGCTGAAACGTTTCCTCAGACCCTTCTAGCTACCTCCCCACACTAAAACATGTTTAGATACATCCCTATCTACATCATTCTCCAACTTGTGTTTTTTCCTACAAAAATATAAATCATGTTAGAATAGTGAAAGCAATCTATAAACTAGAGTCCATTCAGGGATCCCTACCTTCTCTCAAAATGGATAGACTTAATTTTTCCAGTATCACCAAGAGCTTTCTCTCGCTCCCGATCTCCATCATGCTTCGGCAGTCCATCCGATGGACAATTTGGAACCTGAATGTGGGAGAAAGCAAATGCATCGGTAATGATATGAAATAGAACTAAACTACATTTTGCATTGCCAAATCTTCAGTAATAACGAGGGATTACGTTCTGATGTTGCAATAAAGTTTTGGGTAGAACTGGTCTTCTTAAGTTCTCGAGGAATGGAACAAGCGAGTTATCCTGATCGCTTGAAGAAAGTACGCAAACCTGCAAGTAAACATAAGCCAATTATGCACGCCCAAGCATCTAAGAAGTGTTAACTAAAAAGATTTACATTGATATTGGTATGAAGAAATACAGTTGGTCATAATTCGCAGCAATTATCCTCTGCTAAATTTAGAATACCTGCTTGATAATTCGGTTTATCACTATATGCAGAGTAAATAGTTTAAACGACTTTGGCCCAAGAGATTTCAGGCAGAAGTCCTCAAAAGTGCAATTATCGATAGAGCGATCAATTAGCTTGACGAGTTTGTCCTTGAACCTGCACCATTCAATGAAAAAGTTATGAATTAAAACAAACACTTCCATATTGAGGAGTGAGCAATTATGCTTAAATATACAACTAAGCATCCTTGACATTACTCTGCATATAGATCATTGGTGCACAAATCTCTCGCTGTCCGTAGTCTCTCATACAAAATCTGTTATAGCGGAGAAAATAAATAAAATTATAGTGCAACAACATATCGTGATATTTTGTGCACAGAAACTACAGTCCACTCAATTATAAAAATTAAAAGAAGGGAACAAGATAAAAGGAAATTTTGAAATACCTGGTAAAGCCTGCGGAGCATAATGAGAGAACAACAAGTACCTCCTTTCATACCACGTGGTTTAGCTGTTCTTTTGGATTGTTGCCTTGGTTCGTGTTCGTGATGATTTTCTGGTTCATTCCTTTGGTCATGGGTACTAGGTCCCGAAGAATCGGCTGAGAGATGTCGAGAGCTCAACCCATCTCCACCGGAAGCAGCAACATGGTTACTTGCTGTTCGTTTTCTAGGACCAAGCATGGCATCCGACATAATAGTTTTGGCATCGGGTATGAACTCACCCTCCTCGACGTCCGCACCAAAACCATCGTGCACAGAACTACATTCATTGGAATTTTTCCTTGGAAATTCATCTCTCTGAAAGAAAAATTGATAGAATGCAGGTTGGTTTTACACCACATGGATGCTAGACAAATTATTTTTCTGCGCATTCAACATTTGAGTTTATAATTCTGAAGATAAAGTTATATTCGTATGATTACCTTGAAAGATGAAGGAAGCTTATCAGGCAAAGCGAGAAAATTTTTGTTGGTACCACAATGTTCACAAGCTTTTTGGGGAGCTACAATATCCTCCAAGGAAGGCCATAGACATTGAGCAGAAAGAAAGGGATGCACTGTTTTTGTCCAGGTCATCATCAGGTTCTCTTCAGAAGAGCATGCAGAGGAAATAATACTGCTTATGTCCTTGTGCACGTCAAGATTAGCATACTCATCTGCAGCATTCAGCCTCATTCTATTGATTTCTTTGGCTTCAGCCAGCAAAGCTGCAATGTAAGAAAACAAATCTTGAGTGCATGGCTCTATGTAACATGTAGCCATGTAGGTTCGGCAGTGCCTGCCTAATACTAATTACATGTACTACTATTCTTGGAGCAGAATGAAAGTTAAAGATACCTTTTGGGCTCATCTTCTTTGCATCCAAGTGTTTGAAAGAGGGGCCACGATGATCAAGCGATCTGTAGTAATTTTTGGAAATAACTTGTGCGTTCGCCCTGTGCAAATATAAGCGTGCCTCCGACAAATCTTCTACCTTCTGATTTAAACGAGAAAGGAGAACTGCAAGAACACCACTAGTATTTTGACTCTCAAGCACATCATCAAGCTCACTGTCATCGGCATATAGTATTTCAATGCACCTCCTATGTAGAGCTTTTCACCGGCGAAAAGAAACAAAAAAAACAAAACAATTACAGTTAATTAACTGAACAAAGAGGCTGACCCAAAATCTTCTAGCCAGTAAATCATTCTTACGAGTGAGATGTTCCTTTATCTTCAGAGGGCTGCCAACACGATCTTGAAGATTTGCCATAAAGTCAGCGGTCGAACGAAACCACTGTAGCAGGACGTCACTCTCAAGCCTTAAAAAGAACACAACCGTGAAAAAACTCAAAAGATAAAGGACATTATGAAAACCTGATAGCTGACAGAGTGAAAAAGGTTGAAGAAGGAAGCAAATTAGCAACTGGGTACTTACATGTCTACTTCACATGAAAAAATTGCAGTTTCATATTCATTTTTAGCTTTGAGCTTAGAGTTTTCTGACTCCTCGCTCCTAGATATGCCACAAACCAAAGCATCGTTGAGAATCGACCTTCCCAGTTTGGTTCGGTAACTTGATTGAAGAGTTGTACACTGCAATTGAGAAGGAATATGTTTAGATTAGTTGTCCTAGTAAGTTACATGAGAAACTCATGAGTTTATAGGAATTTACATAATGTGGTAGCCGGCAATAGCTAGGAGTGCAAGGTTTGCAGTTACTGAGATTCACTTCCGGGGGTAAGTTTTCCTCAAGTCTGGAGGTAAACCAGTCCGGCAAGGGTTTAATCTTGTCTTCATCGTCTTCTTCGGCAATGCATATATTAAGAAAAGATCGTGCTGCAGAATGTGGTTTCTATTTCATCAAGGAAGATCAAATCTGCCATAAAGATACTGATGTGTCATCTAATGAAATAACTACAAAGAAGTTAACAACAATAACTCGACTGTTGGATTGCATGAAAATAGATGGGCCCGTAAAACATTTTAAGGAGTATTACTACGAAAAGAGAATAAATGTTTGGATCTGCTTTTCACAGATGAATGTTGAACCAAACACTCAGGGCCTACTTGTATTTGGAGCAGAAGAAATAGAAAATTTTGGCACGCCTTTTTCTCCAGTATTGGTCGCTTTGATCTTGATAGAATCCAATCTGTGATTAGCATTTGAAGTAAAGCATAAATCGGCCTGCAATAGATTGCCAATGAGATGATTACGTCCCATGAGTTCAAAATACAGAAGAAAAATGGTACAATTGTGCTAGTCTTCTGCACTCATACACATTGTCGGCGAACAGCAATGTCATACGAGAATATCATCTAATACATAAGCCATTTCAAATGAACAATATGTGGTATATTAAATAATGAGAATAGTAATGCAATGTCTTACCTTGCCCACTCGACCAGTCTTCGGATTTCTGCAGGATTTCTCATCTGCCAGATGCGCCTTTAGGTCAGGAGGTAGATAATTATTTGTAAATTCTTCTAGCAACTCTGGACAGTTACTCATGCATCCCTTCATCTATAAACAGAAAGATTTAGGGATCGGGCTCCCAGGTCTTTGCAATGTTTGCTGAGAAAATACTCGAGAATTACAATCACTGAAGAATAGATACGTACAATATGGAAAACTTCTCTTGGGGTCATGGTTCTTTTCCTTGAAAAATCTAGCAGCGCTTGCAACATAGTGTCATAATCGTCTTTGCTGATGTCAGGGCACGTCTGCAGCCATAAAGTAATTTGAAAATGAAATTAAAAACCGCAGGCACCGAACAAGCACATACAAAAGGAGTAACCATGAGATTTTTTTCAGAACCTTGGCTCTCCAAAGAAAATCTAATGGACTCTGTATCTGGGCGTTGATATCGACATCGGCATCGTCACTGTCAAAAACACGGATAGGGCTACGGCCTTGGGTAAAGTCCAGGAAGCCCTGTTTGACCAGAGCACAATCCTGGAATAGCTTCATCGCCGTTTCGATGCAGTTTTCAGCGCAGATGCTCCTTATTTCACCATCCGGATCCGCGCTGCAAGTTGGGAATTGTGTGAATGTGGTCGACAGGGCAACTGCACTGACATATAGAACCAAATTATTCAGACATATGTACATACCATTGTTTCCAAATCTCAGTCATTGTCTTCACGAACTCACTGTACACGTCACCGGGGAGGTTGTCCCTAGCAAACATCAAGCAACGCATCGTCTCTACCATGTACGCCCTTTTCCCCCTTTTGTGTGGGACGTTATCGGCATCGGCCTCATCGGGGTTCGCCATTCTCAGTCACGGATGCTTGCTCGACAAATCAGTCCAGAAAATTAAATCGTAAACACCTGCACAATACATACAGGAACAACAAACTATATCTGTAAGTTGACATAGAAATAAAGAGCATATATGGATGTACTCAGATATATGTGCATCGACCAGCATCTCACATACTGCCGAACGCACCAAGAAATTTTGGAACAAATAAAAAAGAAAGGCGTCTAGATAAATTCAGAACAAGAAAAAGAGGGACTAGAAATCCATGGCACCACGGCGAGGATTTCTGCAGATTCGAATCAGCGTGCTCATGATCGTAGATAAGTCGATTTACACACGTTCGACCTAATCATCCAAGCAATCCCGGGAAGAGCACGCGGCTCCACGGCCTTTCCCATAGTGCCCGGGCGCCGCGGATTCGAACCAGTAATCAGCAGGAACAACTAACCCCACTCCATGGCGCGGAGTATACCCAAACTACGCAGGCCGATTTCACGGCGGCACAAGTCGAAATTGATTGTTGGGCCCAAGCGGCGGAAAGGAAATGCGTAGCGCGTGGAATCGATCGATGGACAGGAATCCGGAGTGCGTACGTACCGACGGGCGGCGGCGGCCGGCGGCGCTCGTCCGAACGGCTGGGGGCGAAGAGCAGGGACGGGCGGAGCCTTCCGTGGTGGTGTGTCGATGCGGCCGAGCCGAGGAGGGAGAAGGGGAAGTATTTAAGCGCTCTGCCGGTTTGGGTTTGGTTTGGGTCTGGATCTGGGTGCGGGCTAGGTCGGTGACACCCGTCTCCTCGATCAACTCGGGCTCGTAGCGGTTCTCCGAGTCATCGGTGGGCTATTGCAAAAAAAAGCTGGGTATCGGAACAAAATTTCTCAGCCATGTACGCAAGATTTATATTATTGCAACAAATTATTACAATATTTGGAAAAATGTAATGATACAATGGTTAAACAAAAAATATCAAATTGTTGTGCAACAAAAATCACCAACAATTTTAACAATAATCATAAACGATTACAACAAAAAAAATCATGGGTTTGAAGCAACTAAAAAGTGTGTAAGTAACAAATGTTTTGTCGCGGATTCATTTGTAACAAAAATCACCACCTATTTCAACAGAAAACACGAGTGATGGCAACAAAATTATATGTATTCGCAACATCTGGAAAAGCACGTAAAAACATAATCGAAAAACTGGGAACACACAAACTTCGCTCTGGAAACCTTACAACATCCAACGTGTGATTTCACTATAAATAAAATATGTGTTTGATACAATTTTGAAGAACGTACGCAACATTGAAAAAGTCGAGACATAGAAACTTGTAGCAACCGCCGAGAAAGAGTTGCAAAATCAGGTGTGTGCTTTCACAATAATCGTGTTCTTGTTTTGTTACAAACTAGTTGACATGTACGTGCAACGCACGTCTCCACCAATATTTACATATATGTTTAGGCGATGTAAATTAGTAATGGCAATGTTCAAAATATTTCAGTTTACGTTTTAGTTGAAGTAACATTTATGAAAACAACCATCGTTTTAGCATATTTGATCGGATAATATTTGAGAGCGACAACAAGAACTGATTGAGCTAGACTACAATAATAATTGAATAAATTAAAAATAAATCATGTTATCATGAATTTGAGAGAGGACAATACATATATAATTCAAAAAGGGAAATTGGCTGCCCTCTGCATATAATCATTGTAATCACATAGATCAACACATAATCACATAGAACAGCAAAGAAGCGAGGACAGTAGCAGATTAGCACGCACTACACGTAGTACAAGCATACAGGTGCGCAAAGGAGAAAAGGAGAGTGCCACGCCCACGCAGACCAGAAGCAATAGAGCCATGGCTGGCTGCGCATGGCGCGTGCGCGGCATGGTGCAGAGTAGATGCCGGCCAAGATAGGCTCGTATTGACGGCGGGGCGCTGAGATCTTCATGGAGGTTGGCGCGCACTGACAGACGGCCAGCCACGCGCTGCAGGGCGCAAACTGACTTCGTCGTCACCGCGTCGAGATCCACAGTTCACGCAAACTTCCCTGCGCTGCATCGGTCGATGCCATATAGTTCAACACCGTCACATGTGCCCCAGAACCTCCGACACACACAGACAACAGCTTGCTCCAACAACTGCCATTGCCGCACCGGTGGCGTCGGCGTGCGACCAACGCATTCGCCAGCTCGCCGGCCGGTCGTCCTGATCAATCCACGGTACGTCAGGCCCGACGCATGTTGCATGCGGTGCGTGCAGTCTCTGATGTCGCTGTTCCTCAGGCCGGCTGCGCGGTTCTTAGCGGCGCTCGTGGCGGGCCGCGAGGCGGAGGCCGCGGCGACTGTGCTGCACCGCGCCGGCGAGCTCCCGAGGAACCAGGGCGTGGAGCGGCTCGTCAGGGAGGACCTGCTCCACGGTGGCCGCGGCGCCGACGACTTCCTTGCGCGTCTCGTTGTCGGTGTCATGAGGTGCCTCCTCGTCCGTCGCCGGCCCGGAGCTGCCGCCCTCCGGCCCTCGCGTCGCTCACCGTTTGCGTCAAGGGCACTCGCCCGTCCAAGCTGCTCGTCCGGACCGTGCAGCGGGGCATGGCGAGCACCAGACGACCGCGGCGGCGAGCACCACCATGGGGTGCACACGCCAACGCAAGCCGGATGTTCCCGTGCATAGGGTGTCACCGGTGGCGAGTGTGTTGGAGTGTTTATTTGAGAGGTGGCAAATCCTTGTAATTATCATCAAAACTTGTTTTGTTACAAATTAACGAACCTATGCAATATCGAAAATCTAAAAAAAAAAGTTATTAAGCAGTGCTAGCTAGGCAAACGGGGCTATTGGACTATTTTCACGTACTCCCTCCGATCCATATTAGTGGGCACAACTTTGTCTAGATACACATGTATCTAGTCTAAATACTTAACTAGATACATATGAATTTAGACAAAACTATGCCCACTAATATGGATCGGAGGGAGTACCAAAATTGGACCAGAAAAGTGCAAAAGTATGCTATTGGGCTTCCAGCACGAGTTGGCCTGCATGCGGGGCTGCGCGCGATGATCGGACGCGCGTGACCACTCTCGCTCGAGGCGACCTATGATTTCATCTCGTAGGTCGTCATATACGTCGGGCTTCTTTGATTTACATGATTGGCAGAAAATTTATGTATGATTAGAATCCTATGGGAATTTTTTCTTCTAAGCCGTTTGATTCATAGGATCATTTTCTATAGGAAAATTTTCTATAAGAATCTTGTACTGCAAACTTCATAGGAAAATAACATGAGGCCTAACCTCATGAAAAAATAACATTGGGCCTAACTTCCTATTCTCATGGGATTCAATTAGACATGTCATCCCAATCTTATGAAATTCCTATTCCTACACTTTTCCTATCCTACAAATCAAACGAGCCCGAAGCGTTTTCTTTGATTTAGGCGGAAACAAACTGATCGACTTGCATTGTGATCACGTCCGATCCCATCCCTAATTAGGACAGCCGTGACGCGTACAAGTAATGCAAAACCACGACGTCGCCCTCAAGCCCAAGAAAGAAAACATATGCGCTAATAAATAGCGGTACGTTGCCCTAATATATAGCCTCAGCTCGATTTTCTACTAACACGATCGAGGAAGAGGTGTAGCTAGCTAGCTCGGCAGCCATGGGGGATTACGACAGGTACGTGGCGATGGCGGCGACGGCTGTGGGGACGGCGATCGTGCTGCGAGATGTGCTGAACAACCTCCTCCCCGACGAGGTCTCCACGGAGCTCTCCTTCTCGTCCCTCCGCGCGCGCTTCTCCTCCCGCCACACCATCGTCATCGACGAGACCGAGGGCCTAGCGCCCAACCACCTCTACGACGCAGCGCGCGCCTACCTGGCCGCCCGCGCCGCCTCCGACGCCCGCGTGCGCCGCCTCCGCGCATGCCGCGTCGACGAGTCCTCCCGGGACATCGCGCTCACCCTGGACCACGGCGAGGAGACCGCCGACGTCCACGAGGGGGTCAAGTACACGTGGCGCCTCGTCTCCCGCGACCCCGCCGCCGCCTTCGCCAACTCCGCAAACGCCCGCGGCGCCGCCGCCCACGGTCGCCTCCAGGTCTGCCTCAGGTCCTTTGAGCTCAGCTTCCACAAGAAGCACAAGGAGAAGGCGCTCGCCTCCTACATCCCCTTCGTCCAGGACACGGCCAAGGCCATCAAAGACAACCAGCGGAACCTCAAGATGCACACGATCGAGTACGACGCCTGGACCGCCCTTGACTTCCGCCACCCGTCCACCTTCGACACGCTCGCCATGGACGCCGCGCTCAAGCGGTCCGTCATGGACGACCTCCAGCGGTTCGTGAAGAGGAAGGACTACTACCAGAGGACCGGCAGAGCGTGGAAGCGCGGGTACCTGCTGTACGGCCCGCCGGGCACCGGCAAGTCCAGCCTCGTGGCCGCCATGGCCAACTACCTCAAGTTCGACGTCTACGACCTCGAGCTCACCGAGGTCAAGTCCAATTCGGACCTCCGCAGGCTGCTCGTCGGCATGAGCAACCGCTCCATCCTCGTCGTCGAGGACATCGACTGCAGCATCGACCTGCACCAGCGCCCCGGCGACCCCGATAGGCGCGCCCCCAGGCCAGTCTTCGCCGGAGACGACAGCGAGGACAAGGTGACGCTGTCCGGGCTGCTCAACTTCGTGGACGGGCTGTGGTCTACGAGCGGGGAGGAGAGGATCATCGTCTTCACCACCAACTTCAGGGAGCGGCTCGACCCGGCGCTGCTGCGGCCGGGCAGGATGGACATGCACATCCACATGAGCTACTGCACTCCGGAGTCGTTCAGGATCCTGGCCAGCAACTACCACTCCGTCAAGGACCACGACACGTATCCGGAGATCGAGCGGCTGGTGGCCGAGGTGCCCATCACGCCCGCTGAGGTCGCCGAGGTTCTGATGCGGAACGACGACACTGATGTTGCGCTCCGGGATCTTGTTGAGTTCATCAAATCAAAGAGAGAAGACCAGGATGGAAGTGGCGAGGTGGATAAATCTGAGCAGGTGGTGGTGGCTTGAGACAATATGCACCAGAAGATTTGGAAAAGAGAGGATTAATTGTTGAAGCATGCGATACTTATATGTGACAATAAACTATGCCATGTAAATTTGACTAGGGATGACAATTTGGAGATCAACGTTTTTGTCAATGCACTAGATGCACACCTTGCCCTTATTCTGGAGTTTTGCTCTTACATTGACATCAGTTCAACTCAATCTACGGTTGCTGCATTTGCAAATTTAGAACTCCTGAGTGGATTATATGTTGTTTTTTGGGTGTTCCAAATTCCAGCGGTAGTACCGCTGGGTTAAGCGGTACTACCGCTAGGGAGCTGCCGCCACCGCTACCGCCTCCGCTACCGCCAGAATGGCCATCTGACGCGTTAGTCCGGTACCGACTGGTACCGCTGGCGGTACCGCCGCCGGTACCGCTGAGGTGGGAAGAGACGAACCAGCCCACCCCAGCGGTAGTACCGCTGGGTTAAGCGGTACTACCGCCGAGGTGGGATTGTTTCCGGGGATTCCGGGTTGGACTGCAGCCGACCTAGGGTTTGATGTTTCTATTTATTCCTCTTGTAAGCCGCCGTTTTGGGGTAAGCCACACATTGTAAACCCACGGCGTTTGTAACCTCACCCGATATAGTGAAGTATTGCTGGCTGGCGCCCGTGGTTTTTTCCTCTCCTTTGTTTGGAGAGGTTTTCCACGTTAAATCTCGTGTCCCCTTTGGTTTGATCGTTCCGCTCTTCGTCGTTTCTTTGCTATCGTTTACAACAAGTGGTATCAGAGCCCTGTTTCAGATCTGTTTTCAGATTAGGGTTTTGGATGGCATCGATGAAGTTCGATCTACCGGCGCTGGACTACAAGACGAGATTTCGCTGTGGCAGGTCAAGATGCGTGCGATCCTCGCACAGTCCAATGATCTTGACGAGGCGCTGGAGAAATTCGGCGACAAGGATGCGGCGGCATGGACCGCCGATGAGAAGCGGAAAGACCGTAAGGCTTTATCGCTTATTCAACTTCATCTATCTAATGATATTCTGCAAGAAGTACTCCAGGAGAAAACCGCAGCGGCACTGTGGGCTAAGCTGGAGTCGATCTGCATGTCCAAAGATCTCACCAGCAAGATGCATGTGAAGATGAAGTTGTTCACGCACAAGTTGCAAGAAGGTGGTTCGGTAATGAATCACTTATCGATCTTTAAGGAGATCGTTTCTGACCTAGTGTCGATGGAGGTAAAGTACGATGATGAAGATCTAGCACTTTTACTTCTATGCTCGCTGCCAAATTCCTTTGCAAATTTTCGTGATACCATACTGTTAAGCCGTGATGAACTAACCACCGCGGAAGTATATGAGGCCCTGCTTGCCAGGGAAAAGATGAAAGGTATGGTACAGAAAGAGGAGTCGTCGTCCTCCAAGGGCGATGCTTTGCAGGTCCGAGGGAGGCCTGAGCAGCGAGATAACCACTACCACAACAACAGAGACAAGAGCAAGGGTGACAGAAGTCGCTCAAAGTCTAAAGGCCGTGACAAGTTCTGCAGGTATTGTAAGAAATCTAATCATGTCATTGATGATTGTTGGAAGTTGCAGAACAAGGAGAAAAGAAAAGGTACTTACCAACCGAAAAATAATGAAGGTAAAGATACCGGTGAGGCTTCTGTTGTTGATGGTAGTTCTGATGGCGAATGCCTAGCTGTTTTAGCTGCATGTGTTTCTCGTCAGGATGAATGGATTCTAGATACTGCATGTTCTTTTCATATTTGCTGTAACAAAGATTGGTTCAGTTCTTATGAGTTAGTGCAGACTGGAGATTTCGTGCGTGTGGGGAACGACCAGCAATGCAACATTGTTGGCGTTGGTTCCGTTCAGGTCAAGACACATGACGGTATGACACGCACGTTGACGGGAGTGAAACACATACCAACCATGGCAAGAAATTTGATCTCGCTCAGTACCCTTGACTGTGACGGGTACAAGTACAAAGGAGGAAATAAACTCCTAAAGGTATCAAAAGGTTCTCTCATAGTTATGGTTGGTGATATGAATTCTGCTAAGTTATATGTTCTTAGAGGTAGCACGTTATCTGGTACTGTTGCTGCTGTTTCTCATGATGACGCTAGTAAAACTAACCTTTGGCATAAGCGTCTTGGACATATGAGTGAACTTGGTATGGCAGAATTGATCAAGAGAGACTTGCTGCAAGGATGCAGTTTGGGTAAGATGCAGTTCTGTGAACACTGCATTTTCGGTAAGCACACAAGAGTTAAGTTTAATGCTTCTGTTCACACCACCAAAGGTACACTTGATTATGTACATGCTGATGTTTGGGGGCCATCTCGTAAGCCCTCTTATGGTGGTGCTCGTTATATGCTTACCATTATTGATGATTACTCTAGAAGAGTTTGGCCTTATTTCATGAAAAATAAGGATGATGCGTTTGCTGCTTTTAAAGAGTGGAAAGCTATGATTGAAAGGCAAACAGAAAGGAAGGTGAAATTACTTCGTACTGACAATGGTGGCGAATTTTGTTCGAATGCCTTTAATGATTATTGCAGGAAAGAAGGCATTGTCAGGCACCTCACCATCCCGTACACGCCTCAGCAGAATGGTGTAGCGGAGCGGATGAACAGGACCATCATCTCCAAGGCTCGCTGCATGATCTCCAACGCTCGCATGAGTAAGCGTTTTTGGGCTGAGGCGGCTGCCACCGCCTGCTACTTGATAAACAGGTCACCATCTATTCCCCTCGACAAGAAAACTCCCATTGAGGTATGGTCAGATTCTCCTGCTGATTATTCACAACTTAAAGTTTTCGGCTGCACTGCTTATGCTCATGTTGATAATGGAAAGTTAGAGCCGAGAGCTATTAAGTGTGTGTTCATTGGTTATGGTTCGGGTGTAAAAGGATACAAGTTGTGGAATCCCGAAACTAGCAAGGCATTTATGAGCAGGAGTGTTGTTTTCAATGAATCTGTTATGTACTTTGATAAGTTGTCCTCAGATGTTTTGCCAGATTTTTCTGAGGAGCAGGTTCGTGTCGAGGTGGAGCACTCTGTTGAAAAGGAAAATGTCACTGTTGACAATGATGGTGCTGCTACTTCAGATGATTCTGATCCTGATTCTGCTGGTTCTGATGATTCTGTTTCTTCTGATTCTGATAATGATAATGTTCAGAACTCACCCCCTGTTTTGCAGCCACAACAGTCTATTGCTGCTCGTAGGAACAGGAGGAATTGTGGTCCTCGACCACGTTTAATTGAAGAGTGTAACATTGTTGATTATGCTCTGAGTTGTGCAGAACAGGTGGAGCACGGACATGAGCCGTCCACCTATACTGAAGCTATTGGTTCCGGTGACCGCGAGAAGTGGCTTGCTGCTATGCAAGAAGAAATGCAGTCACTCGATAAGAATGGCACATGGGAAGTTGTGCGCTTGCCTAAGAAAAAGAAGGCAGTCCGCTGTAAGTGGATCTTCAAGAGAAAGGAGGGTTTATCTCCTAGCGAGCCTCCGAGGTTTAAGGCAAGGTTAGTTGCAAAAGGCTTCAGTCAAATTCCAGGTGTGGATTATAATGATGTTTTCTCTCCAGTTGTTAAGCATAGTTCAATTCGTACATTCTTTGGTATTGTTGCTATGCGTGATCTTGAGCTTGAGCAGTTAGATGTAAAGACTGCGTTTCTGCATGGAGAGTTGGAGGAGGAGATATACATGGACCAGCCAGAAGGGTTCATAGTGCCGGTAAGGAGGATCTTGTGTGTAAGTTGAAAAGGTCCTTTACGGTTTGAAACAATCTCCTCGTCAGTGGTATAAAAGGTTTGATTCTTTTATGTTGTCACATGGCTTTAAGAGGTCTGAATTTGATAGCTGTGTGTACATTAAGTTTGTTAATGGATCACCTATATACCTGTTATTATATGTTGATGATATGTTGATTGCTGCCAAGAGCAAGAAAGATATCGCTGCTCTCAAGTCACAGTTGAGTAGCGAGTTTGAGATGAAGGATCTTGGTGCTGCTAAGAAAATTCTAGGTATGGAGATTACCCGTGACAGAAATTCTGGTTTGTTGTTTCTTAGTCAGCAAAATTACATTAAGAAAGTTCTTCATCGTTTTAACATGCATGATGCAAAGTCTGTTAGTACTCCTATTGCTCCTCACTTTAAATTGTCAGCTGAACAATGTCCTAGTACGGATGAGGATTTTGAGTACATGTCTAGAGTTCCATATTCTAGTGCTGTTGGTTCTTTAATGTATGCCATGGTTTGCTCACGTCCAGATTTATCATATGCTATGAGTTTGGTTAGTAGATATATGGCTAATCCTGGTAAAGAACATTGGAAGGCTGTTCAGTGGATTTTCAGGTACCTTCGTGGCACATCCAATGCTTGCCTCAAGTTCGGCAAGACTGATGAGGGACTCGTAGGCTATGTGGATTCAGATTTTGCTGCCGATTTGGATAAGAGGAGATCCCTCACAGGTTATGTGTTCACGCTTGGTGGTTGTGCCGTGAGTTGGAGGGCAACGTTGCAATCCGTTGTTGCCCAGTCTACCACTGAAGCAGAATACATGGCTATTGCTGAAGCATGTAAAGAATCGGTTTGGCTGAAAGGTTTGTTTGCTGAGCTTTGTGGAGATGATACTTGCATTAACCTGTTTTGTGATAGTCAGAGTGCTATTTACCTTACCAAGGATCAGATGTTCCATGAGAGAACAAAGCACATTGACGTCAAATACCATTATGTGCGTGATGTTGTTGCAAAAGGTAAACTGAAGGTATGCAAGATAAGTACTCATGATAATCCTGCTGATATGATGACAAAGCCAGTTCCTGTTACTAAGTTCGAGCTTTGCTCGGGCTTAGTTGGTATCACTGTCTAGCCCAAGAGGCTATTTGGCGCCGAAGGTGTTTTTCTTTGTTGTTTCAGGGTGAAGTTCTCTTTCATGCTACAAGATGGAATTTGTCTCAAGGTGGAGTGTTGTTTTTGGTGTTCCAAATTCCAGCGGTAGTACCGCTGGGTTAAGCGGTACTACCGCTAGAGCTGCCGCCACCGCTACCGCCTCCGCTACCGCCAGAATGGCCGTCTGACGCGTTGTCCGGTACCGACTGGTACCGCTGGCGGTACCGCCGCCGGTACCGCTGAGGTGGGAAGAGACGAACCAGCCCACCCCAGCGGTAGTACCGCTGGGTTAAGCGGTACTACCGCCGAGGTGGGATTGTTTCCGGGGATTCCGGGTTGGACTGCAGCCGACCTAGGGTTTGATGTTTCTATTTATTCCTCTTGTAAGCCGCCGTTTTGGGGTAAGCCACACATTGTAAACCCACGGCGTTTGTAACCTCACCCGATATAGTGAAGTATTGCTGGCTGGCGCCCGTGGTTTTTTCCTCTCCTTTGTTTGGAGAGGTTTTCCACGTTAAATCTCGTGTCCCTTTGGTTTGATCGTTCCGCTCTTCGTCGTTTCTTTGCTATCCGTTTACAACATTATACATGTCAGTCATATATGATTAATCACCCTTCTAGGTAAATGCTATTATAAAGGAAATATGGCCTTCCAAAGTTATATACTGCTTTGAGGTTAATTATCCTTTTTTAGAGTTTGTAAGACAATCTATAGTCATTATATCATTTAAATAATTTGTTCTTGTATATATTATATTGACATTTATAGTGCATATGAAATCAAAGTACATCTGTTAAGACACATAGCGAGTGCGCTCGAGAAAATTTTCTCGCGGTTAATCTTGTGCCCGTTCGTGTAGCAGAGTAGTTGCTAAAAAATAAAATTCACTTATGTTCTTGCCAAAGTGTGTCATTAACCTCTTCATAATTCTGATAGCTCAAACGTTATTTGGGCATGAATGGTTCTAACTTGGAAAGTTATAGAGAACAATAATGTATTTAGTTATTTTTTTGATTAGCATTGTACTAGCAATCCCTGATCACCTATGTTATTATTCATTCAGAGCCTAGCATTTTTTTCGAGGCATTTAGGCACAACATATTACATACATCTGCCAGTTTATTTTCTTGAGGATACCATGAACCAATAAATACATACATCTTCCAATCTCTATTTGGCACCTCGGCGGCGTGTAGGTATGTAGACATGTAGTATAAGAAAATATTGTTTTGTGAGAAACTTCAACATGAACATCTTTTTTTCTTAGTACTTCAACATGAACATCTGAATGTGCAGTTGTTGAATCGATGCTTTCCTGTATTGATGTTGGTAGGCCATTTCGGCTCATCAATGGTAGGCCCGTCGAGTGGCCAATGGGCTACTAGCTCAAGTTGCTCAACTCAGATGTGTGGAATTTTTTTTGCCCCAGAAATTAACGTTCAAGAGGAGAAGGAGAGAAGGTATTCGTTGTTGACCGGTGTTGGCGTGCCTACCATTCAGAGCAAACACAACACTCGCCCCGGCAGAGCGAACTCGTGCCCGTCTCTTCTTTCCCCTGCTACAGTAAAGGGCGGAAGCGGAGGCGATTCCCGTCGATCCCGGGGTTCCCTCCCCCTCCGCCGGCCGCTCTGGCGGCGGGAGGGTGGGGGAACCCTGGATCTGGTGGTTGCTGTACATAGCGTGGTGGTTAGGTGCTCCGGCCGTTGGTGTTGAGGAGGGCGCGGCGGTGCTGGAGGTGGTGGTTTGGTGCTGCGGTTCCTGTCCTTCTCCGCCTCCGGCGAGGAGCTGCAGCATGTTTTGTCTCGCGGATCCTTGGATCTGTCGAGTTGGTGTGTCCCTCTCGCGCTCGTCGTGGCGGCGCCGGCGAGTGCTGCTCTTGGGGTCCCCGTCCTCCGTCCCTGCTGCCGCGGCGTCGTCGTCTTCTCCTGCGGCGACGTGGGATCGTGAGGTAAGTTCTGGAGACTTGGTGGATGCGGGTGGCTGCTCTGCTGTTCTCTGCTCTCCGGCCGGCCGTGGTGGCGAGGGGAGGTGCGGGTTGCTGGAGTTGCTGGTTTCTGCTGCTGGGTTGCGAGGTTTGCTGGTGAGGGCTCTGGCCATTTCCTCGGAGGTGGTTTGCCGCTGGGCCCAGAGCCGGTGCAGAAGAAGCTCGGGGTGCGTCCCCGGCCGATTTCCTTTCTTCGACTTCAGATCCAGTTCCTCGAAGCTGGTGGATATTGCGGCTCGTCATCGCCTTTGGGCTAGGAGCTCTTCTTGCTCCGATGTGCGACTCTGCAGGCGTCGGCTTCGTCGGGAGGTCTGCCTGTTTTCTGGTCGCGAGGAAGACGAAGAACTTGGCTGGTTTTCTTCTTTCCTGCGTGTTCTTCGTGTTGGTGTGTGGCAGCAGTGCTGGGTTTCGTATCCTCTGTGTTCTTTGCTTGTATTTGATCTTGTAATGTTCTCCTTTCTGTTTTAATACAAGTATGTTAAATCAAAAAAATACCATTCAGAGCAAACTACAGAAACTGGGACCTCAGGCACGTTGAGTCGCAAAAAAAAAGGAACTCAGGCACGTTTACGCCTTGTTTCTAGAGTTTTTTTTTTTTGGAATTTTTTCACCACATATATTAGGTCAGCAAGCCGCCTCATTAAAAACCTTACCAGTCCCTTTCGGTACCCTGGCAAGGAAAAGAATGCGTCTGAAACTTGCCGCCTTAACCAATATCAACCATTACATCGTTCATCAACGTCCTCATTAACCAACCCGGAGGTTCGTTAATCCAACTAACAGAATTTTGATTACAGAAACTATAACTAGCAAGCTCATGAGCTACACTAGGGTTATCCCGGTCAAACCCCGAAATCCCCACATATCCCAAAACATCGTTTGTTTCTAGTGTATTGGAGAGGTTTTATCCCCACCTTTCCCCACAAATCCCCAAACTCTAGTTCATTTTTTCTCAATCCACTAAGGATACACTACACTACACCTACCTGGTGGATTGGATCCCCAATCTCTTAGGGGATTGGATACCCTAGTGCAGTTTGGGGTTTCACCCAATCTAATAGAGGATTATCCCCACCAATCCCCAAAAGAACTCTAGAAACAAACAGGGCCCCATTTCTATTGGATTGGGTGAAACCCCAAACTGCACTAGGTATCCAATCCCCTAGGGGATTGAGGATCCAATCCACTAGGTAGTGGTAGTGTATTGGATCCCTAGGGATTGAGAAAAAATGAACTAGAGTTTGGGGATTTGTGGGGAAATGTGGAGATAAAACCCGTCCAATACACTAGAAACAAACGATGTTTTGGGATATGTGAGGATTTCAGGGTTTGACCGGGATAATCCACACCAATGCCCAAAAAAACTCTAGAAACAAACAGGGTCTGAATTAGATCCCCAATCCCCTATTAGGTGAAGTTTGGGGTTTCACCCAATCCACCAGAGGATTATCCCCACAAATCTCCTAAAATACCCTAGTACTCTCTCTGTTCTCAAATATAAGATGTTTTAGACTTTGTCCACATACACATGTACACAAATATATCTAGACACATTACATGTATATATTCACTCATTTGTGTATGTATATAGACAACATGTGTAACATCTAAAACATCTTATATTTACTATATTTAGGAACGGAGAGAGAAACAAGGCCTTAGCGTAGTTTGTCTACGGAAACTAGGACCTCAGGCACGTTTCGTGTAGTTTGTCCATTGTGTGATCTCAAATCCTCTACCATTCATTTATTCACACAACATTTCGAATTAATTAAAATCACCAGGAAAAAAAGATCGTTTCCAAATCCTCACACAGCTCTGAAGCATCAAATTACTGGATTAGAAACAGAGAAATAGCTGAAATCAAGCTCTGAGGAGTGCTTCTATCCTTTCAGGCAGTTACTTTGCACGAAAATTAAAGCAGGCTAAGGGGAGTGATTAGAGGGGCTAATTCACTGTTTTTGTTTAATAAGTGTCATTTGTTCCTTGTGGTGTTTTGGGGTCTCCCCCTCCAAAAAAAACACGAGCCAGCCCAGATAAAGTAATCTGATCACTTTCCCCAAACACATACTAGTGGCCACAGCCACTAGAGCAAGTCAGGCGTATATATGGCACTTCATTTTTTTTTCAGCTAGGCCCTATAAATAACTAACTCACCTGACGAGGTCGACCGGTCTTCCTCCGTCTGCGCACGTGAAAGTAACACGGAGCGGAGAACACCGACCCAAGCACAAGTGGAAGCAGAAGAATCAGTGGATCACAAGGATGATGCATTTTCTTTCTAGCTCCCTCCCTTCTTCTCCACTCCTCGAGAAAACTAACTAGCTTTCCAGGAAACTTGGCACGCACAACTCTCTTCCCTTCCCTGCGAAAAAAAAGTGGTATAGTTCCTGATCAAACTTGGATGCCAAGGAAGCAAAGTCACACCGCTTTTCCTGGGCACTTTATGAATGTGAAACGAATCCTCTCTAGTTAGCATAGAAATGGTAGATAATTAAACAGTTAGCTCAAAACGTGTGATTCAGAAGATAAAAAGTGCTTATTAATAGCAAATAAACGATGCTGTGAAATGCAAAGGGGCGACAGGTAGCATAGCCGTAGAAGAAAATCACAAGCTGGCATATATAGTAACTGACTGTTACAGGCAGTGTCAACAATCTACCACACGGATTTCCAGGGGAATTAATTGATGAAGTTGCGTCGTAATGTGATGCTACCTTTTTGCTAAGTATGACCATACCGCTGTTTCTCTTTGTGAGAGGCGGTTTGGAGCAACACGCTTTAGATTATTCAGACCGGTTCCTTTCAGAAGAAGACAGCAGTCAGTCAACCACCTAACCCTACACTCCACTGCCCATAAAAGAAACCTCCCCACCACACACACCCACCTCAGTTCCTCAGACCACTGCTTCACATCAGGAACACAGACTCACAGAGACACAGAACATAGGCCCCAAATCACCCTCACACGCATAGACAGAACAAGAGAGTAGTGAGAGGGAGCCATGGCGTCCTACGACAAGACCATCGCGACAGCGGCTTCTCTGGCAGCATCTCTCATGCTGGTGAGGAGCCTCGCGAGCGAGCTACTACCGTCTGAGGCGCGCGAGGCCCTCTCCGCGCTCCTGAACAGCCTTCGCTCCCGCCTGACGTGGCAGCACACCATCATCATCGAGGAGAACGAGGGGTGGTCCAGCAACCACGTCTACAACGCTGTCAAGGCCTACCTCGCCACGCGCATCAACGCCGACATCAGCATGCAGCGCCTGCGCGTCAGCAGCGCCAATGAAGATGAGAAGATGGTCATTAGCATGGAGGCAGGGGAAGAGATGGCCGACGTGTACGGGGACACAGAGTTCAGGTGGTGCCTCGTCACCCGCGAGGTCAAGGGCGACCCCAACGGTGGCGGTGGCGCGCGGGAGGTCAGGTCCTACGAGCTGAGCTTCCACAAGAGGCACAAGGAGAAGGCCCTGAAGGAGTACCTCCCGTTTATCGTCGCCACAGCCAAGGCCATCAAGGACGGGGAGAGGAACCTGAGCATTTACATGAACGAGTACTCGGACGAGTGGGCCCCCATGGAGCTCCAGCACCCCTCCACGTTCGGCACACTCGCCATGGACCGCAAGCAGAAGCAGTCCATCGTCGATGACCTTGACAGGTTCATCAAGAGGAAGGATTACTACAGGAGGATCGGTAAGGCATGGAAGCGAGGGTACCTGCTGTACGGTCCGCCAGGTACCGGCAAGTCCAGCCTCATCGCCGCCATAGCCAACCACCTCAGGTTTGACATCTACGACCTGGAGTTGACTGGGGTCGACTCCAACTCGGACCTCAGGAGGCTTCTTGTTGGCATGACCAACCGATCCATTCTCGTGGTTGAAGACATCGACTGTACCATCGAACTGAAACAACGGGAGGAACATGATGAAAATGAGGAACATGGCAAGTCCAATTCTACAGAAAAAAAGAAGACAGAAGACAAGGTAACAATACCTCTGAATAAATAGGGGAACATATCCCACTCCATGCTGATTCCACAATGTTCTTGCCTACACATGCTGATGACAATTTTGTTGCTGTCTGCACAGGTAACGTTGTCTGGGCTGCTCAATTTTGTTGATGGCCTGTGGTCAACAAGTGGGGAGGAAAGGATCATCATCTTCACGACCAACTACAAGGAGCGTCTTGACCCAGCACTTTTGCGGCCTGGAAGGATGGACATGCACATCCACATGGGGTACTGCACCCCAGAGGCATTTCGGATCCTTGTGAATAACTACCATGCCATCGACTCTCATGCCACGTATCCAGAGATTGAGAAGCTGATCAAGGAGGTGACTGTGACACCTGCAGAGGTTGCCGAGGTTCTGATGAGGAATGACGACACTGATGTTGCACTCCATGACCTTCTTGAGCTCCTAAACTCAAAGAAGAAAGATGCCGGTGAGATCAAGAGTGAAAACAAGCAGGTGGACGAGAAGAAAGATGCCAATGAGATCAAAACCGAAAATGTGCAGGTGGATGGAAAGAAAGCTGGGGATGAGATCAAGACTGAAAGTGTGCAGGCGGAGTATAAGAACGCTTCCACGGAAGAGGGAAGCAATTAGGTGGGCGGAAGCTAACAGTGACTAAAGAGAATGTGTTCCATGTAGATAAGTCCTACAGGAGATCCATTGCAAAATATGTGATCATTTCGAGTACTAATAATATTATATGTTTCGAGCAGTGAGGCGTACCTGTACTTAACACTGTGTTTCTAAATAGTTTTGTAAGTACTGTTGCAACAAGAAGTTACATATATGCAGCATGATAAGACATTGGCCAGCAGAGTCAACTACACTAGGATCTAGTAGAACATGTATCGAACCAACCTCAGGCGTCAGCGACTTCTCGTGTAGTTTGGCCATTATGTTCTCCCTTTTTCCACCATTCATTTATATTCATTCACCCAACATTTGAAATTTATATTCACCCAACAGTTGGTAGTGCTTAACCAGAGATTGATAGTGAGTAGGACACACTTACTAGTGTTCTTGATAACATGCAGCAAATCAGAGTATAGTGCCATCACTTTACCCCCCCGTCTATGAGGTGAATGGAAAGTAATAAGAGCAGATGTGTAAAGATAACATGCCAGCACATGAAAGTACGAGTTTTGGTGTGTCCCATCTGCAAGATAACAACGTATATCTCATAAGATGTAACAACTCAAACAAGATCAAATCTTCATAACACCGAGAAAAGTTGGAGCAAGAACAGTGGTACCAGAAACCCCAGGGCCAGTTCAGCATTCAAGCTAAAGGAGGCTGTGTATTGTTATTTGTTGCTAACCGAAGACAAGGTTCTTCCAAGTATCCCTCTGAATAAGACATCAGAGAGATAACATTAACCGCAGTGCACTGGACACCCTTCTGCAACAATATACAAAATAAACTTCAAAGATAATGGAACATACAGTTACCTGTAGAAAGATGAGGTAGTAAAATTAACCTTGGGAATTTGGCAACATAATCAAGTGATCAGCAGAGCAAATGCAGTGCAGAAACTATTACAAAAGGAAAAACAGATCTTGCAAGCGTATAAAAAGCAGAAAAACACAGATCAAAATCAAGAACTTACAAGAGAAAAATTGCACGAGATCCAAATCATGAAGGGGGCATTAAGTGGATAAAATCCAATGGGTCCAGATACAAAGTGCAACCAACCCTGAATTGTTTACAGGTTTGGTCCATGCTATTGGTAAAATGTCATCATGAAAAATGCATGAAGAAAAATGAACCGGTAACATAAAGAATTGCCATTGCATTTAGACTTTGAGAAGATGTCCAGTACAGAATGATCTTATACATAAGTAGAAGGCAAAGAGATATTTCATGCCAAGTTGTCCACAAGGATCAACATGCTCATACGAGAAAAAGAAGAAACCCACTCTGCCTTCTAGAAAAAAATCATGTCATCTAAGATACAACACTCGGTTAATCTTTACTCTTGTCAGCGCCATTGCTTCGCAATCTCCTCATCAAGCATATGCGTGGCCTGCTGCCTGGATCTATCATCCAGATTGGTATTGCTTGCCAGTAAACCTCGCAGGGCTCGCAGTTCATCAGGGCTAGCTCTCTGGAAGAGCCCCCTCAGGGCAATATGACCCTGAGGTAGGGTATGCCGAAAGTCTCGATTCTCGAAGACAACATGGGGCCTGGATCTCCAGTACTCTGTACAGACGCGATCCCTATCCTGTGCCTCGATTGCCTGTGAAGGATTAGAAAAACAGTTTACTGCACAAATCCAACCTCATGGCTCCAACAATAACATAATTAAATAAACTGAAGGTTCAAATGTCAGTGTAACCCCTAAGTGGCAAACTGGCAATCATCCATGCAATAAAGCAATCACAAAAACTACCTTAATTGGATTTATGATTTTCACTGTTAACTATATTGGATAACAGAAGAGCCTTTCCATATTATTGCCTACATAGTTTGTTCAGAAATTAGTTTTTATAGAACAGTGCTACTCCCTCCGTTCCAATTTTATTGACTTGCTATATACCACATATGGATGTATCTAGACATGTTACATGTCTAGATACATCCACATGTGGTGCATAGCAAGTCAATTAAATTGGAACGGAGGGAGTATGTTATTAATAATGGAATAACATACTTACAAGAATCTGAACAGAGATTCAAGGATTAACATGTAGAAGCTGAAACCCCAAAGGAAAACACTACTAAAAGTATTAGGCTAGAGAATCTATAAGAGTTGTGTGGGGAGTGTTTGGCCTCACCCCTTAAATATATGTGAATTCAAGAGCAAGTCTTTCATAAAACCAGTTTCTGGCATATGAAGCTGGGGGTAACATTTTCAACAAAATAAGGGGATTGTTCAGAAATTAGTCAAGTGAATGCCCAGCACTAATGTCTCACCTGGACTATTTCTGGTAATAAAAGCCCAAACATTTCAAGACCATCAATTGATCCTGGAGGCTGCAGAGTAGGAAGATTAGGCCTTCCCATACTGAGTTGCCTTCGTATTTCCATGTTCAGCCTCTCTCTGACCATGTTCCAGCACTTGGTAGGAGACACGTTGATAAAAACTTCACCTGGGCAGTTCTCTACAGTAACCTGAAATGAATCAAGTAATAAGATATCCAGATGCTGAAGAAGAGGTACATAGTAGGCACAAAACAGGAATTTACCATAAACAGAGGTCCCTGCAACCCAGCGTCTAATATTTCAGAAACATAGTATGCCATTTGCATTGGATCCACAATGCTGAAGTATTTTACTCTGCTCCTAAATCCTGCATTCACAAAGAGATGGAATGTTAACAATAACGAAACAGATCAAACTGCCGACAAAATCATATACAAATAAACAATCTGGCTACTAAATAATAGAGTAAAGGCAGTAGTCTTCAAGGGTTCGTTCTAGGATGATAACTGAAATTTTCCAACATCAGCCAAATCTGAAAGATGTTTCAACAATTAGCCACAAAAAAACAAACCTTTGGGGAAGATTGCTTGGCTTGAAGACCACATCCTCCCTGATAACACAATACCAATTTCCAGAGGTTCAACGGAGCATTTGAATCGATGCACCACATTTGCTATGCGAGGACCCCTCTGTGCACCTCCATTCCTGCTGTGCATTTCCAGAGCAGGTTGAGCTAAGGTAGATGGATGCCCCCTAGCTCTAGGGTCTACAGCACATTGAGATTCAGATATTCTTTGAAGCCATCCATTATTTGGTTGCTGATTGCCTGAAGTTATATTTCCATGATGGGCACTGGCTGAAGCAAAACTCCCGTGTGGAGATTTAGCAACGGCAGGATCTAAAAGTGTCTTTGGAGCAGAGACACTGCCTGATGCTTCCTGTGACACACTTTGTGTCCTCGAAACAATTTTGTCAAATTGCTGACTCGACGCAGTACGGACCTGACTGCTGCTTTCTCAAACATTGCTGAGGTATTAGTCTCTCGTGTTACAAGTGCATGATCCTTGCCCAAGTGACTGAGAGTTGCATTAGAATCGGATGCAATAAACCTATGAGAAGTATTTGGGTTTTCTAAACTGGGCTTGATGTCATGAATCATAGTTGGTGACCTGTTATGATGCTCACCAAATGATGATCTACAGTCTCCAGTTTGAAAAGAAGATTCTCTACCCCCTTTCACTACTGCCAAGCCATGCATGCTTTTCGTGGGTTCACTTGAAGAATTAAAGGGCCTTGTTACAACATTGGAAGAAAATGATTGGCTGGAAGAAACTGATAAGACAGGTGCAGAGCTTTTCTGGTCTCCAAGACCTCCATTACATTGCAATCTGTCGGTGTCATTGTTTGTTGGACATGATAGCTCATTCTTGACACATGGCTCCTTTGATGGTGAAACATTTCCCGATTTCATCTGCTCGACAGAAGGGGGCGCATTATTAGTCTCTGGACTAGCTGCGCTGAGCATCTTATTCCCATTATCTTTCTGTTCGTTGCAAGCAACTGAAGGTACCAAGGATACAGTTGACGCCTGTGACATGTAGGACCTTCTAGGGCCATCAGTTGATCTGCGAACAGTTTTGGAATCTTGGACCTTTTCCTTTTTGACACATGAACTCAGACTTAAGCCAAGATCAGAGACGCCCCATCTGTGAACAGCACTCAACTTGCCCCCCAAAGCATCAGCTAAGATATTGAGCTCATTGACATCATAGCGGAATAGGAAGAATCTTTTGTCCCAGTCACATGAGCAAAGTTGCTTTGCATGTAAAAGGCAAACATACTTCTCTGGGCAGCATGGACAGCCTGAAGCAGAAAGATGCAAATCATAGTAGCAAAAGGCACACTCCCTATCAGTGGAATCAAACTCAGCATCCATTTTTTTAGATTGAGATGGCGAACATAGATTTTGCCTTTGCGCCAATTCCGTCTCAATTCGTGCCTAGAAAGAGAAGTTGTAAAAATATAAGATTTCATTGATTTAAAACAAATTACAAACTATTATCGTCACTGTCTTTTACCTTGAGTGATTTGCATATAGTGCTATCAGGTCCACAGACACCTTTCCATTTCAAATTATCAGCAGTATTCCTCTTGAGGAATAGGATATCCCACTGAGCTCTGATTGCTTCTCTTGCTGCCCCCAACAACAGCTTATCATGGGAAACAGTTATCTTCCGAGCTTGCTCACGGTAAAGCTCTACAGCATTCTGCCCAACTGGCAGCCAATCAATAGGTGCAACATTAACAGCTTCTGCACAATTGAAGCCAGAGTTGAAACCAGCATGGTACGCTCGTGGGAATGTCAGGACAAATTCGCCCTCATGCTGAACACAACGGTAGGCTTGTACTCCTTCAGATTTCAGCAGTGATGGTGAAAATTGAGTAACCTGCATAAGAGTTGCAATTGTCACAAAAAGGTTACCTTAAAAAAGGCAATGGATATCTAGGAAGGACAGACTTTTAAGCAGTGAGGGTTTGAACGTAGGCTAGCTAGCCCACCATCTGTGGTGCTACCCTAATCCCCTGGGTGACTTCTCAAAAAAACTGACCTATAAATGTAATTCACAAATATGGACAAGGAAAAAATTAACGAAAACATCACAAAGAACATCTGACAGACACACCATCACTGTATAGAGAACGCCACCATCAATATTCATGGATATATGATAGTGTCAGATTATTCAGACAAACCATTTCTTTACTACACGGTACATGCATGTTCCATTAATGTGTTAGCATGTTTTACACAAGGGACAAACAGACAGTGGGAAAAATCAGAAACATGTCACTTAGACACTATTCCCTGATAGGTAGTGATAGCAAATCTGCAACATGGTCAGAAAAGGATGGATATAATAAAGATCACAGACCTTCTTGTACAGCACATCAAATACATTTAACTGATAATTGCCAGTCAAGAGAAAACACTCACCAGGTTGTGAAGCAAATCAGGTTGCTCCTCAAACAAGTCAGGTAGATGTTTCCTCATTGCAGACTCCAGATTCACAGCATCCTTTCCTGGAACTCCATACCATAACTTTGGTGCACCCCAATGAAGGTAGTTTAGCGAGTATAAATGATGATCTTCTACATGCTGTTTTTGCAGATTAAAAAATCTTAGGGTACGATCATATCAAGCAGCATAGTCTAACAACAAGCACAACTAGAAGTAGACCACAAATAGTCATGAGTTCATGATAGGCAGGCAGCATCACAAGCTTCTTACCCAGCAGAATGATGAAAAACACATGCCAACATACACCCAAGGCACCAGAACACCAGAAATGTCACCACCCTCAAAAGAAAGAACTGAGCCTTGTAGTCTAGGCAAGTTATTTAGATTCCAACCAGATTGTGCATACTTATCCTCAATATCAGATTTTGTCTCAGGAGGTAACTTTGGAAAGCCGCTGCCAAAAGTTCCTGTCTCCAAATCAGCACCATAGATTACCTACACGGTAATACACCTTCCATTAAGTTAAGAAGCAAAACGCCAGGTGAATAGCTCTTAGAACACTGATATGCAAGGCATATAACTATGTAAGACTACATGCAATGATGCAAACCATGTTTGCATACAGCTCCACACTGCACCGCACAACTTAAGTAGGAACTCTCAATAGCCATAATCCATGCAACAGATATCACAAACTTAGGATTTATAAAATGCACATCTTATGAATTGCGAATTGAGCAATGAACTTGCAATAGACAAACATGTTCTTAGCAAATCAATGTTCAATACCTCTATCTCTTCTGTAGGATTCTCAACTATACGCCAATACTCTCCTTCAATATCTTCCACTGATGGTGGTGAATTCAGGGATGCATCTTGCCTAAAGTACTGCTCGCTGAAGTAATCTGCATACTTCTGAAATTTCTGTAATGTAAGCTCCGGTCCAGGTTCGAATCCAAATCTCTCTGGGTTTTGCTGCACCCCCATCTGACTGTGATTAAGATTACTGTTTTCATCTGGCTCGGAAAGCTTTCTCCGCTTCTTCATCGTTCCACCTCTTCTGCTCTTTTTGGATGATGTACGGTTTTGAAGCTTGTCAACCTTTTGTACCCGTGTAGAAAATTTTGAGTTTTCCCATGTACTCTTCTCTTTAAGAAGGCACGGCGGCTTCCACGAAGATGGTGGAACAATACGGCAAATCCCATATGGTTCTGCTGTTGGCCGTATACTCTCAATATATTTTAGAGTGTCTTTAAATTCCTGATCCACGTAGAGAATATACCATAAGACTGGGCTATTCAGTAAAGCAACAGAAATAGATAAAACGTGATACGGCAGTTAGCAAAGGCGGAAGGTACCTCCTCAGTAGGATAGTAGACAGGAGCCTCGTCAAGAACAGGCCTCCGTGCACCAGCTGGATTCCAATTTGCAGTAATCTGCATGGTGTGAGAACACATAAGACAACAAGGGAACAGCTTCAAGGAAGTAGGAAACACAAGAATTCAGCAGACGAATGTGAACCTTTTGACAGTCACTGCATCCCGCACATCCTCGAATAACTCCTTTTGGTAATTTCTGTTTGCGCTTCGCCGAACTTACAGTCTGCCAAAAGAACATTTTGATATAGTAAAATCACAGTAAGCTTTAGTTGATTGGAGAAGAAATAATTAATTAGCAAGTGCAACCTTTTCTGCTACTTCGACATCGGAATCTTCATCTGAGATGTTGTCAAAACGACTGTAGTCTATTGGAGGTCTGTTACGCAGAGACTGCCTACATGTCTGGCTCTCAGAAGTACTACAGTGCGTGTCATTCCGACTCTGAGCTGAATGGGGCTGAAATTCAAAGGATTCGACATGCTTCTGCACGCTCTGTAACACTTGAACAGCGCTAGGGTGAGCATCAGCAGGTCTGGCATCCTTTTGGATCCCTTGAAGTGCAAGGGCAGCAAACGGTCCAAATCCAGGTGGAATTGAGGGCTCGGAATCATCGCCGAGCGAGGCAGTTATGCACTCTGTTCCCATCATCACTGCATCAGAAGAAACACACTTTGATCAGAACATATATTATCTCAGAAGGATCATAAGAACTGAGCTGACCCTACAAAAAACACCCACCAATAGCAAACCGAGGCAGCCACCATAAATGAACTCTAAATTAGGATATTACGCATCAATACATTCATTGGCGTCGTGCTGTTCCATGAAACACACCAGTTAAGCTTAAGCATTAAACCAACCACACCGTTGTAAGAGAATCAGTGGTCATATCCAACAACAGGACATCATCGTTGTAGCGGGCTACAAACAGCATGCCAATGGACGATAACCACGGGGTTGTCAACACAGATCGATTGCCATGGGGACAAGCAACTTAGACCAGAACGAAATGGTGACAACTAGACTGAACTTACAGCTACTATTGACTAGATCGAAAGAATCGGCTGTGTATCACGAGCATGTGTTAGCTGGAATCAATAGTTCCTCTGTATAGCTACCTTCACAGAATCCAGAAAACAAATAGCGGCAGGCAGTGCCCAGCATTAGCAAACCGAGGCAAGCAGTATACAAGAACTACATCTTAGCTACACCATCATAAAAGAAGTTGGTAGCCATGTCCAACAGCAGGACATCATAGTTGCAGCTGGCCACAAACAGCATTGCCAAGGAACGGTAATCGAAGGGTTGTCAACACAGATCGATCACCGCAACGGACAAGCAACCTAGACCTGGGCGGGACGATAATAACGAGACTAAATTAATGGCTACTACTACCGACTAGATCGAGAGAACCCGCTGTGTATTGCAAGTATTAAATTCGAATCAACATTTTCATTGTATAGCTACCTTCACAGACTCCAGAAAACAGCGACAGGAAGTGATTCAACAGGGGGGTCTACATACAAGGCAGCTTTTGAAGTAGTGCACATTAATACATTCATTTGTGCCGTGCTGTTCGATGAAACACACCAGTTAAGCTCAAGCATCAAGCTGACCACACCGTCGTCAAAAAATAGGTACTCATACCGAACAACAGGACACCATCGTTGCAGTGGGCTACAAGCAGCATTGCTGACGAACGGTAAATCAACACAGATCGATCACCGCAACGGACAAGCAACCTAGACCCTGGCAACACGATAAGAACAGCAGCTATACTAAATTAACGGCTACCGCTATTGACCAGACCAAGAGAAATCCGCTGCGTACTGCGAGTATATAGGAATCAATGGTTTATTTCTAAAGCAGACTGCAGAAAAAAAACAGAGACAGGAAGTGGTGATTCAATGGGGGATCTGCCCCTGCATGCACACCAAGCAAGGGAAAAGATAAGAAACCCTGGACTCACTCCAGCCTAGGGTTTGTGGAAAGCACGGTGAGATGAACAAGTGGCAATTGCTAGTTTACCTGCCGATTTGGTTGGTTGAGATGACCCCAATCCCCACCCCCGGATCGATCTAGATTCGGAGACCAAACCCGACCTGGCTGTGCAAGAGGGAGCCTAGCCCCGTGTCTGACAGATGAGCAGTTGTGGGCGGCCGGCGTCGGGGGCCGGCGTACGGCGGCGGCTGGGCGAGGTGGCGTGGGGTGTAGAGAGAGAGGGGATGAGGTTGGTGGTTGACAGGTCAGGGAGACGGCCCTCGCTTTACCGCGTTTTCTCCAGAAAAAAAAATGTGGCTATGTACTTGGACACCATGAGCAGCTAGCTAGCTAGCTACCGGATCGAGCTCGGAGGGATTTTCCATGGCGGCTCTAGCAACGAATCTGCAACAACACATAGCTCTACGCTCAGATCTGATATACCGCGTACAACCTCCATCCATCTAAGGAAAATAAAATGCATAGCAAAAGGGGAGGGAAGATCCCCAATCCATCGGATGTGATGGATAGGGGGGGAAATCGAGCAGGGTGAGGGGATTTACCAGCGAAGGTGGCCCGTCCCCAGTTCAATCGTTGTTCGTGTCAGCAGGAATCATCATCCAGCAGGCAGGGTCAGGTTTCTTAGGGTTTTTTTGCCACCAGATCGATGATGATGATGATTTCCCCAAGTTCAAGAAGAAGCAAGGGGATCGGTTGCAATCAAAAAACCAGTAGCAGTAGTAGTGCTTGTTAATTTTGTTCTTTCTCTTTGCTTTGCTTGCTTGCTCGCCGCCGCGTTGTGTTGATTGGCCACAGCCACAGGAAGAAAACCAAATCTCAACACCAACTTCGTTTGCTTGTTTCTCAGACACAGGCCCGTCTTTATGGCAGAACCTACCCAAGACACACATGCGCAGCACAGGGGGGATCCATCCACCCACATCCCATGGCCCACATGACAGAGAGATAGACAAAGAGTAGGAGTAGCAAAACCACCAATTAGGCAGGATAAAATATTTGACCTATCTAGGTTGCTACTAAAATCAAATGTAATAAGGTGAGGTAATATTGCTATAAGGGTTATATCTTTTATGAGATGGATAAGAGAAGAGAGGTACTCCCTACGTTCCTAAATACTCCCTCCGTTCCACAATATAAGATGTTTTACTCTTTTTCCACATACACATGCACACACATGTATTTAGATGCGTTTAAGTGCATGTGTCCATTCTTTTTAATATGAATCTAGACATCCATGTGTAACACCTAAAACATCTTACATTGTGAAAACGGATAGAGTATAAGATAGTTTACCTTTTTTTTCCATATTCATATGTATCTACATGTATTTAGACACGTTTTAGTGTCTATGTTTACTCATTTTTCTCCGCACCTAGTCAACACGTGAAACATCTAAAACATATTATATTCAGAAACGGGGAGTAGGTTGCATCATCTGTGAGATTTACACACACGGAAGATAGGGAGATCATGGACCCAAATACATAATATTACTTACTTATCAAAGCTATACCTAGCTAGCCGATGTGATTCCTTATTCACCCCCCGTAGGATGAAATCGACACTCCCACACACCCACTTTCCATGACTAGGATATGTGTTGATTGATATTAGAAAGATGCTTCACCCGTTGCAATGAGAATCATTTTTAAGAACTTTGTTATGTAAACGAAATAGTATAAGACACATGACATAGTAAGTTGTCTAGGTGGATACCGAATATTCATCAAAATGCTATATTATATCGACAAGAATATGAATTTGATAGCTAAAGTTGATGATGTGGACAATTGGCTCGCTGAAAGAATTGTGATGTGGATATCTTGCATGTATAAATAGAGTATCAATACTAAATGTTAACTGTTAGTGGGATGACAAGGACAAATAGATGGCTCAGATAATGGATACTCAAGTGTCTCGATAAATCGCAACGACATCCAGACAAAAAAAAAATTGTTATATTATGCCAACATATCATGGCAGCCAAATAAGTAATCCAAATGTCATGACTCCATATTTGTTTCTCAGTTTTTTATGTTTTTCATGTTCTTTGTTGTCATGCACCCATACTTCATAAATCCTAAAAAGTAAATTTTTGTGGATAATTATTTTGTTGAAAAGAGTTACTCCCTCCGTCCATAAAAGGATGTCTCAACTTTGTCTAAATTTACATGTATCTACACACTAAAGCATGTCTAGATACATGCAAATTTAGATGAAATTGAGATATCGTTTTGTGGACGGAGGGAGTATCATTTTTGCCTTGAAACCGTTAGGACTTAACGTGTTCATCCCGGCTCACCTTCAAATTATGGCTCCCTCGCTGACTATCACCAATATGTTAGTGGGGCTTTCAGTAGAAGATATGTGGATTGTAATTGCAGTAACTCATGTTGTGATTGGCTAGCTTTTGTAACTGAAATTAGCAGAAAGTTTCTTTTTTTTTGTAACTGTAATTGCAATAAAAAGGCAAGCAAATCAAAGGCATTTTATTTTTTGGTTTGGTGTGATGGAAGCAAGTCAAGGATGGGCATCCCTGTCTTGCACGGGTGAAGTATTGTTTTCTAGCTAGGACTAGTACCACAACACACCAACTCATTACTCATGTACAGAGTAAATTGTCTAATTTTTCAAAAAAAAAGGATTGTCTAATCTAGTTAATTGCGTTTCGGGCCCGATAGTAAGGTCGGGCTGGGCCCGGGCTTAACAAAACCGGGAAATCAACAAGGGTCGGGCCAGGCCAATCGGGCCTAGTCGGGCTATGTCAGGCCTGATTCCCGTTGATCGACCGTCGGGCTCGGCTTGGGCCTAGATTTTTTTGCGACGGGGTTTTTTAGGCCCGGCTCGAGAAATATCCAATCCAGGTATACTCTCTACTGAGCAACACACATGCAAGACACAGTAGAGGGGGGAGGGGTTAGGCTTACATATCCATTCACCCGCAGCCCATGGCCCACGTGACAGAGAGATAGGAAGATAGTGCTATGGGACAAAAAAATCAGTTAGGCAGGATGAAATAGTTAGGCTAGTTAGCTTGCTACTAACATGGAGTGGAAACTAACATGTAGTAAGAGAAATGACTGATATATGTCTAGATTTTTGTAAGGAGAAGTTTTATTTATCATCAAACTTAGTTACATACTTACATTGTCGATAAAAAAGAAAATCAGGGCCTATTCTCTTTTATAAACGTTTTCGTAGACTTAATTAGGTTGCCAAAACATTTTATAAAAGGGAACAGAGAAAGTATTTTCAAAGTATACCTAAACTAGCTAGTCGATGTGCTGCCTCGTTCGCCTCCCTCAGACAGTGCACGGAGTAATTTCGACCTTCCCAATCTCTTTGTCTAGCTGATATATATACGGATATTGCAATTGCAACTTAGAACTGTGATTTGCTAGTCAATTGTGACTGCAATTCGTAGAAACATTTTTCCGCTAATTGTAGTTGCAAAAAAGATAAGTAGCAAATCAAAGCCACATTTTTTTAGTTTTAGTGTGATCAATCGAAGCAAGCCAAGGACACGGGCATCCTTGTCCTTGCTTGGGTGGAGTATTGTTCTCTAACTCCAGCTAGCACTAGTAGGGAAATGCTTATACGTGAAAAGTTACCTGTGGCGCACAAGCATTTTGTGTGCCACTGGTATTCTCTCTCCTGTTTTGATAAATCTGTGAAAAAGTTACCTGTGGCGCACAGGGCTTTTGTGTGCCACTGGTAAATTATTACCTGTGGCGCACAAGCATGGTGGTGCGCCACAGGTAAGTTTCCACAGATTTGTGGAAACAGTGAGAAGTTACCTGTGGCGCACAGACCTGCTTGTGCGCCACAGGTAATGATGTTACCTGTGGCGCACAGAACCGTGCGCCACAGGTAAAAAAATTACCTGTGGCGCACAGGTAAAATGGTGCGCCACAGGTAAGGTTCCTCAGTTGCGCGCATATGTGTGAAAAAATATCTACAGGTGCGCCACAGGTAACCTGGGCCCACCAGAGCACCGACCCGGCCGCCACCAGCCTCCTCTCTCCTCTCTCCTCATCTCCTCATCTTCTCTGTCCCGTACTTCGCGCACAACGCGCTTGACTCCTCCCCGTCCGCTCGCGAACCCTAGCCGCCTCCTCTCTTCCGCTCGGCGCCGCCCCATGTCCAACACCTCCCCGTCCCCTTCCTCTCCCCGCCGCCCAACCGCCTCGCCGCCTCCTCCTCCTTCCTCCAGCACCACCTCTCCAACCACCGCCCCGTGAAATCCGGCGAGCACCGCCGCCGTCGGCTGCCCCCTCTGCCAGCCGCCCGCCACTCTCCAGATCTCCTCCTTCCCCGGCGTCTGGATCAAGGAGAGGCCGAGGGGCTGCAGCTCCGTCCCGCCCCATGGCGCCTCCAATACCAGCGACCGGCGTCTGGATCCAATCGCGTCGGCTGTGCTCGTGCTCCTCGCCTACTACCTCGTCTGGGGTGGAGGAGGATGAGCGGGAGGGAGACCGCAAACCCTAGGGCTCCGTGGCCACGACGTACGACCTCGAGCGCCAGCTCGCCGGCGCCGCCTGCGCCAAGGACTCCTCCGGCGGCGTCCAGTCCTCCTTCACCATGGTCTCCCCAGACTCTGCCGTCTACCAGGTACTGACCCCCCCTCCCGCTCTTACCGTCTTGTGATACGTCCTGCTGATCTAGCTATATGCGCTTGTCCTGCATTGGGATCTAGTTCTGATCCATGAGCTCTGATGATCAATCGAGTAGTCTCTAGTTTTGCTGTGCATTCGGTAGTATGCATGTGAGAGCGTTCTAGTGATGTAGTTAGATATGAATAGCTTGCTAAACTAGTTATTTTTTTGAATTCAAAAGCGAATTTTAGCATATGATGTATCAAAGATGCTTGGAGCTATCAATAAATCGATTGACGTACTCTTTAGGCTGCAAGAGTCAAGATGTCCATTGATCTTAGATAAGATTCTTGCGTTTACTGCTCATGGAAAATGATGTCCTTTAGTTTGTTTTGCTCTGCTCAAGTTCTAAACGTTTTCAGAACATTAGGATATTTGCAGAACTTAGTATACTAGCAAATAAGACAAACATAGATGATGGGAAATTATATGCACACCACCTAGAACTCAAATTCTTGTTCTGAAAATGTGGGTGTACATCTAACAGAATGAATTTTCTCATATCATGGTTTTCCATTGTTGCTGTATAACCTGATTAGCAAAATTAAACTAATGTCATAAGCATCATCACTTATTTGAAATGAATGGACACGCTCCCTGGATCATATAGCTTAAACAAACACTTCTTCAGTTTTATTATCCTTAGGGAGAATGGAAATGATATAGGTATAGATATAAAATAGTGAACATATAATAGACTTGGAATCGTATGTATGTGTTATGTTTGAGGGATCTGAGCACTAGTTGTTGCTGCTAGTGACTAATTTAGAATTTCGATAGTTGTGGAGGCAGGCGCTGGACCTGGTGGTGGCACTGGAGATGTGAGAGAAGTGGAGCTGCGGCAGGACAGCTTGCTTGCTTGCACTGATTCGGGGAGTACTTGAACACACGATAGGGGAGTAGCAGTACTTTGCTTGTTGCAGTACATGCTCGGCATGAACTAACTTATCCTGATCTAATTTAGATGAAAGTGGTCGAGTCTAGAAAGTAGCTGCTGCATCTAACACTTACCTGAAATTATGTGCTAAACATTTTTAGTTCCAGGTCTACCATCATCAGTTATTTTATAAACGAGAAAGGTTGTTTCGTGGATACAAAGCTCACCTGTTCATTTTAAATGACACATGGAGTGTGCCATCTGTTGTAAAAACTCACTTTTTGCATAGTCAATACTGTTGAAACTTCATATTGTGTTTCGTATTGCCATTCACTACTATATGACCATTTCATTCAGTTTTGAATCTACATGCCAGTGGGTTGTACTGTTGTTTGGATTCAATTTTAAAGCTACTACCACCCATCTATCTATAATTTGATTCAGTGAGAATGCGGTACCGGTCTAGGTCCAGCCCATCAGTGGTTTGCTATGCAGCACTTTAATTGATCTTCAGTGTGGTACCTCGTAGCATAGAAGTTGTTTTTGTTACTGTGTATTCTGTTTGTGATTAGCATATGTTGGCGATGAAACTTGAATGGATCATGTTGTTCCAGTGATATATTCTGATTAGTGCATGCTTTTCTGGATAAACACAATAGAATTGTTGGCAGGGCTAATATTTTATTGAAGTAGGCAGTTTCTTTTGCATGGCAGCGAAAACATTGGCATGGGGCGACAAGGGGCTGCAGGAGCGACGACACCGACAAGGCGCTGTGGCGGTGACGATGACATTGACACCGAGACAGAGCTGTGGCAGCGAAGATGGCATCGACACAAGGCTGCGGCAGCGACGATATCGTCACTAGGGCGATCATTTGTACCGTTGGATAGACTTATATGACATGTATGAATGTATTAGAAAATATAGGGATGTAATTCTGTATATTTGTGAATATTGTGCTGTGAAAACTGTGCTAACAAATTTTTTTTTAATAAATCATTTCTGGATTTTTTTTAATTCAT
Source organism: Poa pratensis (assembly GCA_947311845.1). Classification (NCBI taxonomy): domain Eukaryota; kingdom Viridiplantae; phylum Streptophyta; class Magnoliopsida; order Poales; family Poaceae; genus Poa; species Poa pratensis. The sequence continues at coordinate 49,368,544 of CAMZMU010000067.1, forward strand.
AAATTTATACTAGTGGCGCACATTCTTAGCATGTGCGTCACTGGTATAGATTTTTTTTAAACTCACAAATTAATACCAGTGGCGCACAAACTAGCAGGTGCGCCACTGGTAATCGACTTATCAGTTGCGCACGGTTAACCGTGCGCGCCACTGGTAACATATAGGTGGTGTCACACGGAGCTTACCTGTGGCGCACGGACAACCTATCTGTGGCGCACGAGCCTGTGCGCCACAGATAAGTCGAATTACCTGTGGCGCATGAGCCGTGCGCCACAGGTAACATGTTACCACTGGCGGAGCTACAGTGGCGCACGTCCCGTGCGCCACTGGTAGCACTTTTATGTGCGCCACAGGTAAGCATTTCCCTACTAGTGTAGTACTACACCCACTCACGTCACGTACAAATTAATTGTCTACTTAATTGCGTGAGCTAAGGTACAACCACCATCCTTAGATGGAGGCTACACATCAACGATTAACATTTGATATGTTATTCTTATCTTGAGGCCATGCGCGGTCTTGTATCTCGTAGAAAAATAGGGATGGGAACAGGGACCGGATCACGAGTAGGTTTAGATAAGGATAGGTTTGGCATCCAGAAAAAACCTAACAAGAATCATGCAGTTTTGCCTTATCCTCTCCTCTCCCCGTGCTACAGTAAAGAGAGGCGACCCGCGGGCGACTCGAGTTTCGTCGGCGCGCCCCGCCGCTCCCCTCCGCCTCCGGCCGCCGTTTCGGCACCGTGAGGTGGGGGGAGCTCTGGGTCTCGCTGTGTGTGTAGCTTTGTGTTATTTAGGTGTGTGTTTGTGCCTCCCGGCGGTGTCGAAGACGGTGGCGACGGCGTCGGTGTTCTGGCTCTGGTTCTTCCCCTCCTTTCCCCGTTCCGGCGCCGTTTTCGTCGCCGGGGAGGTCGTGAAGATGTTCGTCGGGTGCGCTTCTCTGCGTGTGCTCCTCCGGCCGGCCGTGGAGGCGAGGGGAGGAGTGGCTGGAGCTTGGCGTCTCCGTTTTGGTGCTGGTGTTGCAGGTGGTCTCCTTCGATGTCTCAGCTCTGTCCGGCCGTGGTGGCGTGGGGAGCGGCGTCGGGAGGCGGGTGCGGGCGGTGGGCCTGGACGACGCTGCGTCGGCGGGTTGCGGGGTGGAGCAGGGGAGCAGGTGCTGTGGCCGTGTCCTTTCATCGAGCCAGATTCCGTCGCTGCGCGGCGGATGGATCTTGCGGCTGTCTACAGAGTGTGGTGGCACCTCCTCCCCGGCGGCGAGTGGTACGGCGACGCTGGCGGCGGCTAGGTTTCTCGGGCGAGCGGCGGTGGATCTGATCGTGTTTCCTTCAGTGTGCTCAGGGTGTTCTGTGCAATTTGCAGGGGTTCGGTTGTATTTTGTTTTCTTTGCTGGACTTGGTTGTAAGTTGTACTGAGCATTTCTGTTTTATGGATCAGATCCTTTCCTCAAAAAAAAAAAAGAATCATGCAGTTTTACTGATGACGGGAGTCCTTTGACACTCACGACTATGGTGGCATAAAAAAAACCTAAACGGTAGTGCTATTGTAGCTACATTGGTATTGTGAGTGGTATTTTGGAACTTTCGGTTTCCACCAGTGATATTGTGGCAATTCTCTCATGCCCAAGATCAAGCATGAGCCCGACGATCGCACGATTTGACGATTTATACACTCTTCGGGAAATCTAATGATATATAAATAATCGTACATACGACCACGGGCGCCGCGGCCCAACTATCCAGTAACCTAAACACGTCTAATATGTGTACCTATCAAATGTTACAAAGCAGTTAAGTATTCTCACTGAAAAATAAACCAAATATCTTACCAATGCAGCCCCGTTTTTACTATAACAGAAAATTTGTATATTTCATTTTCAAGCCAGTTGCCAAGCAAAATACGACCACGGGCTCGCCGAGCCAAACCTATCTAGTAGAACCAATGGGGTCAATTAAAACTCCGAGCTAGGCACGGGTATGCCGGGGGATGCATCATGCATGTACGCGGGCCTTTCGTATTTATTTTCTTTCACCATTTCCCTCTTTTTGCCTACGCGAACTGCTACCTATGTTGGAAATAATCGTATTTCAGTCCTATATATATGTATACAAATGTTAAATGCTTCTTACTCCTGGGTGTAGTTACACCCACGTCTCATGTACTCTCATACGGAAATATTTATAATACTTTATCATACTATATATATCCATCAAATTTAATTAATTGCAAGGAAAATAATGTGCCACCAATACTATGCAATTCCATATACGAGTATAATGTAATGCATCGATTGAACATCTTCTGATCTTGGTCTTCATGCTGTCGCGTGTCGCGTGCATCTTCCTTTTGTTATCTTTGTACCCACCAACTATATATAAACAGTGGATTTTATTTAATTGGACGGGGGAGTCTATTCCTAATATCACATTTCTCTCTTCTTCAGCTTCATTGTGAGCCCATTTTTCATGTGCATTATACCAGACAACTTGGGTTGGATGCTTTGCCCTTCCACCAGCTCCATGTCGAAGTTCCAAACCACATTGGCGACGACGGTTTTCAATTGCATAACAGCGATCTCCTTGCCGGGGCACATCCTTGGGCCCGAGTTGAAGACCAAGAACTTGTGTGAAGGTATGTGCCTCAGCCTTTTGCCATCCTCGGAGAGCCACCTGCATGGGTTATAGTCATGGCAGTCTTTACCCCACACGTCTTCCATTCTCCCAATGGAGTGGATGGAAATAATGACGGAGTCACCGGCGTGTAACTCATGGCCACTGGTCATGGTATCATCAACGGCCACCGTCTTGCGCTCGAAAGGTACCGGCGGGTGCAATCTGAGAGCCTCGTACACGGCAGCTCTCAGATACACCAGATGTTTGATCTCCTCTGGCTCAAAGATCACCATGCCACTCTTACCCATGACTACAGCTTTGTGTGATGCAATTGACGAGAGTTCATTGCGGATGGTTGACAGGATGTCATGGTTTTGGGCGAGGTTGTACAAGATCCATGGCAAGGCTGCGCCAACTGTGTCCCTCCCAGCGAGCATGAAGCTAAGCAGCATCGCACGAAGCAAGTCATCGTCCGCGAAGTCTGGGTCGTTGATGTAGAAAGACAGAATATCCACACCCAGTTGCTCCTCTCCATTTCAAGCACCTCCTCTATTCTTCTTCTTCCTCCTCTCGATCATCTCCACGACGAACCCTCGTAGCACCGTGTGTGCCACACCAAGTTTTCTCTCGAAGCCGATGTTTAGCCACCGCATAGCCTTCCAGCAAGAGGCCGGCAAGACTTGCCGGAAAATGGCTACCTCCATGACGGTGTCCATGGCAACCGCGACGTCTATGGAGGGCATGGCCGAGGATAGGAGGCCAGGGTCCACGCCGAAGAGAGGTGTGGCGGCCACGTCAAACATGAACCTGGATACCAGTTGTTGCATGTCGAAGGGGGTGTTGCTGCTCGCCATGTGGGTGAACAACGGGAGGAGGCCATTCACCACCTTGTCACGGCAGCAAGCCGCCATGGTGGCAACCAACCGTGGGTCGTTGAGCAAGCTTTGGATTTTCGTACGCTGCCGCTGATACGGCTCTCCATCGACTGTGAAGAAGCCTCCATCCATGATGTCGAAGATGGCCGCAAACTCCGGGCCCTTGGGGAAGTTCCCGTGGTTCGCCGTGAAGATGTGCCGGACATTCGCAGGGTCACAAGTGATAAACATGTGCCCATGTGGAAGATGTATCCTGAAGTTGTGGCCTGATTCGGCGAGGCCTGCTGTAGCATAGTCATGCATGTTACGGAAGTTTGCAATGAATCCAGGCAACATGCGCACTATTGGCCAGTCAATCGGGAGCACTGATTTGTTCTTTGGTATAATACTAGATCTGAAGTAGTACAAGTACATGGAAACAAGAAGCACGAGTAGTAGTGTGGAGATAAGCACCTCTTGCGACAAGGAAATTGACATTGTTACCAGAACTGTTTGGGGGTGGATATGCAAACTGTTGAGATGCATGACATGCCTTTGGCTTCATTTTATATAGTGGCAGCTAGTATGTGCTTTCACCTTGTGCAGTGCATATCGGCCAACTACTACTCACCCATGCAAGATGTGGATCGATATGTATCAATTCCACTGTATTTTATTTATTTGTTGAAAAGGGAAGCCTCGGCCTCCTCGTCGATTGACATATATGACCATTTTATTGCCTTATGGACTGTTTATTTAAACAAGATTACAGCTCATGGATCACATAAACAAGATTACAGTTTTCAAAGATTTTGTAGCTACAATATAATTTTCAGTGCGACGATCTACATCTACACTAATTAAATCTATATCTTGCGCCTTCTTCGTATGTGACTATCCGTAGCTGCAACTAAATAGGCAATCAGCAGAATGTCTTATAATTAAAGCGGACGAATTCAGAAGTTTCATCTTTGCATATTATAATGTGGTCTGTCATCTGATCAGTCGTATTTTCACTACGGGAGAACATATTGCCCTACTCTAAATATTTATGTGAACATATTGCCTAATATAAAATAATTTGACACTATAGAAGTTTATTTTGCGATGAGTGGTTACATAGCACGCGTTAGGTACTACCACCAAATCCAAAATGTGTATTTTTTTAATCCAATATATCAGTTTTAGCTTGGAGAATATGACATGCGTGTGTCTTATAAGAAATGTAGTTTAGACGACCGCGCCTGAAGTCTAATCCCTTTTGGAGATCGATCTTGTAGTCTAAATTAACCGGTCACTTGCTTCAACAGGATGGTATGGGATAGATAGCGCGTTATGCTTTACACGGCATGATGGGATGAGATAGCCAAGTGCAAGGGATAAGATCAATAGTTCAGTGGCCCTGGACCCTCCAAGCCCTTCTTGTTCACAAAATGAATGTAGCATCAGCCATGCATATATATGATGGGATAAGATAGCTAAGTGTGACAGCATAACCCAACCATGCATTACGCATGGGATGATGACGAAGAGATGTCTCTGTCAACCTATATGTAGGACAGTAGGAGAATCCCAATATATCTAGCTAGACATGCATGACACCAGCCATGCATTATGCATGGGATGAATGAAAAACATGGCCGCTTTAGAGGGAGTCGCACCTTAAATTATACATGAATTGTCCCTTCAACGCATTATCCTATACAACTAAATAAATAGATAACCCATAGTAATTATATTTCTCTCAACATATGCAGCTAAGCCGCCTCATCTATTTTGCCACCTCAACAAATAACAAATATTTGATTTTCTATAAATTGTAATCACCAACTCTTAGAAATAAGGCTAGCCTAGACAACTCAACATGCAGCAAATTCCCAGCCCATTACTGTTTTTCTATGAGAAGAGGGCCATAGTGATGGCAATGCATAGGGTATGGAGCGGGTAGGGTAATACCATACCCATACTGTTAGGAATAGTGCCCTAAAGGCAATACTATTTCCACCTTGTATTCATCCTCGAAACAGGTCGTAGCCCTGCTTTATAAATAATGCCACAATAGTCAAACTGATACATGGTGGTGAGGAAACTCTCTTACAATGTAAGATAAAAGAAACGACAAACAAGATGGGAGCGACGCACCAACTCCAAGTTGAGCAAGAAAACCGGAGAAGCCAAACCTAGCAAAAGACAACCTAGATTACCGAGCCGGAACAAAGCCGCACCGCCCGAGAAAACCATCGGACACACCAAGCCATTGTTGGAGAGGGTCGTCTGCCCTCTCGCTCGCCGATCCTACCAGCATATAGCGAGGACCAAGAACGATGCCAACGAGGTCACGTGTAAAAAATAGGAGTCCAGCGGAAACATCACATGCCATAGCCGGAAAAACCTAAACGGTAGTGAGTGGTATTTTGAAACTTTCGATTTCCACTAGTGATATTGTGGCAATTCTCTCATGCCCAAGATCAAGCATGAGCCCGACGATCGCACGATTTGACGATCTATACACGCTTCTGGAAATTTGATGCTATATAAATCAACCTTTAAAAAAATATAAATCAACCCTACATGAGGACCATCACGCAATTAATAATAAATGAAATTTAGACGGAGAAGAAAAATCATTAGGCTTGATCAGCCATTGGATCTCCATCCAACGGCCATCATAAACCCGTCACCGCGCAACTCCAAAACCCCACCAGAAAGAAATGCACGGGAAGCTGTCTCGGTACACGGAGAGGACTGGAGAGACGAATAGAAGCTTCGAGAAGAATTCTAATGGCCGCCGCCGCGCCGCCGGACACGGCGCTCCCAGCGGTGGCCGGCTCCGAATACGAGGAAGGAGACGAAGACGACGAGGACGAGGACCAGTGCCGCATCTGCCGCCTCCCCGCCGAGGCGGGCCGCCCCCTGCGCCGCCCCTGCGCCTGCCGCGGCAGCATCCGTTTCGTCCACGACCACTGCCAGCTCCGGTGGCTCGCCTCCCGGCACAAGAACCAGTGCGAGGTACCATATCTCGCCTCCTTCTCCACCTCCTCCGCCGCCGCCTAGGGTTCCCCCCCTTTCGGTATCCATCCATCCGCCCTGAATGACCCCTCGTGTTGCTGCTGCTGTGGTTACGCGGCGCTGTATTGCGCTTAGATTCATCTCGTTTAGTCTTAATTTCGACCCCATTTAGGTTCCATGTGATCTTTCGTGGTGTGCGTTGCCATGATTCCTCACTGAAAATGTCATCTTCTGCACTGTCGGTAATTGTTTCCTGCAGACCTGCTCTCTTCGCTGCTGCGATTGCGCTTAACTCATTGTCCTGCTGTGGGTTTCCTGCTGGCCTGCTCTCTGCTCCTAATTTCAATCCCATTAGATACCATGCGATGTTGTGTGCCTAGTGCGATGTTGTCTGCCTGAATGTTGCCATTATTCCTGACCTTAAATGTCCCCTTCTGCACTGTAATTATGTAATGCTCTCTTTGTTGCTGTGGCTGAATTCATTTTCCTGGTCCATTTTGATGTGGTGTGATGTTGATGTTGTTGCCTTTGATCGCTCATTTCAGGTGTGCAAGCATGCCATCTCCACATGCCCTCTCTACGCCGCTGACGCCCCCACGATCTTGCCCCTTTCTGAGCTCATGGTGAGCTTGCCCAACAAGCTCGCGGGTCTGCTGCTCCCCCTATTATTCGCTGCGTATGTCGCCGGCAATTCCTGCCGTCACTTCACCACCCTCTGGACATGGCGCGTCGCGTTCGCTAGGACCTCCGCTCAAGTGCTCGACCTGCTCCGCCTCCGCCTCGAACCCTCCTCGGTCCTCGCATCGCTTGCGCTCTGGGTTGTGTTTGTCCATTGGGTTGCGCCATCTGCGGTAGCTCCATTTGCGCGCTGGGTTACACGCCTGGAAACCCGGCGTCAGGGGTTCAGTGGACTTGATGTATTGCAGTTGTTTGCGCTAATTTCCGTTAGAGTTTCCTTGACGGTAAGCTTCCTCTCAATCAATGTCTTATGTCTGCTACATTATTAATTTTATGTTGATGCAACAGAAAATGAGAAGATTATTCGAGGTTCTTATATTGTTTGTAGTAAAGCACGATGAATAAAGTTCTGCTCTGGAACTGGAGCATTTAGCACATCTCTCCATGGCTTCCTGATCGTTCTATAGTTGGTGATAGCGCAGTATGTCTCCAGTTCAAACTGTATCATACTGGATGTGTTCAGGTTATTGCCAGATATGGTAGCAAAAGTTAAATGTGGTCACATGGAAGAAACCAGCATGAGTTGTTCTGTAAAATAAGATGTTCAGTTCCTTACTGCTTTCCCTTCTGCAGTTTTGCATGCTGCTTATCAGTCGGCTTTGTACATTGGTGGGAGGACTACTCCCAAATATGGGTGTTAGATTTTTTTTCTGGTTATTATTTCAGTTGCTCCACCAAAACTGTGCAAGCATGTTCTGTGGTATTTTAGTAGTTGTGCTAATGCAGTATATTTTTATTACGTTATAGATTAATTCTACCCTGGGTTTTATATACAGGGTAGTACGCTTGCAGCTTAGTTGCATCCTTTGGGGCAATGAGTGCCTCAAGTTTCTTCTGTGTTGCTTTTTTAAACTTATTTTTCAGAAGAATCTGACATACTTGTCTAATCAGGTGGTAATAGTTGACATGGCCCTTGCTTGTATTTTCGGTTTTCTCCCATTCTCACTGGGAAGGATAATCCTGGGGTGCAGTTCATATTTTGTCAATGTGAATGAAGTTGAGTCCTACACTTCAACAAGTTATACCCTTCGAATTGGATATGGATTTATCTTTAATCTGGGTGTATGTTTGGCTGGTCTACATGCTTTTCATCATTACTTGAGGGTCGATCGACTTGTGATCACACTTTTCTTTAGACGGCTGCCTGGTGTATTCTTCAGAGGGTTTGTACATTTATTCACTGTTGCCAATATTGGTCTTAATCTCCTGATCATGTTTATACTACGCCCATTGTTCTTTGGTTGGCTGCTTGATATCTTTACTTCAAAAATGTTCGGTGCAACAATGTCTGAGAGGTCCAAACTGCTGATTGCTTCGTCTTTTGCTTCTACTGCACTTGATTGGTTTATTGGATGCATCTTCTTGAGTCTACGTCCGAGATTGTCCAGTTTTATTGTTGACAAGGTATGTATAGTGTGACTGTGGTCTTGTCAATATCAATAGTCTGTGCAGTACATAATTCAGGGGATAATTAGTATTATACTTTCTTGTGACTAGGTACTGAGGCTAGGAGTTACATTTTCCTTGGTCGACCATGATGTTTACGAACCTTTCTACAAATTTTATTTGAAGAAGCTTCTTCGTTTTTGTCGACACTGTCTTTATTGCCCTGGTCATTCTTGTTCCTACTGAAATTTGTGACCGATTGGCACCAGATGTGTTCCCACTAAATATCACGTGAGTATTCAATTGTTTGTTCTTCACCTGGTGTACCTGTGAGAATTCTGTGACGCAATTCATTTATTTTAGAATTTTCCAATTGTAGCTACTTCAATCGTCCTGCCAAGGGCGAGTCAGTTTGGCAAGGGCTACCAAATTATGCGGTGTTACTTTCTGCTGTTCTTTTCGCGAGGTTTCTCATTGGCATACAGTCATATACCTTGAGTGGCTAGTGCAGAGGGCAATTGGGTATTGGATTGTCACTGCTGGAGAGGCCCTTGGGAACAATGTTGCACCAAAAGACCAGTATGGTAGCAGCGATGAAGCTAAGGATAAAAGGTAACACCAATAATTATATTCATTCAGGGAAGTGCAGTCTGCAGTTTTTAGCTTTACTGCACTGCACCTACATCCATTATAATTGGATATATATTTTTGTTCCCTATTGTGGGATATTTGCATTCTGGTGAATGGGAAGTAACTTTGGCATGTACTCCATTTGCTCCTACACCTTTCTGTCTATCTCGGTACCTCTCGCCAAAATATGCCTTTCATATGGGATTTGTCATGTAGGCTCAGCAGTCAGCACAGCTTAAATTTAGTTAACCGATGACACATTATCGTTTTGGTTCTTATGATAGTCCATGCATTTTTAAATTGCCTTAGAGGATTGCATATTTGGTTCCTCAAACTTGTGTAACCCAATCAAGTGAGACACTCAGATCCAAATAAGGTTTTGCTGTCTGACATGGCTTTGTATGGGCCGGATGGATCATGTGCAAAGGGCTCTTCGACAAACAAACGATACTTATGATTTTTGCATCCTTGGTTAGAAGTCTCAAAAGAAGCCATGTTTTTTTTCTGCTTGTTCCTATTCTCAATTTGTTTTCAGTGCTGCTTGTCGCACAACTTTGTGATGATACTTACCCTTCTTGCACACTTTACCAGGACATATGTTGCTAGAACAATGTTACGTGTGGTCCTAGCATGGTTGACTGCTGTGATATTCAATTCTGCTATGCTTTTTTGTTCAATCTCAGTTGGGCGTGCACTGCTGTTTGACATCCCTCAGCTGCCAGTACCAGGCGGATTGAAGTCGAATGGTAATGACTCTTCACAGGTGATCATTGTACTTCCTTTGTAATGAATGTAAATACTTTATCTTGTTTGGGCTTATGTCTGCCAATCTTTTCTCTTAGATCTATTTGCTACTGCTGTTGGCTTGTGCATCATATCAACTATCATTGCCACCTCTAGAGATATATTTGCATGCATGGCTTGTGGGGGATCATGGTTTGTAGCTTTGAAGAGGCTCTTGCTTCTATTCGTATGGGTGAGGAATTTAATCGAGGTGCCTTCATTTATATTTTTATCTGTTATGCCACAGCTCAGTAACTGAAAGTTGTCTGCTTTCAGATGGTCATTGTTCCCCTCTTGATCGGTTTGCTGTTTGATTTATCACTGATATCACCCTTTGTTGGGCCTGACGATGATTTTCCAGTTCTAAACTATTTCTGCACTTGGTCTCTGGGGTGGCAACTGAAGAATTTCTGGATGAGCTTGGTGAGTCGAGGCTTCTCTTGTCGCTCTCCTGACCCTACTTGCTTGCCTTACTATCCTATATGGAAGTGCTAAACTTGGCATAGTCACACAAAATAATACTTGCACATTTTCATTATATTCTATCTCATTTTCAATCTTTTGTTTTTGTTCTTGTAGCTTACCCATTGTTACACTCAATACCTTTTCTCTCTTATTTCCTATTTTTGCCACCTGAAGCACTGTGTAACTATCACTGTTTGCCTCCACAACGAGTTCCAATCGGGACTGGTTTTGCAATTGGCACAGTTTTAGGGTAGGATGTAGCTAATTCTCAAGTTATCGAATCAGATCAAAATAGAAATCGTTTGACCTTGTCTTATTATTATTATTATTATTGAAGGCTCATTGCACGCGGGCCGCACCTTTCCTGCCTATTTCATCGATGAAAGGTGGGAAGCGAAGCTTAACCAGGCAAGGGCGCATTGGTGTTCTGAGGCGATATCGCTGCGCTGGTTCTTTCAAGAGATATACATCCCTATCGCCACGAAGCTGCTCACCGCTATCGGTCTCCCTTACGTGTTTGCCAAGGTGTGCTTCCCAAGATTGGGCTACTCTCCCACCGTGAACTCGACAGTCTACCTTTTGCGTGGTTGGGCACCTCGGCTTTATGGCCATCTGCTCTCTGGGTAAGGTGTTGTGCGTCAAGCTCCACGATTCCATCAGGGATGACGCTATATTATCGGCGAGAGGCTGCAAGACGTCGTCGACAGTAGCTGATAAAGACTTCCTCCTGATGACTCCTTTTTGTAGCAGTTAGTTCACTTCGGGCAGGAATAGGATGACTGGTGTTAACAAACGGTTAGCATGCACACGCAGGTTACTAACAGAAAAATTGAATGAGAGGGTTCCAAACAGATGAGTTTGCGGTGGAACTTGTAAATATCGGCGCGGTTTTCCCGTGTGGAAGTGTCACATGAATGTTTGTGCCCGGTCTAGTTCGAAAGTATCGTTAGTCTATATGGGATATTATGTTGAATTCACATTTCTGAATTTTCAAGCTGACAACTTTTTGGCTCGCATGGGTGAATGAGCAGGAAAACGCATGCAACTTACTGAGGTTGTTAATGTGCTTATCAGCAGCATTTGGTGATCAACACGAGATACGCTTGGCATACCTTTCGTTCGAAACAACAACTGACTGAGTTTTGGGGCTCACTTGTTTTAAAAAACACGATTGATTTAAACCAAAGCACTGAAACTATGAAATTATTATATATACAAAAAAAAATGAAACCGTGCGAATCTTTAGTTAATGTTTTTTTAGAATGGACTCTTTACTATACGTTAGATTGGGCTGGATCCTCGCTGGAGAGGAAGGAACATATGGCCTTTCGAGAGCTGACACCTATACTATGTGGGCCGGGCCTGGAGAGAACTCCATGCTACGTACCTATACATACAACAAGGGTCGTGAGGGCTTCCGGGGTTGCAGTGACCGATCGACGCGAAACCGGGCGGGCATGGCGGCGGCGGGGAAGCTCCTTCTCCGGCGAAATTATACGGAGGACCAACTGCCAAGGCTCCTCCTCCGCACGGCCTCTCCTCGCCGGTCAATGTCCGACGCCACTTCCAAGGTATACCAGCCAAACTTATATACATCTCTAAACCTCTGTGCTCCAATAAGAGAAGCTTATAATCAACAAATCAATCTCTGTATATATCTTACACTGCAGGGAGCGGAGTTGAGGCGCCAGCTCCAGAGGAAGAAGGAGGAGCTCCACGATCTGCTGGACCTGGTGGAGAGAGGGGAGCACTACGACCACGAGGGCCCCGGCTTCTTCCGGCACGGGTTAGAGGGTCACCGGAACCTCAGGCTTCTCCAGCGCCTCTCCGTGCAGATCCACCCTAAACCCAGCGACCCCGAGTGGTAGGTACATTATCTCCTTCGTTTTGTTTTATTTCTTCTCACCAGAGTTAATTTTGATGCATGCTTTGCTTTATTAGAAAAGAAAAAAAAACTCATGTGATGTATGTAGGCAGTGGCGGAGCTAGAGAATTGAAGACAGGGGTGCACGGTGGTACCCCAGCTGCAAAATAACTTGTTTTACGGGTGACACACATGGTGAAAAATAGCAATTTTACAAAGAAATCAATTTTTACCCGGTGTCCTGTGCACCCGGAAGGCTCCACATGGATCCGCCGCTGCCACCTTGTGCGTGACGTATGCTCTGGCTAGCTATGCGATTGCGGATATATGTATGCAGCTCGGTCCGAGCACCAAGGAACAAGGCCAAGAAGAAGAAGAAGAAGAAGAAGAAGAATTCAACGCCCTAGCCTGGATGAAGCAGCTCAAGGTGATGGAGAACAAGTGAATCAACTTCTTTCAAATCAAATGTTTACAATTGCTGGCTAGCTAGCTAGCTAATGGGTGGGTGAAGTTGTTATTCCGTGGTACATGTGTCTAGACAATGAATATATGGTGATCTTCTACTGCTCTATGAGACTGATTGGATCATAGTTTGCATTCTGCTATTTTTGTCCGAACGAAATCGTATAACATAAACAGTGGAAAATTAAATTCTGCCAGTGTTTCAGAGCCATGCCTTGGTTACATAACAATGCAAGCCACATAGCCATGTCTTGGTTACACAGATAATCCAAGTCAGGGCAGTAACAGATACTAACAGCATTGTTCTTAATTAAAGGTACTCGACAGGTAACCTTCCAGAGTTCAGCACAGCATAGGTACTAAGAACCCCTGCTAAAGTCTAGCAAATCAACTCAAGGTCAAGTCTACCGATCGAACGTGAAAATTACATGCGCATGAGTCGGAAGCAGCTGGGTGCTATCATTCGAGTTATGACTTAAGAGTTTAAAACCACTGTCCACTGGGGCAGGTCAATATGCTAGTGATATGTTCTTTTTTCTGCCGCCAAGATCCTGGTATCGTCCTCTCTGTCTCGCTACCTGAGCCACCACCGCTGGACCGCGGAGATGGGCGTCTCGAGGAATGGGGCGTAGCGCTGGATGTACGGGTTGACGGTCCGCCCGATTTTTGCCCACGCGCTCTGGTGATAGCTTGATGTTGCAGGCGCGCGGTACATCATCTTCAACACCTGAGTAAAAGACAAGCACGACCAGGACCAGACCAGTAAGTAATAATGCAGTAAAAGCAATTATTTTTAACAAAACAAAGCTGCAACTGCCAAAGTGCTAGCAAGAGATTGATGGTCGTAAGGGTAAAACCGAATTATGGCCTTGATAGCATGCAGCCACAAAATCAAACTGAATGTCTGAATGCACAAAATAAATGAGAGGAAATATATCAGACCAGATGTGCACAATATAACTTACATTCCAGTACATGAATGTCTGAACTATGTTGCGTCGCCACCTGCAAGATAAACAAGGGGCAACTCATAAGATGTACTACTCAGACGAAATAAAATCTTCATAGATTCAGAGGAAAGTTCAAGCAACGTACGAGAACGATGATATGATGAGAAGAAACCCCAACGCAAGTTCGGCATTTGAGCTAAGGAGGCTGAGCGTGGTGTTATTCGTCTCCACCCAAAGACAAGGTTCTTCCAAGTATCCCCTTAACAAGATAACAGGAAGACATTATTAACCACAGGGCAGTGAAGACTGGCTGCACAAAAAACTACAAACAGACCTCTCAGAGATAATTCAATTACCTATAGAAAGATGAGTGGGCAAAATTACGCCTTAGGAATCTGGCAACATGATCAAGTGCCCAGCAGAACACAGGTAGTGCAGCAACTGTGAAAAAGGAAGACCAGAGCTTGTAAGCTTTATGTAAAAGAAGCGGAACACAGAGACAAGAATCATGAACATGCAAGAGAAAAGCTGCATCTCACTCTTTAAATGCAGCTGAGATGTGACAAGCAACACAGAAAACATCAAATGGATAAAGTCCTTGGCTCCAAGTACCGACTGCAACCAACCCTGAATTGCAGGCATGTTCAACGCTCTTGGTCTCTTCAAGCAGAGAAAAATAGAATTAGATCAACATAGTCGTATAAAAATTGAATAAGATGAACCATTCAAGGTTCAGGTAGCCAGGTATTTACCCCATAAGTACTGTATAAAGCATATCCTGAGGAGAGGACTGTTCCCAGCAACGAAAGCTTGCAAGCTCTGTCTGCAAGATGTTTTGGCAGAATAGGAAGCATTCCCAGACCAGCAACAACCAGTACCTGGGATATAGAAGTTCGAGTATGTCATGCTCAAGAATAAACTACAAAGTACCAACAAGCAATAGATAATGGTCAGAACAAGGGTAGCATGAGCAATTATCTAAAAGAATCCGTTGTGATGGCATTACAATAGATAATTTTCCAATGCAGAATGAAGTTATAGATAGGGAAAAAAACTATGTAATACCAGGTAGTCAACAAGGTTCGCCGTGATTACACGAGCAAATGGAACCAATAAACTTACTCCTTCCAATAAATATTACACAATTACGCATTCCTACACTGCAAAAAGAGGTGACTTGATCCTTACCCAGGCATTTATGGAGAAATGTATAGTCCGTGCATCAAAACGTAACGGGTTTGCAGCCCTGTCTGTCTGTGGTGGCGGGGCAGCTGATCTGGAACTAGAACCTACAGATGGCACAAACTCAGCTGTCAGACACAGTCCAAGAAACTTGTGAATCTTATGGATAGTAAAATTATAGTATATTATACCTGAACTGCGAGCCCTAACACCCTCACTGGATGCTGGAGGTGAAGACCTTACGTCTGGCCTGCCTGGCTGAGTGGGACCCGTGGATGACATCGGCTCAACCACCAAATCGCGATCCTATCAAGCCAAGAAAGCAAACCAAACAGCTTTAGACATACGTCATGCTCTGCAAGATACGACTCATAGGCGCTAATTCAGAAATGACCAAATTCAAGTTGCAAACTCGCGTTTATTATTTTCTAAACTTTGCAGCAAAGAGTACAACTTCCTCTCCCAGAAGAATGGCAGTAACTATCAACTAAACAGATGGTTTGATTGAGTAAAGTAACTAAAGGTTCCATGTTCATGAAATTATACATGTTCGAATGTACGAGAGCACAAGATGCATTAATCGGGAGAACACCAGAGGGTTCTAGGATGACAGCACTCCTCTAGCTAATCAGCTACCAAGTAGCAGTTGAAAACGCTACCCTGTTCCAAAACAAGCAACACCTACACATCGTGATTAACTACCGTATGTAACCTGCAGGAAGCACTCTGATTGTAATAGAGCAACAAGCACCAACGCTCCAATACCAATACAGTCTCTGCCAGCCAGCATGAACTCTTCAACCCAACATCGTCAACCCAGCGCCGACGCACCTAAGCACTGTTGCAGCTAGCAAAGCAGGCTCCCTATAGCAAGAGCGTCTGATCCTAGCTACTACACGGAACAATTAAGCAGCGGAGCAAGCACAGCAGGAACGAGTGAATGGAGGAGTAAACTTCCTCTTCCCACACAAGTCACATGACCAAAATTGCTTCTATCAATTTGGAAGAGTGCCTTTCAAGCCGACGAAATGATGCGAGATCCAAGGAGGTGGAGCTCAAGGTGCAGTGACACTTGACAGGGAGAGCATCTGATGGTTGTAGCACAGAGTGGGAGCACCGCCTGAGTAGCAACTCAAAACGCTACTACCCGGTTCGAAAACAAGTAACCCGAACAGATCGCGATCAGCTGCAGCCCGCCGCGAAGCACTCCAATTCTGTCTGCTACCGCCAATCAGCAGCAGGAGCGAAACATCGCCGCGCGAGTCTGACGCGTTCTCCAGGCGCAGAATTGGGCTGAAGGCAGATGCAGGTCTCTGATGACGACAGCCTTCAACGCACCAGTCGGATCCTAGCTACGGCGGGCGCGGAGGACGACAGATTCGGGGAGTGCGGGATGAGGGTGCAGTACAACTCACGACGTAGCGCTGGTAGAACTTGCGCCTGAAGTGGGCGAGGACGTCGGGCTTGGCGGCGAGGTGGGGCGGGACGAGGACGTTGGACCAGTAGTCGGCCCAGCGCGCGTCCCCCTCGTAGTCGTACGCCGCCGCCGCCGCCCGCTTCTGCTCCTGCTCCTCCTCCGGCGCGCCGGCGCCGCTCGCGTCCCCGCCTCCCATCGCGCCCCGCTTGCTCCTGCTACTGCTGGTGGCGACGACGGCGACGGTGACTTGCGGGGGAAGTGGTGGTTGGGGTTGGGAATTTTAGGAGGAGATGGCGATTTGGTCGCATCGGAAGTCTCGCTGGTCGCTGCCGCTGCCGCGGCTTTCCCCTTCGCTCTGTCCTGTCGGTGGGCCAGGGAATCGATCCTCTTGGGCCGGACGACGCGATTAGGGCCACGGGCATCATGCACGTCAATGGAGGCCCAGCCCATCGTCTACCCATTAGATTTTGTGGTTATTGGCCCGTTTCTCTTATGTGGGCCACAACCCATTTTAACATGTAAAATTCTGGAAAACCTCAAAGTCCTAGAGTACCATGCACATGGAGCCTACACTAGTTCTCAAAAAAAAAAAAAAAATGGAGCCTATGCTGCGAGTGGATTAAAAGTATGAGCAACTTATTATAAGATGTGTCGGAAATCAATATCGGCTCATAGGTTTAGATGTATCCACTGCTCAGAAAATATTTTTCAAAAAATATAAAAAAAATCGATTTTGGATATATTAGATGACAGTTTATGTTAGCACAAAAAGTTTCGTGAAGAAAATACATTTTTCGTGGGCTGTCTAAAAAAGACAAATCTGGGTATTTCAAAATGACTTTAGCATAAGAAAAGAGAGGAACGATGCGCATGCTCACTCACTCACTCGACTCGCAAATGAATGTATACGTATATACTTATATACGTGCTGAAAAGACATCCAGACTTATTTCGCCTTACAATAATGCTGGTATTTTTGCGAAAAACAGAAGTGGCAAAAGTCATTGCTTGATCTTTGGTTTCACTGGTTCGAATTACTCAATAATCCTCTACCTATCCTGTAGCGACTGACCAAAAAACCATGCATGAGATTAACGCACAAAACAAGCACAAATGCTAGTTCAACAATGCCATAGAGATGACACAATTCTATGCAAGACGACATCCATGTTTATCTGCCAGGCATTATCTCATCTGCATACCTTGCAATATATTCGTTCATGTTTGTGCGCTAACTGTTAATACCACAGATTCGTCAAATTTGTCAACAACGCTCCTACCGATAACGTAGCGATCATCCCTGATCGCGGCATGGAGTTCAACGAAGAGCGCCCTGGAAAGATAGCAGAGTGCACACAAGCCAAGGATGCCCAACCATGCGAAGTTGTACGCCACCGAGTTCACAGCATCGGAGTGGCCAAATCTTGGGAATATGTCCTTGGCAAGCACATAAGGAATACCGATAGCAGCGAGTAGTTTTGTGGCCATAGGCATAAACATATCTTGAAAGAACCAGCACAGTGATATCTCCCCTGAATGATAATCCACACTGCATCGAACAATCTTTGGGCGCCACCTTTCATCAATGAAAGAGGCAAGGAAATTAAGGTGTGGGCCTTGTCTGATGAACCTTTGAGACAAAAAAAACTGGAAAGTTAATTGTCTTTCCTATTTTCGACCAAACTATTATAACCACTGGTAGTTTAGGAATGAGATATATGCATGGTTGGTCACTGAACTTGGCCGAGATGAGTACTTCATAGGGTTGTTTTAGCAAAAAAAAAAAGGTCAAAGTATGCGGTCAACGGCTCAGTCAATGTGCCACTTCACGATTGTGACCAGTTTACTCATCTCTGCCAAGTTGAGTGACCCGCGGGCAACATCTTGCAACTTCAGTGACCAAAGTACTCATCTCGGCCAAGTTCAATGACCAACCATGCATATATCTCTTTAGGAATCATCTACAATCTGAGTTCCATGTAGTAAATTATTCTTAGTCTAATTATATTAAGTACATGAGCAGTATGTAAGTTAAGGGAATATAAAGCAACAAGAAAAGTTACAACTCACCAGCTTCACCCAGACTCTCAGAATTACATACCCCATGGACCAAATGTAGAAAACTGGAGTGTCGTCATCAGGCCCAGCTGGGAGTAACGGTATTAGTAATAAATCAGCCAGCAACCCCATCAGGAAAGCAACGATGACATTCTGAGAGTAGAAAACTTTTAAGTTATTTAATACTACCATAGAATAGGGACAATACAAAAGAACTCACCCCCAAGTAAAAGTTGCTCACCGATAAGAAATGAACCAGACATCGGTTCAAAGCTACAAGTTGTGCTCTCCCACAAGTCATATAGGCAAATGAATCTCTAGACGCGGCAATAATAGTTGATATGATGCTAAATCCAACGAGAAAAGCAAGCAGATCTAAGAGAAGAAAAAAAAATCAACAAGCCAAATTTATTTTTTTAAAAATGCATGCTTTGTTTGCGAAGGAAGTCAACCGGTCAATAACAATCTCTGAATAATCCTTACCGTTGGATTTTAATCCACATGCTATTGGCAGCAGCCGGGTGATGGCTAGCAACAAGGAACGCCCCATCGAGATTGGAAAAATAAGCACAACTGAATTGAATATCACAAGAGCCAACCACGCCAGCACTACATTAGTGCCAAATGAATACCGAGTTACCTTCTTCGCTAGCCACCCAATGTATATGAGCATATCAGTTTCGGCCATGAGAAATCTCAGAAGAAGAGCACGGCAAAGTGAATCGGCATAGGTTCGTGGTGCTTGCCAAAAATATAAGCCCTTAGCTGGATGACCGAAGTAGCTATGATTCACAGACATTAAACTAAAAGTGTTGAGTCCATGAAAATCTGGCCAATATATCAGAGAAAACAAATCTGAATACTTACCTGATATCTAATGGGAACAACTCTGGTGCCAATCGGTCAACAATTTGGATGGAAACAAAAATGACCGCAGGCACAAAGGCAATCTCAACCAGGACACAATTCTTGAAATAGATTTTGTAGAATGGTTCAGCAATGGTATAGTCAGGGGGGATGGCAACTCCGGGTCTCAATATCTCCTCAGAATAAAATAAAATACCCGTTATATCCCTGAGCTGAGATATTACATGTATTATCCATGATGAGGACACATATATAATATGATGAATACCTTGTGATGAAGTACGAACAATCTGCCGTGTAGATACGAAAATGTGTGTCCAACAAGCCAATGAAGAGTGGTTGAAGCCAAAGGCGAAACAAACAGGAGTTTGAACCTTTGATACATTGTTGCACCAACCATTTTTGAAGCCCATATATCAAGTGACCAGCCAAACAACAACGGGTACGTAGCCGCGGTCAAGAGTTTAAGACAAAAATTGGCAAGATTGATAAACACTATGATACCTGGGAGGATTCCACCAGGAAACCTTCTAATGAAAATTGCAATTGTAAGGCGCTCCCCTCTCAAGTATTGGCCAAAAGATTTCAACACAGCAGAAAATGCACCGACAGAAAAGATAAACCCATATCCAACAAGAAGGATAGAAACTGTTGATGTATAGGAGTTGACTTCATCCCCATTGCAAAGACTGGAACATGATATGCACCAGCACCATAGGATTATCCTTCCGAGTGAGAACGGGAGAAAACCCAAAATACAAGCAAGGCCCACGTCAAATATTATCACCTGATTAGACAAGCATATTGTTATAATTTTTTCCCGAAACCCTTAACAAGCATAAGGAAATCACTGTTTTAGTTTTGGCACTATTTCTGGTTATTATGTTGTCAAATCAAGGGTGATACACTTTAAACAGGAGCCATACTAAACTGTCACCAACTCTGAACAATTAACAAAACCATGACAAGATGTGCTAAATGCTGCTCAAATCCCAGAGCAGAGCTGCATAGATACTTAATTAGTGTTTTACTACAGATTAGAACCTATGATGATAGTACCATTCACCGTAGCATAAAAAAAGTAGTAGACAAAGAGAATTAAATTGGTTCAGAAGCACCGACCATACCATCACGAACACTTCAACAGCATATAGCACATTGACTTCAAATCCTCCGAACCGAGTTTGTATGCGTGCAACCCAGCGCGCAAATGGAGCTACATCAAATAGCTTGATCCAATGCTCAAATCCAACCAAGATGGAAAATAAAGCGAAGACCGAGGCAGTAGAGACACGGAGGGAGAGCAGATAATGCAATTGACCAAAGGACCTGGCGAACGCGAGGCGCCATGCCCAGAGATGGATGAGGTGGACAACAAATTCTGGCACGACGCAGACAAGGAAGACGAGGGTGAATACCAGACCGATGAGCTTGTCGGGCAAGCCCACCATGAACTCATAAAGGGGCAGCCTTGATGGGGCATCCGCGGCGTAGATAAGTCTGATGGAGATGTCGCGCTTGCACACCTGAAATGATTCGAAAATGATCATGCACACCAGCATCGCATCAAAATGGAACAGAAAAAAGGAATTAAGCGCAACCACATAAAAATACGACGAGAATGTGCCACATTGCAAAGCATGCCCATGATAATTGACGACGCTAAGCACGAAAATGTCAATTGGGATTGAAATTAGTAAACAAGATGGGTTTAAACTAGAATGGAAAAGAGAAACTAAGCGTGCTTCAAACACATATGGCATGTCATCACATGATCTAGTGGTCTAGTGGCAAATGTGACCCAGATCACTAGATCAGTAACATGAGCGGATATCATTCACTGGGAAATTAAATATATTGCATAAGGGGAGTTTCTTTCACTGAGTAATTAGTGCAAACACGTAAAAAGCACAACATGATCGAGAGGTAAATGGGACTGACACTAGTAGGGAAAAGCTTATAGGTGAGATGTTATCAGTGGCGCACCAGCCACTTGTGCGCCACTGATAGTCTCTCACCAGGTTTCCTGGATTTTGAAAAAAAATACCAGTGGCGCACCAGATTCCAGTGCGCCACTGGTAAATTTTTATCAGTGGCGCACCGTAAACGTGGTGCGCCACAGGTAAGTTCCAGATAAACTTGAAAAATTTCGAGGTGGAGGAGAGAGAGTACCAGTGGCGCACCAGCCAGTAGTGCGCCACTGGTAAATTTTTTACCTGTGGCGCACCACTGCCTGGTGCGCCACAGGTAAATTTTTTAGCAGTGGCGCACCAGCACCAGTGCGCCACAGGTATTAGAATACCTGTGGCGCACCAGCCCCAGTGCGCCACAGATAAAAAAGGAGAAGGAGGAGAGAGATTACCTCCACCGACGCACGCACCAGGTCAACACGCGCACGCACGCCTCTCATCTCCTCTCTCTTATCCAAATTCCCCTCTCTCTCGTCAAGCACGCACCACTCCGCCGCCGGCCATCCTCGCCTCGACGCCGGGGGCGGGGCCATCCGCCTGCCCAACCACGGCCGGCCCGCCGCGCATCGGCCGGCCCGCCGCGCGTGGCCATCGAGCGCGCCATGGTCGGCCTTCGAGAGCGCCGCCGCCAAGGATGGCGCCCCCGCCACCCAAGCCTCCCCTCCCCGCGCGCCCTTCCCTCTCCATCCCCGTCCCCGGCCGCGTCCGTCTCCATCCCCGGCGCCAAGTGGGGCGCCGTCCACGTCGTCAACCACGGCGTGACTCAGGGCTGCTCGACGCGATGCGGGGCGCGGGGCTTGCCTTCTTCCGCGTGCCCATGGCCTAGAAGCTCCTGTTCGGATACGACCCGGCCAGGGGCGCCGCCGCTGAGGGGTACGGCAGCCGCATGCTCGCCAACGACGACTCCACCGCGCAGATGCAGGCCTTCTTCGACTCCACCGCGCCGCTCTGCCGCCACCTCGCGGGCAAGCCGGCCGGCTTCTTCATCAGCACCAGCACCCAGTGCGGCGGCCAAGAAACCACCGCGTAAGTCCTCCCTGGATTATTGTGCATTTTGCCATTGTTCGTGAACAATCGAGTCCAACCAGATCCCTTGCCCTGTCTTCGGTAGTGTTTGACATAGTGCACATGAAACTGAGAAAAAATTGCAAAATTGTACCCCCTTCCTTGCAAAACGAAGGGCATATTTAGATTAAGACAAAGAATTATTGATTTGTGTTATCTTCAATTTATACATCAGTAGCAACTGCTCAACTAGCAGCTAGCTAATGGTCTAAACAATTAAACAACAACGATGATAGTACTACTAATTTTAATTAATCATCTCACTTGCACTATAGTATTGGGTATGCAGTTCAGTGACACTGCAGCTGCTCTTGTACCAAGTATTGGGTATGCAGTTCAGTGACACTGCAGCTGCTCTTGTACCAAGTATTATATATAGCTGCTCTTGTACCAAGTATTATTCCTTCTTGGAGTTATGAGCGCCTTTCCTTTAAAGAAATTACAGCTTCTTGCATTACTATGCATTGTTTGCTGGATTAGATGGGTGTGAGTATGAGATATGCAGGTGAATTCTTACTCGTTCTGATGTATTAACTATTTGCCTGAATCTGGACATGACTTGACTTCTATTTGATTAGCTGCAGTGTGTTCTTGTAAAAGAGCAGCTCCTGTTTTAACTGAAAACTACACCTTCAGTTCCATGCTGCTACTGTTGTATACTTGTATGGATGATTTGAAAAAAAATCAGGCTTCAACCAAATTGTCTCTCGCTATTGTAGCTGCTAATTTTTTGTCCAACTCTTTTAGTATGAGAGGAACAGGTTGGCTGTTGTTGTATGATGCCCATCTGACCTGTAGGTAGTTGTTGGTTTCTATCATAAACAACATTCATCTCTTAACATTGTCTACTTTCTTCTAGTTTCCACTTTGAAATAATAAAGCTCCACTTTTTCTGCTACTTTGCGATGTAGGTGCTTTAGTACGCTCCATTGGTCCGGCGCATCTGGGCGTGGAGCTGGCCGTCGTCCTGGGCGTGGGCAGGGACTAAGGGAGGGTGGAGGCCGCCGTCCTGCTGCTGCTCATCAAGGCCTTCGACAGCCACTGCTTCCTCGAGCAGCACACCATCACCTACGCCCGTCCAGGTAATCTCCCCCCTCTATCCAACAAACCTGCTGGTTCCCCATGTCTGCTTGCTGCAAGTGCCCCGTGCATAATTTGATGCGTACTTTCATGCCAGTGCTTGCGACATGGGACTGCGGCGCAGCAAGGACGACATCGACATGGCGCTGTGGCGGCCATATCGACACCGGGTTGCAGCGACGTTGTCTCCGCTTCTGTATATTTGTGTTTCGGAAACATTGTGTTGTTGTAATTAATAATGTAGGATACCACTCTTGTAATTTGTGTTTCTGAACTGTGCAACAGATAATTTTTTTGATTAATTTTTTTTAATCCCGAAAATAATACTAGTGGCGCACAAAACAGAGAGTGCGCCACTAGTAGTATTTTTTTAATGTTCCCAAATTATTAGCAGTGGCGCACAAAACAGTATGTGCGCCACTGGTATTCACTTACCAGTGGCGCACACTTTGTCCTGCGCGCCACTGATAACTGAGATAGGTGCCCCACGAAGACTACCAGTGGCGCACTATAGTCGACTATCAGTGGCGCACCGGTGGTGCGCCACTGGTAACACTTATCAGTGGCGTAAGTTTAGTGGCGCACCACTAGTGCGCCACTGATAGCATATTTTGGTGCGCCACTAATAAGCTTTTCTCTACTAGTGTGAATGGGATCTCATCGTTCACGGCAGACTCCCGGGCATGAGTCGCGGACAAGGCGGGGGACGATGAGAGATATATACCTCGCATCGTTTCTGGTGTCGGGTTGCGATCCACTGGAGCTGGCAGTCGTCGTGGACGAACCGGATGCTGCCGCGGCAGGCGCACGGGCGGCGCAGCGGGCGTGCCGGCTCGGCGGGCAGGCGGCAGATGCGGCACTCCTCCTCCACATCATCTGCGTCTCCGAAGCCTTCCTCCGCGGAGATCATCGACTCGTCGGAGACCTCGGCGGTGGCCATTGGCGAAGTTCCCGTCGTCTGGAGCGCGGCGAGCGAGAGAGACACCGTGGGTTTAGGAGAAACAGTTCGAAGCAGCACCACCAGATTGGGCCGTCCCACAGAATTAATATTCTCAGCAATCTATTGTTTTCGTGTGAGGAAATTCAGAATGGACCACTAGGAGCCACGCCCAACCAGCTTGGTCCGGCTCAAGAAGGCTTCTCACATACACGCGCATACACTCACCCCTATGAATGCACACACACCCTACCCCTATGAGCACCTACGAAAGATTGAGCCGGCGGATCGGGTCTTGAGATTGACGAAGTCACCACGGAGGCCCCGCTGTCGACGGCAACGTCGTCTCCCACTGAAGAATATTCCACCTTAAATGAGAAATATCAGTGTCAAACGTGGGGTTTGAACTCTGTTGGGCTGGGGTACAACCACCCACATAATCATCTTGCCATAGGCAAGTTCTCGCACTCCACGTTATGCTTTCATCTGTTTCTTTTGCCTTTTTTTTCATTTATTTAATTATTTATTTTGGTCATGTCTTCTCCACTTTCCAGTTTTACTTATTTTTGAGTTATTTTTATTCTCACAATGCACGTGTTTTCCTTAGTTTTCTTTTTCATGCGATTTGTCAGTCATCAATAATAGGTATTCTTATATATTATAATTTTTGTAAAAATGTTAGCACCAATAAATCTAACCTTCTTGTCTGAATGATGTGATTTTTTTTTTTACTAAAACGCAACTAATTTTCCAAAATACATGGACTTTTGTTAAACAAATGGACATTTTCCATCCATATTAGCATAAAAATGATTATCCGAGTGGCATAGAAACATTGTTCAGTTGTTGTACGGATATGTTGATTTAATATACATGAACATGTCTGGGACTAGATGAATACATTGTAGAAATAGTTGGATCCATTTTAAGGTAAGAAAAAATATCTAAAATACCATTAGCAGTATCAGGAACTAATATTCATATGATATCTATATACTCCCTCCGTTTTAAAATAAGTGTCTCAAATTTGTACAAAACTGAATGTACCTATACATGTTTCATGTCTAGATACGTCCACTTTTTGGCAAATCTAAGACAGTTATTTGTGGACGGAGGGAGTAGTATTTGCTCTAAACTTGGTCAAACTTTACATTGTTTGACTTTAATAAAAAATAAACCTTCTTTTCATGAATGGAGCGAGTACAACTCCTTTTCAGAAATTCTGACTATTTATTAGAGGGGAGTGAGACATGTAATCGTACAGTGTCAACAGAACACGAAAAAGAATCTCCATGCTGAATTTTGGACTACTCCTATCTCCCATGGTGATTAGCTTTGATGCATCGCTCAAAGACAAATTTTCTTAAAGCAGTTAGCCTACCGAAACAAACAAGCATATGCCCTGAACCACTGACAAATCGTATCGATCTGGAACCGAAAAGTATTGAGAGAAATTGCGGCATTACTTTTCAATCAAGAAAATATCGCAGCATTACAGAAGTGACGAAGTGAACCATGTTAAAGGCAACCCAAATAAGCATCTGGTTTCTCCCCCAGACTATCCTTACCAGCGGTTGAGCATACAACAATCCCAAGGATGCCATACAAAAAAATGGCAGAAATGTACAACTATCAATTCAGTGATGGCTCACAAACGAGCGTTAATGTCGAACTGACCGACACAACTCCCCAAAACCTCCACATGGAAAACTGCACCCATATTTACAAGTTTGGCCAGAAATTTGCATCATCCGAATCGTTCCTACAGTCAGCAAAAGTGAGCTATATGTTCCGTCACGTTTGCGCGCTAGCGGTTAATGTCACCAGGTCAACTACTACTGGAGGTAAGAGTTGTCAGCGAAGAGTCTTCAGCTACTGTCAGCGACGTCTTCCAACCTCTGGCCAATGATGTAGCGTCATCCCTGATCGAATCGTGGAGCTTGACGCAGAACACCTTGGCAAGATAACAGAGTGCACAGAAGCCGATGATGCCCAACCATGCGTAGCGGTACACAGAAGAGTTCACGGCAATTGAGTAGCCCAATCTTGGGAAGACACTCTTGGCAAGCACATAGGGAACACCCAGAGCAGCAAGTAGCTTCGTGGCGATAGGGATGCATACATCTGGAAAGAACCACCACATTGGTGTGAGCCCTGAAATCCAGTCCACCTTTGCCCGCATAAGCTTCGGACCCCACCTTTCGTCAATGAAATAGACCAAGAAAGGTGTGACCCTTGTCCGCTGAACCTTCAAGACAAAAATGTGGAAAGTTAAATATTTTCCTACTTCGACCCAACTATAACCTAATGAGGATGGTTTGGGAACCAGCTGCATGCTACCCTATGAGTGTGGTGTGGCAAATACAGATTCTACTTTGGGAATGAGATGTGCCTACAGATAAAATATGAATGTGTTCCTTTTGGTATCTACTTTATCATTGAGATATGTCAAGCTTGGTACATGCATGATAACAGTATATATATTAAGATGTCGAAAGCGACAAGTAAAGTTGCAACTCACCATCTTCACCCAGATTCTCAGAAATAGACTCCCCATGGTCCAATAGTAGAAAAGGTCCAGAGCTGGAACTCCATCATCAGGCCCAGTGAATGGTGATATTAGTGATAAATCAACCAGCAGCCCAATCAGGAAGGGAACAATGACAAACTGAGAGCAGACAGTGTTAAGTTATTCAACTATAGCATAAAGTAGAAAATTATGAAGGAAACCACCTGAAGTAAATTGCTCACCCATAAGAACACAATCAGAGAGCGACTCAAAGCTACAAGCTGTGTTCGCCCAGAGGTCATGTAGGCAAATGAATCTCTAGAGCCAGCAATAATAGTTGATACGATGCCATATCCAACAGCCAAAGCAAGCAGATCTAAGAGAAAATATCGACAATTAAGCCAAACCAAGATTAAAATATATTATTTGTTCCAAAGGAAGCCTGACAATCCAAATGACCATATCTGAACAAACATTACCATTGGATTTCAGTCCATCTGCTAGTGGCAGCCGAGTGATGGCAACCAACAAGGCACGCCCAATTGAGATTGGAAAAATGAGCACAGACGAATTGAATATCACAACAGTCAACCATGCAAGCACCACACTTAGGATTGTATGAACTGCAACTGATCTCCTGGTACAATGTACAGGGTGGTGAGTATCTACTCAAAATTTGTGCGAGCGACACCTCTCTGTTTGCAACCCATTTAATTCATTGAATGATAAAAACAATAAATGAACAGACAAGTATAGCCAAGCAACAACGAGTATCGAAAAAAATAACATATGAGCTATTGTTTAAGGTCCAGAGATAGGTTATAGGGCATTTGCTGCATTATTCAGACTTGACTTGATCCCTAAGAACAGGATCTTTGCATCCCTAACAAACCATATCCTTATCTTACTATTTCTTGGCTAACTAAATAAATATATCTCTTTCCAGTCCTAACTAGAAAAAAATCCCATTATTAACTTAGTTATTCCAATTTTAATAGTTAATTGCTGGTACACAGTGCTCTCGCCACCACAGTTTCTATTTACATTTCAGAGCAAGATTGTCAAAGTACCAAGGATCCAACATCGCTAAGCATCATTTGTTTCTTAAAGAGCCTTTTCACATGATCCATAGTGCTGATATGGAAGTCATGTGAGACTGCAAAAGTTTCTTTGGATCTCACCTGATCCCCTAACACAAATTAAAGAATCCAATATTCTAAATATAAAATCTTCCTGTTCTGGGGTCTACTTTAACCACCTAGGCACGTATTCAAATTTAAACCATGGTGCAATTTGCTCTTTACCATATGTGATCTGTAGAGCATAAAAAGACAGCAGAAAATACAAGGAGTACCTTAAGCACCATGTGTCAAATGCCAAGGTCTTCAACAGCCACTCGAGATATATGACTGTATTAGTATTGTCAATGAGAAACCTCAGAAGAAGACCACAAGAAACTGAATCCACATAGTTTCGTGTTGCTTGCCAAAATGATGTGCAACTTGCAGGACAACTGAAGTAGCTACAGATAAAAACATTGAAACGAAGTGTTGAGTCATCAAGAACTGGCCAGTACATCAGATGAAACAAAAACTGAATACTTACGTGATATCTAATGGGAACAACTCCGGTGCCAGTCGGCTAGCAATTTGAATAGGAAGAAGAATAACCATAGCCATAGAGATAATGCCAACAAAAAGACCACAAAGCTTCTTGAAATAAAATTTGTAGAATGGTTCACGGACGTTATACCGGACAAAGGGAATGGCAGCTTCTGGCCTCAACATCTACCACATCAAAATACAACACATTATATCCTGAACTGTATCCTACATACACTGTTGAAATGGTGAGACACAGATATACTATGATATATTGATACGTACCTTGTAAAGAAACCTGAACAGTCTAAGGCGCAGATGGTCAAACATGCATCCAATAAACCAATGAAGAACGGTTGAAGCAAAAGATGAAGCAAACAAGCTTTTGAAGCTTTCGGACATTGTTGCACCAAACATTTTAGAACTGCATATGTCAAGTGACCATGCCAAGAACAATGGGTGTAGTATTTTTGCATTGAGGACATTGAGAAAGACATTGGCAAACGGTATAAAGCCTACAACCCCTCTGAGGAATATACCGGGCGCCCTTATAATGAAGATCAGACTTGAGGCAAGGACACAGACAGTAGAGTGGTAGAGGGACAGCAGATAACGCAGTTGAGCAAATGACCTGGCAAGCGCAAAACACCATGCCACGAAGGTGGTGAGGTCAATGACGAATTCTGGGATGGCGAAGATGAGGGGAAGCAGCAGACCCATGAGCTTGTCAAAGAAACCCGCCATGAATTCAGAAACAGGCAGCCTCACAGGGGCATCTGCAGCGTAGAGAGGTTGGGTGGAAATGCTGCAGTTGCAGAGCTGAAATGATCACATGAAATCTTTTAGTAACTGAGGTTGAAGTTACTTACTACCTCTGTAACTAAATGTAAGACGTTTTGGTAGCTCAATTTCAGCTAGCAAAACGTCTTATATTAAGATATGGAGGGAGTATAAAATACATGAATCTAAACAAGATTGGCAAGAAAATAAATTAAGTGTGCCCCAAACAAAGCAAGATAATGGAAAGGATCACTAGTAGCAGATATGATGTTGAGAACATATTTACATTGAAAACAATAGAAAGACTTGTGTCATTGCAAAATGGGACTTTTTCAGCAAGGAATCATGGCCGTAGCTATTCGTAAAAGTTCGGCACACAAACTTACATGGCATATTTTAGTAACTGGGGTTGTAAAAGGTGACTATTTTATGGCAAACTGTATCATTCCGCTACATGTACTTTTTTTTTTGTTAAAAATGTACAAGAGAAAAAAATAGCGAAGAAGTACAATACAGAGCCCAAATGAAAGTAGCTATCCAAGACTGGAAGTCAAAATGTGCTTTCCTGGTGGCCATATTGTCAACAATGGCAAGTTCCTACTTAAAAATACTTCTGCACATCGATAGAGGTTAGGTTAAATTACTTGAAATTATATGCATTCCTGGAATTTCAGAGGTCCCAAGAACCAAGAATGATCGACTCCATGGAGAAAGCTTTGTTCAACCTCTGCCTCAGTGAAGCAATGCAGGGCTAAGCTAGATGTGGGAGTGATGTGGGAGCACATTTTTAGTGGGGAGTCATGGTAAACGTGAAGTAAGCACAAAACATCACATGGTATAAACATCTAGTGGTGCATGGGACTGAAACTAGCAGCAAACAAAGGGACATTTTTGTACCGCAAACAATATACTTAATAATATTTTGGTTCTGTTAAAAATTTACAAGGGAAAAGCTAGAGTGAAAAGGTACAAGACAGGGCCTAAATTATACCAGCTATGCTTTCCTGATGGCCTATGGTTGACCATTGCAAAAGTTTGTTCCTGGAAACACTTCTGCACATGAATTGAGGCTAGGTTCAATTCCTTTAAAAACATGCATTCCTGGTATTCCGGAATGCCCGAGAAACAAGAATGATCAGCTACATGGAGAAGTTTTTTTTTTAGCTAGATGCCGACGGAGGGCATTTTCAGTGAGGAATCGTTTGCTAAGGTACACTAAGCGTGCAGCATCACATCGCACAGAGACATCTATTGGTACATGGGACTTGAAATTAACAGTACATACAGAACGAATCTAGACGGAATAGACCATGCTCGTCGACGGCAACAACATTAGGGGTCCAGGGGACCATCATTCATACACGGTGCTGAGAACGCAGTACGTTGCATGCCGCATCGCATCACATGGACATCTAGTGGTGAATGGGGACGAAATTTAGCAGTGAACTGGATGAATCTAAACAACTGAGCATCGTATTTACATTGCATATACAAAGACTTGTGTCATTGCAAAATGGGACATTTTAAGCAAGGAATCATGGCCATTGCTATTCATAAAAGCTGGGGACACAAAATTACATGGCATCTTTCAGTAACTGGGGTTGCAAATGGGGACTTTTTTAAAGCAAATTGTAGCATTCCGCTGCATGCACTCATATTATGGTCTTGTTAAAAATGTAGCTATCCAGAACTGGAAGTCATAATAGGCTTTCCTGCTGGCCATGTCAGCAATGGAAAGTTCCTATTTAAAAATACTTATGCGCATCAATAGAGGTTAGCTTAAATTACTTGAAAATTATATGCATTCCTGGAGTATCAGAGGGCCCAAGAACCAAGAATGATCGACTCCATGGAGAAAGCTTTGTTCAACCTCTGCCTCAGTGAAGCAATGCAGGGCTAAGCTAGATGATGTGGGAGGACATTTTCAGTGAGGAGTCATCGTAAATGTGCAGTAAGCACACAAATTCACATGGCACAAGCATCTAGTACTGCATGGGACTGAAACTAGCAGCGAACAAAGGGACCTTTTTGTACCGCAAACAATATACTTAATATTTTGGTTTTGTTACAAATGTACAAGGGAAAAGATAGAGTGAGAAAGTACAAGACAGCCTAAATGAAACCCGCTATGCAAGACTGGGAGTCAGAACATGCTTTCCTGATGGCCTATGGTTGACCATGGCAAAAGTTTGTTCCTTGGAAACTCTTCTGCACATGGATTGAAGACAGGTTCAATTCCTTAAATGACATGCATCCCTGGTGTTCCGGAATGCCCGAGAACCAAGAATGGAGAAAGGTTTGTTTTAACTTCTGCCTGAGTGAAGAAATGCAGGGCTAAGCTAGATGCCGAGGGAGGGCATTTTCAGTGAGGAATCGTCGCTAACGTGCACTAAGCTCGCAGCATCACATCCACAGAGACATCTAGTGGTACATGGGACTTAAAATTAACAGTATACAGGACGAATCTGGACGGAATAGAGCACGCTCGTCGACCATGGCAACAACATTAGGGGTCCAGGGGACCATCATTCATACATGGTGGTGAGAACGCAGTACGTTGCACGCGGCATCGCATCACATGGACATCTAGTGGTGAAATGGGGCCGGAATTTAGCAGTGAACGCGACGAATCTAAAAAACTGAGCATCGTATTTACATTAAAAACATATAGAAAGACTTCTGTCATTGCAAAATGGGACATTTTCAGTAAGGAATCATGGCCAATGCTATTCGTAAAATCTCGGGACACAAAATTACATGGCATCTTTCAGTAACTGGGGTTGCAAAAGGGGATTTTTTTACAGCAAACTGTAGCATTCCGCTGCCTGTACTCATATTATGGTTTTGTTAAAGATGTAGCTATCCAGAACTGGAAGTCATAATATGCTTTTCTGCTGGCCATGTCAGCAATGGCAAGTTCCTACTTAAAAATACTTCTGCGCATTGATAGAGGTTAGGTTAAATTACTTGAAAATTATATGCATTCCTGGAGTTTCAGAGGGCCCAAGAACCAAGAATGATCGACTCCATGGAAAAAGCTTTGTTCAACCTCTGCCTGAGTGAAGCAATGCAGGGCTAAGATAGATGCCGTGGGAGGATATTTTCAGTGGGGAGTCATCATAAACGTGCAGTAAGAACACAGCATTCACATTGCATAAACATCTAGTGGTGCATGGGACTGAAACTAGCAGCGAACAAAGGGACATTTTTTTTTACGGCAAACAATATACTTAATATTTTGGTTTTGTTAAAAAAATTACAAGGGAAAAGATAGAGTAAAAAAGTACAAGACATAGCCTAAATGAAACCAGCTATGCAAGGCTGGGAGTCAGAACATGCTTCCTATGGTTGACCATGGCAAAAGTTATTACTTTTGAAAATACTTCTGCACATGGATTGAGGATAGGTTCAATTCCTTTAAAAACATACATTAATTCCTGATGTTCCAGAATGCCCGAGAACCAAGAATGACCGACTACATGGAGAAAGGTTGGTTTTTACTTCTGCCTGAGTGAGCTAGATGCTGAGGGAGACTTTATCGAAAAAAGATGCTGAGGGAGGGCATTTTCAGTGAGGGATCGTTGGTCAACGTGCACCAAGCGTGCAGCATCACATCACACAGAGACATCTAGCGGCACATGGGACTTGAAATTAACAGCACAGACGACGAAAAATTAGACCGAATAGAGCACGCTCCACCACGGCAACAGCATTAGGAAATCATCAGTCATACATGATGCTGAGAAGTGAGAATGAAGTACATTGCAGGCGGCATCGCATCACATGGACATCTAGTGGTGAAATGGGACCGAAATTTAGCAGTGAACGGGATGAATCTAACCAATTGAGCACGCACAGGTGCACAAACCACAGCGACAGTCGACAGGGGGCAAACCCTAGGCGGAGAGGGGGCGGGAGAGGAGTAGAAGCGGGACGACGTACCTCGCATCGTTTCTGGTCGCGGGTGGCGAGCCACCGGAGCTGGCAGTCGTCGTGGACGAAGCGTATGCTGCCGCGGCAGCCGCACGGGTGGCGCAGGGGGCGGCCCGCCTCGGCGGGGAGGCGGCAGATACGACACTGGTCATCCCCCTCCTCCTCCTCCTCCTTCTCGTCTTCTTCTCCGGGGCCGTCCGCCGCGGGGAGCTCCGTCGGAGAAGCGGGGGCGGCGGCGACCATGGCCCTCCGCCGTCGACTGGGTTTAGCGCGGGGATTAGTGTTCTTTTTTGTAATTTGCGAGAGAGATCGAGCGAGATTTAAGCCTACGTCCTCCTCTACTTTCTTACTGGGCCGTTTCTCCCTCTTGGCCCCTTCTTGCCCAACTTAATTTCGCAACCAGACTTTGCCAAAAAAAAAAATTTGAAAGTCAGTTTTTTATAAAATTAATCGATTCTAAATATTAGTTCATTTTTTAAAACAGCCTTTAAATATCACTCATTTTTTCCTATTCCACGCGGAATGGCACTCACGGACAAATTACCACAACGTCCTCCCTTTTCACGAACCTACCGCCTCCCGGAGCCACCGTGAGGCGCCGATCCCGCTTCGACGTCGCTCTCACCAGTGATCAATTTGAGGATGACATGCCGGCTATTCACCGAGCAGCACCTTGATATAGCGGACGATGTCAGAGACTAAATAGATTTTTTTATTTTTAAACAAGAGAAAATGGTGTTCTTGAGGTAGTGGGTGCATGCCTCTTCCCTTGGGGCGCGATGTTTTGAATCATAGGTCGATATGCACCCATTACAAAAATATATATTTTAAAGGCATTTCAAAATGTCAAAAAAATTATGAAAAGTAAAATCGGGGTGCACATATGGACATTCTATGTTCGCACACAAAATTTTGCGAAAACTTTTGGGGGTCTTTTGTAAAAATACAAAAATATGTCTCGTGAAAAATCATTTTGGATCACTGAAAAATGTCCTTTTGGTGTTTAGTTAGGTTTTTTTCTTGGCTTTTGGCTTTGGCTTATAAACCACAAAAGTACCTTATCAGACCGAATGGGTGTGCGGATGACTAAGCTGGTTGCGGAAGTGGCAAATACACCCCTAATGCAAGATGAACGACCCCATCCTACAATTGAGTATTTGGTTACTGGGATACTTGTGGGCCGCTCTTTTGTTGATAGCTTCTTGTAGATGGTGTTTTGTTGACTTGGTTTGCTTATCGTTTGTAATATATAATCTAGTTTCTCCCCGAATTGATAAGGTAGTAGAAGGGTTTTGCCCCATAGGGCATTCGAGATTGATCGCTCTCCTCTGGTTCCTCGTTAGTGTCCCAAATCGCTATTTCCTTCTTTCATTTCTCCTTTTGATTGCTTGTAGTGTGAACTTTGTATTTTCCTTTTTGTTGGACTACAAAGTGATAACACTAGGCCAAATTCATAATGTAACATTTAAGCGACTTCTCCTTCGATTTTCGAACTTTAATTAGTTTTTTTTTTTGCAATTGTGTGAAAAGAAAGGTGCGAATTTTACTTTTCATTAAACTAGAGTAGATTTGCACTTTTCTAAATCTGACTGAATTTGAAAATCTTAGTCGATGGAGACTTTAGACGACTTGTATGTCAACAAAAAAAAATCAGTTCGAACCTCAAGGCGTGGCAATGGCGTCCCCACGCCACAGGCTAGCCACCGAGACCCAGGCAACGAGAGGCCGGCCGCCATCTGCCGCTGCCGCCGGCGACGGCAACGAAGCCGTGATCCGCGGAGGGCCAACGGGCCCGCAGGCCCGCACGCTATGCGGAGCTCTGGAGGCCGTCCACAAGATGTGCGCGCGGGCGGGGCGGGGAGGGGCGCGGGCGGCGACTCACCGGCTCCCCCAGGTCCACCTCCCTCGCCGTCGCCACCACTGGTCTCCGTCGACCCGCCCCGCGAGCTAGGAATATCCTGAGCCAGCCTCCACTCTGCCTCTGCTCGTGATATTTAACAGGTGTTTTTTTTTCTCGCCACTCTGAAATTTACAGGAAACAATCCCCATATTTATGCTCTTATTTGCGATTTATACAATCACAGATGGGTAAAGAGATCATAAACTGACATGTTCCAGAAAATAGTGAAAAATGGTGGCATCGTCAGTTTGAAATGCTAATATATTTCGCTTACTCGAACAGAACAAGTCTGATGAATCCCCTTAAAAAAAGAGTCTGATGAACCAAATGAGAGGATACAGATACATGAACACAGTTAAACAAAGTAATTTATTTAGGTACCAATAGCCTGTTGAATTCATCTTCACAAATCACAACCCCAACATTGTTTATTGTACTCGACTACATACTAGCACCATAGGTTGCGGTTGAACTTGCTTAATCTGCGGTGGTCGCCTTCCCTGCCATTCTTGCCCAATTTCAGGGCCGGTCCTGAGATTTCCGGGGCCCGGGGCGAAACGAAAACTTGGGGCCCTTAATGTAGACATCATCATAATAATAATGAATATATGTGTAAAAGATTTTTTTAGTAAAACTTGAATGCATCCAAAATAGTACACATATAAAAAAAATTATACAAATTACCTTAAAATTTTCTTCTAACATTTCTTGATGCAAATTTTCTTCTAGAAGATTGTGTTTGTGCATTAGAGCCACTTACATTGTCATCGCCAATGGTGTGTCCATATTTTCTTCTTGCTGATCAGATTCAATATTCTCATTGGTTGCTCTTTCTCCACGCCAACAATCACCCACTCATCTGGGTTTGTCGAAGCACTAGTATTACCCCTAAAAAATTTATGAATATCTACTCTCTGTGATTGTACCAAGTCATCCACACGTTTTGCTCTTTTCCTCTTAGCACTACCAGATCGATACTTTCTGGACGACATGATCCTACAGAATGCTAGAAATAAAGTTACATAAAATTTAATGTTACCGATTACAGAACTTTTTTTGAATGATTTTTTAAAGATGATTTGAGAATTTAGATGGCACACATCATATATAGATACAGATTACAGAAGAAGAGCGCAAGAGATTTACCGTGGCTAGGCCTGACGGTGGCGGCGACGGCCTGGGGCGCCGGCCGGCGGCGGTGTCCGGAGGATCCTGCTAGGGTTGGGATCACTGGATGCTGCTCACGCTCGATGGCCAAATCCGCGGCGGATCATCCGCGATCATCGATCAGGTGCTGACTGCAGAGAGGAATCACAGGCGAGGAGGCGACAGAAGAGAGCCGAGGGGTCGCAATCGTGCGCGTGCGAGGCTGCGAGCAACGATGCGATCGATCGTGACCTGGGCCCTATGCGTTCGAATAGCAATGCGTTCTGGCTCCTTTCCATGGGCCACGTTCCTATAGCTGGCCGGCCCATTTTTTTTCTGTTAAATACATCCTATGAATCTGGGGTGGGGCCCCTGGATTTTGGGGGCCCGGGGCGGCTGCCCACCCTGCCACCCTCCAGGGCCGGCCCTGCCCAATTTACAACCACGAGCACATACATCTTATCGCACAGCTCATCGAAGAGCCGGAAATAGGAGGCCCTCCATGTTTTCCTGAACAGAAGGGAACAGAACACCACCCAAAGGCCAACCACGAAACCCACGCCAAGTCCAAAACAGAAGGGCATCGTCTCGGATCCTTCTTCGCATGCTGTGAATTGGCTTCCCGCTGTACCGTTCCCCGGGCAGCTCTTCAGGAGAGGCGGACCGCAGAGGCCAGTGTTACCAATGTACATGGATGCAGGGTCCTCAGGGCTGAGCGTGTCGAGCTGGTGCCCAGACGGTATCCTTCCTGACAAGTCGTTGTAGGACAAGTTCAGATAGCTTAGCGATGCCAGATCGGATAGGCCTGAAGGGATTTCACCGGAGAGCTGGTTGTTGGAGAGGTCAAGTGATTCCAGGGAGCGCATCGAATCAATGCTCTCTGGGATGTTTCCTGTCAGGTGGTTCGTAGACAGGTTCATGTTCACTAAACCCGCCGCAGGACCTATGCTCTTAGGGATATATCCAGTTAAATGATTGCAGGACAAATCAAGACTCACCATGTATATGGATTGACCAATATATTCACGCCCTTGCCCTTTTGTGACTACAAATATGCTATTAATTGTATAATACTGAGATGAACCAGGTTCTTGGCCGTCATCAACTGCAACAAGGCCGCTGGAAGTGCTGGGCAGGTCATCTTGAGTTTCTAAGCCTGTGGTTTTGGTCACACCTTCCATGTTTAGCAGGGACCGAGGTATGATTCCTGAGAAGTTGTTGTGTGCTAGGTCCAAATATTGGAGATGACGAAGTCCTCTAAGCTCGGTAGGTATGTAGCCAGAAAACATGTTGGACCTGAGGCCCAGAAATTTCAGTTCTGGTAGTTTGTGTGCAATCCATGCTGGCATGCTTCTGAAAAACTTGTTTTGCCCGAGATCAATAAAAGATAATTCTGGGCAATTCTGCAATAACAAAGGGAATTCACCCGAGAGGCTGTTGTTGTCGAGTCTCAGAGTTTGAATTGACATAGACAGTGGCTTGTCAGAGCTTGAATCACTATTCGTTGAAGGTGTGTTAGATGGGGCCATTCTTGAACTTGATGCCACATTTTCTGAACATCGAGGGAACTCACCTGTTATCATATTGTTTCCAATGTCAAGGTATGTCAGGGACGTCATTAGGCATAACGATGCTGGGATAGTGCCCGTGAAACTGTTGTCAAAAAGCAACAAGCTATCTACGAATATTGGCGTTCTGACATTTAATGGTAGAGTCCTGACAGAGAGTTTCTTGAGAGATCCAAAACCGCTATATTCTGAGGTAGCTGTGGTACCGAACCATTGAATCGATTTGAGCTTAGATCTAAGAAATCTATATCCATCTGCCCAAGAGTAGCTGGTAATGTGCCACTGATGTTATTGATGGAGAGGTCCAAATGTTCAGCCTTTGAAACTATAGTCCAAAACCAATCAGGCACAGTATCAGCTATGCTGGCATCAGACATAGAAAGAGAGGAGATATTTCCCTGTGATTTGAGCCACCGAGGAAATCCCGGCCCAATATGGCATGATTCCAATCCTAGTGACTGCAATCTGAACGGAGGGGTCCAGTCAGAGTTCAGGTCCACGGTAAATGAATTTGCAGATAAATGTAGCTGCTGCAACCATGTAAGCTGGGAAAAGTGATCTTGAGTGATGAGCCCATCCATCTGGTTGTAGCCTAGGTTCAGGTAAATCAGGTTCGAAAGAGTGCTTATGCTAGTGGTCAGAGCCCCCGTAAGCCTGTTGGAACCGAGATCAAGAGTGCTCAAGCTAGTTAGATGGCTGATCTGATCCGATAGGGAGCCAGTTATGTTATTGTTGCCCAGACGCAGCACCTGCAACTGACTCCATGAACATTTCGGTAACCTCGAGATGAACTCGGTCATGTCCCCTTGAACATCATTCCATGTCAACTCGATTACTCTGAGGCTGCAAAGGCTCGTAAGTGTATCGGGTATCATTCCTGTTAGATGGTTGCCACTCATCTGAAGGACTTGAAGTGAGCTCAAGTTTCCCAACCGACCAGGAAACGTTCCATATATACTGTTGTCCTCAAGGTTGAGATGCTCTAGGCTGGTTGCGTCCCAAACCCAGCTAACAGCTTCGAACTGCGTTTCGATGTAGTTAAAAGATAGGTCGAGGATCTTGAGCCTGGTGAGGTTCGAGGGGGACACAAAGTGGGCTGTGTTATTAAGTGAACACCAATATAGCCTGAGCACCTCAAGGGAGGCCAGCGTGTTCACTGTGTCAACCCAACCAATCACCGCGCTGAGGTCCACATAACTCATGTCAAGATACTTGAGCAAAGAGAGCTGTGGCAACCATGAGAGATCATCAGAGTGCAAATCACCATAAGGTGTCAGATCGAGGTACTGCAGCCTTGAGAGGTTACCAAGTTGATGGGGCACCATGCCGGAAAAATTCAGCCTAGAGAGGTTGAGGTACCGCAGGTCATGAAGAGACCCTACAAAATCCGGGAGGCGGCCTCGAGGCCCGGTGAGATTGTAGTTCCCACTAAGGTCCAGGTGCTGCAGATGCTCCAGGGCTTCTAGAGAAGAGCTTATCTCGCCTCCCAGGGAAGATCGGATGTACCGTGCGTGGAGGTCGAGCTCGACGACGTGGCTAGTGGTCATGTTGCTGCAGCGGACGCCCTCCCACTGGCAGCAGTCCTGCCCCCTCCACGACGAGAGGAGGCGCTCTGGGTCGGCCGTGATGCCGGCTTTGATGGACCGAAGGGCTTCCCTCTCCATGGCGATGCATCCTCCTTGATCTTGTGTGTCAAGCTTGGACCACCCTGTTGTGGTTTCTGTGAGCAGGAGCAGGAAGACTGCAAGTGCAAGCATGGTGGCTTGGGGTCTCTCAACCAGCTCCTGTTTTCTGAGTCAAGTGCAACTACAAATATGTATGGGGCCGCTCATGCTTCATATTCAATTTTGTTTTCATTGACTATACAGGAGCAAATTGCATGTTCAGTCCACATCGGAGATGGGGACACGTAAAAATGCGGTCAAGATGAAGCAGTCTGAATAATTTCAATATTTCAGCATCGTATTTAATGGCAGTCAAATCGATTTTTCCACACGTACTTGTGAGGATGGACCACATGTAGAGGAAAAATAAATATCTAAAGAGACATAATTCTGGTAGACCCCTAAAAAAAGAAAACATAGTTCTCGTATAGTGCTTCAGTATTGTCTCTCTGTCATTCTAGAGTTGTTGAACTGAATGACTAGCTGTCAATTTTGCACAGTTTAGCCATGTATGTGCAGTTTGTTTCCACCCTAAGCTTAGCTTGTTAACGTGCATGGGACTTCAACAGCTATACTTACTGGACGATTTGGATTTCAGGGAACCACAAGGTGGTCAATGATGTTTACGACCCCCAATCATGGTGGCAGCGGTGAAGAGATGCGTCGAACTGTGGAGATTTGAGCTCACAAGTGCAGTGAAAAAGACGTGGTGATGAGGGTCGAAGAGGACTTGATCTTCTGCCTGATGGGCTTATGCTTCTATGATGCATGTAAACTCTCTTGTAACATCAATGATCTTCAGTTGTAGGGGCCTCCATGGCTTCTGTCAGCAGGAGCAGGAAGACTGCGGGTGTAGTCAACTTGTGATACGGTGACAGCTGACAGGTATCTATCGCCGTCAAGATGCAGCTGTGGCCTGAATAATCGGAGTTCTTTCAACATCGTGTTGATTGCGGTCAAATCGTATCTGTAACGCGAAGAAAAAGAAGCTTTCAGCACTTGCCAGGATTTGTTTTACTGTATTTGCCAGGATTTTGACCACATCCTTATGGGGAAAAGATGATGTCAAGAGACGTTTTCTTCTTGGTGCTTCATAGTCATCGTTCTGTCGTTCTAGAGTTGCTATAGCGAATGATTAGCTGCTCATTAGGTACCATTTATGCAGTTTGTTTCCACTCTACTCTCCATGAACACAAATTACTTACTGCAAAGTTAGTTCGGCAATGAAGAGAAAACGTTACCGGTGTCGTATTGTCTGTGGCCAAATGGATGTCTGGACAATGAGAAAAAGAAAGCAGTTAGCACTTGCCAGGAATGACCACATCATCCACATCAACGAGAAAAACAATAGTGGATCTAAAGAGACATCTCAGTGGAATGCTTTCAATTTTCTCTTTCACATGATTTACTGTGAGGTTAGTTTGTTGATGAAGACAAAAAAAAAAACTTAACTCACACGAATTACTGTAAATTAAATTTGTTGATGAAGAGAGAGAAAATAAAATATTAATCCATTTCCCCTGCTTGCTAGATGCGTCATTGAGATGCAGTATAGTTGCTGCAGCGCCAAACAAGAAGAGAGAAAAAAAATGTATGCTGCTGCCCAGGATCGAACTGGAGACCTTCAGTGTGTAAGACTGACGTGATAACCACTACACCACAGCAGCTTACTGTTTTAAAACTAAATACATCCTTCTTAATAGTTGTATCATGTTCCCAGCTTTTCGCCGCCCCTTGCTTACCATCACCGTCCGTTCGCACCGTCATTTAAAACGAAAAGTGAAGGAAGCTAGACGGGCAATCCGGTCCAGCACGGGAGGAACCCGATCGATGATGAGATTGCAACCTTTGTTGGCGCGTCAGTTGCCAATGTTAGACTTGCACGGAAGTGCTCTCGTCGTATCGTTTCACTCTACACTGAGGTCGGAGCCGGACAGAATGCCAAGTTCGTGGTAATGTCCATTAGCCACTCCAAAGTGCCCTCTCACATCTGTATTGGTCGATTAGTAATCAATGACAGTTCAGACTCTGTCGATTTGAGCGTGGAATGGATCGGCCTGACAAGAGATTAAACTGCAGGAGGTGACCGCAGACACATCGTTGGAAGATCCAGAAGATGTCATCTTCCGGAGGCAGCTGAGGGAGAGGCTTCTTCTCGTCCTGGACAGACTCCCAGCGAGAGAAGGGCATGTGCTGAAGCTGCGGCACGGCCTTGAGGACGGCAGGTGCAAGTCCCTAGAACAGATCGGGGGCATCTACCATGTGTCCAAGGAGTGGATCAGGAAGATTGAGAAGTCGGCCATGTCCAAGCTCAGGAACGAGGACGTGCATCATGAACTCAAGGAATTCTGTGGATTCTAGTGTTTCTAGCTCTCTGACGATGCAATCTTGCTACTGCAGATTGCCACAAGGGTAGCTCAGCCATGATGCCCAATTCAGGGACGAGTTCACTAAGACGGTGATAGCGGACTCATCGGAGTTTGTACATATTTGCGCCACACTGCAATGCATTACACATTTGTCCTGGCGATGACTGATGAGTATAGGGTTCACTTAATTATACGTTGGCGAATATATGGTGGTGACAAGTAAAGTTCTTTGTTTTTTAGTTTTCTTAGTCCAATTGCTGATTAAATAATAATACCGTGTAGAGTTGACCTAAATGACATCGATTTATATGTTGTGGATTAAGAACAACAAAAAGAGTCTGATTAATCTGGTTACATATGTGTCTTGAATGCAGGTTTATACATCCGAAATTCACGAGTTACCATCCTTATATGCTCTCCCAGGTTGCTGTAAGAACAATTGAGTTACATCAACTGTTTTCATGTTTTGAATTTTGAGCACATGTTCCTCCCTCTCCTCAAGCCCATCTTCTTTGACTCCATCTGGAGTTGAGCCATCTTTGTGCAAGATCCTAGTCGTGGTTCGCATTGTCCAAAATCACACGGTTATATATCCAAAAACACCAAAGATTAGGCAGCCCTTGCCATGGAATTTTTTGGTGATCAAACTATACTTTCTACCTGGTCCAAGAGGTCTGGCATGAATGTAGCCAAGCAGAGTTTCTCCCATTTCAAGGATTACTTTGATAAGGCACAAGTAACTCAAAATGCACCATTTCACAAAAGTAGAAGTAAACTACAAACAAATTGTATCTAGCAAAAATAAATGTGTACCACATTCTACACAACATAATGAAATCAAAATAAAAGAGAATGGTGTTACTTATTTAAAGAATCTTGTTCGTAGCCGCAACGGAATAAATTAAATGCCATTCAGACTACAATATATATGTATCAACGTACTGAGTATGTACGAGATATTCTGAGAAGGCGCCCTGCTACCTCTATCATCCTCGGTCTTGCGTCCACATCACTGTTGAGACATTCCACCGCGATATCCGCTAGATTGTCAAGAATCTCCAAGTCTCTTGTTATAGCAATTTCCTTGTCAAACAGCTCAGTTACTTTCTTCCCTTTTCCGTGGCATTTAAGGAACTTCTTGACTAAGTTATTATTTTTATCATGTGTGGCATCCTTCCTACTAATAAGCTCCAAGATGATGATCCCAAAACTGTAGACATCACTCTCTTGGGTCCAGTTGTTGTCTTGCATGGGTACTGGATTTGCTGGTCGACCAATGAAATAACCATCTAGCTCCGAGATCTTTGTTTTTTTTGAAACCGGTGGCTCCAAGACCTTTGACACAATGTTGCCCTCATCACGCGGTAAAGGTACACCAGATATGCCAAAATCCGAGATCTTTGGCATGAATTTATCATCTAACAGTATGTTTTCTGCTTCCAAACCACAAACTAGGATTTTTTTATCTGTTTCAGAATGAGTATGAGCTAGAGCATCTGCTGCTTGCGCAGCAATACTTAGACGCAAGTTGAGAGGCACCTTCTTGTTGCTCTCAAGAATGCGACGGAGGCTGCAGCCATTATGGACAAACTCATAAACTAGGATTGGGATATCCACATCCAGACAACAACCGATGAGCCTAACAATGTTCTTGTGGATGACTTGAGATCGTTTGATGACTTGATTTGCAAATTCTTCATTGCGTAGCAGACTTCCAGCAATCGGCTTCCTTACTGCGACTAATTCGTTGCCAAGATTGCATCGGTAAACATCCCCAAAGCCACCTCTTCCAATTAAATTGCCAGTTTTTAATATTTGCTTCATATCCTCCTTTAGGAAGATGGCTACACTATTTGACTGTTGTATTATGGGCCCTCCATTTCTCGTGAAATTCCTGTGTGATTGTCTGTTGAAGATGTCCAAATTGCTCAACTTTTTTAACACACCAGAGTTAGAGCTAGAAACGCTTGCGTCTTTTTGATATTGCTTTGTATCTTGCGATCCCCATACAGATAGTTGATCTTCCTTCTTTTGGAATTGCTTATTTCCAAACGGCTGAAGACGTTTTGCAGCAGCAGCTTCTATTTCATCTGCAAACGTATTGCCAATTCTGTCTTGACATTGTTGTTCCTTCAGTAAACTTACCCCCTGCTTGACTGATGGACTACAGATGGCAGTTCTGTCAATGCTTGACGTTTTATCAAGTCTATCGATTATATGGCGTACAGCCGGTCTTTTCTTTGGATCCAACTCCATGCACTCTATCCCTATCTTAGTGCATACTCTTACTTGCTCCAACTGCATGTCTCCTTCCAGCCGATTCATCCAGCTTTCAACTACCTATAAGTTGCAGTGAGGAGTCAGGATCATATGTGGTAAACTCTTGCTATCTGCGTGAAAAATCGCTGGAGTAACCAAGGGAGCGATCCTTCCCCTGTTGGTCAACGTTTTTTTATACGTGGTAAACTCTGATCATAGGTGATTTGTAGCTAGGGCCTAAGAGAGAGAGAGAGAGAGAGAGAGAGAGAGAGAGAGAGAGAGAGAGGGAGGGAGGGAGGGAGGGAGGGAGGGAGAGCTCAGTGATGTTTGGTCTTGATTCAAAAATATGTCTTTTAGTTAAGTTCTTAAGTATCCATACTTATATGTGTACATGAGAGTTTTGGACAAACTAAATGTATACTTGCGCCAACTACCAAAAAAATCACAAATCATTA
This sequence comes from Poa pratensis, assembly GCA_947311845.1. Classification (NCBI taxonomy): domain Eukaryota; kingdom Viridiplantae; phylum Streptophyta; class Magnoliopsida; order Poales; family Poaceae; genus Poa; species Poa pratensis. Next base: position 49,413,053 of record CAMZMU010000067.1, read on the forward strand.
AGTGTTAGTAATTTGACCTCCTCAGGCACACAAATATTTTATTTTGTCTTAGCCATGCAGGTTCACTTTTCATCCCATAATGTGTATATAAATAAACATTGTACAATTGCAAAATATTAACTTTAATTTTCGAAATTCTTTCAAAGCATCACACATGTGTTGCGTCCCCGGAACACTCCCCAACATCCATGTATTAAAAATTCCTACAAGGATGGCTAAGAGACAACACCAACCTAACCTAGAGCACTGGAAGGTATCCAATATGGGTTTCTCAATGTTAGTGTCAGCTTGCGGTGGATGTGTGGCCACTCTGAGATAGATTTGTGGTTGCGGTGGAGGTGTACACCTGTGGTGGCGTCTTCGCTTGAGAGGGTGGGCAGTTGAGTTCATCACGGTGTCGGAGGAGTATCTCTCGGAGTCCGCAGAGTCACACACTTAAGATGAATGGAGCCAGCCGGAAGGAGTTCCGATGAAAAATGTCTGACTCAGTGAGATTCAAGTCAGACTGTGTGATAGCTGACAGGCTAGAGTTTCTAGCTGGGTCACAAGTGTTATGGACCAGTAAGCCCATCAGCCAGTCCACCACCCCACCTATATAAAGTATAGGAGGTGGTGGAGATCGACGGTGGCAGAGGGTTAAGTGAGTGGAAGCAATCCGCATTGCTCCGAGACTCATCTCGGCACCGTCGTCCCTCTACTTGGTGGCTGAGTGAGGTCCAGCAACCACCCGCCGAAAGCTCCACCTCGTACGTGTGACATTGATTTCTGCAACCGCGCGTCTAGTGGTAAACTCCGCAGCCTACTCCTAGGTTGGATCTTGGTGTGGCCGTCCTAGGAAGAAATGTTTTTGTGTGCAAGTGTTGCACTCGGCGCGAGCCAACAAGTTTCGCTTCCACTTGCTGGCTAGATATTCTCTGTACCCTCTCTAATGATTTTATTCAGGAAGCATAGCCATGCGACTTTGTTAAGAGCATCTCCACTCGGGGCGTCAAACGGCCGCCCAAAGACTTTTGGGGCGTGCCTGACAAATTTTCGCTCCAACTCGTGGTGTCCAAATTCGTTTTCTGTTCGGCACGGCCCATTTTTTGTTCGGCACGCCCAGACCACGCCCTCCGCTTGGACAGTCAATGGGCTGCACCGGATGGAAAGAAGCGCGACGTCACGTCGTCGGCCTCTGACGCGCGGGCCACGCCTGTCATTTGGACAGCAACCCCAACAAAACCCCGTCTTCCACTCAATTCCCCTCCCAAAATTTCTTCTCCCGCCACGCCCGCCCCAGCTAAAACCTCTCCTGCCGTCGTGCGCGCCACCGAAGGGGAAGTCGTCCGCAAAGGCGTCAGGGAAGACGCTCGGTGTTCAAAAGGCGCGCAACACAATCCCGCCCACGGAGAAGCCGGAGGGGATGTCGGATACACTTTGGGAGATGGACGTACTCTGACGCCGAGTGGAGACACAGAGCCGTAGTGACCGGCGCGCGGCGCAGAAGATGAGGGAGCTTACCTCGCCACCATGAACAAGAGCGTCGCCGCCTTGAACCGAGCTTTCGCCGTCGGAGGAAGCCAAGAGAGTGTCGGCCCTCTCCGCTGCAAGATCGGCGCCTCGCCGTCAAATTCTTCGTTCTACGCCGAAAGCTCCGCCGGCACGTCTCGATCCAGGTTCTCCCCCGAATACTCCGAGACCCAACCGCATAGCGGATTTGACCCCAACACCGTCTTTGACATGGGCGGCCAGTTCAACCCCAACATCGATCTGAACTCGCCGCCGATGCGGAGGGAACATCGATCCACCGCCCAGCTCACAAACCAGCCCGACCGTAGTCTGGCCTTCGACGCTAGGAGCACATCACACGTGCTCAACGGAAGGTACTCCGACATCTTCGACGGCAGCCAGGTATGATGCTATAACATAAGTCGTGGGCATTGTGTTCTGCAGGTTCATAGGCGACCCATGACTGCCAGCGTTGTTTTGTGTGCATAGGAGAACGCCGACATCATGGACGCCTTAATCAATGATGGCGCCGGGGCACCGGGCGATGGGGCGACAGTGAGGAAGAGGACGACTTCGATGAGGATGAGGTGTACTACGACACGATGATGCGTCCGTCGAGCCTACACCGGCAAAGAAGAATAAGAGGGGAAGCCTTGGCATAGTTTGTACGACGAAGGAGGATGAGTGCATGGTCAAATCATGGAAGGCCATGACCCTCAACTCGATCACCGGCTCAAACCAATCAAGCACCGCCTATTGGAAGAGGATCAAGACCGAGTTCGACGAGCGCAAGTTCACCAAGAGCTACTACAAGGTGCACATGGATCGCGGCCAAGACGCCATCGAGCATAGGTGGTGCATCGTTCAGCGGCTTGTCAACAAGTTCCACGGCTGCCTTGAGAACATCTACGATCGGGAAGAGAGCTGGAAGGGCCCGGGCGATCAAGTGAGATCATTTCACCGTTGCTTTGATGCATTTGATGTAGTGTGATCGCCGACTATCATGAGCATATTTCTTTCTTGTAGATCGTGGACGCCCTCGTGTTGTACCGAACCTCCAACAAGCACAAGGAGTTCAGCTTGATGCATTGTTTCAAACTTCTCCAAAATTGCGAGAAATGGAAGGCCCACTGAAAGACTCTCAATATGAACGGCCGCGCCAGTCTGAACGCCGATCCGGAAAACTCAGAGAGGCGGCCTACCGGGAACAAGAATGCAAAGGCGGCTCTCGCGGCGGCGGCAAAGACGGAGAGAGTGCAATCGTCGATTGACAAGATCCTCGACAATGTCTCCGCAAACTCGAGCTTGAGGCACGTCGAGAACAACGTGAGGTGGACGGCCTTGATGGACAAGGCCGACATCAAGATCGATCTCGAGAAGAAGAAAGCCGCTGTCAAGAAGCGTGGCCAAGATTTCATGATCTTGATCGCCGATGTCTCGACCATGAACCGGCTGGCGAGGGCGACGCATGCCATGTTCCGCGTCGCGATCCTGCAAGAACTCGGGCTCGTCCCGCCTGTCGAGACTGGCGGCAACCAGGGTGGCCACGGGCACGACGACAACCACGACCACGACCCCCGAGGTCCATGGCGAGGACGACCCCGACCTGACCCAACCCGGCGCTGGCTAAGTGCCCCAGACCGCCGATGACATCTAGAGCAGCAATTACATCCGGCAGCCGGCAGCGACATGCCCCGACGTATTTTGGCATATTTTGGTGTCTTTTGATGGCCCAACCTTCGTGTTTGAGGCCGAGTAAGACCGATCATGGCCGACACTCTGAATTTGGGGCCGACTTGTGGCCGATCGCGGCTGAAACTTTTAATCACCGCCGTTATTTATGAATTCTCTATTTTCAAATTGTCACAGAAAACTGTCGTTTGGGCCGATTTGGACGACAAACGACGACTCTTGCTTGTTGCTTGAAAACAATTAAAAGAAAGTACTCATTGATAGTAATCTTGCTACGTTTGGTAATTTTTGATGTTCATTTAGTCTATTTTGAGATGAATTTCCCACATTGAGCATCCCAGGTTGAAACATAAAATTCATGTGTGTATAATTCTGAAGTTTTACAAAATCTGCAATCTTAATTTCATGGTTTGTCGCCGAGAATTTATATTTGAATCGGTCATCGAGATTTAAATAGAAATTCACTAATGATTACATCATACTCTATATGTGAATTTTTAAGTCTTTATATTTATAAAAATGAATAATAAATGAATGTGTGATACTCAGCGTTTCAGGTAGAGAGTTCTTACTTGTGAATGCCTTCTGCTTGTGAATACCTCTACTATGAACACTATTAATTGTGCTAATATGGACACATGGCTGTTGTTGGGATATACATTTTGGTTTAAATTTTAGAGGCTTTCTACAATAGCATAAGTAAGGTCAGAACCATTGGTTTTGTCGTTCTGTTGTCACTTCTCTAGTACTAGATGTATTAGTGTTTCAATTGTATGCTTTTGACATGAAACTTTGTGGTATATTTGTTAGATAATAATTTTATGTCATGTGTCACCTGGTGCCTGCCGTATGCCGAGCTGGTACGCTCGGCATATGGAATTAGGTTACTTGTTTTGGATATACTAGTGTACACTATTGCACTTAAACACACATTTATCAGTAGTCAATGTGTCCATAATAATTCTAAGATATCCTGATAGGATGCACGAGATAAATTCATCAGCGCCCTTATTTTTTGCGACATACTTTTTTTGCACATAAAAGTGGTATATTAATGAATTTCCCTAAATGTATTAAGAAATGTTGTAGTTCATGGAGTCACTGAAGTAGGCACTTGAAAGTGGTGTAGTCGTGGAATTTTTTGTTTCATCCCATATATTTTAGCGTCGTTTAAATATATGTTGATTGAGTGTGTAGAAAAAGAGGCTATGCACAAGAAAAAAAGAGGTCCGATGAGATTATGTTATTTAATTCATATTGCCGTATGTTAGGATTATGATTAAAATTTACTAAAACGCCAAAAAATGGTTTAGTAAATTAATTTAAATATCCGTTTAATTAATTGTAGTAAGACGTGTGTGTGTGTGTGTGTGGGGGGGGGGTGTTATATAGTTCTAGGATTATATACATGTGAGACAGCCGAAAAAAGGAATGCTTAATATAAAGGATCATGCAACCATTTCAAAATTCAAACAAACCAATTAAACACTTAAAATGTTCTTACGCTCTCATTTTCTGGATATCCCTTCTCCCCTGTAAGTATTTCCACAATTATAACCCCAAGACTGTAGATGTCGGACGTGAAGCCGACTTGTCCTCTGAAAAATTCCGGTGGCAAATAGCCCCTACAAGAAGATTTATAAATGTTCATTATAAATGTGCAAAGAATAAATACATCCACCATTTGTAACTTGCCATACGGGCACCACGTGAGCTTACTGGCTTAACAAACCATCCTTCCTATCGACATTTACTAAAGTGAATGATCAGACATAGTTTAGGGCCCCGAATATTTGACTTCAATTTCAGGAAGCGAAGTGATCATACCACGGAAGTTTAAAACCATGGGGGCATTACCCTATATATCTATATATAAACGCGCGTGAGATTCACGCCGTTTAAGCCTGTCCACGTCGCGGACAAACGTCAGCCGTCCATCTCGCGAGATCGATGGTCGAGCTGCATGCATGTCGTCTGACTTCTCAGTGTACTGTTCACATTCGAATTTTAGCCAACCACGTCGGGCCACGTCGCCTGGTAACCTCTCCCGCTTAGCCCGTCACTCGGTCGACCTCCTGTCCGTCTTCTTCGCCTCTGACCGCTGGTTGCCGAGAGGCCGGAGCAGCAACATGGACGGAAGGGGTGGCCGACGGTGTCTTCCGTCGGGGGAGGAGGAAGGGCGGCACAGCGCCGGCGGTTGGAGCAGCGACGGCGGCAGGAGAATGGGCAAGGTGGAGGAGAAGGCCACGTGCGGGCAACTGGCGGCCGGAGCAGCGCCATGGAGGGAAGGGGCGGCAACGGCGCCTTCCGTCAGGGGAGGAGGAAGGGCGAGACGACGGAGGCGGCCGGAGAATGGGCAGGATGGAGGAGAAGGCCCGCACGCGGTGGCCGGAGCATGCGCGATATGTGGGTGCTGCGATGGGTGTATGTGCAGCGTCGTGTGTGTGCCATGGAAGAGAGAGAGGATGGGGTGGGAGGACCCGGACGGTAAAAGGAGAACATCCAAGGGGGCGGCTACAACATGCCAAGGGGTGAAAAAGGAGAAAACCAAGGGAGGCTAGGGTTTCGGTTGGCTGGCCTAACTGGGCCGAAATGGCCTGGCTGGCCTGCCAGGGCTGCTCACTCTCTCACTAAAAAATATTTTCTTTTACTGTTTTTCTTTTGCAAACTCTTTGACAAAACAAAAAAGTGTTGTACAAAAATAATATTTTGATATTTCACAAAATATGTAAGGTGAAATGGAAATAGTTTTTTGCGCTCGCACTACGACGGTAATTGTTCGGCGGTAAGTTACGGTGGTATTTCCTAACTTTATTCAAACAGCGAATTTCACTAGATGAAGTAGCTCGAAGGACGGTATTTTCAAGCGGTCTTCAAACAGTGGCCTTCGACGAATTCTCAGGTGGTAAATTATGTCGGTATTTTCCATTTTCCAATAGTACCCAAGCAGTGATCTTCTCTAGATGAATTAACCGTCGAAATGGTATTTGCAATGATATCCAACTTCCCATAAATTCCACTTCGAAAATTCGTAACTAACTCATTTTGAATCACAAAAATTTATTTGGCATATCAAATTTATCAGGAAACTGAATCCTACCTATTTATTTCAAATTCATACATGGCTGATCAACTTTCTACCATGTTTATTTAAAATAATAAAATAACCAGAAACTTAACGTCCTCCATATTCCCATAAATTTTGGGATTTGCACTGAACTCTCAAAATTCATAAATAATTCAATTTGCCTTAAAACAACCATATTTTTAAGAACAACAAGATAAAAAAGGTTTTAAATAAATTAGAAGAATTTTGTATGTCGACAGTGGTAATTTATAAATAATTTAACAACCATATTTTTAAGAACAACAAGATAAAAAATAGAGATTCTAATTCTTTAGAAGAATTTTGTACGTCGACGGTTGTTCGGCTGTAAGTTCTGGCGGTACTTTCCAACTATACTCAAACAGTAAACTTCACCAGACGAATTAGCTCGAAGGACGGTATTTTTGAACGGTATTCAAACAGCGGCCTTCGACGAATTCTCAGGCGATAAGTTATGTCGGTGAAGGACGGTATTTTTCAACGGTAACCAAACATAATCTCCACTGGATGAGTTAATCTGAAGGGCAATATTTTCCAACGGTACTCAATCAGTGACCTTCAGTAAATTAGTTAACCCGGAAAACTATATTTTCCAACGGTACCAAACAATGATTTTCAGTAAACAAATTAACCTAAAGGGCGCGGCGCGCATGCAAGGTTAACTAGTATTAGTCATGTGCGAAAGAAATATAATTCATTTTAAACAAGAAGAGTATCAAGGACTTACACTGATCCACATAGGCGTGTAGTAAAAATCCGCGTTTGCTCTTCGTTGATGCACCTCGAAAGACCAAAATCAGCTAGTTTGGGTACCTCGTCATCAGCTATCAGTATATTTTCGGGCTTGAGGTCCAGATGAAGAATACGCTTTTCATGAAGATAACTTAAGCCCTCGCATATGCCCCTGATTATCCCGAAGCGCTTAACCCATTCAAGTCCGTGAAATGCATCTATAGAGGAACGAGGTTCATATTTACATACTTTACATTAAGACAATGTTATGTAAATCTGTGAATCGTAGAACAATGCTTGAACTAAATAACCTCTAATGAAGAACATAAAGAGATGGAAAAACCATTATGATAGTACCTGCAATATATGTATCAAGACTCCCGTTGGGTACATACTCAAAACATAGCAACCATTTCCGTGTATCTGACATGACAAAGTTTCCTTCAAGGTCTGCAATTTCTCCTTGTGTTTCGGCGCAAAACCCCAGGAAGCGTACTATATTCTTGTGCTTAGTCTTCACCAAGCATTGAATCTCTTTGTGGAATTTCGCCTCTTCTAAATTATGGGTGTTGATCAGCTTCTTTACAGCAACCGTCCCATGTCCCACCCTCCCCTGCAGCCACAACATGCATTCTGAGCATCAATTTTGGGCGGGATGAACCATTGACGTGATTGAAATGTATATATCGTTTACCCTTTAGATCAATAATTGACTAATTGTCATTAGGTGTGAGAAAGCTAATTGAAATTTGTTGTACCTTGTAAACTACCGCAAATCCACCCCTGCCGATTTGCCGATCATCTGAGAAACAATCTGTGATGTCTTTTAGAAGTGAGAATGGCAGACACATTGGCTCTGCACTTCCATCTTCCAGCATGCGCTCCAGAGCATTGTGTGCGACTTCACCGTCCATTTGCAATCATGTACCAGGGTAAAGCAGCCTTGAAATAAGAGCACTGCCATTTGCAATTACATGTTGCAGCATAAGTTTAATGGAATAGAAATTTTTCCTACTGTTTCATGCTAGAAAGAAATTATTACGCAAGAAATCATGTATGTTACAGGATGAAAGAATGAAGAAAAAAAAATTGCCACGTACGCCTTATATGATGTGGTTTTTGGCACATTGCGGCTGCCCTTAGTAGACTGAAATTCGTACTTGAAAAAAATTGGCGTCTTCAAAGAATTTGGAAGCGGACCCAGTGACGTAGTTAAACCGGAATTTGAGTTTCTAACATGTGCACGCCAGAAGACATGAGACCCACCGGTCATTGACAGAAAGGTACATAGGAAAAGGGGTAATTCTCGCCAAAGACAACATAATCGAGCTAGAACACAAAAGATAGATTTTTTGTAGAGGTTAGTTTTTGCGATTTTTCACAAAAGAATACAATCTGTCATCCAAAATAAAAAAATCTTTATAGGTGCTTAACTGCCTATTTGCTATGGTCGCGGGTATCGTTGCAAAAGCTAGAGATCAAGGAAAACATGGTTAACGGAGTAAGCGTCTGAAATCCATAGCAAGAGAGAGCTATTTGCTTCCGATGACTAGTTGTCTTCGGCTATACTTTGCACATACGCAACAAGAAACTGGTACCTCGAAAGAGGAAGCACAGCAAGATCAAACTGAAAATGTGAAGAAATTAATAAGAGAGAAAAACATATACATGTACGTACGTAGCACAACAATCGACGGGCGATGTATAACCAACTAATCCTGCGGAGGTTGAGTCAGCCGGCCGGTGAGCAGAGGGAGATCTGGATCACGGCAGTTTGAGATCTGAGGAAGACAACGACCCCAGCCTATGCTTCCCAGCGTCAACGCTTGCTGCGTAGGGGATTGGCGTGTAGATTAGTAGGCGTTAGCCTGCCCTGCTTACTGCTTATATACTACTCCCTTCATATTAAAATATAAGTCACAGTTGCTCATTACCAACCATATGTATCTAGATACATATGGTCGGTAACGAGCAAGTGTGACTTATATTTTGATATGGAGGGAGTAAAAAAATCCTATATTTAACAATGCCTTTCATTTGGTAGGGGTGGATTTGTGATTGAGTATGTAATGCGGATATTCAATACGGGTAGTGGGTGCACCCACTACCCAGAAAACATTTTTTGAAATATCAAAAAATTCCAAATAAAAATTTTGCACGTAGTTCATGACATTTCATGTTGACACAAAAAGTTACGTGAAAAAAAAGTTTTTTTACAACCTGTCCAAAAAAGACAAATCCGGACACACCGAAACGTATATATACATGTCAGTTTTTTCTCTTTTTTGTACAGATCACAAAAAAAGTTTTTTCACCCTGCCTTTTTTTGTGCTAACACATCATGTTGTAATGTACACCCGGATTTTTTTCCGGAATTTTTTGACATTCTGAAAAAAAAACAAAAAAAAAATTACACAATGGGTGAAGATACACCCCTGAGCCAAATCGCTGTGTCCTATGTAATGGCACTATATTTTGGTGATTACACGGAGCAGGCACGCTCTGATTAGTGTGGAACCTCACCGATAGGGGCGAACATTCGGTTTCCTTGGTTTACAAAGTGCAAAAGTTGGTTCTTTGCGTTCCAATATGAACAAGGTGGTTTGAAAGGTTTGGCCCCTCCCAAAGTCAAAGTTTTGGTATTTCTTCGCTAGCCCAACACTCCTCACCATTAGGGTGATGGCCTCCCACACCATGCTTGTTATGCTTGTTAGTTGGGCCATTGGGAATGAGCGTAATGCGAGGGTATTCTGCAACAAATCCGCTCTCGACGATTCTTCTTGCAGCCATAAAGAACGATGTAAAACTTTGTGTTACGGCAATGGCAAAACAATTGATTAACATAATGTCGGGAGAGTGATCCGTTTGTCTTTCGGTTTCAAAGCCTATCTTAGCTCTTGTAGAACTATTAAACTCTCTTCTTTATTAATGGATGATGTAAAGCTTTGGCCTCCGTTTCAAAAAACAAAATATGCACGTAGTAAATCTGAAAGATGGGCTCGGGAACAATACAGTTAGAACCAGAGCTACCAATTGAGAAAAAAAGATCCGAGGAACAAGAATCAGTGCAGAATTCACACCAACATTGAGTTTTAATCTAACTCAGTAAGGTTAGCCAGCTATTTTTCTTTCCGATCAATTTTGTCTCCTTCTTCCTCTGGTTCCCCCGCTTCTAGGTCTTGATGGCCATATGCTCTGTGCTCCTTTTTTGGATTCTTGGGGGTTTCGACTGCGAAATTCAGGATCACAGGCCGCTCGGCCACAACTCCAGCGGCATCGTTAACGGCGGTGGTGGTTGCGTCAGCCGTGGCTAGGAGAGGAAAGGCCGAAGTGACGATCTTATCTCTGTTGGGCGTGCCAAGTGCGAACAAAGGGAGGACATAAGAGTTTTCTGTGTGTGTCCACGGCCGACGGAAACCTTACCCAACTTGGATCGAGAATGGCTCGCGACAGATAGAAAAAAAGACAACGATATATTTGCATCGCCACGTTAGGCCTTAATTTTCGGTCACGGACATAAACAGACACCGGCGGACTCAATGCGTCGGCCCGATGGAGTTATATACACATACTTACTTTCTTTTGATGACATACTAGAAATTAACTAAATATATCCATCCTGAGTCCTGACGCAGGTGTTATTCAAAATCTTATGACAACGCTATCTAAATATGTAACTAGGAAAAGAAAAGATCCCAACTCGCTTTCACCCTCAAAGATCCAATCTTTTTTCTTGTGCCTGCGTGTCCACTCCAACCAAAAAAACAAGACTTGGATTGAATATTGATAGGCCCCTGCAACTCTATCCTCTTCCCAAGCCTTCCCTCCCCAGCGGCGCCATTGCCATCGCCACGGCCATGGGTCTGCGGATGGTGCGCGGCCCGTGCTGCTGCTCGCCGACGCCGTCCTCCTCCTCCTCTCCCTCGCCATGGATGCTGCAGGCCCATGTCCCCAGCCATCCCCACCCTCCATGTGAGTGCTCTCAAGGGCATCTGCATTTCTTTTCCCGCAGGAATCACTTTACACTGTTCTTGGTGTTGTGCACGCACGACCGATTACCTCACTGAAAATGGTGTCTGGTTCTGAATTAGGACTGCATGTTCGGATAATTCGGTTGTCCATAATTTGCTGACAGGAAGTAATCTGAATGGATGCAGTGAGTGGAATGTCGATTTGCTCAGAATCCCTGAGAGTTCTGGCCTTGCATCTTTTGCTCAATCGCCGGTCGAATCCTAACCGGCACCGGGGTGGCACCGTCAGAACTGCTGCATCTTCATCCGGTTTGCTTCAGATCACAGAGAACAAGACAAGCAGCTTGCCAAAAATCAAGGTGCACAGTCTGATTCAATCACACATGTGCTCCCTGTTTTCTGAATTTTGGTGCAGAAAATGACCACACTGTCAATTTCCAGGTGGATGCAGAAAGAACAGCTCTTGATCGAACTGTGCAGTTTGGCAGGATTTATGAGGACATGTCTTCCTGGATGGATGTGGCTTACACAAGCAACAGCAGTTTGGAGTATAACTTGTTGATGCAGAACATCCATGTGTTGGAGAGCAGTTTGGCAGGACAAGACATGGTGATGCTGGAGAGAGCCATCCTTCTACGTATCGAACAGCTTGGAGCCCAGAAATGGTTCAACGCGTCGAGGTCCAGGGCCATCCTTACACAAACCTCGCATGAACCAGATTTGGCACTTCCTTGGAATGTTGCCGAATTCGGTCCCGTGGCTAGACCTCTCGAGGAGCAAAGAGATGATCAGCTTGTCGTTCGAAGCGGGAAAAGCGAGGAGAGGAAACAGAAGAGAATCAGAGCGTCCGAAAAGGGCTCCGGGGTTTGCGTAAAGGCGTCATCACGAAAACGAAAGAAATCGCGTAAGTCCAGTAGTAGTCAGTTTATAGCCGAGTGGAAAAACTATCCTGGCCGACGAAGGATCATCGTTCGAGAACAGTCAGAGTTGCTAGTGACTATCAAGGTGTGCTCTTCATCAGCACTCTTGTTGGCATATTAAGTGTGCATGCTTTCACTTTAAACTGATACTGCTTTTTTCTCAGGAATGTGCAAACCTTGAGAAGATCAGAGAAAACATGGTAAAGGAAGGGCAGGAGGTTTGTTATGATAGGTGGGCGAAGGCAGCTGGAGTTGATGAAGCAGTCCTGAAGAGTAGATTGCAAGCAGGCTACTGTTGCCGAGAGAGGCTATTGGTGACTACTGAGTGGCTTGTCAAGTACATTGCAAGATCATACACTGGAATCGGAACAGCTTTCGAGGATCTACTCCAGGTTGCAAGATTATACTCTTAACCTCTCTTTATATCTAGCAACCTTTTGTAACCGAGTTACTGCAGGCTGGGAAAATGGGTGTCCTTGAGGGAGCTGAGAGGTTCGACAGCAAGAGAGGGTGCAAATTCTCAACCTATGTCAAGTACTGGATAAGGAAAGCGATGCTAGCACTGCTCGCTGAAAATTCTGGAGTAATACAGCTGCCTGTATGCCTCTGGAACCAACAACTATTTTGATATGTTTCAGTTTGTTGTTCATGTAAGACAAAACAGAATATTTGTTAATGATATGGAACTGACACTGAAATTATGCAAGTGTAGGCAAGGATGGAGGGTATCATACGAAAAGTGAAGGAAGCTAAACGTGCAATCCGGTGCAGCACGGGGAGGAACCCGATAGATGACGAGATTGCAACCTTCGTTGGCGTGTCGGTTGCCAATGTTAGGTTGGCACGGAAGTGCTCTCGTCGTGTCGTTTCACTCTACACGGAGGTCGGAACCGGACAGAACGCCAAGTTCGTGGTAATGTCCACTAGCCACTACGAATGCCCTCTCACATAGTATCTAGATTGATCATAGCAGAATTCCTCAGATTTATAATGAACAGAGATCAGTACATGGAAATGTATGAATAGTAATAATCTATGACAGTTCATACGCTTGATCGATTTTAATGTGGAACGAATTAGTCTGACGACAGTGTGAACTGCAGGAGGTTACTCCGGACACATCGTTGGAAGATCCAGAAGAAGCCATCTTCCGGAGGCAGCTGAGGGAGAGGCTGCTTCTGTCCTAGACAGACTCCCGGCGAGAGAGGGCCATGTGCTGAAGCTGCGGCACGGCCTCGAGGACGGCAGGTGCAAGTCCCTAGAGCAGATCGGAGGCATCTACCATGTGTCCAAGGAGTGGATCAGGAAGATCGAGAAGTCGGCCATGTCCAAGCTCAGGAACGAGGACGTGCATCATGAGCTCAAGGACTTCTGTGGATTCTAGTGATGCCTAACTCTTTGGTCCTGCAATCTTCCTAGTGCAGATCCCAGGTCAGGGACAAGTTCATTCAGATTGTGATATGATTCCATAGGAGTTTGTATATATTTGCATCACATTCTAGCGGATGACACACTTGTCCTGATGATGACCAATGAGCACAGAGTTAACTTAACTATATGTTGGTGAATAGACGCTGGAAAGTGAAGATATTTTTTTGTTTTCTTAGTCCAATTGCTGGTTCATAAATTATATTGTGTACAACTGAAGTGAATACTATCGCTTAATATGCCGTGAATTAGCAACAAAAAAATTGTCTAATTAATTAGGTTAAATCTGCACCCTTGTGAAATATGGTGGGAAATCAGTCACATGGTGTGGTCGTTTTTTACCGTCCAAAATGTGCGATGTGTTTGTTTCTTCATGAGCTCTCGCCTGGTTGCTCTAAGAAATTGAGTGTAATTGACTATTTTCATGGTTTGACTTTTGAGCACATTCGAACCTTGATATGTGAAAATCTGAGATCCTGTTAGTGATGATCGGGTGCTTAAAGTGTAATCCTGTTCAAGGAGCAATCGGTTCTGCTGTGAAAATGCAGAGATAGGCGCGCACACAAGTGGCAGCAAACTCTGATGCAAAATGACACACCAATGATCTGTGTCTTCTTTCTTCAAGGATTACTTCAGATGTAAATTAAAATTAAATGCAACCATTCCACACAAAAAAAGTGGCAGCAAATTGCAGGAAAACTTCTCTAGCAAAACACATGCATAGCACATCCCACACAACATAGTGCAATCAAATCAAAGTAAAATAAAATGAGAATGGTTCTACAATTTGTTCCCAGGTGCAGCAAAATAAATGAAGTGTCTTTCAGACTAGAATATAAATGTATCGAGCCGTGTATGTAAAAGATAGTCCGAGAAGGCGTTCTGCTACCTTTGTGATCATCGGTTTGTCTCTACATCACTGCTAAGACATTACACGGCGATCTCCACTAGACTATCAAGAATCTCCAAGTTTCTTGTTACTGCAATTTTCTTCGGTTCCAGCTGTCTGGCTGCCTCGACCGACTTAAAAAAAACGTGTAAGCACACTCCAAAAATATCAACGCCGTGTATTACCCATCGTAGTATTGGAGTAGATCCCTAAAAAAATATAGTACTGGAGTAGTAGTATATATATGGCCGCCGTACGCCCTTAGGTTAACCCTCTGCGCCGTCTTGTTTGACACCCAACAACGCACGGACCATCCGCATCGGCAAGCTAGGGCACCATGGACGAGGAGGCGAGGCCAAACAAGAAGGCTCGGCCAGCAAGATGGCGGCGCGTAGTTCCGGCGACCCGCCGGCCTGACGGCGCTCGCCCTCCGCCTGGCCAACACGTGCTCCTCCGAGGCAAGAACATAATTTTCTCGCCCTTGTCCATCTAACGCGCTGGGCCTGGTGGCGGCCGGCGCTCGGGGCACAACCTTGACGAGCTCCTCGCCGTGCTCGGTGCATCGTCGCGCGAGGAGGTCGCCGAGCTCGTGCGCGGCATGGCAGAGAGCGCCCTCGCCACCGCCACATCCGGGCCGCTCGTCGTCACGTCCGTGTGCAGTGTGTGGCATCAGCAAGGTCTGGCGCTCAAGCCCGCCTACCGCGACGCCGCCGTTCAGTCCTATAAGGCGGATACACGCGCCGTCGACTTCAAGGTTAGTATATACAATCATATAGTACGTGCATACTTCTCTACCTTAATTGTCGATCTATGACCGTACGTTGTGATACATCGATCGATCTTCGTGCACATACGCAGGCAGATCCAGAGTGCAAGGGAGGAAATCAACAGCTGGGTCGGAGAGGCCACGAACAAGCTCATCACGTCCCTTCTCCCTCCAGGCTCGGTGCATGAAGATATCAAGCTCGTGCTCGCCAACGCCATCTACTTCAAGGGAAAGTGGGAGAATTGCTTTCACAAGAGCCTCACAGAGAATGCTGAGTTCTACCGCCTCAATGGTAGCACTGTCAATGTGCCTTTCATGGCCGCCGGGAGACTTCCCACTAGTGGCACGACAGAGGAGGAGGATGACGTTTGGAGCCAGTTGGAAGAAGAAGAAGAAGTGGAGTACTTCGTTGCCTACTATGACGGGTTCAAGGTGCTCAAGCTCCCTTACCAGCAGGCGGCAAATGGCGCGAGGTACTCCATGTGCATCTTCCTCCCCAACGCGCGCGATGGCCTTCCTGGCCTGGCTGATGAGATGGCATCGAGTGGCATGGGATTTCTGTTTGGTCACTTGCCCAAACGCCGAAGGAAAGTGCGCAAGCTTATGCTCCCCAGGTTTAAGTTGTCCTACTCCTGCAGCATGAAAAGGACTCTCAAAACCTTGGGGCTCCGGGCAGCCTTCTGCGGAGAGGCCGATCTGTCTGACATGGTGCACGGGGAAATGAAGCTGCAGGTGGAAGACGTGTTCCACAAGGCGTTCGTCGAGGTGAATGAGGAAGGCACCGAGGCAGCCGCTTCCACTGCCGCCACCATCGTCCTGTGTTGCGCCTACAGTGAGCCTGTGATCGATTTCGTCGCCGACCATCCGTTTGCATTCTTCATTGTGGAGGAGGTGTCCAAGGCGGTGGTCTTCGCAGGCCACGTCCTTGACCCTTCCAATAATTCAGAGTAGCAATTCTGAGATAGGTAACAGCAAAGGAAAACTTAAATCCTACAATGGAATACTAAACGATCTATGTTTTTGTTAGTCTGTCATGTATGAACGGTTAAAGCTGTACTTCTGTCACATGGAAACAAACTCTGGGCTATCTATACGTACGTGTAAAGAAAATTCAGAATTTCTGATGTCTCTGTAATGTGGTATGCAACATTCTGAAAATCGGCTCCCCATAGCATTTACCCTTTTCACAGCCCGTATTATGAACTGTAATCGTGTTTGCTCAAGAACATTTACTAGATGATGATGTGAACTCCGATTAGCGGTGAAGACGACGAGACCCCACAAGCCGGCCTCGCGGCTACTGCGATGTGGCTGCCGCGCGCGGCCTGCGGTCGTGCGGATTGGCGGCGAGAGGGAGTAGTGCGGCCATCACTACTGCCGGTCGACAAGGACGGTGGGGGGCGGGTCAGCGGCGGCGGGGCAGTCCCAGCGCGGCGGACGCCTAGTTACAATTTCCTCAGTCTGCTCCGTGAGGCCGAGGGTACGGGTCCTAGGAGCCCTCCACCTTCTCACGACAAAGGTACGCACCAACGCTTCAGTTTCAGTTTATCACCATTTGGGTATTTCAGCACCAACACGAAACCCACGTTGCTGTTAGTGATTGTAGTGGATTAGTTTTTTCCTTTTTTTTTTTTTTGCAATTTCATGTGTGAAAACAGTAAATATGAGCACATTTTGCCAGTGTTCAGGAGTGAGTACCAGTTTCAGCTCATGAACCACACATACTGGCCAATTAAAATCCTGAACTCTGCTTCTCAAAGAAGACAATAATAATTCAACTGATGGTGGCGAGGCGTAGTGGAGTTGGTTAAGTTTCTAGTCGTTTTAGTTGTCCCTGGCTCCTGCCTGAGCTCCTGTAGTTCTCCCCGCCTGTGGGTGTAGTTTTGTTTTGCCTGTTTTCCTTGTTGCCCCGGGTGGTGAAGTTGCTGGTGGTTTTTGGCTGGGCTTGTGGCGCGTGGCGCGTGTTTTTGTGGTGGTGTTTTTCTTTTCTTTCTGGTTGTAGACAGTGGTTGGTTCTCCAACCTAACTGCGTTCTCTCTGCTTTATAAAAGCAGGGCCCTTGGGGCCTCTTCTCTCAAAGAAGACAATAATAATAATAATCTGAATTTGGATTTGTATCTAAGAAATCTTGTACTGTCAGTTGGGCATCTGGCCTGCTCAAGACATTGAAACTGGTCTCCGGTGTCCACAGCTTAATGATTTATGTAATGTGCTGTAACAAACATTAATAAATGTATTATTTTCAAACCAAATCGAACCGAGGAAATCAAACAAAAGCAACAATACATGGGGTTTTACCCAAAATCCAAGCCTGTCAACAAATGAGATCACTCTGCATAATAAGATCAAACTGTGCTGATTGCCGAATGAAGCAGAAGAAACAATCCACGAATGGCATCCCTACTCATCCATCTGCAACCTGATCAGTCGTTGGTGGTTGGCAGGGTTCTTCTGGAATTGACTCGACCTTTGGCTGTTCGACCCTTTCATAGAAAAGAATGTAGGCCTGACAATCGAGCACCTGTTCTAGAGATACAGGTGTGATGCTCTCATCGCTTGCACAAAACCATGAGGTAGCGGCACCGCTCTCCTGCTGTTGGCCAACAATTTGGCTTGCTCTCACGTAAGCGAAATTGTGTCCTTCGCGCAACTTTTGTCCACTGTGTACAATGACAGCAACCAGACAATACTTGTACTCGTCGTTCTCCGCATGCCTGAAAATTAGAGGAAAAAAATAGTGGTCAGATATTTTCTTGAATGTGGAGCATCACGATGTTGTGCCCACTGAGATCTGACATATACAGAGGCTAAATCATAGAAATATCAAACTGACTAAAAGTGTTTAAGCGCCAATACCCTGGGTCCATGAACTTTGTTATATCAAGTCTATCCTGAAAGCCCACATGTTCTTCCAACTTTTTTGCCATATCAGTTTCAGAATAGTTGAATCTCTTCAGCTGAATCATTAGTATAGGTGCCGCCTTGCTAATGTGATAGTGTACTGTTGCAGCTCTATATATCTTCTCTTCCTGTTTCCGTTTATTATGGCTCTGCTCCACTTTATTTGCATAACCATCAAGAACCGATAGCTTTCCATCGTTCTGGTTTCTTGTTCTTGTTGTTTGTCCGTCAGCTGGATTGTTGGATTCCTCTTCTACGTATGTTTTATTCTCCGGCTGTTCAGGTTGGCCATCGTTGACTGTTGTATCTTCTTGGTTCAAAGAGGCACTTCCAGCAGCTGCAGCAGAACAGTCTGTACAGTGCCAAGTCTCAATCACTCCGGTGGCATATAAGTCCAAGCAGTCCTCGATTGATGCAGGCTTCTTTGATGGTATTGCCAGACTGAGATCAAGGCCCTCGGTGGTATCTGACGTGTGCTCACACTCGTTGCTGGAGACATGTTTAACAACCTGGCCACGGAAGAGTGACTCAACCATTGTTGGTTCCTCATTGTTCAAAACATCTAGCAAGGAACGTTCCTCATTGTTCAAAACATCTAGCAAGGAACCAAACATGTGATGGCTGTCCTCCATCACGCCAAGTCTGAAAGCTGAATTCCTCGAGCACAGGTGTAAGAAGAGTTTCTCTGGCGTCAGCACACCCCCTGAGCCATTGGTATCAGTTGTCATTTCGAAGAGCTTTTGCAGTTCCTGACCAAGTTCCCCTCTCAGATCGTCCGACCCTGACATCCTTGTGCGCATCTTGTCAAGTGCAAGGAGACTCTGCAACACTGCATTCAAGTAACATGTGTTTCCGACATTCTTCATCCCTCTGACCACATTGCCTTTCCCATTTTGATGAACGGTATCTGCGCTTGGCATTTCTTGGTAGTGATCACTTGTAACTACTCCCATAGCATCTCCTAGTTCCAGAGTTGATTTAGCCGAGTGTTTCCTACTATTCTTCTCGTTGATTTGTCCCATCTTTGGATCGACCTGCTGCATCTCTAATCCCTCTCTTTCTTCCCTTGGTCTTGCACAAGCCTGATCCATCTTTTGTGCCATCTGAACGTCGTTATTCTGAACACTGGTATCCTGAGGTGGTTCAGGGGCATCATTTCCGTCCACATCTTCCACTGGCCATAATTTGCTCTTCTCGATTCCACAATGCCAGAGCAATGCCCATATATAGGTTATGAATTCCCCTCCCGACTCCAGGCACTGCTTGTGTGCCTCTGCGTTCCAAGTTGGGGCAATGTGTACTAGTAAATCTGCCCATACCCCGGACAAGATCTCCCAGATTACTTCTGTACTCTCTTGACGAATAAGTTTCCATCCCAGCATTGCACCTAGTCGCAAAATATCTTCCTTCTTCATTATGTCATCCGCATCTTGGACGGCATTCTTTCCTTCTGTCATCAATGTTTCATACCTGCTCTCTAATGAGTCACAGTTCTTAAGAATTTTATCACGAGCACGTGTCACAGTTTCTTCAAATACCATCTTGGGCACATGAAAGCTGTCAGGAATCAGGTCAGGCTTTGAAATCAGCAAATATGCACAGTACCTAGACAAGCTATTTGCAGTGATATACATTTCCTTGATGTTACCAGGCACTTTCTTTCCTTTGGACTTCTCCTCCACATCCAGAAGATATGCTTTTGATGAGCAGCAACTTGTGAAGCATGAAAATAGGGATCTCAGGAACCCAGGCTTGCTTAAGTTCACTTGATGACCTCGAGCAAGGTCCATCTCGCAGAGGCTGGTCGCAATGTGCCACACCAGAATTACATGAGAGCATGTGGGCAGGTCAAAGCAGGCCCAACCGTACTGCTTTCTTCGGTCACCGTCGTCGGACAGTGATGTGATGACCTTGGGCAGAAAGCGACCACTGCTAGTGATGGGCTCCTCATGATTTGTGTTAGGATTCTCTGGCTGCTGATGTACAGTCTCAAGAGTGCTCAGTTTCTCTAGGCTCACACAGAGCTTATTCAGTATTGCTGGCTTGACACATTCGGGCACATTGATGGCGCAGCGGAGCGTTGCTCCATCGTCCTTCTTTGGAACCAGTCCTGTGGTTATCTTGTGCATCAGGTTCCAAACTCTTGGTCTGGCATCATATGATTCCAAGAAGACGTACTGGTCAATAAGTCCATGCCATTGCTTACTAGTTACCTTAGATCTGAAGAAGGATGATATTGTTCCCTCCATACATCTATTTCTAGTGGTCTCTTCCTTCCATCGTGCATAGCTGCACACAAGGAGTAATCTTGTCCAGTCTGAGACTAAGTAGCTGACCATCTCCCAGATCTCTTTGAAGAGCAATAAAGAACATGAATACCCATGTGATTATTGTGTCAACATTAAACCCATGCACCACATGTGCCCGATCTCCCTCTGGAGGCTTAATGACCTTGCGGATGTCCAGAGCAAGCCAGCAGACAACAACGAAGGTCACCGCAGAGAGAAGCAGATTTGAGAAGAGAGACAGGAACCCACTCCAGAAGACCATTGGGTAGCGAGTGTTGAAGTAGTCATTTACGAAGGAGAGTTGCAGCTCCATGATCCTGAAGGCACGGTCACTGTTCTGATCCTCAAGGATCTTAGTCTTGACTAGCTTCCGGTTGATTCTGAAGATACCTTTTTGGAGTGTCACATCCTCGAGCCTGCAGCGGAGCAGTCTGGACAAGGCGAAGGCGAGAGAGAGATCCTTTGGGTCTTTATCCTTGTTGTTGACCGGGTCTAGCAGGTACCTCCGACATCCCCAGATGTTGTCTAGGGTGACCAGTGACAATCTCACTTGACATGGACAAGAACCACGCTTAGCTTGCTGGGCATCCTGGGCAGTATCGATATATACGACATACCGAGGCTTCTTGAATTTGATGCTCCGTTTGGTTTCTCCCTGAACCAAGTATTTGTATCCTTCCATATCCTCTGGGTTGCAGTCCTCTGGTTTCCAGTTGCTAGTGTGAGGGCCAGCACGCATGTGCTCTGCAACGACCTCTGAACTCTTGCCATGCCAGACAGAACGGAGCGCTAGACTATGCGCGAAGTATCTGTACCCGCTTCTCAGTATCTGCAGAGCCAAAAGCAACCAGAGTGGAATCGCGAACCTTGAGCCACGCGAGTTCAAGAATGCCGATCCCAGAAGTTTCACCACGTTCCTCCACTCCATGAATCGTCGCCCATAACGGTCATGGACACCATAGCCAGAGATGAAGTCGACATTGTAACGAAAACTAACAAGCACGAGGGCCCAGACCGGGAACAGCTGATTCTTGAACGTTGCTGTTTGCATGGCCCCCAGCAGGTATATGACAATAGAGTCAGATACGGCATCCAAGGTGCTAAAGAGGGTTGTCATTATTATGCTGCGGATGTGGCGACGAAAGACATCAATGATGAACATCAGAAGGAACAAGAGTGTGACCAGGAACACAAGAAACTCGATTCGAAACAGGACGAATGTCTCCTTGTTCAGCATGACGAACAGGGATGACACACCATCGCGGATGTCTTGGATGTCGATCATTTTTTCCTAGCTCGCGTGTGTTCGTCCCTATTGGGAAACTGGAGCCTGCGCGCTCAACACATCAAATAATTATTCACAGTCAAAGACTTAAAATGGACTTGTAGCAACTGGTTGTAAAAAGAGTGGAGTTTTTTTAACCGCAATAGCATCCTGTTTTTTCAAACCATACAGGAGAACTGCATAAATATAATTAAGATAGGAGAAATTTAAAGGCAACCAAGGACGATGAAGAGTTGTTGAAAATTCAATCATCATGTTCCTTCTGCTTGTTTAAACATTTTCTCTTATCGTGACAGATCCTTTTCCATGAAGAGACGAGGTCTGCCCTCTACTTACCCTATGAAATTTTTGACTAGACAAAATTTGGTGAATGTTTTGCTTGCCCACGATGGACTATAGAGTGAGTAAAGGGACAATAGCATGCAAAAACAAAAAACTGGCAACAACCAAGAAAAAGATCAAAACATGGTAATCAATATTTTTTTAAAGGCAGAAGATTTGCCTTAATTCATTACCTAAGGAGAAGTCAGAGAACAAAGTCTCAGGCTACAAGCCGTGGAGGAACCACCTCCAACAATAATCCTTCTCACCCTAAATTAAAAGACCCTAAAATAGCCCCGGCGATGATCCAAGTCCAAGCTTCCATCTTGATTTTCCTTGAACACAAAGGTTGACATTTTGCTCACGTTTTTGAAAGTCCTACCGTTACGTGTGTTCCATAATTTCCAAGTGACAAGCATGAGAAGGGAGGCCATAACTTTCCACCATCCATCGTCAGAGAGTGTAACCGTAATCCACCAATCCTCCAAATCTCTGAAGGATGCCCAATGGGAGGGGGGGGGGGGGGGGGGTGAAGGTGGAGCCAATATTTCATCATTTCCCAAATTCGAGAGATCAGCAACACTTAAATAGGAAGTGGTACACCGTCTTGTCGTGCCACGGACAAAGGGGATAAACTCTACCATTAGGCTAAACTCGACGCTCGAGCCGGTCCGCCATTCACACTTAGCTTTGAATAATTGACCACGAAAAAATCTTACGACGAATAAAAAGGGAATCCTCTCTGAATAATAAGGGACTGACAAGAACATGGGGTAACTACGCCCAATAAACAGCCACGTCTCGGAACTCCTACGACGGATGAAAATAATGAATTGAAACGGCCGTCGTGCCTATAACACACTCCGAAGACGATGAGCATCGTTCATAGGCAGAACAAACACTACTCTCTGAAACTGAAACTTAGCTGAAGAAAAGATACATTTGCGTGAGTTTAGTATAACATTTCACCCCGCTGCGAAGACGTTATCGTTGTACCTGACAAGTATCGGCTTACTCGTTTAAGCCCTATACCTGCATCCATATGAGATATGTCCCTGAACAAACCTCAGGATTTGCTCGCCAAAGGCCTAGTGGTGCGAGATTGGCTTCTTGATGAACCGGCTGGTTGATTCCTACCGCCTGAGCTATGGCAGGACGAGTGTTCATCGCAGGTTGATGATCACACTTCTTTACTGGATGCAGTAATTATCAGAGAACGACCACTACAGCCTGAAGTTGCTCCTAGACCAACGCCAGCTCTCAACAGTTCTGCAACATCTTTGGATGGGCAAGGTGCCCAGTTATGGCTTCGCCGTCACGTACAAGCCAGGAGGCCTCCATGCCCTCTCATGCCGAATGCTGAGAAGATGCAGGTGTGCTCCAGCTTTGACCTCTTTACCTGACTAGGCGACGCCAATACCTCTCACCCTCCCTTGGTCGAACAACGGCACTAACTGGTGGACGGCACGCTTGAGAGTTGAGACGGCGATGGGCAGTAAAAGGCGAGATCCTCACCTTTGATGGCCCTCCCTATGTTTGTTTTCGTTCATACGACACCCAAGGCTTGAGAGTTGAGACGGCGATGGGCAGCAAAAGTCGAGTTCCAACTATCACGAGGATAACAGAACAGTTCAACCAAATGTAAAAACAGAGTTCATGAACGGACATCGAAGCTTTAAATCTTTACAGAACGGTACCAAGGATCCAAGAACTAGCACCCAAAGTATATCAGCGACCAGCAGCGCAATCCAAGTCACTGCTACACAACAAGCAAAAGAGGGCCGTTCCTCCCGCAAAAAGTAAAAACAAAAAGCACACATATCCACAACAGGAACTAAGGTATGTATGCGTGTGGTGTGTATGATTAATTAGCGTAATGGTATAAGTGGAGATATCATTTGCAGTCAGTTTCAGTTGATGACTACAATTTTTCCACTATCACGAGGATAACAGGAAAACAATGGCGACTACAGCATTGCTGCATAGTCTCATTCTCATGTTTGTTTCCGCTTACAACTGTGATTCTTAGGCTTCTGTCGGCAGTTCGCCACTGAGGTAACTAACCATGAATTACGCAAATGTAGCAATCACGCAAGGCACATACGCGAGAGTACTAGGGTAAACGATGAGAATTTCATACCTGGACTCGGTAGCTAGCTGCTCATGGGCGATGTCCGGAAGCAGGAACGCACTCCTCTATGGTCGATCTAGCTAACAGAGATGCTGCAATGGCAGATCTCTAGTCATATTCGCCATCTAATGATCGAATTGAATGGTCCTACGTGATGGCACAGCTAACAGCAACCAAACCTTGACCAAGCCTTGCTAATCATGTACTTATTTGTTTTTATCGAAACAGGCAAGTGGAGCAGAAGCTCTCCCATGCCTGACAATAAAATACACCGGTCCCCACTGATTTTTTTTTTTTGACTATAACTACGGCGGGCATTCGCCAGCCTGAACTTTTATTTCCTTTTGTAGGGGTATACAGGTGACATGTTACAGGGTGAAAAGGGGTGGCGGATTACAGAAGTTTTACATGACAGAGAGCAGTTCAGGGTGGTTCAAAAGAGAGGCACCAAGCCTTAAGCAGATTAGCTGCCTGAGGAGAATTACATCGGTAAGCCCACAAGCGGACATCCTCAATACATCGAGATCGAGCAAGGGTAAATGGTTCATCAATCCCATTGAAACTTTGGCATTGCGTCGCTTCCAAATAGTCCAGGCGACGGTAGTGCACACGGTGGCTTGAACGAAGGTGCTGCACCTAGCTTGCCAGAGTTCTTGGATTGTGCAGATTTGTTGAGCATTCGACGGGTAGAAGTGATCCCACACTTCCCGAGCTTTGTAGCAGCCAATGAGAAGGTGGTCAACGTCTTCAACCTGCGGGCAGAAGGGGCAGTTTGGCGATGCTCCAAGTTGATGTCGGAAGCGTCTGTCATTGGTGGGTAGGCGGCAACGCCGGACCAGCCAATTGAAGATCCTGCACTTAAGAGGTGCTGCATTCTCCCAAACTTTCACAGCCAAAACATCAGTCGGAACATGCCTAAGGAAATTAGCATAGAAATCTTTATTCGTAAAGGGTTTTTGAGTGTGTTGGCAAACACGAGTGTCAGCTTCATGAGGGTTAAGGTCAATGTAGCGGATGTCCTCTAACAGAGCGATCAGCTCCGCATTGGCGGCTGAGGAGAGGCGAGGGGTAAGGGCGAGAGAGATGGTAGGGAGCAAGACGGCAGAAACAAGCGAATGAGGCCTAGTGGTATGCGAGAAGAGGGCAGGATAGCGGTCGCACAGGGGGGTATCGCCTATCCAGCGGTCGAGCCAGAAAGCCGTGTGGTGGCCATTTGCAGTGGAGATGGCGGAGTGCATGCGGAAGGAGGCAAGGCCAGCGAGAATGCTCTTCCACATAGGCGTGTCAAGGCGGTGAGAATCACCTAGGTCTCGGTTACCAGTCCATCCATATTGGCGATGAAACCAGAGGACCCAGGGGGCATTAGAGGGAGAGTGCAGTTTGGAGAGAAATTTTGAGAGGAGGGCGGAGTTTTGGAAAGGAATGGAAAGCACCCCCAGGCCGCCCTGCTTTTTTGGTTTGCAGACTTCGTCCCAAGCCACTTTGCAGTGCCCGCCCGTGCAAGTTTCCTCCCCTATCCAGAGGAAGGCGCGACGCCTTTTGTCTATGGCCTCAACAACCCCAGCCGGGAGAATACCAGCGCTCATTGCATGAGCAAATTTGGCAGTGATGACCGAGTTGACAAGAAGGAGCCGACCTCCAATGGGAAGGGAGCGTCCTCTCCACCCCGAGAGGTGAAGGTCACATTTTGCGATGATAGGAGAGAAGTCAGACATACGGAGTTTCTGAAGAGAGAGGGGCAGGCCAAGATAAGTTTGAGGGAAGGATGAGACTGCGCAGCCGAAGGAGGTGGCCATGGAAGCGGCAACATCAGCGTCAGTTTTAATAGGCACAAAGGTGCTTTTGTGAAAGTTAATGACAAGGCCCGTGGCATCGGAGAAGGAGTCAAGAAGGATTTTGAGATTGGCAACATGCTGAGGAACCGCTCGGATTATGATGAGCGTGTCATCGGCATATTGCAAAATGGGGCAAGGGAGGTCGTCCACGATAGGGTGGAGGAGGAGCCCGTCGCGAGAAGCCTGGAGGAGAAGTTGCTGGAGGAGGTCGGCCACAAGGTCAAAGAGGAAAGGAGAGAGGGGGTCACCTTGTCGAAGACCCCTTCTACATTGAATCCACCTTCCAGGGATACCATTAAGTAGGATAGCCGTCTGACTGGAATGGTTAATGGCCTTGATAAGATCTCGCCAGACCGTTGGGAAGCCTTTTGCTTCGAGAATTCGGTCAAGCGCGTCCCAACTAATGGAGTCAAAGGCTTTGCGGAAGTCAAGTTTAAAAACTGCTGCGGGAGCACCTCTTTTGTGGCAGGTTTGGACAATGTCAGCCGCATAGACAAAGTTTTCAGCAATGGATCGCCCGGAGATGAATCCAGTCTGGTCAGGGTGGACTAAGAGAGGGATGAGGGGGCGGAGACGGAGAGTAAGACACTTCGTGAGAAATTTCAGGCAGAAATTTTGAAGGGAAATGGGGCGGAAATTATCAGGTTTGTTAGCTCCAGTTTTCTTAGGGAGAAGCACAATGTAGGCCTTATTAATGGGGCGCAGATCCGCGTTGAGGGAGTGGAAGTGCTGCAGGGAGGCGAAGAGGGACTCCTTGACAAGATCCCAATTTTTCTTATAGAAGGCGGGACCAAATCCATCAGGCCCTGGGCTGGAGTTGTCTTTCATGGAGAAAACAGCAGTTCGAAGTTCAGTCATGGAGAAAGGGGCAGCAAGAGCAGCAGCCTGGTGCGAGTCCAGGGAGGTATTTTGAACCAGGGGGAGAAGATCGAGTTGGGAGGTGGTGGGCCGGGGCACCCCAAGGAGGTCATGGTAGAAGCGGTGGAGGAGGGCAGCCTTGGCGTCGTGGGAAAACACCGTGTTTCCATCATCATCCTCCAGGACCTTGATTTGGTTTTTTCGGAGCCGTCCCGAGGCACAAAGATGAAAATACCGCGAGTTCTCATCACCACCGAGCCATCCCCACTGATTATAGCATTAGGCTCAGTACCCAATTAAACAAGGCCTAGAGTCTCTCCGCTTGGGACACTGAAGTTTCATGCCAGCGAGAAGCAACTGAAGCGCCGCAGATTTATCTGAAGATTGTTTTGATATTAAATTCTCATATTATTGGGCCGCGCGATAAACCCTAGATTTAGCCCATCACACACGATTGTAGATTTATAGTAATGGTCACGATCGGTGGTGGGTGATGGGTAGCCAATAGCACACGTTTAGATAAAGCGTGTGCGATAGGTCCAACATCGCATACGTTGAAACTTTTGAATTTACACGTGTACGTTATGTTACAGTCGCATACGTTTTGTATGAAGTCAATTGTGTGTGTTTTTAGAACCACCACACACGTTGTAGTTGGTATCAATTGTGTGTGTTTTACTAACTATTGCACACGTATTGCATTTGCAGGACCATGCATGTAAGCTTTGCAACAACTGTAAACCATGCATATATCACCCAATACAAATATCAACTGTATTTCATTTATTTCACATTTCATACACCAACTATTAATACATTGCCACAGAAGTATCCGTTGCTGCTATACCCATGCGAAAGATACATAAGAGAAGAATGTCTCCATGACAAAAACTAGGTTCTTAGGGTTCATAGAACGAAGATGGAAATCTATCTACCCTCTTTCGTCACTATCGCCGAGCACCACTCTACAAAACATGTTTCTTCTGCACCAACATGCATAAGAAAATTATAATTTTTAATACAAATTATATCAGACGGGAAGCAAAATCCTTGAGAATAATGATTTTTTTTAGCTTTTTAACTATATTTCACTAATTAAATGAGTTTACGAACATTTATCGACGAAAAGGAAAAATTTGAACTACAAGTTTGTGATAGTTAGGCCCCAAAAATATAGAATAATCATACAAACAAGGTCTACCATAATTATATGCAATTGCATGGGAAAAAAGTCGGAAAATGCTTGATCACCATTATTTTTATGCATATTTCATAGCCCTAAAACCTTAAGAAACCTCACTGAATGTCATCCAGTATTGCTTTTTATCTGCATTTTACAGTGCATTTACTCCTTTTGCAGTTCAGTGTGCAAAGTGCACACTTTCTTCAGAAAAGCAAGTGCAAATATGAAGCAAGAAGATCCTCACAAGTAAATCCAATGCAGCAAAGAAGATGGCCATGATCAACAAGACCAAATCAAGCAAGAAACCCAGAAGAACACTTGTTTTCAGATGATGAACAGTGACTGACAGAGAACTCAACTTCCTGTCAGTGCAATTGTTGAAGCTCAAGTGCAAATGCAAGCATGTGCTATCTGTTGGGAGTATCAAGGAGCATAGTTGAGCATGATTGGATCATCAGAAGAGAAGAAATCAAGCCAAAAGATGAAGAACACCTCTGTGCCAGATAGTGAACAGTAACTGACAGAGTGCATTTCTGTCAGTTAAGCAAGTTCTTCAAGTTTCAGTGCAAGCAGTGCACAAGTAAGGCAGCACAAGGTCCAAATGAAGATAAGAAGCAATTCAAACTTGTTTGAACCGAAGAGAGGGAAAGGAGATCAACTTGGAGACCAAGGAAACCATAAAGGGAAAAAGTGCAAAAGTAGGGAACACCCCATGTGCTCCTCAGCTGAGAGAGGAAAGGGGGAAGGTTCCACCTCTCCACCAACTCGAGCCACTCCACCCAAAGAGGAAAAAGGTCTATAAAGCCACCACACCACCACAGCACCATCAGATCATCTCATCTCCCATTCCATTCCCATCCATCCACCTCATCCATCATCGACAGCCACCACCATCCTCTCTGCCACTTTTCCTCTTTCCACCAAGAACACCTCAAGAACAGCAAGAACACCAAGAACCTGAGCAAGAAGAAGAACAAGAAAAGCAAGATCAAGATGAACATGGAGACCAGGAGAAGAAGCACAAGGCCTTGGTGAACTGAAGCACAAGATCTGCAACTCTGCATCCACCCCTGTCTACTCCTCTGCTTCCCCTGCTTCGACAGTGCTTCTGTGAGCTTTAGCCAAGGATTTCTCTCCATTCACCTGTGTAATCTTGTTGTGAACTGAGTAGATCATCCATCTGTGAGTAGGGCTTGTGTATTTGGTAGTTGCAGTGACTTGAGTGACACAATTCTCTGCTTTTACTAAATATTTGCATGATCTGCTTGTTGTGTGTCTTGATCTGTGTGTGTAAGGCAAGTCCCTGCATACTTTGTGTTGTGATTCCATCCCTAGCCTCCCTTTGCTTGTTAACTCACTTTGATCTGGCTTGACAACCCAGAAAGGAGTGATCTTTGTGTTGAATTTTTACTTCTCTGCTAAAACCTGCTAAAACCCCTGTGCTGGCAAGACAAGTCTCTGCCAGTGTTGAAGAAATTTCTTGTTCCCTGTCTAAACCTTGCTTGGATCCTTGCTAGGCTCTGGATTGACAACCCAGAGGCTACAAGTTAAATTCTGAATTAGTTGTAGTTTTACCTTTTTGCAAAACCTTTACTTTCTGTTTGAAAACCTAAAACCTGAAAATTGAATTGTCTAGCTTCTGCCAACCTTAGAACCAGCATAAACTTGTTGATCCCTGTGGAGACGATAACAAACACCCCCCTATAATCACAGCTTGTCAAAATTGGCGCCGTTGCCGGGGATTGACTTATGTTTGGAACTTTGTAGTGCAGTAGACTAGGCTGTGTGTGAAATTGATGAACTTTATGCATGATCTGCATGTTTGAGATGCTTTATGTCCTGTGATCTGTGACTAGAATTGTTATTAGGGGATTTAGTTCACTAACCCTTGATAAAAGTTCTTGTTTGTGACTGTGTGTAGAGGAAACATGATTTACTTTATGCAGTGCCTGATAGTGGTGAATGCAGTCTGAAGATTCACCTTAGCCCCATTTGATCCAGAGCCAGAAAGAACTTTTCTTGCAAGAAGGAGAGCAGCATCAGTGTCCTCAGTAGAAGATCAAGAGGAAGGCAGTCAGTAATCAACATGGGTGACCAAAAGTTGAGAGATTTATGGATTCCCAAGGATCAGTTGGCCAATACAGATGTTGTGATGCCTGCCATCCAGCAAACAACTGGGAGATCAAGCCAGCATTAATCAACATGGTGCAGCACAATCCATTCAAAGGCAGTGCCTTAGAGAGCCCTCATGAGCATATCAGAAATTTTCTTGAGTATTGCAACACCCTGAAGCACAATGGAGTACCCCAGAGGCAATAAGAATGCAATTGTTTCCATTTTCCTGTCTGGCCATGCAAAGATGTGGTTTCATGCATTGCCAACCCACTGCAGAGACACTTGGGAGCATTTGTTGCAAGCATTCTTTGAAAGATACTTTCCTCCACCAAGGCAGCTGAGTGCAGAGATAAGATTACAAGATTTGTGCAATATGAAGGTGAAAGCTTGTATGATGCTTGGCAGAGATATCAAGGATTGATCAGAATGTGTCCTAACCATGGACAAGAACAGTGGCTGATTTTGCAAACCTTTTACAAGGGCCTGACAGAGCAGACTAGAGCTTTTGTGGATTCAGCAGCTGGAGGTGGAATTATGAACAAGACCCTTGATGAAGCCACAGCATTGATAGAGAGTATGGCATCCCACAATTTTTCTTGGACCAATGAAAGGACAGTGCATCCTAACCAACAGACAGCAATTCAGATAAGTGGCCAGAATGCTTGGAAGCTAAGCTGGACAGCCTGACCAACCAATTGTCACAGCTCATGCAAGAGAAGAATAGCAAGCAATTGTGCCTGTGAATCAAGTATCATCTGCTTGCTTGATCTGTGGAAATGAAGGTCACTCACCTCAGGAGTGTTCCTTGTTTGTAAACCTGGAAACCAAGTAGCTGAAGTGAAATATGCTCAGAACCAAGGTGCATTTCTCAGAGTTACAACCCTGCCTGGAGAAATCATCCTAATTTGTCTTACAAAAATGCAAACCAGCAGAGCTATCCTCAGGACACAGCAGAATTATGCTCAAGCTAATCAGCAAAATTTTAGGCCTCAAGGAAATATGCAGTATCATCAGTATCAACAGCAACAACAACAGCAGCCACAGCAACAGCAGCAAGCAAATCAGCAAAATGCATCTAGCAGTCAGTCAGAAATCAGTGAAATGATGAGACTACAGAAGGAAATGTTCAGTGGTATGCAGGAAACTATGAAGATGCAGTCAGAATTGTTCTTTAAAACAATGCAGACACTTACAGCTGGTATTTCCAATGCTCAAGTAGCACAGCCAGCAAACAAGTTGCCTGCACAAGCTGAGAAAAATCCAAAGCAATGTGGAGCAATTGAGACAGTAGAGGCAGTGACAACTAGAAGTGGAATAAACACAGCTCCAGTGCTCAAAACACCACCAAAAATGACTTATGTTGCTCCAGCCAGAAGAGCAACAGTGCAGCAACCCTTGTCACAGAAAACACTGTTGCAAATCCTGAAAGACAGTGGAACCAGCAGTTGATGTTGAAAAGCCAGAAAATTCAGTAGAAAAGGTAGTAGAAAATATTCCTGCACTGACAAACCAGGAATTACTGTAGCACAACCAGCTCCTGTCATTCAGAAACCTGTTGCACAGAAAATCCCATTCCAGAGAGATTAGAGAAAACAAAAGAAGAAAAGCAGTATGCCAAATTCTTGGAGACCATGAAGGAAGTTCAGATCACTATCCCCATTCTTGATGCAGTGCTACACATCCCTCTCTATGCAAAATTCTTCAAGGACTTGATCACCAAGAAAAGAGTCTAGAAGACCCAGAAATTGTTGCTCTGACAGAGGAGTGCAGTGCTGTAATTCTGAATTATATGCCCAAGAAGCTTGGTGACCCAGGGAGTTTTAGTATCCCTTGTGTAGTTGGAAA
Organism: Poa pratensis; assembly: GCA_947311845.1. Lineage (NCBI taxonomy): Eukaryota > Viridiplantae > Streptophyta > Magnoliopsida > Poales > Poaceae > Poa > Poa pratensis. The sequence continues at coordinate 49,444,807 of CAMZMU010000067.1, forward strand.
AAGAACATTTACAGCATTATGTGATTTAGGATCATCAGTCAGTGTGCTACCACTAGCTGTCAGCCAAATTTTGCAGTTAGGAGCTCTGAACCTACCTCCATGACACTGCAATTAGCTGACAGAACTCTGAGGAAACCAGCCGGAATTCTTGAAGATGTACCTGTCCAAGTTGGAAATTTTGCTTATCCAGTAGATTTTGTGTGCTGGAGATGGAAGACAATTCAATCCATGATACTAGGCAGGCCATTTCTTGCAACAGCTGGGGCAATAATTGATGTAAAAGGTGGAACACTGAAATTGCAATTTGGTTCAGAGGAAGCTGAGTTCAGCATGAAGCATGCTTCTCACATGCCAAACATACTTGAGCAGTGCCATTCCATAGATGTGGTTGAACAGAGTGTGTTGGACACTTTTCAAGAAATGCAGTCAGATGAACCTGAAGCACAAGTGTTTGTGACAGCTGACAGTGCTAATCCACAGCAGCTATGTGGAATAAATCTTTGTGAAAAGAAACAGAGGAAGAAGAAAGTGAAATTCCTCAGCCAGCTCACCATTCCATTGTGGAGCTAAAAGAATTACCATCTCACCTGAAATACTCTTTCTTGGAGAAGGAAAAAATTCATCCAGTGATAATCAGCTCAGCTCTGATGATGAACAGGAAGAAAGCCTATTGTCAGTGTTGAGATGTATAAAAATGTGATTGGTTATTCCATAGATGATATCAGAGGCATAGATGAGAAGATTTGTTCTCACAGGATACATTTGGAAGAAGGCAGTAAACCAACTAGAGAAGGTCAGAGAAGGCTGAACCCTGCAATGCAAGATGTTGTGAAAAAAGAAGTTCTGAAATTGCTTAAGGCAGGCATGATTTATCCTATTTCTGACAGTGAGTGGGTGAGTCCAATTCATATAGTGCCCAAAAAAGGAGGATACACAGTGGTAGAAAATGAAGAAGGTAGATTAATGACCACAAGACCTGTCACTGGGTGGAGAATGGTAAATGATTTCAGAAAACTGAATAAGGCAACTAGGAAGGATCACTTTCCTTTGCCATTTATGGATCAGATGCTGGAAAGGCTTGCAGGACAGAAATTTTATTGCTACCTAGATGGTTACTCAGGATTTCTGCAAATACCTATTTATCCAGCTGATCAAGACAAAACCACATTTACCTGTCCCTATGGAACATTTGCTTACAAGAGATTACCTTTTGGCCTATGCAATGCACCTGGCACATTTCAGAGGTGTATGATGTCCATTTTTCTGATCACATTGAGAAGATCATGGAAGTATTCATGGATGATTTCACTGTATATGGAAAGGATTTCATCACTTGTCTGAAAAATTTGACAGCAGTGTTACATAGGTGTTCAGAGCAGAACCTGATATTGAATTGGGAGAAATGCCATTTTCTTGTCACTGAAGGAATTGTGCTTGGACATTTAGTGTCAGCCAGAGGGATAGAAGTGGACAGAGCAAAAGTAGATGTAATTGCTAAATTACCACCTCCTGAAAATGTGAAAGGAATTCAGAGTTTCCTAGGCCATGCTGGTTTTTACAGAAGGTTCATCAAGGATTTCTCTCTAATTGCAAAGCCTCTCACAAGACTGCTAAATCAAGATGTCAAGTTTGTGTTTGATGAAGCATGTATGCAAGCATTCAACAAATTAAAAGAAGCTCTCATTACAGCCCCAATTGTGCAACCACCTGACTGGACTATGCCATTTGAGCTGATGTGTGATGCTAGTGATTATGCAGTAGGAGCAGTGCTTGGTCAGAGGAAGGAGAAAGCTCTTCATGTTATCCATTATGCCAGCAAGACACTAGATGATGCTCAGATCAATTACACCACCACAGAAAAGAATTACTTGCAGTAGTATTTGCATTTGACAAGTTCAGGCCTACCTTGTTGGACACAAGTGCATTGTTTACACTGATCATGCAGCAATAAGGTACTTGATCAAGAAGAAAGATGCTAAGCCAAGGCTGATCAGATGGATACTTCTTTGCAAGAATTTGATATAGAGATAAAGGACAAGAAAGGCTCTGAAAATTCAGTTGCAGACCATCTGTCCAGAATTAATTGTCCTGAAAACAGAGAGATACAAGATGCAATACCAGGTGAACAGCTGATGAAAGTGAGTGCAAGTTCTCCATGGTATGCTGACATAGTGAATTACCTTGCTTGTGAAATTATGCCAGCAGAGATGACCTACCAGCAGAGAAAGAAATTTGTGCATGATGCAAAAGCTACTACTGGGATGACCATTCTTGTACAAGCATTGTGCAGATGGAATTGTTAGAAGATGTGTGCCAGTAGAAGAAATTAATGATGTCATGTTCCAATGCCATGCAGGCATGTATGGAGGCCATGCAGGAGTAATGAAAACCCAAGCAAAAATTCTCCAAGCTGGATTCTACTGGCCAAACCTGTTCAAAGATGTGCATGAGTATATCAAGCAGTGTGATCCTTGTCAGAGAGCAGGAAAAATATCAAGAAGAAATGAAATGCCACAGAAGGGAATTCTAGAAGTGGAATTGTTTGATGTGTGGGGAGTAGATTTTGTTGGACCCTTGCCATCATCAAAAGGATACAAGCATATATTGGTAGCAGTGGACTATGTGTCCAAATGGATTGAAGCAATACCCACTGTCAGTGCTGATTCCAAGTCAGTATGCAAATTATTCAAAACAGTCATATTTCCCAGATTTGGAGTGCCTAGAGTAGTGATCAGTGATGGTGGAGCTCATTTCAACAATGAACAGCTAGAGAAGCTCCTGAGCAAGTATGGTGTGAAAATCACAGAGTGACAACACCTTATCACCCTCAAGCCAATGGACAAGTGGAACTGTCCAACAGGAAGTAAAACAGATCCTTGAGAAAGTTGTGTCCAAGTCCAGAGGAGATTGGTCAATGAAATTACCAGATGCCTTGTGGGCATACAGGACAGGCTACAAAACACCAATTGGAATGTCTCCATTCAGAATTGTGTATGGAAAAGCATGTCACTTACCTGTTGAGTTGGAGCACAGAGCTCAGTGGGCAATAAGGAAGCTGAACATGGATTTAGGAAAAGCTGGAGAAGCAAGAAAGCTCCAGATGTGTGAATTAGAAGAGCTGAGAAATGATGCTTATGAAAGTGCCAAGATATACAAGGAAAAGACCAAGAAGTGGCATGACAAGCACATACTCAGAAAGGATTCAGTGTTGGACAGACAGTTTGGTTATGATTCCAAGTTGCATTTGTTCTCTGGAAAGTTCAAGTCAAGATGGTTTGGTCCTTGTATCATCAAGAGAGACCTAGGGCATGGTGCTTTTGAAGTGCAGAGCTCAACAGAGGGTACTTTCAAGGTGAATGGACAGAGGCTGAAGCATTACAGAGCAGGAGATCAGTTGAACACTGAAGGAAGTGAAGAAACAGATGATGATGATGAAGGAGCAGAGGATGAGCCCAATGCATCCTCTGGAGTTGAAACTAGTGAAGAAGCTACAGTCAAGCTAATGACTATAAACAAGAGCAGCTCATCAGGAGGCAGCCTGATACCTTTTTTATGTTATTACATTTTTATTTCCTTTATTAGCTATGTTTGTCTTGTGTGTTTTGCTTTGTGTCTTTGTTTTTCAGATTTTGAATAAAGGAGAATGGAGAAGTCTGGCTATGTTATCATGAAGCAAGAGGCAGAGGAGAACACCAGGTGGAATTATTCCAATCCCTTACACTATTTTTACAGCATGAATGTCATTACTATGCCATGTCTATAAATTGATCAATTTGGCAAATTATGGTTGTTTCAGTAAAAGTTTCATTGGTTGCTCTCTGATTAATAGCATTCCATTTGTTGTGAATCTTGCATTTTATCTGGTTATTATTATTGCAAAGGCTTATGTTCAGAAGCATTTATCAAATCAGAATTTATTTATTTCTCTGTTCAAAACTTTTGGAGTACTAGATAATGCAATTGACACAGAAACTGAATGTGATGATCCATTTTAGAGCCATGTACTAATTGCATTTTTGCATGTTTGCATTTTTTTGCATTAGCAATCATGATCTCTGGATTGTGATTTGTGAAGCACTAACAGTGAAACTAACTGAAAATTTTGGAACAGAAGAATTTTTGCATTAGCTACTATGATCCCTGGATTGTAGTATGTGAAGCACTAACAGAAAGTTTATAACTGAAACTGAAGAATTTTGCATTAGCAGTTATGATCCTGGGATTGTAACTTGTGAAGCACTAACTATGTTAACTGACAAGAAAATGACCTACTAACTCATCTTATGCATTTGCATTAGCCTACTATGTTCCTGGGAACTGTAGCAGGTGAAGCACTGATTTTGCATGCATGTGATCTATCTCTGCATATTGGCTATTTTATGGATCATTTCTTTTCAATTTCCTTGTTATCTGTCTTATCTTGTTATTCCAGAGTAGTTGAACCTAGAAATGATTAAATCTTGCTATTTGAAACTTGTTCCAGACTAGCATTTGCTCTAATAATAGACAGAATTGCAATGAATCCAATTTGAATGAACTGCTAAGTTTTCAGAACAGAGTACTGTTCATCTTAACCCTATTGTCACTAGAACCTCATTTTGCTTTACTTGGGGACAAGCAAAGGTTTGGGTCTGGGGGTTTGATCATCATCATTTTTATGCATATTTCATAGCCCTAAAACCCTAAGAAACCTCACTGAATGTCATCCAGTATTGCTTTTATCTGCATTTTACAGTGCATTTACTCCTTTTGCAGTTCAGTGTGCAAAGTGCACACTTTCTTCAGAAAAGCAAGTGCAAATATGAAGCAAGAAGATCCTCACAAGTAAATCCAATGCAGCAAAGAAGATGGCCATGATCAACAAGACCAAATCAAGCAAGAAACCCAGAAGAACACCTGTTTTCAGATGATGAACAGTGACTGACAGAGAACTCAACTTCCTGTCAGTGCAATTGTTGAAGCTCAAGTGCAAATGCAAGCATGTGCTATCTGTTGGGAGTATCAAGGAGCATAGTTGAGCATGATTGGATCATAGAAGAGAAGAAATCAAACCAAAAGATGAAGAACACCTCTGTGCCAGAAAGTGAACAGTAACTGACAGAGTGCATTTCTGTCAGTTAAGCAAGTTCTTCAAGTTTCAGTGCAAGCAGTGCACAAGTAAGGCAGCACAAGGTCCAAATGAAGATAAGAAGCAATTCAAACTTGTTTGAACCGAAGAGAGGGAAAGGAGATCAACTTGGAGACCAAGGAAACCATAAAGGGAAAAAGTGCAAAAGTAGGGAACACCCCATGTGCTCCTCAGCTGAGAGAGGAAAGGGGGAAGGTTCCACCTCTCCACCAACTCGAGCCACTCCACCCAAAGAGGAAAAAGGTCTATAAAGCCACCACACCACCACAGCACCATCAGATCATCTCATCTCCCATTCCATTCCCATCCATCCACCTCATCCATCTCATCGACAGCCACCACCATCCTCTCTGCCACTTTTCCTCTTCCACCAAGAACACCTCAAGAACAGCAAGAACACCAAGAACCTGAGCAAGAAGAAGAACAAGAAAAGCAAGATCAAGATGAACATGGAGACCAGGAGAAGAAGCACAAGGCCTTGGTGAACTGAAGCACAAGATCTGCAACTCTGCATCCACCCCTGTCTACTCCTCTGCTTCCCTGCTTCGACAGTGCTTCTGTGAGCTTTAGCCAAGGATTTCTCTCCATTCACCTGTGTAATCTTGTTGTGAACTGAGTAGATCATCCATCTGTGAGTAGGGCTTGTGGTATTTGGTAGTTGCAGTGACTTGAGTGACACAATTCTCTGCTTTTACTAAATATTTGCATGATCTGCTTGTTGTGTGTCTTGATCTGTGTGTGTAAGGCAAGTCCCTGCATACTTTGTGTTGTGATTCCATCCCTAGCCTCCCTTTGCTTGTTAACTCACTTTGATCTGGCTTGACAACCCAGAAAGGAGTGATCTTTGTGTTGAATTTTACTTCTCTGCATAAAACCTGCTAACACTAGTAGAAACCAAGCCTTTGGTGCAAAGCCATTTTTGCCTCTAGTACCGGTTGGCTTACGAACCAGTACTAGAGGGGGGAACTAGTCCCGGATAGAATGTTACGAGGCCGCAACACAACTCGTCCCGGTTCGTAAGGGACCTCTAGTCCCGGCTCGTAATACGACCCGGGACTAGAGGGGTGGCAACTGTTCGCAGCAACTGTTCGCCTGGCACGAGCCCCTCTAGTACCGGTCCGTATTACGAACCGGTACTAGAGGTCCGAACGGTTTGCCTCCCGCCCGCATCCACGATCAAAATTAACGCATGGGAACCGCTATTGCTACAGTACCGCGGCATTTCTCTTCCTCTTCCTCTTCCTCTCTTCCCTCTCCTCTCTTCTTCCATCCCCATCATCCTATCCCCTCCACCATGGATCCTGCACCACCGATCACTCGCTACGGGCAGGTGCTTGCACATGGCAAGACCTATCTCGATGTCGTGTACACGAACGACAGCGCTAAGGTGCCGGGTTTTCTTTCCGATTTGAAGAATTGGCTTGACGAAGCTGATCGGGAGCAAGACAAGTTCATGGGCCTTGATCTCGAGTACACGGCCGATCAAAGAGATGTTGCCGTCATCCAACTTTGTTTCAAGAAACATGTCATGGTCTTCCAGTGGGCAAGGTAATATAAAAACTTGTCTTAGTTTTAAATTAGGGCTTATTTTGTTTGTTGATTCATAGGGATAGGAAAATTGCATAGGATAGCAATTTCTCTTTGATTGTAGTGAAAGAATTATATATATTGTGCCGAAATATACTTGTGCCGAAAATGAAAGTTGCATATTGTCCATATCGTCGTGGGAGAAAACATGTCTTTTGATTCATATAGGAGAAAGTTGCATGCATATTATACTTGATCTAAAATTATACTTGTTATGATTCTTAGTATATACTTGTTATGATTAATTCTTATTATACTTGTTAAAAATGTACTTGTGCCGAAATATACTTGTTATGATTCTTGTTCTAAATTATAATTGTTATATATGATTCTTATTATACTTGTTGTTATGATTAATTCTTATTATACTTGATCTAAAATTATACTTGTTGTTATTCTTATTATACTTGTTGTTCTAAATTATACTTTGTTGCAGCAGTATTTAACATGTGTTCTATTTTGTTGTTGCAGTAGTGACAAGCATTGTCCAAAACTCATGGATTTTCTTCGCAGCGGCATACATTTTGCTAGCGTTGATATAACGAATGACAAGATCAAGATGAGACGCACCTGGGGTCTTGAGATACCATCTGCCTGCCACATTGATCTCCAGCGCATTTTCAAGCTTGAGAATGACAAGACTGGAATGGCTGATATGGCAGTCGCCGTGATCGAGGAGGACGACTACGCTGAGATGAAGACAGGATTCCCCAAGACGCAGCACGATCATTGGGAGAAGACCCCACTTGACGCTTGCAACATTGAGTATGCAGCAAGAGATGCGTACGTTGCATACGAGGTGTACCGCAAGATTAGAATCGTCAACTATGGGCAGCGTCACCTCGTACCGCCACCAGTGCCCCATGGGTCTCCTGTTTGGGGGTATTCTGATCCGGAGGACGATTAATTAGTACTAGTGTTAGCAATAGCAGACAATTTATCTCTAATATTATGTAGTGCTTGAGGGTCTCCTCATCTAGAACAGAGTAGTGTTTGCAGTTTCATATATATGGGTATCTTCAGTACTTTCTGTAATATATGGTTATCTGAACTATTATTTCTATTAATTATGTCCCTGTTTAAATATGATATATGTGCAAGGCATTGTGATGCCAAAAGTTTATTATTATTTAAATTCAATATTATTTGAATGCAAGATTAGTATTACTTATTTATTTTTGTTTACTCATATAATTGTTCGGATTTACAAAATAAAGACATATTATTTGTCATATTTCGAGTTACAAATTTATAGATATAAATTATTCAAATTATATGCAGAATTCGGATTTTCGTAGGGGACCTCTAGTACCGGGCCGTGATACGAGCCGGTACTAGAGGTTCCTGTCAGGGCAGCAGCAGCATGGGGCCCGCGCGAGAACCCTCTAGTACCGGGTCGTAGCACGACCCGGTACTAGAGGGTTCTCACTACTATATCTTCCACCCCCGAGAGCAGCAGCTCGAGTTCATCACCATTTTCTCCATTGTTCCTCTCTCCCGAGCTCGAGTTCATCTCCATTTTCCTGCACGATTTGTCAAGATTAACGGCACCCATCTTTTCAAGGGTTAGCAACTTGATCCTTTCATCCGGCGTTCCTCATTTTAGCTCATTTCCATACTTTAGCTCATTTCATTTTTTAGGTGCTAGCTAGGTGTTTGATGAAATGCCTAAGTTAGGGAGTTCATTTTTTTATATGCAATTTGAGCTAAAATTAAATTATGATTTGTGTGTTCTAGTGCCGCTCCGTCAAATAAAAGTATAATTTGTGATTTTATATAGTGTCGTCCCGTCCCCTTCCTGACCGCCGTCGATCGCCCACGCCGCTCCGTCACCGACACCACCTCGGTGAGCCTCTTTTTTTATCTTTTATTTTAAAAATGTTAGTTATATGATTTAAATGCATAATTATTTCTTGTATAATTTTTTTATATTTTTTATATGTATAGTGTCATGGTTTTGATATCCGTCCCCGTCGGCCCTCGTCCGGTCTATGATTCTGATGTGGTATATTTCTATAACTATTGATTTTGTTTCATGGTTATAACAATCATGCCGACCAAGTTGACATAGATATATTTCTATTTAGGAGGTAGTTGAACCGGAAATTCCAGCCGACCCTATTGTCGAGTTTTTAGAAAAAGAAAACAACGATTTGAAAGCAAAATTGAAGATAAGTGAAGATCTTCGTCTCCAATGCCTGGAAGAGAAGATGGTATTGGACTTGGAGATTGCCGACATCGTCGATGCTCACAGGGTCAAGCTTGCCGACGTCGTCGCTGCTAACGAGAGGAAGATGGATGCAATGCGCGTCAAGCTTAAAAAGATTAGAAAATATGCCATTAGTCAGGAGGCTTGGTATCATTATGCTGTTGGTTCAATAGTTACCTTGGTTGCGATTCTGATCGCATTTGTTGTTGGATTTAAATTCTTTAGATAGTTGTATGTTAGATTCGTTTCGATCATGTATGTTTCGTGAGAACTATGTATTACATTTGGGCAGTACTCTACTTTGGTTTTAATGTGATGAACTTGTATCAATGAATATGGTCAGTTATGTATTATGTCCGTTTACCGTAATGGGTTTTAGCATCGTGATTGCGTTTAACATACTTATATAATGCAGATGAGCCATCCATGGATGTACGCTGACCGACGCTCTAAAGAGTACATGCAGGGCGTGCAATCTTTTCTCAAAGTGGCTGAGGAAACAAGCGGGAAGGTTTTATGTTATGTCCATGCCGTAACTGTCGGAATGAGAAGGATTACCCTCGGTCACAAGACCTTCACATCCACCTGATAGAGCATGGTTTCATGCCCGGCTATAATTGTTGGACCAAGCACGGAGAAAGAGGGGTTATGATGGAAGACAACGAAGAAGAACAGAACGATGACAACTACATGTGCCCTGAATACAGTGGTAATGAAAGGGGGGAAGCTGAAGATGAAGAGGTACCAGATGAGCCCATCATAGATGATGATTTACGGCGGGTCATCGTTGATGCACAGACCGAAGCAGAAAGTGCACTCGAGAAGTTGAAGTTGGAGCAGATGTTAGAGGATCACAAAAAAAGGTTGTACCCAACTTGCGAAGATGGGAACACAAAGCTCGGTACCACACTGGAATTACTGCAATGGAAGGCAGAGAATGGTTTATCTGACAAGGGATTTGGGAATTTACTGAAAATAATGAAGCAAAAGCTTCCAAAGGATAACGAATTGCCTGACAGTACGTACGAAGCAAAGAAGGTTATCTGCCCTCTAGGATTAGATGTGCAGAAGATACATGCATGCATTAATGACTGCATCCTCTACCGCGGTGAGTACGAGAATATGAATGAATGCCCGGTATGCGGTGCATTGCGATATAAGATCAGACGAGATGACCCTGGTGATGTTGAGGGCCAGCCCCCCAGGAAGAGGGTTCCTGCCAAGGTGATGTGGTACGCTCCTATAATACCACGGTTGAAACGTTTGTTCAGAAACAAAGAGCATGCCAAGTTGTTGCGATGGCACAAAGAAGACCGCAAGAACGACGAGATGTCGAGACACCCGGCTGATGGGTCGCAGTGGAGAAAAATCGATAGAGAGTTTAAGGAATTTGCACGTGACGCAAGGAACTTAAGGTTTGGTCTAAGTACGGATGGCTTTAATCCTTTTGGGGAGCAGAGCAGCAGTCATAGCACCTGGCCTGTGACTCTATGTATTTATAACCTTCCTCCTTGGTTGTGCATGAAGCGGAAGTTCATTATGATGCCAGTGCTCATCCAAGGCCCGAAGCAACCCGGCAACGACATTGATGTGTATCTGAGGCCATTAGTTGAAGAACTTTTACAGTTGTGGCGTGATGAAGGGGTACGTGTGTGGGATGAGTACAAACAGGAGTCATTTGACCTACGAGCGTTGTTATTTGTGACCATCAATGATTGGCCTGCTCTTAGTAACATTTCAGGACAGTCAAACAAGGGATACAATGCATGCACGCACTGTTTAGATAAGACTGAAAGTATACATTTGGGAAACAAGAATGTGTACATGGGGCATCGTCGATTTCTTCCGAACAGTCATGCCGTAAGAAAGCCGGCAAGCATTTCAACGGCGAGGCAGATCGCCGGAAGAAGCCTAAGCTCCCTGATGGTGATGTTATATATGACATGGTCAAGGATTTAGAAGTAATCTTTGGAAAGGGTCCTGGCAGTCTATCTGTTCCGAATGACGCTGACAACCATGTACCCATATGGAAGAAGTGCTCTATATTCTGGGAGCTACCCTACTGGAAACTCCTACAGGTCCGCTCTGCAATCGACGTGATGCACGTGACGAAGAATCTTTGCGTGAACCTGCTAGGCTTCTTGGGCGTGTATGGGAAGACAAAAGATACGCCGAAAGCACGACAAGACCAGCAACGTATGAAAGACCCAGACAACCTGCATCCAATGAAGACGGATAAAGGACGTCTAAGTCCTGCTAGCTACGCTCTTACCAAAAAAGAGAAGGAGATATTTTTCGAAGTCCTGAGCAGTTTGAAGGTCCCGTCTGGATTCTCATCGAATATAAAGGGAATAATAAATATGGCAGAGAAAAAGTTCCAGAACCTAAAGTCTCATGACTGCCACGTGCTTATGACTCAATTGCTTCCGGTTGCATTGCGGGGGCTTCTACCGGAAAATGTTCGACTACCCATTGTTAAGCTATGTGCGTTCCTGAATGCAATTTCGCAGAAGGTAATCGATCTAGCCATTCTACCAACGCTACAGAAGGATGTGGTTCAATGTCTCGTTAGTTTTGAGTTGGTGTTCCCACCATCCTTCTTCAATATTATGACACATCTCCTAGTACACTTGGTCGACGAGATTGCCATTCTGGGTCCTGTATTTCTACACAATATGTTCCCCTTTGAGAGGTTCATGGGAGTCTTGAAGAAGTATGTTCATAATCGTGCTAGGCCAGAAGGAAGCATCTCCAAAGGCTATGGAACAGAGGAGGTCATTGAGTTTTGTGTTGACTTTATTCCTGGCATTAAGCCGATTGGTCTTCCTGAATCGCGACATGAGGGGAGACTGAGTGGAAAAGGCACTCTAGGAAGGAAATCAATAATATGTAGGGACGGACATTCTTTCACACAAGCACACTACACAGTTCTACATAATTCCAGTTTGGTGGCTCCGTATATCCAGATGCACAAGAATATTGTACGCTCCGAGAACCCGGGGATGGATGACTCCTTAACTACAAAGGAACACATGGAGAATTTTGGCGGTTGGTTGCACACACATCTCAACAATGACGACACTATCTCAGATGAGCTCTACTTGTTGTCTAGGGGACCATCTTCGACTATTTCGACTTTCCAAGGGTACGAGATAAATGCGAATACATTTTACACGATCGCACAAGATCAAAAGAGCAGCAACCAAAACAGTGGTGTCCGCTTTGATGATTCAACAGACAACAGTGGGCAAAAGGTCACATATTATGGTAACATAGAGCAGATATGGGAACTTGACTATGGACCTTCTTTTAAGGTCCCTTTGTTCTGGTGCAAATGGTTCAACCTGCAAAGCGGCGGGGTAAAGGTAGACCCATTGTACGGAATGACTACAGTGGATCTCAAAAATCTTGCGTACGGCACCGAACCATTCGTTCTAGCCAATGATGTGGCTCAGGTTTTCTATGTGAAGGACATGTCTACCAAACCGAAAAAAAGAAAAGATAAGCAAGCGAATACATCAGCCGATGAGCCAAAGCGCCACATAGTTCTTTCAGGGAAAAGAAACATCGTGGGAGTGGAGGACAAGACAGACATGTCAGAAGATTACAACAAGTTTCATGAAATTCCGCCCTTCAAAGTGAACATTGACCCAAGCATCAAGTTAAATGATGAAGATTGTCCATGGTTACGGCGCAATCAGAAGAAAGGGAAACACACGAAGAAAACGTGAAGACTAGATAGGGATGTTGTTGGTGATGTGTAATAATGTATTCAACTTTTATGTAACTGTGTTCTAAAAAATTAGAAGAGAACTGTAAACGCATGCATACATCTTTATTTAATCCAGTTACATAGCCCGGGTCCATTTTTATTTAACCATAATACATCACGAATAATATCACTAACTTTTGCCGGGTCCACTGTTATACACCGCTGGCGTATCCAACTTAAACACATAGCGATTGACGTGCTCGTCCTCCAACAGGCCGGACATTGTCGCCGAGATCTGAAAAAATGAGTGGGAAATTTGATCAAACACCTAGGTAGGGGAGGGAGAGGGCAGCACCCTGGGGAGGGGACGGAGGGCGGTGTGGAGCCTCCTTATATATAAGCAAAACTGACCAAAACACACGGTTTCCCCGTCATACAGCCCTACGGTGCCTCGTGAGTGACTGCATATCAAATGCACCGTAGGGCTGCATGACGGGAATCCGAATGCTTTGTATACTGCAAATCATCGCGTGGTCGTGAGCATGGCTACCACTTCCACCACCACCACTCCCACCTCCTCGGCAATTCATCATTGTGTCACCCTAATCCAGTGGTTGGATTCAACCTACCTGAGGGCTTGTGTTTCCAACAACGTCGTTGTGTTGTCCTTATTCACCGTCCTACAGGAGGTGGCTCCAATGGCTGGCCGGTGAACAAGGACGAACACAATAATGCCAGGGAACATGCCAGCAGGTAGGCTAAATCCAACCATTGGATTCGGTGGCAAAGGTAGACGCTAGTTGTGTGCCGTTCGGCAAGACGTCTTTGATGTTCTACAACCGTCCGGCAAACGTCCTGATGATCTGCAACCGTTTGGAACGGTCGCAGGTCATCAGAGACGTCTTGCCGCTTGTTGCCCAAAGATGTCTCTCCGAGTGACGCTGGAATGTTTTGTGTGAGTGCGTAACCTGTCTGAGGAGGTGGGCTATATATAGGGTCGCATGGCTTACGAAGTGGTCGTGATAGTGCTGATCCGACGGCTCAGAAACGCTCGAAAGAAACACACCGCTGATCCAACGGCTCACAAGCGCTGGAAGGAAGCACACGATCCGTGTGATTCTTCCTGATTGGGCATACTACAGCTCACAAGCCCTCAAAAGAAACACACCCCTGATCCAACGGCTCACAAGCCCTCAAAAGAAACACACCCCTGATCCAACGGCTCACAAGCGCTGGAAGGAAGCACACGATCCGTGTGATTCTTTAGTCCCGGTTGGTGTTACCAACCGGGACTAAAGGCGGGCTTAGAAAAACCATATCTATTTGTATGTGAGACATATTCATATGTATGTATTAGAAATTTAGTGTAAATTTGCAAAGTGTAGATTTAAATTTGTATGTATTAGTGATACTTTTTGCAAATTTCTAAGTGTAGATTTAAATTTGCTATGTATTTTTTTTAGTGTTAGAAATTTAGTGTAAATTTGCAAAGTGTAGATTTAAATTTGTATGTATTACTGATACTTTTTGCAAATTATTCAAATTCAAACTATATTAGTTAATGCATTTTTAATTCAAATTCAAATTTAATAGTTTGAACAGAAAATGGTTTTGAATTACTTATTCAAATTCAAACACTTTTCATGTTGAACTTTTTGTCAGATTCAAAAGTATGTAGAAATTATTCAAATTCAAACTATATTAGTTAATGCATTTTTAATTCAAATTCAAATTTAATAGTTTGAACAGAAAATGGTTTTGAATTACTTATTCAAATTCAAACACTTTTCATGTTGAACTTTTTGTCAGATTCAAAAGTATGTAGAAATTATTCAAATTCAAACTATATTAGTTAATGCATTTTTAATTCAAATTCAAATTTAATAGTTTGAACAGAAAATGGTTTTGAATTATTTATTCAAATTCAAACACTTTTCATGTTGAACTTTTTGTCAGATTCAAAAGTATGTAGAAATTATACAAATTCATATGGAAATTCATTTCAAATATTTGGCGCAAAAATTTGAAAGTTTGCTGTGGTTGAGCCAAAAAAAAGTACCTCTTGTACCGGGTGGTGGCTCCACCCGGTACTATAGGTCTATTTGGGCGCGCAGGTGGGCGGCGTGGGCGAAAACCCTCTAGTACCGGGTGGTGCCACGGCCCGGTACTAGAGGTCACCCTCTAGTACCGGGTGGTGCCACGGCCCGGTACTAGAGGTCACCCTCTAGTACCGGGTGGTGCCACGGCCCGGTACTAGAGGCCCTGGCCTATAAATACTGGTCTTCCACCCCGGGCCGAGCCACAACCCGGTGGAGAACTTCTATTTTCCTCGCGAAGCGCTGCCAAATTTTGCCCTCGCCGCCGCCGCCGTCTCGCGCCCTCCTCCTCCGCCGCCGGCCCACGCCCTCCTCACTGCCGGCGCCCTCCTCCGCGGCCGGCCCACGCCCTCCTCCGCGGCCACACCTCGACTCATTCCTCTATCTCTTTCTCTCTCGTCCGCGCCCAAACCCTAGCTCGTCGGGCCGCCGCCGTTCGCCGTCGATTTCGACCACGCCGTGGGTCGCCGAGCCTTCCTTCGAGCTCTTGGTGAGCCTGCCCACCTCCCTGTGCAGCTAACTTGCTCGAATTCGTCGAATTCGTGCTCGAAACCCTAGCTCGTCGGGCCGCCGCCGTTCTCCGTCGATTGCGACAACGCCGTGCGTCGCCGAGCCTTCCTTCGAGCTCGTGGTGAGCCTGCGCACCTCCCTTTGCAGCTAATTTCTCGAATTCATCGAATCCGTGCTCAAATTTGAGATGAACTTAGTTGCTGACGTCATGCTGACGTCAGCCTACCAATCAGAATTTTCCTAGAGATTTTCCCTGGAGATGAACTTAAAAAATGAAATCCCTACTTAATAAATTTGATCACTATTTTTCTTATCATGAATACTTGAATAGTCCAATGGATGACTTTTGTATTTGCTAAGTGTAAATTTAAATTTGCAAAGTGTAGATTTAAATTTGTATGTATTAGTGATACTTTTTGCAAATTTCTAAGTGTAGATTTAAATTTGCTATGTATTTTTTTTAGTGTTAGAAATTTAGTGTAAATTTGCAAAGTGTAGATTTAAATTTGTATGTATTAGTGATACTTTTTGCAAATTTCTAAGTGTAGATTTAAATTTGCTATGTATTTTTTTTAGTGTTAGAAATTTAGTGTAAATTTGCAAAGTGTAGATTTAAATTTGTATGTATTAGTGATACTTTTTGCAAATTTCTAAGTGTAGATTTAAATTTGCTATGTATTTTTTTTAGTGTTAGAAATTTAGTGTAAATTTGCAAAGTGTAGATTTAAATTTGTATGTATTAGTGATACTTTTTGCAAATTTCTAAGTGTAGTTTAAATTTGCTATGTATTTTTTTTAGTGTTAGAAATTTGGTGTAAATTTGCTAAGTGTAGATTTAAATTTGCTATGTATTACTGATACTTTTTGCAAATTTATTTTGTTTAACTTTTGTATTCTCCTAATTAATGCTAACATTGTTTTATATTTCTTTTGTATTAGTTAAGCCCAATGGATGACTTCAACAGCAGACACCTTGAAAGCAGACTCCATGAAAATGAGGTGTTCGACATTGTACGTGAACCCGTGGGGGGAGCAGAAGCCGGTGGAACAGAAGATGGCTCCGAATTTTTGAACGACTCCGGTCCGGGAATGGAGGAGGAACAAAGAGACGAAGCGCAAACGAGCATCGAGTGCAATGACAACTCGCTAATTTGTGCACCTCCGCAGTCTGGCGAGGTATATTAAGCCTCTGTTGATCAGATGGAATAATTGATTACTATATGTACATATTAACACATATTTTTTTAATTTTTAGACCTCCGCATCGGCCCAATCTGCAACTAAACGAGGCCATGCCAAAGGGTTGGCCGCAGATGCGCATCTCATAATTGAGGCCGTCGCTGCCGATGGCAAACCTACGGAGCCCAAGGCGAACGCATCTAAGTTTGTGCATCAATGCGGAGTTGTTGTTAGGGACAATGTTGCGATCAGCATTCAGGAATGGAATGAGCCAAAAAAGTTAGAGGGCGCCATGAAACCTACTTGGGTCAGCGACAGAGATAAAGATGCGCTTTGGACCAAGCTCATAGCAAGGTTCACCCTACCGGTGTACGATACTACCGAAAGGACACAAGCCATGACCAAAAAAGTCAAGCATTGGGCTCTGAAGAAGATGGCTGAACAGTTCAACAATTACAAGAACAGATTATACCGTGAATGGCAATCGAAACAGAAAGCTCCAGATTTCACTGGGACACTAGAGAGGCAGCGGCCTCACTGGAAGGCATTTCTGGAATACAAGGGATCAGAAAAGGCTAAGGAAAGATCGAAAAAGAATAAGGAAAATGCAGCGAAAAAGAAATATCACCATACGATGGGGGCAGGTGGCTACATTAGTGCCGAGCCTAAGTGGGGTAAGATTGAGGCTGAGCTGCGCAGTAAAGGGCTCACTCCAATTACAGATGGATGGCCCCGTAGATGCAGAAATTGGATTCTTGGGCATGGGGCGGAGTATGACATGGAAACAGGGGATCTAATAGTTGATCCAGAGAAAGAATATCCTATACCCCGGCAGAAAATTCTTGATGCAATCTCCGATGCTAAAGCGGGAAAGTTTATTCCCGACCGAGAGTACGACGAGCTGACAAAGGTTTGTTATAAATATATATTTGTTTCGTTTCTTGTTTATGACAATCATGCCGACCAACCTGACATAGATATATTTTTATCTAGGCCCTCGGTAATAAAGAAAAAGCAGGACGAGTACGAGGCTTCGGAGCTGATGTGACGTGGGAACAAGGGTTTCCCGCGGACCATGAATCTTATAGAAGCCGAGCAAGAGCAAAGAAGAGGAAGGAGCAGGAGAATTCAGACCGGTTTAACAAACTAGAAAGTATGATGAGCAACCTTCATCAGCAAGTAGATGAAATGCGCGAGCAGAGGGCAACTCGTCAGCTGGAGGAAGGTGCTCCAACAGGTGGTCCATCTCAACTGAGAAGCAGCGTGGCTTCCACGGGGGTTGGTGTTGATGAGCCATCGAACAAGGAAACCTGCCCCGTGGATTATATCACTGAGAAGACAACTTGTGAGCTACATGGGGCCATGAGCAACATATCAGTGAAGGCGGCGGAGGGCTATGCTTTACCTTGTGAATCTACAGCACTGTATTTGGGCAAGGAGATTCCAGATGGCTTTGCTCGTGTCGGCGTGGATCAAGTTCACCCCGGATTTGCATCACTCGAACTTCAAATCCCTGGAGGTGATGATGAGAGGACACTGGGAGATGTCGATGGTGGACTCATTCTATGGCCCAAGAAATACATCGTGATTCCAGGTTGGACGGCGCCAAGGCCACCATCGTCTCCAAGTCCACATGATGACGACTTGGACGACCACCACAACACGAGTCCATCTCGATCTTCGCCGCCGCCTCATCAGACTCCTGAACCGTCTCCTCCGCCGCCTCATCAGACTCCTGAACCGTCTCCTCCGCCGCCTCATCAGACTCCTCAACCGTCTCCTCCGCCGCTGCCTCAGCAGACACCTCAGCCGTCTCCTCCGCGGTCTCCGCCCACTACGAGCAACCAGTCGATTAAGACCGTCGTTTCGACACTAATGGGTTTCCGTCGCGACCGATCGCCGGTACCCCGACAAGAGCCCCTCCCAAAAGTACCGAAGGTTCCTCCCCCGAGACCTTGGGAAAGGACTGTAGAGGAAAACAATGCGATCGTGGCAGCCGACGTTAAAAAACAGTTGGCACCGAAAAAGCCCCCGCCGAAGCAAGTATATACGGCAAATCAAAGAGAGTGGGCTACGCAGTTTCTAAGTGGTCCATCGCAAGAACAGATAAATAGGAAAGATGACTATGCACGTTGTCTGGGTAAAATTAGCTCCAAGAAGAAGACAACTAGTAGTGACAGCGGGAAAAGAAAAAGAGACGTTGCCCAGCTCGGAGCACAGTCAAAACAGTCGATCTCCCCGTTTAAGGTGACCACTCGTAAGGGCTCCGCGCGCGCGGGGAACACTGATGAATTAGCCTACCGCGCGCAATTTGCTGCAGAAACTGGTATGTCACTTTCTCAACTGGAGGCGGAAGACGAGCTCCCTCTACCGTCGCATGTTGATAAATGGGTCTGGGAATACGGGAAGTCTCTAGTGCCACGGGACCAGATCGAGTTTCTACCAACACAAATGCGAAGACTGCATGATTGGTACATGGATGTCACAAAGAAAAGTCTAGCGGCGCTCCCTGTGCAAGTTACGGACGAACATTTCATAGGTAGAGACGAGATAAATCTTTATCTTGAAGAACTCTATCAGTTATACCAGTTTGACTCCCTGGACTTGAGTATCGTCAGTATCTATTGTCTGTAAGTGATTCAATTCATTTAATTATTTCTAAAATAAAGTCTATAGCTCAACTCGGTCATTGCTTGTTCTAATTATGCTCACTACGCTATTTATGCAGAATGAAGAGTGATGAATGTGACAGACATAGAAATTTTGACTTTGGGTTCGTTGACCCGAGGCGAGTTAATGAAAAATTGCTACAGGATTTCCCCGGGGAAACGAAGAGCAACTTGCTTAGGTTCATACATAGGCAAAATTATAAAAGCAAGATATTGTTTCCTTACCATCTCAGGTAATTAAGAGTGTTACTGTCTTGTACACATTAATTTTTGCTTACTCGATGTTAAGTGTAACTGATTAGTTACTGACATATATAAACGTGCGCAGCGACCATTACATTCTGCTAATCATTCAAGTTGATGATGCAAGAGTTGACATCCTCGACTCATTGCATTGGTCCGACGAGAGGTACCAATTCATTAAGGATGTCCTCCAAAGGTATTTTCTATCGTACTATATCGGTCTCTCTAATTTGTTCAATTCCTGAGATATCAAGTAACTAATTAATAACTCATTTATTCATTTGTTTGCCGGGCAGCGTTTGGAAAGAATTCAGAAAGAGGACAACAGGTGAATTTAAAGAGAAGCTTAGTTTTTATCCTGACAGGGTAAGTAGTACGAGCTAGGTTCGCGCATCTTTTTAATTCAAATTTCAATACCATCATACCATGCTTGATTACTATTTGATTGAAATCCATTCTCGTAAAGAAATGTGAGAGGCAGCCACCGGGGACCAATTTGTGTGGATACTTCGTGTGCCAGTGGATTCGCGAGCAGGTCTCTGAGCGGAACCCACGGAAATTTATAGACGTAAGTGAACAAAATATATTCACAGTTTTATTTTATTACCATCAATTGTGTTGAGTGTCTAATTTCTGTTATGATGATTGATATTCGCATTGTTCTCCTTTTATAGATGGATAGCATGCGGAGGAACCTGGAACTAAAGGACAAATTTCGACCAATTCAAGAGGAAATTGCGGGATTTTTGGTCGACCAAGTCCTTAACTCAAAGGGAAAATACAACTAGTTCCGGTCGACCTCTATGTAATTAACGGGCTCGAGTCCCGGTTGTAATTAATCGAATAGACGGGATCTAGTCCCGGTTGTAATCGAATAGACGGCTCTAGTCCCGGTTGAATTCTGATAAATATTTCTTTTATGAATATTTTGATATGCTATATTTATTTTTCGATTTGTAATTAATTAATTAACCTTATATATATATATACAACCCTAAACCCTGGAGAAATAGAAAAGCCAGAGGCCGCCACGTGGGGACCCTCTTGTCCCGGGTCGTATTACGGCCCGGTACAAGAAGTCCTCAGACAGGCGCTCTGCCACGGCCCCCACGTGGACCTCTCTTGTACCGGGCCGTAAGCCAACCGGTACAAGAGGGGGGAGCCTCTAGTCCCGATTGCCATGTACCGGATGGCAATCCGGTCCCAAAGGGGTCTACAACCCGGGACTAGAGGCTTGGTTTGCACTAGTGTAAAACCCCTGTGCTGGCAAGACAAGTCTCTGCCAGTGTTGAAGAAATTTCTTGTTCCCTGTCTAAAACTTGCTTGGATCCTTGCTAGGCTCTGGATTGACAACCCAGAGGCTACAAGTTAAATTCTGAATTAGTTGTAGTTTTACCTTTTTGCAAGACCTTTACCTTTCTGTTTGAAAACCTTAAAACCTGAAAATTGAATTGGTCTAGCTTCTGCCAACCCTTAGAACCAGCATAAAACTTGTTGATCCCTGTGGAGACGATAACAAACACCCCCCTATAATCTACATCATTGACCAATGCTCACTTAGTTATGACTGGCGATTTTGGCATGTTTAAAAAAACTCACATAAATGGAGAAATCATTAAAAAATGGAAAAAAACGGGAGAATCTTCCATTTAGTGTACTAGTATCAGAGAAAAATCATAAACTTGTGATATCACATTTTAATGAAAACAAGTGTTCGCAAAAAAGATAATCTTGTCTTGAGATTCATGACTTTCAAGCCAAAACCAAGATCATGGCCATATCCATGGCTATCTTCTTGCTATCATGACACAACTCGGCACAAACATGTGCATTATGGACATTCTAAACATCATTGCCAAAGCAAAATTCCAAGGTTTTCGAATTTTATTTTTATATTTTCTTTAGTGCCAAAATCCCCATTACGTGTGAAGAAGATACCATAAATAAGATCTAAAATTGACCTCTTACCATTTTGACACAATTTATATCATATGGGAGGCAAAATCCCTGAATATCATTAAGTTTTGAGCTTTTAAACTATATTCCACTCATTAAGTGAGTTTAATAGCATTTACCTACGTAACAATCACATAAATCGAGAGACTATCAAAAACTGGAAATTATGGGGGATATTTTTAGTGTTCTCAGGGAAATATCAGAAACTTGCAATTCAACCTTTTTTTAACTTCACACATGCAAGTGGAGCGGAAACTCTCACATGCTTGACAATAGAATACATCGGTCCCCACTAATTATAACATTAGGCTCAGTACCCAATTAAACAAGGACATGGATTAATTGCACCTGGGTGCACCTGCTCCTGCCCGATTAAAAATATTTAAAAAAATAGTAAAACTTTTTAAAAAATTCTGAAACTTTTTGGAGATGAACATATGATATTCTTCTACTAGCATGCCAAATTCCACAGTGAACTCACACTCGTGGTGCTTGGAGCAAAAAGAAGAAAATCGTGCTCTGAAAAATCTATACTTATAAGTCTCATCATTGTCAGTGATTTGTTTTTTTTTACACAGAGTAGCATGAGTGTTGTTTCACAGCGAAACCTAGCATGTTTGTCAAGAACTTGTATATGTTCATCACCAAAAAAGTTAAGAATTTTTTTAGAAGTTTTACTATTTTTTTGAATTTTTTAATTGGGGCAGGAGCATGTGCACCTGGGTGCACTCTGGAGTTTCCCATTAAACAAGGCCTAGAGTCTCTGCGCTTGGGACAATGAAGTTTTATGCATTGCCAGCGAGAAGCGATTGAAGTGCCGCAGAATTATTTGAAAATTGTTTTGATATTAAGTTCCCGTATTATAGGGTCGCACGATAAACTCCAGATTTAGCCACCACACACGATTGCAGATTTATAGCAACGGTCGCGATCGGGGATGGGTGATGTGTAGCCAATCGCACACGTTTAGATAAAGCGTGTGCGATAGGTCCAACACCGCATACGTTGAAACTTTTTAATTTACACGTGTACGTTGTGTTACAGTCACATACATTTCGTATGAAGTCAATTGTGTGTGTTTCTAGAACCACCACACGTGTTTTACTTGGTATCAATTGCATGTGTATTACTAACTACTGCACATGTACTGCATTTGCAGGACCATGCATGTAAGCTTTGGAACAACTATAAACCATGCGTATATAAACAACACACATCACCCAGTACAAATATCAATTGTATTTCATTTGTTTCGCATTTCATACAACAAGTATTGATACATTGCGACAGAAGTATCAGTTGTTGGCTATACCCATGTGAAGGATACATAATAGGAGAATGTCTCCATGACAAAAACTAGGTTCTCAGGGTTCATAGAACGAAGGTGGAAATTTATCTACCCCCTTTCGTCACCATCGCCGAGCCCTACTCTACAAAACATGTTTCTTCTACACCAACATGCAGAAGAAGAATATAATTTTGCCACAAATTATATCATATGGGAAGCAAAATTCATGAGTATCATGAAACTTTTAGCTTTTTAGCTATATTTCACTCATTAAATGAGTTTACTAGCATTTATCAATGAAAAAGCAAATCTGAACTACAAGTGCATGATAGTTAGGCTCCAAAAACATAGAATAATCATACGAACGTGGTCTACCATTATTATACGCAATTGCACGGAAAAAAGTCGGAAAATGCTCCCTTAGTTATGAATGGTCACACTGGCGATTTTGGCCTGTTTAAAAAAAACTCGCATAGATGGAGAAAACATTAAAAAACAGAAAACCTGGCGGAATCTTTCATTTTAGTGTACTAGTACCAGGGAAAAATCATAAACTTGCAATATCACATTTTAATAAAACAAATGTTCACAGAAAACACAATCTTGTCTTGAGATTCATGACTTTCAAGCCAAAACCAAGATCATGGCTATATCCATGACTATCTTCTTGCTATCATGACACAACTCGGCACAAACATGTGCATTATTGACATTCTAAACAACATTGTCAAAGCAAGATTCCAAGATTTTCGAATTTTTATTTTTATATTTTCTTTAGTGCCAAAATCCCCATTACGTGTGAAGAAGATACCATAAATAAGATATAAAATTGACCTCTTACCATTTTGACACAATTTATATCATATGGGAGGCAAAATCCCTGAATATCATGAGTTTTTGAGCTTTTAAACTATATTCGACTCATTAAATGAGTTTAATAGCTTTTACCTACGAAACAATCACATAAATCGAGAGACCATCAAAAAATGGAAATTCTGGGGAATCTTCCTTTTTAGTGTTCTATTATCAGGGAAAATCAGAAACTTGCAATTCAACATTTTTTAACTTCACACAGAAGCTCTCCCATGCCTGACAATAAAATACATCGGTCCCCACTGATTATAAAATTAGGCTCGGTACCCAGTTAAACAAGGCATAAAGTCTCTGCGCTTGGGACAGTGAAGTTTTATGCATTGCCAGCGAGAAGCAATTGAAGCGCCGCAGATTTATCTGAATATTGTTTTGATATTAAGTTCCCGTATTATTGGGTAGCGCGATAAACCCCAGATTTATCCCATCACACACGATTGTAGATTTATAGCAATGGTCGCGATCGGTGGTGGGTGGTGGGTAGCCAATCGCACACGTTTAGATAAAGCGTGTGCGATAGGTCCAACATCGCATACGTTGAGACTTGTACGTTATGTTACAGTCGCCGTTTTGTATGAAGTCAACTGTGTGTGTTTTTAGAGGGAATATTTAGTTTTAGTGTACGAATGTCTAGCTCTGCAGAACTAACGCAAAAGCTTTCCTATTTTTTAGAGTATATCGTAAGCTAATTTTCTAAAGATGTGCCAGCTTTTTTCATGTTCTATGTTCTCAAAAGATCAACATACCGAGAGGGGTGCGCTGGGTTTAGAGAGAAAAAATCGAATAAATTACAATTTTTGATAGTCAACTAGTTCACATCAACTTCATGTGAAGATACACTACCGGAAAGTTGGAATTTGCCGTGAGGCAAAACTGCACGGCAAAGGCTTTGCGGAACACGGCTTTCCGAAAACATCACGGCAAAGACATTTTGCCGTGCGCCGGCGGTTTGCCGTGTACCAAAGATTTGCGAGAGTTGGGCAACGACCAACCCGATTCTTTGCCGTGTGTTTTTCACCGGTACTTTGCCGTGTGCTTTTACTCCACACGGCAAACAGGTAAAATAGGATTAAAAAAAAATCACCGACGGTGCTGTGTGCTCGCGGGGCTGGGCGCCGCCGCGGCGAGGCGGAGCAGGCCTAGGGGTGGCGAGTTCGTGGAGAGCGGCGGGCAAGCGGGGACACCGGTGGAGGCGTCGAGTTCGCGAGCAGGTCGCCGGCGAGTCGCGCAGGTCACCGTGCTCCTTGCAGATCGCGGCGGTCCTGTCAGCGTCCGCCCTCGCCCTGGACAGCGTGGCCACCCACACCGCAAGAGGGTGCTCGACGATGGCAGGGTCGACGGCGGCTGAAGGTGCCGTGCTCGTCGTCCGGAGCTTGGAGCGTGTCAAAGGAGAGAGGACGGCGCAGGCGGCGCCAAGCAGGGGGCTTGGCGAGGTCGGAGGACGGCGGAGAGGAGAAGCCGCGCGGTGGAGCTTGAGGCGGGCTGGAGCTTCAGGAGCAGCGTCGGGGAGGTCGAGGTCGGAGAGCCGCCTGAGCTCGCGCGGGGCCGGTGAGGTCGAGGTCGGAGGGCCGCTTGAGCTCGTCGTGAGGAGCGCGTCCTTGGCGGCGCGGCCGTGAGGAGCGCGTCCTTGACGGCGGCCATGGTGACGCCGACGCGCGGCGGTCATGCTGGCGGCGGTGGCACCTCTCCGGCACCGTCGACAGAGGTCAGCGCGAGGAGCAGCATAGACAGGGGCGGCCAGCGTGAGGAGCAGCAGAGAGAGGAGGAGGCCTGCGATTTGTGTGGTGACGGGAGAAGATAAGGAGAGACAAATAGACAGAGGGGGAGAAGATAAGGAGAGAGAAAAAGAGAGATGGAGATGGACGGTCAAGATGGTGGCCATGTCAGCTAGCAACGAGAAGTCATCCCATTGGTCCAGTGCTTTGCCGTGTGTCTCTTCCGTTTGGCCCAATTTTTATTTTTTATTTTCTTGTTTTCTTTGATTGAGTAGCAGTGATTAATACATAGAATACCTATATTCCGATATTATGCATCAAATATTGACTACTTTGTGTGAAATTTAGATGGGTGCCATTTTGCACCATATTTTTTGTACTTGCTTCACAAAAAAAAAGTCATTTTAGCACTTAAAAATAAAAAATGATATTTATAAAAATAATTTGAACAAACTCAGTTCTAAAACATTGTTTGCCATACCAAGACACACTTATGTGTCAAATATGGACACATTATCACAAACTATGTCACGAGAATGGTCATATCTTGGTTATTTGTCTCGAAACTTAAACATGTTTGTAGACGACAGACCTTTTTGTGAAAGAATTTTTTGGAAATTTTGTCAAAACTCAAGTTTATTATTTTTTATATCAACTACTACACATAAAAGGGCTCCATGCCAAAGGATTTCATTTTTTGAGCAATTTATCACTTTATTTGATTTTTTTGAAAAAACGGTCAAAATGGCCGCCGTGTCTATTCAATGAAAGGGGTCAAATTTTTCAAAACTATCGACGGTTCTATGATATAACCACTAATTTTATATCTTAAAATGATTTTTGAAAAAAATTCAGAGCAAACTATAACACACTTATAGTTCAAATTTGAATTACTTTCGAAAAATTGGCATAAAGTCATTTAAATAGGCGAAATTAGGTAGAAACCGAGAAAATTCCTAATATTTCTGGATTGTCCATAGAATATGGTCTACTTTGTGTGAAATTTAGATGGGTGCCATTTTGCACCATATTTTTTGTACTTGCTTCACAAAAAAAGTCATTTTAGCACTTAAAAAATAAAAAATGATATTTATAAAAATAATTTGAATAAACTCAGTTCTACAACGTTGTTTGCCATACCAAGACACACTTATGTGTCAAATATGGGCACATTATCACAAACTATGTCACGGGAATGGTCATATCTTGGTTATTTGTCTCGAAACTTAAACATGTTTGTAGACGACAGACCTTTTTGTGAAAGAATTTTTTGGAAATTTTGTCAAAACTCAAGTTTATTATTTTTTATATCAACTACTACACATAAAAGGGCTCCATGCCAAAGGATTTCATTTTTTGAGCAATTTATCACTTTATTTGATTTTTTTGAAAAAACGGTCAAAATGGCCGCCGTGTCTATTCAATGGAAGGGGTCAAATTTTTCAAAACTATCGACGGTTCTATGATATAACCACTAATTTTATATCTTAAAATGATTTTTGAAAAAAATTCAGAGCAAACTATCACACAATTGTAGTTCAAATTTGAATTACTTTCGAAAAATCGGCATAAAGTCATTTAAATAGGCGAAATTAGGTAGAAACCGAGAAAATTCCTAATATTTCTGGATTGTCCATAGAATATGGTCTACTTTGTGTGAAATTTAGATGGGTGTCATTTTGCACCATATTTTTTGTACTTGCTTCACAAAAAAAGTCATTTTAGCACTTAAAAAATAAAAAAATGATATTTATAAAAATAATTTGAACAAACTCAGTTTTACAACATTGTTTGCCATACCAAGACACACTTATGTGTCAAATATGGGCACATTATCACAAACTATGCCACGGGAATGGTCATATCTTGGTTATTTGTCTCGAAACTTAAACATGTTTGTAGACGACAGACCTTTTTGTGAAAGAATTTTTTGGAAATTTTGTCAAAACTCAAGTTTATTATTTTTTTTATATCAACTACTACACATAAAAGGTCTCCATGCCAAAGGATTTCATTTTTTGAGCAATTTATCACTTTATTTGATTTTTTTGAAAAAACGGTCAAAATGGCCGCCGTGTCTATTCAATGAAAGGGGTCAAATTTTTCAAAACTATCGACGGTTCTATGATATAACCACTAATTTTATATCTTAAAATGATTTTTGAAAAAAATTCAGAGCAAACTATCACACACTTGTAGTTCAAATTTGAATTACTTTCGAAAAATCGGCATAAAGTCATTTAAATAGGCGAAATTAGGTAGAAACCGAGAAAATTCCTAATATTTCTGGATTGTCCATAGAATATGGTCTACTTTGTGTGAAATTTAGATGGGTGTCATTTTGCACCATATTTTTTGTACTTGCTTCACAAAAAAAGTCATTTTAGCATTTAAAAAATAAAAAATGATGTTTATAAAAATAATTTGAACAAACTCAGTTTTACAACATTGTTTGCCATACCAAGACACACTTATGTGTCAAATATGGGCACATTATCACAAACTATGCCACGGGAATGGTCATATCTTGGTTATTTGTCTCGAAACTTAAACATGTTTGTAGACGACAGACCTTTTTGTGAAAGAATTTTTTGGAAATTTTGTCAAAACTCAAGTTTATTATTTTTTATATCAACTACTACACATAAAAGGGCTCCATGCAAAAGGATTTCATTTTTTGAGCAATTTATCACTTTATTTGATTTTTTTGAAAAAACGGTCAAAATGGCCGCCGTGTCTATTCAATCAAAGGGGTCGAATTTTTCAGAACTATCGATGGTTCTATGATATAACCACTAATTTTATATCTTAAAATGATTTTTGAAAAAAATTCAGAGCAAACTATCACACACTTGTAATTCAAATTTGAATTACTTTCGGAAAATCGGCATAAAGTCATTTAAATAGGCGAAATTAGGTAGAAACCGAGAAAATTCCTAATATTTTTGTATTGTCCATAGAATATGGTCTACTTTGTGTGAAATTTAGATGGGTGCCATTTTGCACCATATTTTTTGTACTTGCTTCACAAAAAAAGTCATTTTAGCACTTAAAAAATAGAAAATAATATTTATAAAAAATATTTTGAAAACTGTTTTTGACAACATTGTTTGCCTTATCAAGACACACCCATGTGTAAAATATGAAAAATTTATCACAAACTATGCCACATGAATAGTCATACTGTTATTACAAGTAGATAAACTAAAGTTGAAAAAAAAAATTGGTCTTTGCCGTGTGCTGTGTGCAAACACACGGCAACGATTTAATCTTTGCCGTGTTTTTCACACGGCAAAGAGCTGCCGTGGCCACGCCGTTCGCGTTTCCGTTTGGCTCCATTTTCTTTGCCGTGTACCTATCTTTGCCGTGTGTTTTTCCTTTGTCTTTACCGTGTGTATTTCTTTGCCGTGTGTTTTTGCTTATCTTTGCCGTGTGTATTTCTTTGCCGTGTGTTTGCGTGGACGATACCGTGCACCGAATCTTTGCCGTGTGTATTTCCGGTCAGCACGGCAAAGTCTGTCTTTGCCGTGTTCCGCAAATCATGACACACACGGCAAAGAGCCGTATACACGGCAAAACTCGATTTTCCGGTAGTGATACAACTGGCCATGAGCCCACGACGCCCCCTTATACCTAACATGTACATGAATAATACAAAACTACTTGACGCATTAACTGCTGTTAGTTGCTAAGTCGATAGCTGACCATTCAGTCTCATAGAGATTGGAGAGGAGGAAAAGGTCTTGACAATCTGTGAAATCAGTTCTCCACTGAAGCTGGTGTTCAATCAAACCTTCCACACACACAGGGAGAGATGCCGTCCGCAGGCGTACTCGAAGCTTCAATCATGTCTACCATGAAAAGGCTCTTTAAGATGGATGGAGTCACAGGTCTGGCCAGCATCGAGCTCTGGGTGTTGGTGACAACACTTTTTCTGGTTTTCAGGTTCCTGCTAGACTGCTCCGGGCCTTGGTACGGAGACAGGACCATGGTGGCCACCATTCAAGTAATTGAGATGTTGAACTACTCCATGGTGCACTACACCTTGGGGCTGATGCAGCTGTCGGCGAAGAAGGTGAACGACTACTTCCAGGTCTGGGCGGTGCTGTTGGTAACCCTGCAGTACAGTGTCAAGACTGGGCTGCCATACCGGAGGTCCACGCAGATCCCATTGATCAATCTCATGTCATCTTTATGGGCAGCCAATCTCCTCAGAATGCAGACTTCCACCATTCTCAGGGTTCCTCTCTGGTTGATCTGGGCCCTCAATGCAATTCGCATCATTTCGTACTCTGCCTCATCCGAGAAGGCTGCTATCCTCAACAAAGAGAATACAAGGCTGGTTAGCGACTATATGCGATACGAGCACACACTCGGTGTCTCTGGTGATGCAGCCGACTCCAACGACGAGATCAAGATGCAGTCATACAAGTACTTGGTCTGTGGGGAAGACCTGGTGCTTCAAGAAGCTCGAAAGGAGAGGAGTACTGAATCAGCACAATACAGGATTCGTTTGGATCCAGATAACAAGAAGCTTGTCACCATAGAAAAGTTATGGAATGTTGATGCTGGCACAAGTCGGTTGCTGGGCAGCACCAGAGACACTGGCAACCGATTGAAGGATGTATGTCTCTCATTCACGCTGTATAAGCTACTGCGCCGTCGGTTCTATAATCTTCCAATACACGAGGCTAGCCGAAAGAAGACGAGGCGGCTTGTCTTCGACTACATCCTGCAGGAGAATACCAACAACTATGAGAGGGCGTTCCGTGTTACAAGTGTGGAATTGTCCTTCCTCCAAGACTTGTTCTACAGCAAGCATGCCGCTATGTTTTCTGGTGGATTTCCGGTCTGGAGTATGCTGATGTCTCTATCTCTGGTTGCGGCTACCGGATACATTGCATATCCTGTTCGTTATATACCAGAGAGGATGGATAAAGCCGACAAGAATATCATCACTCACGGGGTGACTGTCACTCGCATCATTGTTGGCCTTATCGTTGCCAAGGAGCTGTCGGAGGTCTATCTATATGTATTCTCGCAGTGGACCAAGGTTCTGATGATATGTGTGTACACCAAGCATCAGTGCCTACGGCATGGGATGGTGGAGGCAGCAATGAGAGTGGTTTTCTGGTTCATCAGGGGCAAGCGGGATGAAAGGATTTTCCAGTATAACCTTCTGATTTCTTGTTCGCACAAACGAAAGAAAATTCCCCGAAGAATCAAGTTGGAGTCAGAAGTAAAAACAGCGATATTTGAGTCGTTCAAGGGCCTGCAGCAGCATCCAGAAAGGTTGGAATCCTACTTCTTAAATGCCTTCAGATCAAATGAGGACCTTAGGAAGCAGTTAACATGGGCATATGAATTGGAGGCTGATACCCACAGGATACTGGTCTGGCACATCGCGACATGCTTCTGCGAGATACACTTCTCTGAAGATGTGCAAAAACTGAAAGTTAGACCGCTTAAAAATAGACTCTTGGCCAAGAAATCGACACCTCTAGGAGACGAGTGGCCTCATTACTTGACTGCAGTCAGCTTATCGAACTATTGTGCATACCTGCTTACTAAAGCATTGGTTCCGGACAATGGCATTGTTGTTCTAAAGGTCATGAATGCAGTACGTAAGGAAGTATTTGGTGCTGCATATTGCTCTCCGTCCCAGTCAATGCAAGATGTTTACAAAAAACTTGAGAATATTGCCATTGAGCCCTCTACAGAATCCGATGAAGTGTTTGCTGAAAAGGTTCAAGCCCCTGAAATTTCGGCATTCTCTGTGGGAGCGACCAAGATGGCTACTGATGAGGAAAACCCCAATGGAACGGGGGGTGGTGACATTAAAAGTTCCATAACCAATGACCAGGCACCCAATGAGGAAGTTACCACTAAGGGTGATGATGACATCCATAATTCGATAACCCAAATGGGTGCAAAGCTTGGTAAGCAGTTGATAGAGAGTTACGATCCGGACAGAGTTGGCATATGGAGGGATCTAGCAGTGTTCTGGACAGGTTTCCTCCTCCACTTGGCAGCATCAACCCGAGCAGCCAAGCATAGGACGCGACTTGCTGGAGAAGGGGAGCTCATAACACATCTGTGGGTTTTGTTGTCCCATGCTGGGTTTCTCGGAAATACCAGACATGGGCAAACACTCTTAGACCGAGAAGACCTTGATGATGCCGACCCGCTCAGATGATTAATTTGATGGGGTCAATCCTTGCACGGCCTACAGGTTATCCTGCCGATTTGGCTGTTTGTTTTCTGCAAAGGTCGGGCGTTTCCAGGTTTTGTTATAGTGTATTATGCATGTAACTCAACTGTACTGTTCTATGCGTAGTCCCACGCAGATTTAGTGCATACTTGCACCATGCACATGATGTCTTGTCAATTTGCCTGCTGTGTTTTGGCAGAGGAAGCAGTAGCTTCCAGTGTAAATGCAGTGTACTAGATTGTATTATTCGAGATTTGGTTTTCCATAGCTTCCTCATCAGTTACCATGAATATTATCCAAGATGTCTCAATCCATTCATTCAGTTGGGACATCTTGTGTAATGTCGTTCAGTTTATCTGCGGGGCTCCGAAGTCTCAGACAAAAAGGGAACCTAAACATTCGGTGGGGCATATACAGAATCCCATATTATCTAGACCGGAGCAGCCCTATCCAGATTATTCAGTCACAGTTGTCAAGATAATTCTGAACGGAACAGCCTACATTGAATTCCGTATGGAAATGCCTACAAAAATCCCATATTATCTAGATAACTCATCCAGCATTGTCGATCTAGGATTCTACTCTATGGCCATCGCAGTTCGGAAGTGGAATTACAATTTTAGTGAGCATATACAGAATCCACCCCCCAAAAATGGCAGTGGCCGCATACCTGGAAGCAAGCCGGCGAATGTTTGGCCCTCCTGGGAGCTACCCGATAAGATCGGGGCGTCAGCGAGCAGGTTCTTTATACCCGGGGCTCCGGCGGGCCATGGAGACCGGCCTCCCCGTAGGAGCGGGCCGGCCGGAAGACCTCCGCCCGCAGCGCTGCTCCGGATTCCGTTCCACCCCGGGGCCGCATCGTCTTCATGCGTCTTCCGGCTGAAGGCTTCCCCAGCGCGTCAGCCGGCGTACCGCGTACGGGCGGGAGCGACGGCGACCGTGTAGTGTGGGAGACGCATTTTTTTTTCCTATAGAGAGAGCGAGAGACGCTTTGGCGTTTGGGCCTATAAATGGCGTTGGGTAATACGGCTCGTCCAGTTGGCCTTGTAGCGTGTCGGCCCACAGTTACTCCAAATTTAGCCCAAGAGTTTGAGAAAAACAGGTTTTGGATGGAACAATTCAACAAGTAGCAATTTGAGCTGACGAAGAACTGCCGTACTGTCCAAATCCAATGCGGTGGTTATTTCACCTGATGAGGACTGCAAGTTCGAAAGATTTCACGCTGATTCTTATTATTACTCTTTGGGCAGCTCGACGAGCTCGTCACAAAGCTACTATTGATGAGGAAACTTTTCAGATCCAACTTTCCGTAGATGGTTTTTCAAAATTTTGTGTTTATAGATGCCCTGGATGGCTGGATGTAAGGTTGTTATTAGATGTAGTGTATTCGTTCAGCCATAAAAAAAAAAGTAAATGTAAGTTTCCCTTGTCGTAGGGCTAAGGTTTATCTGTCCTTGTTCAAATATCTTGTTTTCGGGTTCCACTTTCACAAGCCAATCACATCCACCCAAGGTCCATGCTTCTTCTCTGCTAGCTGATCGGGGATGATGCTGCTATTTCACTATTAATTGTGACGCTCTTTCGCAAATCTTTCTGAACTTGTTAAGTATGTATCATTCTTATGCATCTCTACCAAATGTGCTAATATGTAGTGTGTTTGGAAATTGAGAAACAGCGATTTACTTGGCAGGAAAAATTCAGCAGATTGCTCATGCAATTCAGCAAAGCAGAGATGGTACTAGACACCCTCTAATGGTAGGAGTCACGGTGGTGCATCCTGCTGGCCAGAGTTCGAATCCTGTCAGGAGCGAATATTTGACATCTCACCCGCGTAGGATTTTTCTATAAAATTAAGCCATGGCTAGTCCTGGCTGGTCCATGCTTCTTCTCTGCTGATCGGGGATGATGCTGCGCTTCCGTCATGCGCTCGGACTTTCTGCTTATAGGATCAAAAGTCTTGTCTGACTGTGAAGTCTCCTCCTTGTTTGGCTTGGCGACATCAACACATGATTTGGAGTGTTTTGTCGCATCCAGGAGATCGAACGGACGTGAGTAGTGTTTTTTCTAGGAAAAGGCTTGCATCGGTCGTCCGCGCGATCGGGTGTTGCTTCCTTTCCTGCTTCG
Source organism: Poa pratensis (assembly GCA_947311845.1). Lineage (NCBI taxonomy): Eukaryota > Viridiplantae > Streptophyta > Magnoliopsida > Poales > Poaceae > Poa > Poa pratensis. The sequence goes on from CAMZMU010000067.1 coordinate 49,478,304, forward strand.
CTTGGTGGACCCACGGTTGACTTGACTGTATTTAGCTGCTGATCAGAGTACTTTTTCTTACTCCTGTCGTTGTTGCGCACGTGCTGATCCAAAAGATCGTTCGCCACAGTTAGACCTTCAAGCGGTGACTTGGAGATTGACGTACAATGGCCTTTTTCTTCTGAGCGGATGCTGGTGATAATCCACCGTCGAGACTCTGTTCTGGTTGTTGTAGGGAACTTGCTAAACATTATTAATCAGCAATAATAATCCACAAGTACTGATATTGGATCATATGGAGTAAACATGCGTCCAACGCCTAGCGAGATGGCATGTTTACCCATGACGTCCGTGGCCAACGAAGCGCCTTTGGCATGCCTGCAAAGCTTCGAAAATTCCAGGATCAGTCATAGAAGAGGTAGGCGCGCTTTGTCGCGCCCGTTTATATAATGGCAAAAAAAATAAAAGGTAATGTTTATGCCTAAAACGTCTCAAATGCGACTATTTTTTGTGGGATGAACCGCACTTTCTATCATAACCAAGTCAATAAATCACATTATCACATTTGATAGCATAAAGTTTTGTGCTTGTGTACTTAAATTTTACCTGCCTTTCATGGGGATCTCTGACTATGTTGCTTGAATCTCTTTCAAATTGCAGAAATCCACGATGTTCGACCATTTCTTCCGTCTACCCTCAGCCATGAGATCTAGCACCACCCAGGTTGCCCAACTAGGTTCAACTATATGTATGTCATCCCACCGTCAAACGTGAAGAATATGTTTGGCAATTGGCTTAATTCGGCTGAGGACAAAACTAAAGCATAAATTTGTCTGGGAACTTGTACCTTAGTTAGTTTTATATGAAATTGCTAAAATGATATATTTTTTAACAATTATGGAAATGCTATTTTTTTTACAGGTTATCTGTATGGCTACAGACCTGATCCACGAGTGGTGCCACCGGAGGCTCAATGAGTCGGGTGTACACCTATGGAGACGGTCGCAACATTCCTGATTCTAAGGTCATTGTTGTTCAATAAAAGTCAAGTCTATCTGTCAGCCATCTCACTGCTAGAATCATCATCGTTCTGATCCCCTCCTCCCATGTTACATCTCTATTGCCAAGGGTATCACATCAAACTGCCACGAGTATATGACAACAAGGGACCAACACCGAAGTTACACAGAGCAGCTAACTACATGGAGAAAATGCAAACATGTGTCATTGCAACAGGCCCTTGTAATCTATGTCTTCTCTCTATTCAATTTTTTGAGATGAGCAATACCTCAAACAAGAAAAAAGGACATAATTGGGACGAAAGTGAAAACCACATGGACAGAAAATATACTCTTCACAATTATAAGACTACAGAATGATAGTGTTGAAGTGTGCAAAGGTTGTAAAATATCTGATAGGACTAAAAGTATAAAATTGCAATAATCCGCTCAAAGCTTAGGCATTTTCATACTATGTTTGCTTGATACATGGAAGGGTGCTTTTTTAGTCTAATGGATTGCAACATTTCTTTGGTGTCTAAGTAATTTTTTGGATTAGTGCGGTCTAAATAAGTGCATCTCCCGTTTGTAAAATTGAATATCAGAATCAACTTCTCAAGGGATCTGTAACCAGTGCATATAAGCGGAAAGAGTAGCTCCGAGCTACAAAATTTGGTTTCCCTTTTTCAAAAAGCTTATAAACAAAGATTTGCCAGGAAAAATAAATATCTTTGTTATGAAGTTCATATGAACACACATTTACTATTCGATAAATTCATCTCCAAAGTGGACGCAACCGTTCCGCTCCTTATCACACCGACCAGTGTGGAAAATCCTCGTCTCCGGCCAAGATCTGGCGCATTTGTGCCTTCTTCGTCTCAGCCGCCATTGTGTGGAGTACAATGGCAGCACAACCTATGGCGAGCTGGGGTTCAGCCCGAACCTGCCATAAGACCAAACAGTTTTTGAGAAGATAAGGCCAACCGTGAGCAGCGGCAACATGATGGCAGGGAAAAGCTTGGACGGCTTGCGTGCATCGTTACTGTCTGGTCGCGATGCAGTGGTGCTGCCGAAGGAGGGGTTGTTGGGGTGCACGAGCGTGGGGTATATCGGTTGCTCCGGCGTGGTCGGCGGCCACTTTAGTGTCAGAGGCAGCACTGGAGAATGGGGAAGAATGGTGCCGCCAGTCCCGCTGGGGCCTAGGACATCAGCGTGGAGGGCCGGTCTGAAATGAAGGGTTGCGTCGCAGCCGAATCGCGGAGGTCGGAGAGGCGGTGCAGGGTGGACTGGCACCGGCGCCGCCGTTCCTAACCCACACAAGTAGTGGGTTGCGGGTAAAACTTTAAAATTTTCTGTAACCTTGCCGCCAAGATCTATCTATGAAGATATGAAGCACCACATAACGCTAGATCCAGAATACTTACAAACACCATTGCGGAAGATCTTGTGTTTGTCGAAGTAGATTGTCGGTGAAGCCTGATGAAGAATCTCACGTCCATGTCGGGAGGTGAGATTGTTGCCAGTTCGTCGTCGAGTTACTGCTTGCACAGCCCGGTCTAACAGTATCCACACGTACGCCGCGCCAACCCGCCGAGAACGTTCGCCGCCTAGAGCTACTAGCACCGACGAAGAGAGACAACCTTTCGGTGTAATATAGGTGGTAGATCTAATCTACTAGATTAGATCTATATGAGACAATTAGAGACGTCTAATTCTCAACACATGAGATCTAATAGAAAGAGAGAGATTGTTATGTCTCAACCCATGGGGGTTGTGGTGTTTATATAGTACGCCAAAGGGGAGGGGTGCTTGGACAAGGGGAAAGCTTCCCATAGCCCAACTCGGATTGGAGGGGAAGTTTCCCCTTGCCCAATTCGGCTAGGGTGGAGGAGTTGGAGTAGGACCTCGCACCGACCTAGGCGGGTGGGGCCCACCTAGGCCAGCCGACCCCCGCCACCACCGCCACGCGCCGCCCCCCTTCCATGGGCCGTGGGGCCCACTAGGGTTTCGGCCGGAGGGGGGAAGTCCCCCTCCACCACGGCATGCCCACCCGCCCCATTGGGGTGCGGCTGCCCTATGGGACCCATGGGCCCACTCAGCAGCCCCCTTTCGGTGGGCTCCAAATAAATTTCTTTATTTCATATTTTCCATAATTATTTATTAATCAAATAAATTAATATTTAATTAATATCTAATTAAATAATTATTTGTCTAATTAATTCTTATTTGAATATTTCCTTTTACAGAATATTTCACTTGATTAATTATTTATCATATGAAACACTTTCACATGATCCGGGACACATAGTGTCCACCGACAAAATACTCCGGATAAATATTTCCCTCTTATATAAATCTTCGGATTAAATCTGCTGGTGATAGAAACTATTCCTTGTCACCCCGGGACATTAGATGTTCGCCATCTCTCTAATTCAAACCATGATATCATTACCACTTACACTAAAACTTTATTCTCTTAATAAAAGGTTGACTCACGGCTTAAGTGTGTGACCCGAAAGGTTCAGTAAACACAAAGACATGTCCAGGAACTTACCAGACAATAACCAGCATTGGGACCTAGACGGCCGTACTAGCTCCCGTGTGTTTATGAGTGAACGACAGAACCTGTGTGTTACTCATTACGCTAATCACCTTACGTACACGATACCAATGATATCTCTAGATTGAGACAATGTGCTCTAGTGTGATCAAACCATTCGATCATAACACATATAATTCTCGTACCAATATCATTCTCTTTTCTCATTCCGTATTTATATTGTCCCGTGATAAATCACGCTGTGTCTGGCCAGACGATTGGGTGACAATAATAATACTGAGATGGCCTAGAGGATGTATCTCTCCATCGACTGGAGGAGTAAGTGGCATTCTTGAATAATCTATGTTCCAGTACATTATTCTAGTTCACACCCAAAAGATACCGTTATGGTCCCCAGTTACGGCCGGACGTTAGGTAACAATCAAAACATGAGTGTCGAATAAGCGGTCACCAGATATTCTCATAGAAAAGGAATACAGCTAATGATAACTAAACATATGATCAATTGCCATCTTCATCGTTGACGATTAGTTTCATAACAAGATCATAAAATGGGTCGGTTCAGTACTATTATCATTCTGATAATAAACTCCTATAGTTGTGCGACTTATACAAAGTCCATGATCAGGAAAACATGATCATCAAACAACAAGATAGTCTAGTCTTAGAGACAAAGACCAGGAACACTTTTAATTGTTCGTATCTCTACACATATATTGGAGGTTTTCCTCTTGGATGCGTTGTATTTGCTATCCAAGTACCCAATACAGTTATAGCATAAAGATATAAACATTAATAATAAACTTGGAGATAAATAATAACTAAATTATTATTTTCTCTAGGACATATCTCCAACAACAAGATCAACACGTAGACCCATTAAACAGCAAAGGGTTCTATCACCGACCTTTTGAAACAAAAAAAATCACACACACTTACATGTGGGGCCACCCCTTTCACACCTAGGACCAATCACAACCCTCTATTTTTAAGGAGTTTAATACTTTGAAGGAAAAAATAACACTCACTAACAGGTAGGGCCATCCGCGTTCACACATAGGAGTAACCACAAACCTTTATTTGTAGAGAGCTTAGTAGTTTGAAGGGATTACCGTAAAACGACCGCCGATGAGCCCAAATAATATCCATCGGAATCCTTCCCGATACCCCAGACGCACTAGCTTCATCAATTCGTAAGACTCCAGAATTTATCTTTATCAAAGTTGGAGGGGGTGGCAGCCAACTTCTTTTTGCTGAGAGCATCTCCACTCACGGCGCCAAAAACATGTCCGGCGGGAGAGTCGGGCAGACGCTATCACTAGTACAGAACGACACATCGGATACCCCTCTATGGAAACGGCAGGTGTTAGGCGACGGAGAATCGCGCTTTCCGCGCGGCCGGTGCGTACAAACCTGACCAGGCCCGCCTACATTGGCAACGGACCCTTTCCAATCTCCGTCACCTATTATATTGGCAACGGTTAATAAAATTGTCCGTTTCCAATATTTGCCTCTATGGTAACGGATAGAATTTTCCAACCGTTGAAAATGTTGATACGTGGAGGCTAGCGAATGGGCAGATGGGGAGGTGGGCGGAGCAGACCCGCGAGTATAAATGGCGAGAGGTACCAGCAGCGGTCTCTCCTCCAGTTATTCAAACTTCGCCAGATCCCCTCCGTCCAAATCCATGGCGAGAGGTACCAGCAGCGGTCGCGGCCGTGGACGAGGGCGAGGCCGTGGTAGGGGGCGCAGCGGCAATGCCATGCCGTCGGTGTCGCCCTCACCGTCCTCTGAAGACATGTCCCCGGCGAGAGGTACCATCAGCGGTCGCGGCCGTGGACGTGGGCGCGGCCGTGGACGAGGGCGCGGCCGTGGTAGGGGGCGCAGCCGCAATGCCACGCCGTCGGTGTCGCCCTCACCGTCCTCTGAAGACATGTCCCCGGAGCTGCGCGGCTTCGAGTTCTTGGTTATCCTGTACAAGGGCATCGAGAGCCGCCTGAGGCTCCCGAGGGCGTTCGCAGAGAAGCTCCAAGGCATGGTGGCAGCTACCATGCATCTGAAGATGGAGGACTGCGAGAACGGCAGCTGGGCGGTGAAGACGGCCGTGAGTGCCGGGGGGAATTTGTACCTCGGCCAGGGATGGAAGTCATTCGCCCAAGCGTACAAGCTTGAGCAGGGGCACTTTTTGTGCTTCGAGTTCGACGGCGACAACGGGTTCTTCATCAAGATCTTCGACGGTACCTTATGCCGGAGGGACGCACTCGTGTACAGCGACGACGAGCCCGAGTCTTCATCAGCAGCTGCTAGTAGTAGCATTAGCTAGTAGTAGCATATATGTAATCGTTTACTTCATTATCAAGTCCGTATGTAGTAGCATAGCTGCTAAGTGGTCTCTGCGTTCATATGTAGAGTACCTGTTAGTAAGTTTACTCTCTCGCTGGTGTAAAATCAATGGAAACGGTTATATAAAATGTCCGTTGCCAATGTGGCGCTTATATATACTGCCGGCTCGGTCTCATTATCACTCTCTCACTGTCTCTCTTCCAACCCTAGCCGCCGCACACTGTGGCTTTCAACTCTCCTCACTCTCTCTAATGGCTTCCTCTGTCGGCGCTTCTAGATCCGGCCATCGCGGCCGCGGCTCTAGCCGCCGCGGCAGCACCGTTCTAGCGGCAGCCCTTCGTGAGGGGAAGGTCGATCTGGAGGCGGCCATGCGTCCGCTAATGATGCGGCAGCGCCACCATCTGACGCCCTCCTCCTCCGGTGATGCCCGGCTTCTTCTGAGCCAGGCCGATGTGGAGGAGGTCATTCATGAGGTGGTGGTGCAGCACCTCCGGCGGATCTACCAGCAGAAACCCATCTGGAGGAGGAAGTGGCCGATCTGGAGGAGGAAGTGGCCGATCTGGAGAAGGAGGAGGAGGTGGATGTCGACGAAGGAGAAGGAGGAGGAGGTGATTGCGTCGCAGCGCGCTGGTAGCATCTCAGCGCATCTGGCAGAGGCCTGCACCTCCTCTCCCGCCGGGTGAAAGGTATAAATCTTTCTGTGACCGGCTGTGATGCCGATGAACTAGGTTCTACGTATGAGCATTTCATCACATAAACAAATTCCTAGTGCAAATTCACACATACATGTTCTGATAATTACAAACACTTATTGTTAAAGCACCAACTGTACAAACTAGTTAAACACCCACATCCAAAGCCTATTGCAATTCACCTAGGGCATTCTTGCACCTAGGGCAGAGCATTTCCTGCCATGTTGGACGTAGCCTGTCCTTCAAGGTTAGGATCTTGCGATACAACTCGTAGGTCACGTACCCATCTATTGCTGCGTAGTCGAGGTTAACTTTGTGCAGCGGCATCCGCTCCCAAAAATCGTGCTGGTTGGATGGGAACTCCTTCTTCATGTTGGCGTATAATTTGTCGATGAGGTCTGCCGCTAGATCACCCATTCCGTCCCTCTCGTCTCCACCCTTGATTTTGTATACGAGTTGGATGTCCACGTAGTACTCCGGTGGAATGTGGAAGCCGGCAGAAGAAAGCACCTTGCTGTCGTTGGTGATGTCCACGCTTGCGAAGGTGATATTCTTGCGTTCAAAGAATTTGCCCAACTCTGGACAATTCTTCTTGGACTTGCACCAGTGGAACACGAGGACATGGCGCATGGAGTTGCAGGACAGCCATGTGCCGACGATTACGGGTGTACTCGATGTCAAGGCCGATGAACCGATGCTTCTCCTCTGCTAGCCATTCCTCGTACTTGTTGAGGATCCGCTCCACGGTATGCTCCTCGTTCGTGTACACCACCTCCAGAACGGTGCCGTGGGTACGGACGGTAGTTGTCTCTGTTATTCTGTTGCGGTCGTCCATGGCGGGTGGGGGATTGGGGTGGAACGAGGAAGAAGAGAAGGAAGGAATGCGAACTGTCTGCCACCAAACAGAGCAGTTCCTGGATATTTGCCGTCGATCTTAGCAGTTTCTCGAAAATGGCAACCGAACAAAGCAGTTGCTGGAAAATAGCCACTGATTTTTTTAATATCCAGATGTATTTTGTACATTTCGCTAATAGTTTTTTTCTTTCACGCAGGAGTTTATTTCGGCAACACTGCATAAAAGTACCAATGTATCATTCCGAGAACCAGAAACCTTAAGGCAAGGAAATTTCGTGGATACTGGTCTTGGAGTGGGTACAGCGACGACCGAGAGCTCATAGAAGGTGAGCTCCAAGTCAAAGATGGAAGCTGGCTTAATTAAGCCAGCCTTCCATCTTGTTAGGTTAGTTGCTTATAGGTTTAGAGTTCATGATTGTAGTCAAAGTGTAATAGGTGATATTACATTATGCCAATGTGTGATAGATATGATTGTAGTCAAATTGTAAAAAACGGTGATATTATTGTATACCAATGTAATGATGGCATTTGTTCTATGTTATGAATTGAATAACGTTTTAGTGCATTGTGCAATCAGCCTTTCATGTATTATGGCATATAACCGAAATATGAGAAAAGCTCAGTGCAAACGGGTAGATGGAAAACTCTGTATCTGATGTAGGAAAACTAAATCAACGGAGGTCTGCGCACAACCGTTGCCAAATGGAGACCTCATCGGAAACGGTTTTTTGCCTCCGTTACCGATGAAGGCCTTCACATCAGTGACAGAGTCGGGGACACGGACCCTTTCTCCGTTGCCGAAGGGGTTTTTTGGCCCGTTTCCGATGTGTCGTTCTGTACTAGTGTATTGGCACTGTCCAAACACGTTGCGGGCTATTGGGGGCTCCGCCCTCCACTCGCAACACCAATACGTTTTTCAAATGGACGTTTTAACACGAAAATAGAAAAAGTTCATTCAAATTTCATTCAAACTAAACATAATTCATTCGACCTAGCCATAATTCACTCAAGCTAAACGCTAAACCTCTTCAGTAGGGTGCCACGCTGGGCACTTGTAGTGCAGGCAAGAACCCGCCCATGCAGGCAGAGGTGCCCGGCGATAGTCGGCGTAGCTGTAGTTGAGGAAGAAGTCGTTAGCGGCGGAAGGCGTGCGTGTGCGCAGGTGCTGCTGCACGCGCAGTCGAGGCCAAGAACGCCTCAATGGCAAACTGCATGTTGCATGCGTCCCACTGGGGCGAGGCCACTCCTCGTCATCGTTATCCTCATCCTCCTCCGCTGCCTACGGAGGTTGAGGTGCCGGTGGTGCCACTAGCGCCGCGGGCTAGCTGCGGCTGTTCTTCCCTCGCGCGCCGAGCCACCTCCGCCGCCTCGTACCGCTGCCTCTCTCTGTTAATGCCCGTTGCGAAGTCCTAATCGGAGGTTTTGGTGAGGAGATCGTCGTCAGAGGCGAACCACCCCGCAGGCGGTGACCCGATCACCGAGATTGGGAAGAAGGTATGGAGGCGATAGTTCAACTCCTTCTCAATCTGCTCGTCCCAGCACGGCGTTGTCGGCTCGTACCGGTTGTTGTCGTACAGCTCCGGTGGTATGGTTTTCTTGCACATCTCGATGTAGCTGAGGTGTGTCTGGTCGATGAGGCGAGGAGCAATCGGGACGTGGACGGGGTTCATCGCCCACCCCTCGGGGAGGCGGTAGTTCGCCTGCGCTGGCATGTAGGTGTTGATGAGCTCGCGTGCCTCAGCCTCCGTGAGAAGTTCCGCCGGTGGCGGAGCATGGTGGCAGTGGTGGTAGGTGTTCCCCTCGTGAAGGAGCAGGGTGGATGGGTTTGCCTCGTGGTCATTGCGCAACGGCCGCCTGGCGCCCCGCTCGGCGCGATGGCGCCAGTTGCGCAACTCCTCTGCCTCCTGACTGTCTCTGTGACGCATCGCCGCCTCCCAGCAGTGGGCACGTTCCTCCTCCATCAAGGGAGCACTGCTGCACCGGAGAGAGGTCATGGGTGTGGTGGTGGAGGGGTGGAGAATATGGTGTGGTGGAGACGGCGAGGAGTCTGCTCTGTATAGCGGCCAGGGAGACGATGGGTGGCGTGGCTTAACTCAGACCACCCGCTCGCCTACCGCCCATTTACGGTGATGCTTGAAAAACGTGCTCGTCTGCATTGACGCCGCCGTGGTGTATACGCATCCTCGCCGCAGAGGCGAAGCGACAGCTCGCTGGGTCCGGCTAGGAAACCGAGACACCGCCCGCCATGAATGAAATTGACCGACCGGTGGCCGCATTTATGCTCATGTGTCAATGACAGCATCGGCCTACCCGTCGGGATCTGACGTGGCGTCGCGTGCGGCTTTGTCCGGCGCGCAAAACGACTCAAAACAGGGAGGGTGTGGCCCGGACACGCTGGATGAGATATTGGACCGCGCTAGACGTAGTGTCGCTATTGAAGCCGCAACGACGCTCCTAATAGAACTATTGGCGGCCTATTGACGCTGCGAGTAGAGATGCTCTAAAGCATTTATTAATCAAACGATTCGAACAAGAATTTGAACAATTGCTGGTGGGATGTGATTATATGGGCTTGATGCCATAGGAGTTTGGCGCATGCCACGTCAGTATGGTATGGGACAGGGACACATTACGTCCTCGATTACTACAAAATCAAACTATTTTCCATGACAGATTTTTTTAAAGCAATATACTCCCTCTGTTTCATAATAGTACTATAAGATTTCAATACTACACACGGAGCAAAAATGAGTTAATTTACACTCTAAAATACGTCTATATATACGTGATTCCCAAAAGCTAAAACATTAGAACGGAGTGAGTAGATAGCAATTATTGAAACGGTCATCCAAATAGTTAAATTATTTAGCAAAACAATAATGCAGATTTTAGAGAAAAAGTTGGTCTTGTCTACCCAACATGTCCTGCGCGAGGAACATTGTTCGGCAGGGCTATGTTGGATGTGTGAACGTTGCGGGTCAAAGTTGATATGAAAGAACGAAATATATAGGTCCATCTCAGACCTGTTGTTATCTGAGCGATGACCAGTCAACAATGCATGATAGATTCCTTTTACAAGACTACTGACTGAAGATTCAAAATTCCTACTGTCTAAATTATCAACTTGTACAACGAGTGTATGGTGGTCATCGTTCTAAATTTAAGTTAAATAGTCCCTGCAAAATAACTTATACAAATATAAAAGTCATGACTTTTTTTAATCGCTCGCCACGGCATGTATAAATCCTGGCTCCGCCCATGAGCACAAAGGCAGGCAGGCCGGATAGTTGATATCGCCTGGTACACAGATTTCACGCTCTATTAGCTTCTTGCTGATCCATGGAGCTGGCAACGCCGAGAACAGCCGCGGCCATGCCATGGTTGCTGCTTCTCTGGATAGCTACCAGCGGCGTGCTGCAAGGTCTTGCGCAGTCGTCTACCTCAGGTATGCTGAATATACTACTAGCAGTTATGCCTGGGACACGAAAATGCATGGGAGGAAGCTATCTTGGTTACATATTTACATGCCTGCAGGTTTCATAAGCATCGACTGTGGCCTCCCTGGTGAGACAGGCTACATCACGGACGATGGCAGCATGCTACCATTAACCACGGACGCCGGCTTCATCGACGCCTACGCCGGCTCAAACCACAACGTCTCCGTCGATTACATAGACACGTCGTCACCCAACTTGTGGTGGAACAACCTGCGCAGCTTCTCCGGCGGCGTGCGCAACTGCTACACTCTCGGCTCGCTCGTGGCCGGGCTCAAGTACCTCATCCGCGCCAAATTCCACTACGGCAACTACGATGGCCTCAATAATCCTCCCAGCTTCGACCTCTACGTCGGCGTCGACTTCTGGACGACGGTGAATATCCCAGACCCCAAGTCATTTATATACATGGAGGCCATCGTGGTGGTGCCGGACGATTCCGTGCAGGTTTGCCTTGTGAACACCGGCAACGGGGTGCCGTTCATCTCCGGGTTGGATCTGAGGCCGCTGACGAACGAGCTCTACCCACTGGCCAACGCGACCCAGGGCCTGGTTCTTGTCCAGAGGTACAACTTCGGGCCGGCGAGTGGAAACGGTTTCGGGTGAGAGAAGAAACAACTCCAACTTATTATTACTAGTTACTACTAGCTCGATCGGTGGTGATTGGAGATCGAAGAACATATATAGGCAGCTTATTGATTGTTCAAACTGCAGGTACCCTGCTGATCCGTATGACAGGTTGTGGTTCCCTTTTCAGTATTCCCCAGCTATCAATTCCTGGGCTGAGCTATCAACGGGGATGACGGTGCAAATTGATGCAGACGAATTCCAACCGCCTGAGGCAGTGATGCAAACGGCCATCAAGACCAGCAACGTCTCCAACAACATAGAGTTTACCTTGACCCTTCCGAGTCCCCCTAGTGACTTGGGGTACGTCCAAACCATGTACTTCTGTGAACTGCAACTGCTCAGCAGTAATGCACTGCGGCAGTTCGACGTCTACCGGAATGGTTTTCGGACCACGACAGCATACATCCCGAAATACCTTGAATCCACTATTCGGTTCTCAGGTGAGCCCTTTCAAGCCAAAGAGTACAGCGTCTCCCTCAATGCCACCGCTAACTCGACGCTGCCACCCATCTTAAACGCCTTCGAGCTATTCTCCGTCATCCCAACCACTACGGTGGGCACCGATTCACAGGACGGTACGTTCATAAATAAGTGTAATTCTAGATTACTCATACTTTTTAAGCTTTGTTCAACTTTACATAAAAATAGCAATATTGAAAACAACAAATTAGTATCACTAGATGCATCTTGAATATAGTTTCGCAGTATACCAATCTAATGTCATAAATGTTGGTACAATTTTTTCTATAAAGTTGATCAAATTGGACTTAAGACAAAACTAGAAGTACGGTTATTTGTGAACCGAGAGGGTATATGCTTTCATACACACACATGAGCTTCTAGATGTATATGCAGTATATAATATATATCTCTCTTATGAAAATTATCTTTGGTAATTAACAGCATCTGCCATCACTGCGATCAAAGGGGTGTATCAGCTGCAGAAGAACTGGATGGGTGACCCGTGCGTTCCCGTCCAGTATCTGTGGGATGGCTTAAATTGCAGCTATACCGACTCCAAACCCCCAGTTATCTCAAACCTGTAAGTATCTCTACTCTACTCACTTATATTGTGATATGTTGTACGCTTCGCGAGAAGACTGAGCCACTCAATTTGATCTTAATTTGTAGCAACGTATCCTTCAGTGGTCTGAGTGGTGCTATATCACCTAACTTTGCAGATCTCAAGGATGTTCAATACTTGTACGTTCTATGCCATGGATATATAAATTCTGCCCTCACTTATAGTATTGTTTTTGACAAATGAAATTATCGGTCCATATGTTGCAGAGATCTGTCAAACAACAACTTGATAGGTTCAATTCCAGAGAGCCTTTCACGATTACCATCGTTAGTATTTTTGTAAGTCTTTCCACTATTGTGATCAAGTTGGTTTGAATGTTCCCATGCTACTTTTTTTATAATTTCAATATTGTATTACTTTATTTACTATAGAGATCTCTCGAACAACAAGCTGAATGGATCAATTCCTTCCGGACTTCTAAACAAATTTCAAGATGGATCCTTGGATTTAAGGTAATTTTCCTCATTTTTTTTATTGCATGCAACCTGGCTCTTGATCGATAAGTTCGACTAAGAAACTTCATTTCAATTCCCTGTAGATATAGCAACAATCCTGACCTCGAAGAAGGAGATAGCAAAGGAGGCAAGAACAAACTAGCCATCTACATAGTTGTTCCTATAGTTCTGATTCTGACGTTAGTTGTCGTGGCAATTTTATGCCTTTTGTTGAAAAGAAGAAGAAAGCAAGGCGAGTCTTTAAATTGGAGTGAGCAAAATTAACATTCTCTCGACCACTTCCCCATCAGTGAAAACCATGTTCTGATGTCTTTCCTTTGCTTCCACGGGATCAATCAAAAACTCCGCAGAGCCGACAAATGATGGTGATGGGAATATTTCACTTGAACTTGAGAACCGTCAATTCACGTATATGGAACTGGAGAGGATAACAAACAACTTCAAGCGGCAGCTTGGGCGAGGAGGATTCGGGTATGTTTTCCACGGCTCCCTAGAAAATGGCACTGAGGTGGCAGTAAAGTTGAGGTCGCATTCTTCAAATCAAGGTGTCAGAGAGTTCCTAGCAGAGGTATAACTTCTTATTTTTTTGACAAAGAAATATAACTTCTTGTTGCTAGAGAGAAATCTCTACCATGAAATTTCACCAAGTCATGATCACTTCTTCAGGCTCAAGTTTTAACACGAATTCATCACAAGTATCTGGTGTCCATGATTGGTTTCTGCACGGATCGGGAACATATGGCACTTGTGTATGAGTACATGCCTCAAGGAACTCTACAAGAGCACATTGCAGGTCTGTAGTTCTTAATATGACAGTATAGCTTTATAATTTTATTAGTATACACAATAAAATACTATATATACTATAGCTAGAGCATGTCAAAGTCCAAAATGACGGACTGTTACTTGTGTTGTTATTTATAACTGACCAATTGAAGTACATCGTTGGCTTCTTCATGTTGCCACTTTGTGCTATACACATGTTATGTAAACTTAATACTTGAAAACTTTGCAATAAAACAAGGTTGTGTGCATCGTTTTGATGTAGAGGTCGGGGCTATGTTCCCCTTTTCGGAAAAGAATAAAAACATTGGTCTAAAATTTATGACGTCTATTTATTTAATTGCAGGAGAAGGCGGCAACGGACGAGGTTTTCCCTGGAGACAAAGACTCCGAGTCGCACTTGAATCCGCGCAAGGTATACACCACTAAAATTGCGACTCCTACCGTTCAATATGTACTGTAATTGAATAATTTTGAGCATTGACTGGAATGGTGATGTGTAGGGCTGGAGTATCTACACAAGGGGTGTAGCCCACCTATAATTCACAGGGATGTGAAAACCACCAACATCTTATTAAACGCGAAGCTGGAGGTCAAGATTGCTGATTTTGGATTGTCCAAGGCTTACAACTGCGACGATGACACCCACCTAACCACCAACGTATTTGCAGGCACACACGGATATGCAGATCCAGAGTACGTTCATTATCTCCAAAATAACCTCTATGAATAATCCAGTGCTTTCTGAGTAAATGTACAAGTCTACAGGTATATGAGAACAATGCAGCCGTCAACGAAGAGTGACGTGTACAGCTTTGGTGTCGTGCTGCTAGAGCTAGTCACTGGGAAACCGGCCATTCTGCGCAACCCCGAGCCCATCACCCTCATCGACTGGGCACGGCAGCGCCTTGCCCAGGGTGACATTGATGGCGTGGTGGATGCACGTATGCAAGGTGATCATGACATCAATGCCGTTTGGAAGACTACAGAGATTGCGCTCAAGTGCACTGAGCGATCGCCCCTGCATCGGCCATCCATGACTGATGTCGTTATGCAGCTACAGGAGTGCCTTGATCTCGAGGAGGGCTCCGCGGGAGGTGACAGTGGATTTACACCGGTAGCGGCATCAGTGGCATGAATCCAAACATGGGTTACAACGCTAGCACTAGCCACCAAAACGCTACTTTGAGATAGAGTATAATAATTATACAAGAGGGCAACAAATGGATACCGATCCTGCAGCTACACGATGAAGATATCGTCGCCAATCCAGTCCAATAGCCACCATGAATTCTCTTCTTTCATGATCAGATCTGTACGAGGTTTTTTAACATGTTGCTTTTGCCTAGATGAGTAATGTTCTCGCCTTATGAAGTGACCAGTTCAATTATTTTGTAATAATAAGTTCCTCTCAGTTGGGGTTCTTTTCTGAATTATCTACTAGGCATCTATATTTGAAGTCAACATTATTCGACATCAAAGTGTTGAAATGAAATATGAATCAAAATAAAAGTGTTGTTGTTTTGCAAACAACTTTCGACGACTGTGGGTTGTCCTTACTCCTTAGTAGCTTGATTAGTGAATAGGTGAGGGTGTGTACGCCGGCTTTATAGCAAGGGTTTCACGTCCTGGTATCGAGTCAATGTCCTCTACGTGTATTTAGGCCGAAGGGAGATAACTTGCAGATAACATATTTTGATGTGTATTTAGGCTGAAGGTTCCCCGTACGTCGGCTAGCGTACCAGCAAGCTCGAGCGGCGTACAGACGGAAGGGAAGGCTACGATAACCAAGTAGTTTGGACTACGATTTTTGCTTTTTTTAAGATATACTCTCTTCATTCCAAATTATAAAATGTTTTGAGCACTTTGATATCGCCTAAATACAGACTGAAAGGAGTGAATCAACCCACTAAAATACGTCTAGATAATTACGAATCAAATAAAATCTACAAAGACATATTTAGAAACAGATAGACTAGGATGGAATATTTCAACAAGTACTAATTTGAGTATTAGGGTAGGCATCCATACACCAAAATGTATTGCACGAAACTTAATCCAACTTCTATAGATCCTTACACTCTCAAAAACACATTTTCTATGGATAATTCAAAAGGTATTTATGTTTGAATTACTGTGGTCAGAAACATAAAAGGCGAGTGAACATATTAACATAGAGGATAGGTAAAAAACGTGGGGCTAACAAATTGAGGATATTGTTAGAACTGAAACAAAAAAAAACAGTGGCTAACAAAAGTAGAGGGAGACCTTACGTGGCGATTCTGAGCCCTATTTTTCGCGCTACCGCTGAACATCTCTTATCATTTGCCGCAACACCATGGAGATAGGACGTGCTTCTCGAGGGTTTCGAGCTAGGGTGGCGGCAGTGGAGCTCAACTGCCAAGCTAATGCCTATTGACATATAAATCTATAAGAATTTCAAAATATAAAATTAAGTACATTTATCCAGTCAAGCATTTCGTTGAACATGCTATCTGGCCATGTGCAACTAAAATCTCATCTGATACAAGAATCACACATGGCAACTCACATCTTGAAACACCTCGTCCATATCAAGATACTCAGATATTCCAAGAGTGTCCTTTTTTCATCGATAGGCTTCCTAACCCTTCCTTCAATAAAAGGACAAGAGATTACCGACGATGTATTTGAATTGAGTTTCTATGAATATTGACAACAAAGTAAACTCTATGATAGGTAAAAGAAGAAGGAGGGGCATAAAACTATAGCCAAAGCAAATAATGCTAGTATATAGCGATATGACTGCATAATTCAATTGCCCAAGCTCTACAATAATAAATCGATCACCGATCGCAACAGCCGTGCTAGTTTTGACACACCAAATTGGTGTCACATGAATTCCTTCATTGAGGATCACTTTATCGTTTGCAAAAATCAAAATCGATCATGAGAGTCCCCTCTAGGCCTCTAGGGTAGTTTGGGGTGGTAAGTTAAGGTTGTTCTAACATTAAATATTTGAACACTCAAGTGTTATGTGCTTCAAAATTAAGCTGCTATACTAAGAATGGAATATGTTAAGCCATGGATAAGAGATTATTTGAGTATCCTTCGGATTGAACTTCTTTGTGACATGCATCCCATTAGAGGGACATTCGGTCAAACACTCGCTACTATGAAATTTCTCTGGAATTGTACAAGAGCCATCCAACTGTACAATCGCATATGTACCAAAACCGTGTAAACAAGAACTTGTAACAACATGGCAACAAAAATACTTCTAACAATATTCTTAATTTCTGCCAAAGAGTAAGGAAAAAAAGGTGATTCGGCCACGATGGATACAATCTGTCGCCTATAATGCCCAATGCCGAGGCCCATACAAAAATCACCCATGCACCCAAGGCCGACACCCATGTCCGAAGCCCACGAGTCCTCTCCAGCGGGGAAGGCAGAGCCCAGTCGAGAAATGACCAAAGCAACCTCAGCTCCAGCACGCCCCAGACACGGTCGTCCCGTTATTACCGCGAACATCAAGACCTAGTTTCGACATTTTGTAGGGGCCCCTGTTCTGAAAATGGAGAGCGCACTGGCCCTATCACACTCCACACGCACGCACACAGCTTCAGCAGCACTCCTCAGAGCAGAGCCGAGCGGAGCTTGTTGGCGGCGGCTAGGGTTTTGCAACCTCTCTCCAGCTCTCCAAAGCCCTAGCCAGTATGGTGGCGGCCTCCTGCTAGATTTACACGCGCCGGGGTTTAGACTAGGGTTTGGGAGTGCGGCGGCGGCGGAAATGACGTCCAACCAGTTCGATCTCCTCGGGGACGTCGACAACGACGACCCCTCGCAGCTCATCGCCGCCGCCGAGAAGAAGGCCGCCGCGGCGCCCAAGCCGGCCCCGGCCGCCGCCAAGCCGGCCGCCAAGCTCCCCACCAAGCCCCCGCCGCCCGGGCAAGCCGGTGAGCTCCGATTTGCTTTCGATGTCTGTCGTTGTGCGTTAAAGATGCGATTGTTGGATGGGTAACACCCGAATCTAGTACTGTGAACTGTTGCTCATTTGGTGCTCTGCGATGTGGTGGCTCTGATTGCAGTGGAGGACGGGAGGAGCT
This sequence comes from Poa pratensis, assembly GCA_947311845.1. Taxonomy (NCBI): domain Eukaryota; kingdom Viridiplantae; phylum Streptophyta; class Magnoliopsida; order Poales; family Poaceae; genus Poa; species Poa pratensis. The sequence continues at coordinate 49,496,265 of CAMZMU010000067.1, forward strand.
TCAGAGACGGGGCTGGGCGCGGGAGAGGCGGCCGGGGAGGCAGGAACGGCCCGAGGCGGGACTACGGCGACGCGGACGCCAACGGATTTGAGGGAGGCTACGGCGGTGGTGGCGGCGGCGGTGGCTTCGGGGGCGGTGGAGTGGCCCGCGGTGGTGAGGACGGCGAGGGGAGAGGTCGCGGACCACGCCAGCCGTACCGTGGAGGAGGCGGCCGCCGCGGCGGGTACACCGAGGGGCAGACCGCGGACGAGTTCGGGCGCCCGCACCGGTCCTACGAGCGACGCAGTGGCACCGGACGGGGCTACGGGATGAAGCGCGACGGGGCTGGCCGTGGCAACTGGGGCACCGCGACCGACGAGGGGCTTCCGCAGTTAAGATCGATCATGTTTGAGCTTTGGTTTTAGGAACTGTGTTGATTCCTTTTGGCTGTGGTGTATGGAGTCTGACGGTTTTGTGTGATTGATGGCCAGGGAGAATGGGGAGGCTGTTAACACTGAAGAGACTGCTGCTGTGGCAGAGGATGAGAAGAAGGCAGATGATGCACCGCAGACCGAGGCTGAGAAGGTCAAGGAGGTTGCTGAGAACGAAGAGGAAGAAAAGGAAGCTGAGGATAAGGTACATTTCTGGAGTTTACTGTTATCTGATTGCTTTGCATTGTGTGTTGGCATGTACATTTTGTATTGGTGACAAAGGTGATGGTAACTGTCTTGCTGGACTGGACATACCAGATATCATGTCTTACAAGCTTGATAGGGTATATGCTATTCTAGGATGTAATGCAGTTACCCAACCAGTCTAGATGTTTGCTATACACCTGCTTGCCCTTTTCACAGTACAGAAATGGTTTAAAGCTGCCCTCCACTTTGAACTCTTACCTGTTTTGTGGTAGAGAATAATGAAATATGGCTGTTACAATGAGCCTGGCACTCTCAGAAATGGATAGCTGGTGCTCAGTTTTATCTAGCCACTTGTTGGTTCATAAGACTGCATCACTTCTGTGATGTATTCTGCTATTGTTTGGTTGGTGTTAGGGCAATAGTTCTTCCAGTGTTTCTAAACTGTTGTTATTTAATTGATCCATCTAGTGTCATTTTCTCTCTTGTTTGGGGTTCCTGGTTAGCTTTGAGACAGTCCTGGCGTTGTATTGTGATGATGGTGAATTTCAGTTATAGTGCCACTACCCCTTCACCCCTCTTCTTGGGGTTGGTTTATTGTGACATATTCAACTTCTCTTGAACCGTTCTGCTTTTGTATTTGTACAATGGTACTCTTACATGTTCGGTATCTCCTTATATGTTTGAATAGGTTTCCTTGCATGCTTGCACTCTTTCTTATGTTTCTCATATCTAATGTGTACTTTAAGGAAATTCACTGCTAAGAAAGTGTTCACATGCCATGTCGTCATTCAGGTTTTATTGCATTAGTCATCGAAATAACATGTACCCTGAATACCACTATACAGGAGATGACCTTGGAGGAATATGAGAAAGTATTGGAGGAGAAGCGGAAAGCTTTACTCGCACTAAAGGCTGAGGAGAGGAAAGTTGAAGTTGACAAGGACCTGCAGTCCATGCAACAGCTGTCAGTTAAGAAGGACGCCAATGAAGTATTTATCAAGCTGGTAAGTTTCATATTTGGTGGTCTTTCTTCTGCGTGTGATTATATTGATGCTAACTTTCACCCAACTTCCTCATGCAGGGCGTTGACAAGGACTTGAAGAAGAAAGAAAATTCAGAGAGAGAAGAGCGTGCCAAGAAGGTATCTTGACATTTCTGTTTGTCCTGTTAAACTTTGATCTGGGTAGCTGTTGTATCTTCTTAACTCTTATTCTGAGTAACTTCTCTATTTTCTAACTGTTATCTTCTGTTTCATCCCTGCATGAAGTCCCTAAACATCAATGAATTCCTGAAGCCGGCTGAAGGCGAGAGGTACAATGGCCCTGGTGGCCGGGGACGTGGGCGTGGCCTCAGGGGACGTGGTGAGCCGCGTGGTGGGTACAACGGTGGTGGTGCCCGGCGACAAGCCCCTGCTCCGGCGATCGAAGACCAGGCCCAGTTTCCGACGCTCGGTGGGAAGTGAAGGGGCCCATTCCCTGTGCCCTGATCCCACTAGCAGCAGCTCGGTTCACTACAAACTTCAGTTGCCAGTAGTGTGTTGTTGTTTCGCCCGTCTTTGTCTTTTATCTATCGCCTTGTCGCCGCCGTCGTCTGTGTATCCCGTGTATACCCGAGGTGCACCCAACCATCCACTGCCATTGTGTCGTGTGTTCGAAGTTAGCGGCGGGTTATTCTGTTTTTCGATAGGACAACATGTATGAGATGCTTTTCTGGTGCACTTACTGCTCATATGTGTGCCTTGGTTCAATGGTTTTTGCTCAGCTGAGAATGAAGTCATGTTTTTTTTTAAGTATTTGTTATCAGTCTAGAGAATCATTCTGCCATGACAAGGCTCCGCTCAAAGGCTGCAATAAGCCTGGAGAATATAGCTAAATCGACACAAAAATGGCTCAGTTCATGCACAAAAAATTGCTCTCGCTCAGACCAAGATTACAATACTTTAAAGCTGAATTACTGTACTTTCTACGTTACTATAAACAGTGTAGCAGCTAAAAACTATGATCTGTCACTACATGGTTACCAGAGCAAATAATAGCACTCATTTTCATCTTGGCTGGCCACCATCTGCAGCTGAAGGATACCAGAACCTGTGAGAAAGGTCCTGCCTATCCGGATCCCAGGCTTCTCAGTGCCTCGCGGTTCACCTCGCCAACATTCTCCAGTCGCAAGTCAGACTTGACCGGGCTGCTCTGCTCCTGATAGTGCAGCCGGTCGCTCAGCATCCGCCGGCTCATGCTCCCGGCGTCGCTGCTCGGGGCGGAAATGCAGCCGGACTCGACCACCATGTCGCCCTCCAGTATGCGCAGAACCTGTTAACAGTCAGGAGATGCAGGAGGTGAGGTACATACATGAAGACTGTTCCTGCTAAGAGATGCAAAGGCGAAATGTTGTGTGAATTTGACTGACGTGGGACATGCGCGGCCTGGAATGCGGATCGCGCCTTATGCACAGGTTCGCCGCGTGCAGCATGCAGTAGACCTCGTTCTCGCAGAATCGGTCCTCCAGGCGCGGGTCGATGAGGTCGTCGAGCGCGTGGTTTTCCAGTAAGGGTCGGGCCTGTCACCAAATGAAAGAAACAGCAGATGGATCAAGACAGGTACTAGTCAGTTTCATGTTGGTTGGTGGCATTAACAGCATTATTTTCTTGAAAAAAAATGTGTTACTCAAACCAGGATTCTTTGGTTAATGGTTAGTGAAAACCACTACTGACTATCATACTGTTATACCACTACAGTTGGTTCATGTAATTTGCCAGCATAAAAGAGATTCGGAAACAGATTTTGATGGTAATGATCATCTAATTATGAGGTGAACTTACCCATTCAGTTAGGAACTGCTGACCCTTCGGTCTGTTAATGTCAACAGCCTTGCGCCCAGTGACAAGTTCAACAAGAACAACCCCAAACGAGTAGACATCGGCCTTCTCAGTTATTTGCCCGCTCTGGGCATATTCAGGTGCCAGATAACTGCATAGCAAAAAACGAGGCTCAGATTTGCCAAAATCACAAGGTAAACCTGATCAAGCATGGGAAAAGCTATATTTTATCACGTGCCCGAATGTTCCGATGACTCTTGTGTCAACACCCATGTCTCCATCAGGTTGCCATCTAGCCAAGCCAAAATCGCCGACCTGTCACACCATTATGAGTAAACTTGAACCACATCATGTAATGACAGTCAGTACTTAACCCAGCGACGCCAATGGGAAGACAATTTGTCATACTTAACAACATAATAAGTCTAAATATGAATAAATAAATCAGAAACAACAATTACAGTGGATCAAAGACAACCAGATATTAATTTAGCACATAGCTTAGCGCATGGTTATTAAGCTCCAACATAATGTAGGTGTGGTAAGATTTTATAGCATTAGAATTTTCACATCATTACGGAAGTAAAATTCAGTGCTGGTAACGACTAGTTTATGTGGCAGCAAAGGGTAATGATCATACCAGTGGCTCGAAATCATGTGTGACAAGGATGTTGTTTGGTCTCATATCACGATGGATTATGCAACCCACCCTGCATTCCTCATGGAGGTACCGCAGCCCTCTGGCGGCTCCTACTGCAATCTTTTGCCTGGCAGCCCACCCCAAGGTTCCATTGTTACGCCCTAAAAGGGTGCAACCAGTAGTTTAGCAAGGTTATACTAAGCATAATAAATCGATGCATTGTTCTCTAAGCAGTTGCCACACTATGAGTTTGTAAGGATAAAACGTAGCTTACCATAAAGATGTGTATCCAGTGATCTGTTGCAAATGTACTCGTAAACCAGCAACCGCCTCTTGTCTTCAACACAAAAGCCAATGAGCATCACAACATTCCGGTGCTGTGCGCAGCTCAGAACCTCCACCTCCGAGCAAAACTCAACGTCGCCCTGGGAGCTAGCAAGCTTATGCTGCTTAACAGCGATTGCCTGGCCATCAGGAAGCACCCCTCTGTGGACAGACCCAAACCCACCCTCAGCCAGGAAATTTTCTCTGGAGAAGCCACCGGTCGCGTGTTCGAGCTCCGCGTAGCTGAACCATCGTGGGGGCTTTCCGAATACAGGCGTCTTGTGCTGACATACTGAGCACAAAGGCGGCGGCCCGGGCGGTGCACTCCTCGACAGTGAGACGACATCTCTCACATTTCCTCTGAAGTTTAAGTCTGACCTTCCTCTGAAGTTTAAGTCTGACCTGCTTCTGACAGCGCTGATCTCAGTCAGTAGGTCCAGCTTGGCGATCTTCTCGAGCAAGGCGTCTGCCGTCGGAGTTCTTCTGGTCCTAGGACGGTTTGGTGCTAGTGATTTGGAGGATGCAGGTTTCTGCAGGATGTCAGCCATCCATGGTTGAAGCAATGAGGCTCCCTGGGGAGTTGAAGTTTCGGTCGGAATCACATACATTGACATCCAAACGCTGGACATTATCACTGGCTGCTTCTTTCTTCGGAGAGCTATCTGTTTCTGAAACACTAAGTGGGAAGTGCCAGGTCTGAGCTTGATAGAGAGGATGTTCCAGTGTCACTGCCTGCTTCTTTCTTCAGAGAGCTACTTGTTTCTGAAGCACAAAACAGAGAATTGCCAGGGGACGATGTTCCAGTGTCCCTGGTTTCTATTTTCGTCGGAGGGACACCTGCTTCTGAATCACAAAATGTAGAAGTGGTGACAAGGTCCGAGCTTGCGACAGAGCATGTTCGGTATCCCGGGCTGCTTCTTCTTCCTTTGGAGAGCTACTTGCTTCTTGATCACAAAATGGAGAAGCACCATTGTTTGAGCTTGCAACAGAGCATGTTACGGTATCCTCTGCCCCTCTTTCATCAGAGAACTAGTTACTTCTGAATCACAAACTGGAGAAGTGACAGGGTCTGAGCTTGCAACAGAGCATGTTCCGGTATCCTCGGCCGCTTCTTTCTTCAGAGAAACATCAGTTTCTGAAGCACACATTGGAGAAGCACCGGGCTCCGAGCTTGACACGGAGGATGCTCCGACTCAGTACCACCAAACGGTGTCTCCGACTCCGAGCTGCAGCTCGGCGTCACATCGGGACCTCGGATCGAAACCGTCTCCTCCTCCACTTCCACATTGCCTGCACCTTCACCACCACCTGAACCACTCTGCTCAGGCTGCGGTTGCGGCTGCAGCGGCGGCGGTGGAGCTGGTTCCGACCTCGCCAGATTGAGCCGGACAACTTGGGCTGGGAGCGCTTCATGACGACGATGTTGCACTGCAGGTCCTGCATGCAGAGTCTCTCCTCCTGCTTCAGATCCCTGAGCAACAAACAGCACATGACTAACTATGCTGCAAATACTGAAGAAATTCAGGTAGTGTCACTGTCCGTCACACTACCTGTCCAGCACGACCCAGCTCGCCTGCGCTCGCTTTGATTCCTCGGCCACCACGCCGCCGGAGGGCGAGCTGTGGACGATCCTGACCTTCACATCGACCTGCAGCGAATCAAGCATGAGGAGTTACTTACAAGAAATTTAAGTGGCTAGAGTCGAGTGACAACTGACAGACAGACAGCAGGAGCAGCTGGTTCAGTTCCATGTAGTAGTAGTGCCGGACCTTGGTGGGATCGTAGAGGTCGCGGAGCCGCAGCATCATCTGCGCGCAGAGCTCGGAGACGTCGGACCGCTGCACCGGCGCCGCCGCGTGGCCGGTCGCGCAGCCCCCCGCGAACAGAGGGAAGCCCCAGGACCTTTTGCCTGAAAGAGGAAAGGGGCGTCGGTAAATCGGTCAGGCGGCGGAAGCCGTGATTGATTTGGTGGTGGAAGAGGGCGTACCGGGGGTGGCGGGCGGCGGCGGCGGCATGAGGACGAGGAGAGGACGGCGTCGCCGTGCCGCGCGACGTGCGCCAGCGCCCACGCGGCGGCCGCCCTGGGGATCTCCCGCACGCGGCCCGCGCCGCCACCACCACCACCGCTCCCCTGCTCTCGCCGGCGCCTCTTCCCGCCGCCATCTCCCAACGCCGGTAGCTTCTGACGTGCGCTGCTGGCTTCTTTTCTTTTGGTGTTCGAATTTTGAAGTGAGCGACCGAGAGTCAGCAAGAAGAGAAGAGTGTCAGAGAGATGCTCCTGGTACTGTGTAGTGTTTCATTTCGCGTCTTTTGAAAAAAAGTGTCTTAGAAGAACTCATGATCAGAGAAGTCCAAATTAAAGTGAAGCCCCAAGTGCCACGTACATATGCGAGTACTTTACTAGTACTACTTTATGTTGAACATTAATTGCTGAATCTAATATTCATTACTGAATTTCTCAATTTCCTAGCTTCTAAACAATTTTAAGTTTTCACTCGTAGTTAGAATTCTACCTTCACAACGTAATGCATTTTTGCCGGGATTTTTTAGAAACTTTAAACGTGGTTTATTTATAGTTTTCACCGGTTCTCACTGAAAGTTAGTTTCCACCGGATACTTTCTCCTTCCATCCATCCCTCCCTACCCATCAAACCGTCACTCCTAGGCAACACCAAGGGGAAGCTCCATCGCTGCTCAACCATCATCCACGCCTTGTATCCTCGTCGTTAACGGTGGAGGCGGGGATCTGTCCTGTCGAGCGTGCTAGCTGGTACAGATGTTGGGAGAGGCGGTGCCCTCCTTACCAGTGCGGGTGTCAGGGCTTTCGGATCTCACATCCTATGAGAGGATTGGGCCTCGGGCAGCGTGTTGTGGCAACTGACTCGTTGTGGTGTCTCAGTGATGGTGGATGTGTCAACCTTTGTCGTATGGGCGGCACAGCGTGGCGGCAAAGTGTGCATCTTCGTTGGCAGCCTCAGCCTCAGGATATCAAGCAAAGGGGTGGCGGCACTAGTTCATCGACGAAGGCGGACGGCCATGATCGTGTGAACAACATGACAAATGGTGATGGCCTTCTGGTCCCTATGCTTGTGAGGACAGTGGCAGTATGGGATGCAAACCTCATAGGACCGTGAAGCTTCTGTGGCCGGAAGCGCCATGCATGGGACGCCGCTTCCACCTCCAGGTTCGTTCAGGGCAGGTGATATGCGATGCGACTCATGCGGTGTCGTCATGATAAACATGTTGTTGTCAACATGAAGACTTCACTTTTCCGTCAGAGGAGGTGACTCGAAGGTGGTGCGGCACGACTGGAAGCGGGGCGGTATGGCATATTTTCTGCTTCTTACACCTTCTCTAATCTCTAGCAGTACCCAACGAGAGATATTTCGCGATCATGGAACTTGATACAGGGAAAACAAAATTATGTGTGCTATCTCACTTCAACGGCAAGTACGTCTGTTTAGTGATTTTGCTGCCCAAATCAAGATATTAATTTCTATTTTTTTAGGAAGAAGAGGGAGGATTAGAGAAAACTAGAGGAAGATTCAATTGTGGACTTGGGGAGAATGACAGATGAAAGTGGAGAGGGATCAGGGGAGAGGAAAAAGTTGTACTTAGGGGAGACATGGAGAGAGAGAGAGAGAAAGCAATGTGGTCTCACCATGTGATTGCTCCATTGGATATGTGCGGGCTTGAACTACTACTTCAGCTGTTTTTACTTAGAGCAAGTAAAATATAGAGACAACGGCTGGTTATAAGGTATTGCCATGTTATTTATAACTAACATGTTAACCAAGTGTTTATGAGCCAATGTTGTAGCTAGGTCTTGTATGGGAGTCCACTTCCCTTCTCTTTTCTCTCCTACATGTCACTAACAAAGTAACAAGTACTCCCTCCATCCCAAAATATAAAGCGCCCTTTAATTTCGCGGTCAACGACATACAACCTTGACCATAATTTGTACTCATGATATGTCCTTAAAATTATTATAAAGATATATCAAATGAAAGAGTTTTGCAAGACGAATCCAACAGTACCGTTTGTACATTATCAGTCTATATATTTTATTATATATTGGTGGTCAAAATTGATCACCAAAGACCAGTATAAAAATAGCTTGCCTTATATTTTGAAACGGATGGAGTATTATTTTAGTTCTTACAGCTTGCTTACATAACCTTATTCTACTTGCTCTTACGTGGGTTCACGGGGCAGGTGTATATCGAGCCCCCCCATAACTCATGTACATATGTGTAAACAAAATAATCTTTCAATAAAAATAAAAAAGGGAGAATTAACTGGACACGGCGATTTGGGTAGTGGGTGCAGCTGCACCCACTACCCAATTTTTTTTTTTTCCAAATGTCAAAAAATTCGAAAAAAAAAATTTGCATGTAGTCCAACACATTCCAAGTTAGCACAAAAATTGGCATGGTGAAAAAACTTTTTTTGCAACCTGTACAAAAAAGACAAATTCGGACATACCAAAACGTATATGTACGTGTCAGAATTTTGTCTTTTTTGTACAGGTTGCTAAAATTTTTTTTTCACCATGCCAATTTTTGTGCTAACACATCACGCTGTAATGTACATCTGCAATTTTTTCTGGAATTTTTTGACATTCTGAAAAAAAACAAAAATAAATTATGTAATGGGAGCATCTAGACCCCTAAGCCGTTTTGAATATCCGGAATTAACTCACCATCTCTGTTCAATAATGTAACACGTTTTGATAGGTTAAAATAGGCTACTAAAACATCTGACATTGTGGAACAGAGGTAATATCTCCATGTTGGACTGTAACCCATGGACAGGTGTGATGTGAATGACCGATGCAGCTGGAAACTCTAAAAGTGCATGCAGCTGCTAGTAGGTTGGCCGAATTGAAGAAGCTCTCATCTCCTTCAAATTAAGTTGGTTCAAATTAAAGAGAAATTGAAAAGGGCAATGAAGCTTGGCGTGACCAATCGATATTTGAAACGCACTTGCTTTCGTGTACGTACTCAGCTTTACGCCTTTACCTAATATAAATAGGGACCACTACTAGTACGTACTCAGCTTCATCATGTGATCGATCCATCCATCAATTGTCACTCTCATCGACTCATCGTCATCCTTGCGAGAGGCCAAGCGAGACCCGCGAACGTGATTCTGGTAGTTAAGCCGATCCATATCCATCGATCGTTAATTTGGACTAATAATGCAAACTAATTAATTCTAGTATATGTGTATATTCTTGTCTAGATTTCATTGGCAATGTCATGATGAAAAAAAATATGTTGGTTCTAAGACCCTCTTGCGGTCCTTTGGAAACAAGGCGGTTCCCATCTTTAAAATCATTAAAAAAAAAGGTCAAATAATTCGTAAAAAAAAAAAAAAAGGTCAAATAATTCGTAGCTGAGAACTTGCCTGTGGCAAGATGGTTAGGTGGGTGGTTGTACCCCCAGCCCACCAGAGTTCAAACCCCAGGTTTGACGCTGGTGTTTCTCATTTAAGGCGGAATATTCTTCAGTGGGAGGCGACGTTCCCGTCGACAGCGAGGCGCCCGTGGTGACTTCGTCAATCTCAAGACTCGACCCGCCGACTCAGTCTCTCGGAGGCGCTCATAGGGGTAGGGTGTGCGTGCGTGCGTTCATAGGGGTGAGTGTGTGCGCGTGTATATGAGCGCTTGCGTTGTACTGTGTTTCGCAAATAATTCGTAGCTTTTGAGGTTTGAAACACATATACTGCTCGCAACTCACGTCCACAGCGCGGTGAGGCGCTTTGATCTGGTGACTGGTGGGAAATCACTCACCTCCAATACGCAGACGACACGGTGACCCTCATAAAAACGATGGTCTTGACGTTGCAATATGAAGTTTTGTGTTGTTTTTTGCTTTGAAAACTTGTCTGGTCTGAATATTAACTTGCATACGAGTGCTGTGGGCTTCCCCTTTTCAGAAAAAAGTTAGTCGTAAATAAATGTACTCCCTCCGATCCATATTAGTGGGCACAACTTTGTCTAGATACACATGTATCTAGTCTAAATATTTAACTAGATACATATGAATTTAGACAAAGTTATGCCCAATAATATGGATCGGAGGGAGTACATTAATTGGGTTTAGATCAACGATGTTTGTCATACACCGGATCCTTTATATGAATTGGTTCTGCTACACTTGGATGTTCCTCGGGGTGATGTTGATAGTCTTAGGGAGTATATGCAAAGATATTAGTTTCCATCATTGGTCGTTTGATCGCTTTCGTCCCGTCTCGCCTCATTTTGCACTATCCTGGTTTAAGAGCGTGTACGAGCCAAGCATTACTAGACATAATATAATGAATTATAGGGGCACCCGGCTCATCTCATTTGTTTTTGTCTTCTATATCATAGGGGTACAGGTGGAGGTATTGTCACGAGGCATGTGGCTTCGGTTTTCTTTACTTTATATCTTTCTTTACAATAAAAAAGTCATGCAAAGCCTGGGGCTTTGTTCCCCATTTAAAAAAAAAGGCTCATCCCTTTTGCCACTTGCCCTAATTTAGGAGGGCGCCTACTAACCAACCATTGTTGGACATAAATGAATTCTATGGACACCATCTCGCCTCATTTGCCAATTGTCCTAAATTAGTATGGAGCCTACGAGCCAAGCATTTTTGGTCATAAAACAAATTCCATGGACACCCGGCTCACCCCATTTGCCACTCGTCCTAATTTGGTAAGGCGCCTATGAGCCAAGCATTGTTGGACATAGAAAGAATTGCATGGACACAGACGCACGAACTTTCCCCTCTTCTCCTCTTCTTCCCGGCCTCCGCCGGACCTTTACCTCATGCCGACGTCGAACCCCATGCACCGCGCGAGGTAAGGAGAGAGTGGCAGACTAATCGATGGACGGGAATACCCTGGAGGAACTGATACGGCGACTCCTGGACGGGAAGAAGAACAAGGGTGCGGGGAAGAAGGTGCAGCTGAGCGAGGCCGAGATCCGGCACCTCTGCGTCACCGCCAAGGAGATCTTCCTCTCCCAGCCCAATCTCCTCGAGCTCGAGGCCCCCATCAACGTATGCGGCGACATCCACGGCCAGTTCTCCGACCTGCTCCGGCTCTTCGACTACGGCGGCCTCCCGCCAAGCGCCAACTATCTGTTCCTGGGCGACTACGTGGACCGCGGCAAGCAGAGCATCGAGACCATCTGCCTGCTGCTCGCCTACAAGATCAAGTTCCCGGACAACTTCTTCCTGCTGCGGGGCAACCACGAGTGCGCCTCCATCAACCGCATCTACGGCTTCTACGACGAGTGCAAGCGCCGCTTCAGCGTCCGCCTATGGAAGCTCTTCACCGACTGCTTCAACTGCCTCCCCGTCGCCGCCCTCGTGGACGAGAAGATCCTATGCATGCATGGCGGCCTCTCGCCCGACCTCGACAGCCTCGACCGGATCAGGGAGATCCAGCGCCCCGTCGACGTGCCTGACCAGGGGCTCCTCTGCGACCTCCTGTGGTCCGACCCTGACCGCGAGAGCTCCGGCTGGGGCGAGAATGACCGCGGCGTCTCCTTCACCTTCGGCGCAGACAAGGTCGCCGAGTTCTTGAACAAGCACGACCTTGACCTCATCTGTCGTGCCCATCAGGCAAGCTTTTGCTTCCCTTACTCCGTGCATGCAGTAAAGAATTATTCAACATGGCCTTGACAGAGAGTTCTTGGCATTGCAATGGAGTGCAGGTTGTGGAGGACGGGTATGAGTTCTTCGCGGATCGGCAGCTGGTGACCATATTCTCCGCGCCCAATTACTGCGGGGAGTTCAATAATGCCGGCGCATTGATGAACGTGGACGCGAGCCTGCTCTGCTCGTTCCAGATCCTCAAGCCCTTGAGAGGCAAAGCGCAGACGGAGTGATAGAGATTTTTATTGTTAGAGGCTTGTTTAGGATCATGCCATGGATGTGGTGTAACAAATTTTAGTTCCATGTTGCTATAGTGGAGATGGAGTTTGACCAACATATATATAAGGGCTATCTCTCTACCTTTCACTAAGATCTTGAGAAAAAAAGATACACACGTGCTCCTCCTCCGCCGCACGCGGGGTACGCATGAATGGTCCGTCAAAATAAGTTCGCATTGAGAGTATGTGCAAGCTCCTCTTTTGCTGTACACAATGAAAGATGAAACATTTGCTTAGGGTGTAAGATTGAGGGATACGAGTGGTCGTGCAGTGGATCAGAGGGGATGTACGCCCTCTGTATCAAAATATAAGACTTTATAGCCTTTTTCTGCACACATGTATTTAGACATGTTTTAGTACAAAATAGTCAAAGCACGTGACAGCTTGACTAACTAGGTAGGTATAGGGAGAAGACTATTTTTGTTGCGATAGAAATGGGAGAGAGGACCGATCCCCGAACACAAACCGAGAGAAGACTCGTGAACATCATATTATATAGAGTATATACTTTTGAGAAAATCCAAATATCCTTCGAGAGTCTGACCTAGATCCATTTTGAAGTGATCGATCAAGATACTAGTACTAACTTTCGAGTTAGTACATGACTACAGGAGATTAAAACTGATGAACAAGTGTGCTCTGATCGATGCATCGTTCTGTGTTGTGCTCAGTTCGATCGGTCATTCGTTCGTGCTCTGTCGAAAGAATCTTATGCGCAAAAATGGCGGCGCGCGTCTGAATTCGTAGGCTGTGTCTCATCTCTCATGCATGCATGGCGACTGGCGCGTGAGAGAGTTAATAGCACCAGCGGTCACACAACTCGTCGTCGATGTGCACTTAAGTCACACTTCTCCAGAATGTGATTATTTGGTCACACAACTCACAAGTGCGTGCACGCAGGTCACTGGCCCCACTTGTCAGTCCGTTTTGGACGGTAAATTTTTAGAAAACCCCCTAGAGTAATATTAATTTTACAAAATGGTCCCCTGGAGGACCATTTTGTAAAATTAGAAGGACCATTTTGTAAAATTAGGAGGACCATTTTGTAAAATTAGGAGGACCATTTTGTAAAATTAGAAGGACCATTTTGTAAAATTAGTGGGCCCAGTGACCTGCGTGCACGCACTTGTCGAGTTGTGTGACCTACGTGCACGCACTTGTGAGTTGTGTGACCAAATAATCACATTCTGGATAAGTGTGACTTAAGTGCACATTGGCGTCGAGTTGTGTGACCGCGGGTGCCATTAACTCCGCGTGAGAGGAGGCTAGGCAGCTTTAACAAAGGAGGAGGAGCCCTTTTCTGTCTTGATCATTGCATGAGCATGCCCTTTATCGCCTCGAAACTCGGCGTCGCGTTTGCAGAGTTTGAACTTGGAGAGAGGCAACTTTTTTTATTCGAAACATGCATGCGATCTGCATGTTGATAAATACTACCCCTGTTTTAATGAATAAGGCGCATGCGCTTTTCAAGACAAATTTTGACCGAAGAATTTGAGCAAAAATATCTTGATTATATTCTACATAATTAGTATCATTGGATTCGTATTAAAAAACACTTTCTAATGATGCTAATTTTATACCTATAATCTTTATATATTTGAAATAATTCTTGGTCAAATAAAAAATACTTAAAACGAGGACGCCTTACTTATTGGAACGGAGGGAGTAAGAAAGGAGAGGTTCAGGTCATAGAAGACCTACATACAACGACCCAAAACAAGAAAAAAGATGGAACGGAAAAGTCTAGACAACCTCGACCAAAAAGAACAAGAAAGGAAAAACTGCAACCAAGGGCACTACGCAACTAAAGATGGAAAGAGGCAACTTAAGCAAGAATTCAACCCATTCCTCCAGTACTCCTCGGAGATTCGGAAATGAAGAATCCTCTTTTTGTGTGGCCAGTTTTGATTCACTTGAACTCAACTGGGAGACCGGTCGGGTCGACTGAAGGAACGAGAAACGGATTTATTTCCTCATCTGAACTTAATTCTGAAAGTTCATCGAGAAGAAATTTCATTACGAATTTGCCGGCTGGTGGTTCAAATTAAAGATAACAAGCACGTTACTAGGAAGACCACACTAGAGCAGAGTAGCTTGAGCTGAGAGGTATGCATGGCCGCATCCCGCATGGGCGACCATCTAGGACGTCCTACAGGTGGGACCATTCACGCATGCATGCAGAAGCTTGCTGAGATGCTTTCTGTATCTCTGTCTCCATCTCGATCCCTCTTTTTGACAAAATAAAGAAACTTGGTATGCATCTTGTGATCGATCTATCGAACTCGGTCTCGGTCTCATGCGTCGTCGCCGTCGGAAAAGGCAACACGTACATCGATCGTTAAGTTCAGCCAAACTCAATTATAGTCTAGCTAGGTTTATATAGGCACACTCACAAAAATGCAAGGCGAAAGAAAGCTCGGGGATGATTGATCGATGGGGGTGCATTGGCCGTATCCATCCATCGTTTGCACATGTAGGATCGACGTCTCAATTCAGTGGAAATTACATCATGCAGCAACAAGTAGGCACCAACAACCCTACCTGCAGCAATCATGCAAAACAAGTCTGGACATGATGAGCTATTACGTACGCATCGGTTTCATTCATAGAGACACCTACCTAGGCATATGAACACGATTAGTCCACAACAAGATCTTATCCGATAATAGTGAAGATTTGATGGTTGTCGCCCGTGATTTTTTCTCATCTTTCTTGTAAGGGTTTTCTAAGTTAAAATCTCATGTCCGTGTTGTATTAATCTTACTTTTCTTCATCGTTTATTGTTTGTCATTTATAACAATCTCAGGTCCCGACCTTATAACCGTGCCCCTGACCAATCACTCCCAAGCTTACACGTCCACGGCCCACGGCCCTCACACACTCGCCACTTAGGGCATCTCCAGCCGTCCCCCCAGGGCCCAAAATAGCGCCGTTTCGGCCTTTTTGCGCCGTTTTTCTACCAGTCGTCCTCCCCCCCCCCAGGAGCCCAAATAGCGCCGTTTTGCGCCGTTTTGGCGCCGGCGCACCCAGCCCAAACCCAGCGCGTCGGGTTGCGCCTGGGGGGGTCGGCGGAAGGGAAAACGCGCCGTGGGCCAGCGCTGTCGGGGAGACAGCGCATTTCCCACCCCCCGCCTCGCCCTTTCCTCTATCCCGCCCCGTCGCCGCCATCTCGCCGCCGGCACCACCCCTCCCCCCTCCGCCGGACGCAAGCAGCTAGGAACCCCACCACCTCGCCCCAAACCACGCCGCCGGCGCCGCCCCTCCCCTCCGCCGTGATCTAGCCGGGAGGAAGGCTCTCGGGAAGGCTCGTGCCCACCTCGCCTGCTAGGTGTTCGGCGGTTTGCCCGCCCAGCCATGGACTCCGATGACGAGGAGCTGCTCGCCGAACTGCTCGACGAGGAAGCCCAGGCCGACATCGACGACGAAGAGCACTTGCTGATCCTGGCGTGCCTCGCCGGCCTGCTCGCGCACGACGCGCGGCCGCGGCGTGGTGGCTCGGCGCCCGGCCGCCGCAAGAGCAAGCCGAGGCAGCGCTACGAAGGGTACTGCATCCTCTACTCCGACTACTTCGCCGATCATCCCATGCAGGACGAGGCCGTGTTTCGGCGCCGCTTCCGGATGAACCGCAAGCTCTTCCTCGACATCATGCATGCCATCCGGGAGTTCGACACCTACTTCAAATGCAAGAAGGATTGCACCGGTACGGTTGGCTTTACCTCAATTCAGAAATGCACGATGGCCATGAGGTTGCTTGCGTATGGTGCTCCCGCTGATTCGCAGGATGATTATCTGCGCATGTCCGAGTCCACTGCCATTGATTGCTTGAACAAGTTCTGCCGGGCAGTGGTGGCAGTGTTTGGGCCAAAATACTTGCGATCACCCAATGCGGAAGACATTGCTCGGATCCTAGCTTGCAACGAAGCAAGAGGCTTTCTTGGGATGCTTGGAAGCATCGACTGCATGCATTGGGCATGGAAGAACTGTCCATTTGAATGGCAGGGGATGTACAAAGGCCACAAAGGAGAGTGCAGTGTGATTCTTGAGGCCGTGGCTACACATGATCTATGGATTTGGCATTCCTTCTTTGGTATGCCAGGAACTCACAACGACATCAATGTGTTGCAGTGCTCGAATGTCTTCGCCAAGCTTGTTGAAGGTCATGCCCCTCCAGTGAACTACAAGATCAATGGGCACCAGTACACAAAGGGCTACTACCTTGCAGATGGCATCTACCCGAAGTGGTCAACATTTGTGAAGAGCATCTCCAACCCTTTGCCAGGAAGCGCGAAATCTTGGTTTTCCAATCGCTAGGAGGCTTGCAAGAAGGATGTTGAGCGGGCATTTGGGGCGCTGCAGTCTCGATTCGCTGTTGTCCGGTACCCAGCCATGACTTGGTCGAAGGCCAACATGTGGGAGGTCATGAACTATTGTGTGATCTTGCACAACATGATCATTGAGAGTGAGCGGGATCATCCGGTGGCTGATGGTGAGCCATACTACCGACAGGGTCCTCTTGCAGATGTAGATCACCAGGTTCCGGCAACATGGGCAGCCTTCCTCGCTATGCGTCAGGAGATTCGAGACCCTGCAGCACATACACAACTGCAGAATGATCTTGTGCAGCACTTGTAAGAGCGCAAAGGCAATGGCAATGCCGACAATGCCAATGCCTAGTTTGATTTGTTCTATTTGCTTGCATTGTTGAACTATTTGTGTGTGGATTTGTATGTTGAACTATTCTTATGTGTGAATTTGTATGTCTAACTATTTTAATTGTGTTGGTCTTTGTTTTTATGCGCGAAAAATGGCCCAAACTCGCCCAAACTCGCCGGCTAGGGGGCGGCCTGGGTTCGGCGACTGGGAATCGGCGCCCCTCAACGCGTGAAATAGCGTCGTTGCCCCCCCAGGCGGGCCAAAATAGCGCCGTTTTTCGGCCTGGGGGGGCCGAACGACTGGAGATGCCCTTATGACGCAACACCCTTGCGTTTGAACCACTAGTTACTTCCCGCCTTTGCTTCCTTCAGTTTATTCTTTCCTGGTACGACAACGTTTCTCGCCAGTTTCCCTACAGAGGCAGGGCACATTGATTGGCTGGCGTTACAAGGACATCTGCAAGGTTTTTCCTCTCCGCAAGGAGGACCACCAAGTTCAGTCGTAACAAGGATTTCAGAGTTAACCGCTCAAGTCATAAGCTTGCTTTACATGAGTGTAGGCGCTGAGCTCTCAAGTTTTTCATGGCTGAGAACTGGAGGGAGCTCTAAACATCATCATATCACTTCTATTTTACTAGTAATCTTGCACGCGCAATGCGCGTCTAAGTTTTATACCCTCCTAAAACTGGTTTGTGGTAATGTCTAATTTATGACTGTATTTTTATCCAAAGTTAAAACATCACCATGATATTTCTTCTGTAAAATTGCTGCATTAGTTTTCACATTCTCCTACCCTCCGATAATATCCAAATTGATTGCCGCTATTATGGCAAATTACTGGCAGTTTCCAAAATAACAACACAGGTATGCAAAGCTGGAGGTTTTAATTCCTCTCAAAATCAGCGGCCCTAATTAATTTTCGGAATTACTCCCTTATTAACTCGGTTGTTGATTTGGCAAGAAAATAAGTGCTCGTTGGATCTAGCGTCAGACTTTCCAAAAGAATGAATGCTGACAATGTGTTTTAGCGGTGACTGGGTCCGTTGGATCTAGCGTTAGACGGTCAAGATCGTTTGGATCCCCACACTCTGTGCCTTTTTATATTAGTGGTGATACGACGCGGTGAGAATCTACTGCCACCGTGGATTTAATAGAAGGAGAAGAACATGTAGTAGTGGAGACTGTTGCATTGGCAAACGGAGCTTGGCTCTGATGGTTGGGTTCCCTGTGGTGGAACCAGCCCACCCAGGTTCAAGTCCTAGACTTGGCATGGGCGTTTGCATTTACCTGGATTTATTCCAGGATTATCCGGCGCTATTCTTTCAGTGGTAGGTGACGTGCCCGTCAACAGCGAGGCGCCTGTGGTGACTTCGTCAACCTCAAGATCTGCCGGCTCAGTCCTTCAGAGGTGCTCATAGGGGTAGGGTGTGCGTGCGTGCGTTCATAGGGGTGAGTGTATGTGCGTATTTGTGAGCGTCTGTGTTGTACTGTGTTCTCAAAAAAAAAAAAAAGGAGACTGTTGCATTGATCAAGTCACAAGAGGAGCAACTCCGGGTGGTAAATACAGTTTGGAGAACTCATATGATGACTCTATCATCTCGAGGGTCCAGTCAAGGAGCAAGAGGAAGAGTCATTGCATTGCTCATTTTTCTGATGACGTAGAAGCAAGAGGAAAAGGCGAGTACTCAGCATAGACTATCAGCAAGCTCCAAGTATTATGAAGAACATGAATGCATAGACTATCAGCACACAATTGACATAAGCTCAGGTGAGGGAAAAGACGAAGATGACATTTCGGTCGTTCACATGGGATTTAAGTTGAAACTCACTTGTTTGAGTTGTGTCTTGGTTACCTCCTTATAGCCTATTAAAGCTTCGTCTTAGTCCTATCAGACTAAGTTTCAATAAAATGTACTGTCTTAAACAAGACACAACTCGAACAAGTGATTAAAATAATATGAATTCGGTGGAGCGAGCGTGAGTAGATATAAGCTTTACTCCGCGAAAACTGTAGGATTGAGATATGAAATACGAGAGTTATGGTGGACAAGGCTTGACGAGGTTTGTCCGTATGGAACTTCCTTCATTAGATGCACAAACTTTCTGTAGAAGTCGATGGCAAACGGTGGAGTTTCTGAACCCTCAGCCAAGATTCGAAATAGAGGAAATAGTGTTTTGGAAATTCGATTTCGAAGGAGGGGAGCGTTTTTTATTCGTGTATAGGTCCGTGGGATTAATCGTCGGACTCCTATAGCTCAAGATATGGAAGATTTAAACAATGTACCTAGTTTTGAAAACAGATTTTGAACCATCGTTCCGTTCGACCAGCACGCATGCGACCGAGAGGGGAGCAAGTTAGCCAGGTGGGCTAGCCCACGAGGGAGAGGGGGCAATGGGCTTTCTTGGGCTGCTGGGCGAGTGCGTGGGGTCAGTAGGTTGGGTCCGGTTCTGCTGGCTTGCTGGACCATGAAAAAAATGAAAACAAACGGGGCAGCTTGAAGCCTTGAAAGGATCCAGTTCGGTCAGGAATAATAAAAAAAAACAATCTGTTTTGGGGTGATTTGATTTCCGAGAGATTAGTCTCGTTTCGCTACCAAGTGATTTGATTTCCACGTAGCCGTGATCGGCAATTAACACAAGTGATCGCCCCCACACACTAGTGCATGCATCACAACATGAGATAATTAATAATCCATCCATTCCAAATTAGATGACTTTCATTTGTCCACATGCGGATGTATCTATATTTATAATATGTCTAGATACATCCGCATGTGAACAAATGAAAGTCATTTAATTTGAAACGGAGGGAGTACTAATCTCCTTGCTACTTAAATTAAGAGCCTTTTTAAGGATTTGCGGTTGGTAGCCCATACCGCAAGAACAAAAAACAATAATGAATATGATGCAGACACCGAATTCACAGCAAACAGTCCAATTTTCACGATTTTATGGAGAATCTTGTTCTCCTTAACCAAGTCATAAACCAATTTTTCATTTGTCAGCACAAAAACAAAAATAATGTGCATATACTCATTCTGCATGCACGCGCCCAAAATACAAAGTTTTAGGCCTCTTCAACAGATTCCAATCCTTGGTAAATTTCATATGGATTGCCTTTTGTTCAAGCAATGGTGCGACCAAAACCATACAGATTGGATTCCTATGCCTCAAATCCATAGGCATTTGAAGATCCCCTCCAACCCCCGTTTTAGACTCCAGTGCGTTGAATGAGACACTTTTCTTTTGTTTTGTTTTTGCCCTCGTTTTATCGAAACATCAATTGCTATGTTTTACAATCCTGTGTTTTACACTCACAAACCTGTGAAATTTCTGTATTTTTCATATTTCTGTGTTTTTCAACCTGTGATCCAAATAGGCCTTTACAAGTTGGAGTACAACTTATTTTTTGAAAAAGAAAAGTTACAATGTTAACCGAGTGGTAGTTTCCTTTGTCGGTGGCCATTTCTTCCAACCTAGTACTCCATGCATCTTGTCAAGCGGCCCTACCTGTTGGACAGATAGGCCACCACGGATTTGCACGACACAAGACGGGAAATCGTGGTCCATCATTTTCGTTCACCCAGCTGCTGAAAACGAGTAAACGACACTCCGATCTTATCACGTGCACGCAGTCGATCCGTCACATAAAATACGGGCAAATAAACGACGCGCATTTTGACTCTTCTTCCTGTGCACACACTGTCCACTCCTACATTTTTTTTAGGGTTTCCTACTTTTTTTTTATGAGTGGGTCACCGTCCACTCCTACTGTAAATTTTTTTGAGGGGTACTGTATATTTTTTTCATTTCAGTCGAACTATTTCGATTTGACGCGGAGCCGCGACATGATTTACTCTTCGCTCGTTCATCTCGTCTTGGATAGTTAATAATTGCTCGTTCCCTTGGTCCGTCATCATTTCGTGCTTTCGTTGTTTCTTCATCAGTAGTCTTTTCTAGTAGGACAAATCTAGCGACGACGACTTCGAATAAACGGAGGATTTTCCCGACTTCATGGAGAATCTTGTTCTTCTTAACCAATTTATATACCCATTTTCCATGGTAAAGAACAAAACGGCAATGTCCATTCAGTAAGTTTACATGCATGCTCTTCTCAACCGAGTTGTAGTTTCATTTGTCGGTGCCATCTCTTCCCACCAGCTCCATGCGTCTCATCGGGCTCCTGTCTTCTTTAACCGGCCCCACCTGTCGGACCCAGAAACGGGAAACCCTCATCCACCATTTTCGCCAGCTGCTGAAAACGATAGGCTCATGACACGTGCACACAGATAAAGGATCAATCGGATAAAATACGGGCAAATATATAAAATAGAAAAGACACCCGTTCTGGGGATCTTCACGTGCACTCCTTTTTTTTTCTGAGTGGGTCACCGTCCACTCACTCCTACTGTAAACACGGCCGACGCGGCGTTGGCGTCATGGGCCGGGGCCCAGCCCGGGAGCTAGCCGTTGGGAGACCTAGAGCCCGTTCCTCACGGCCAGGTGGGGCCGGGCCGCCCATGAAAGCAGCGTCCGTTTGACCCCCGCACCGCCGCGTGTCGGGCCCGCGCCTGGAGGCTGCTGCCGCGTACGTGCGTGGTGCACGCCGCTAGGCTACACGGGAAATCATGCACTCCCGCTGGAGTGTGGGCCCGGGCACTCGATCGTGGCCCTGGACGCGTGGGGTCGAGACTGTGGAGGCAAAGCCAGCACGTGACACCTAGCTTTGTGCACCAAACGCCCACAGTCCACAGATAGTAGTGTAGTTCAATCACACGCAAAAGTGAAATTATTTTGTGCACCAAACGCCTATAGCACACCCTGGGCAAAGGTGAAGTGTTTTGTTTATGTATAATGAGCCACTTATTAAAATTCTCCTTCAGAAAAATGACCTACTAATTAACGTAACTTTTATCGGTGCAGTACCAACAAATCTGATCTATATTCCACAAAAGTAAATATTTTTGTGCACCAAACACCCACAAGACACACACTGGGCAAAAATGAAGTGTTTTGTGTACGTAGAATGAGCTATTAAAATTCCTCAACCAGAACTGGTCCGTAAGTTTTTCCTGTCGCTTTGCTTAGTTAACGAAAAACCAATCGGAGCCTAAGAAAGAATGACCTACTAACTAATCGTGACCTCAACCAGGAAGGGACCGACAAATCTAATATGTTTGGTAACCGTCGAGATCGTTGTTACCATGAGTTGTTTGTTTCGCCCCGTACATTCTTTGTCCGTCTATCTTTTGTTTTTGTCTCTTTTACTGGTCTCGTAACATGTATGCCTTGTCGTGGCGTGCATTTAGTTTGGACGAATGTTACACAACGGCTAATAGTGCAAATCCGTTGGACCCGACGCTCATCGAAGGTCGAGCTAAGGTTTGGCGTCGTGTGTGTCGGACGAATGCATACGTCGAAACACGCCCATGTGACTGTGTCTGTATGTCTCGTCGTGTAGTCGACGTTTCCAAAAAGAGGAGTCTGGCCGAATCTCGTGTTGACGCTTAGCATGCCTTGCCAACGCGAAAAGATTTTCCTTCCGTTAACGGTGCCATATCATTGATGCCGCACGTAGCGACACTGTCTAGATTTTCAAGCACCACGTCTCCACTCGTAGAATGACACGTGGCGCATGTATCTACGATTCGTTGTTCTCCTTCTCTTTATCATGGTTTAATTACATTATGTGGTCTATTCTAGGTTTGACTAATACCCTTCAAGTACACTTATACCTAGTTAATACATTGGTGGTATAGTTAGGGCAAATCATCAACTTTAACAATCACACCACCATCTGGTGTGCCCCTAGCAAATACGGGGCCACAGCTGTTTTGTTCCCATTTTCTTTTTTATTTTCTGTGGGCATACACTGAGCAGCAGTGACGACCCAAACTTTAATGCTCCCCCTTCCGCTCTTGTCCCCTTCTTCTCCCTCCTCCCAATCCACCCCACCCCCGACACTGCTGCCCCGGAGCCGCCGGCCAGCCTCCCACGCGCCCATCGCCGACGCACCATAGCTACTCACTGACCGTGGGCTGGAGGAATAATCAGAGGCGGCGGCGGCGGGAGTAAGGGTGGGGGTAGTGACTGACAGTGCGGTTCTACTGCCGTCAGTACCGCTCCAAGAACCCTAGAGGCGCTGGTGACCGGCCACCACGCCGGGGGTTTCTCGCCGGCCGTTGCTTGCTCGACAGGTTCGTTTTCGACCTCAGTCTCCTCCCCTCTTCTCCTGCCTGGTTCGCATTGGAGCCAGCCGCTGTAGGTGTCCGTCCGTCCATGCTGTGTGAGCTGTACTTCTTGGATCCTATTTATTTCTTGATCCAATGCGGTTGCTGTGAGCTCGAGATTGATTCGATTAGATTGGATTGGACTGAATCCCTTCCCCGGGGCAGCGAGAAAGGAAGGAAGCGGATCGAATCTTTTCCAACCCAGCTAAGGGTAAAGGGGAAAGTTTTGATTTGACGGGGACCGATATTTTGGTTTCCTTTTAACTCCTGCGAATGCGCGATTTGTTTCCTCCTATAAATCCCGGTAGCGATACGGGGTGTTCCTGATCTGGGCTAGCTGTGCGCTGCGCTCCCAGGGGGAGCAGTGTTCGTCGTCTTGGGAGGGGGCAGGTAGTCGGTCGGAGAGCACACGATTTCCTCATCAATAGCCTCGCTCTTTTAATTCGCCTCACATGGAACTTGCGCCTCAGACATGTTCTTCCATTTCCTCCTCTTTTGATGTTTGTTATTAGGGATAATGATTGCTTCATGCTCTGTAGTGTAGACCGGCTTATTGTTGTTGTTGTATTTATGTTGTCATTGTTCAGATAAGTATGGTTTAATGTACGCGCAGCTTTCCTCACATATGCCAATCTCAGCTTGTCTCTTGCTGTGTTCAGTGAGTGTGTGTCATGTTCTGGTAATGATCTCAGCGTGTCTTGTTGGATGTGTTCAGTGAAGTGTGTATGTCATGTTCTGATATTAACCTCAGCTTGTCTTCGTTCATATTAATCTCAGCTTGTCTTTCTTGCTGTGTTCAGTGAAACGTAACAATAACCTTAGCCTACACTGTTGCTGTGTTCAGTCATGTTCTGATATTAATCTCAGTTTGTCTTTGTTACTGTGTTCAGTAAAACCGTTTTACTGAACAATAACCTTAGACTACATCCTTGCTGTGTTCAGTGAAGTGCATGCCATGCTCTGATATTAATCTCACCTTGCCTTTCTTTGCTGTGTTCAATGATGTCCATGCCATGTTCTGATATTAAATCCTAGCTTGTGTTCTTGCTGTGTTCAATGAATTGCTACGTTGCTTACAACATTTCATCTGACGGAATGAATGCCAACCTAATGTTACATTACTGATCCTGGGGCAGGGCTGTAGGCTGCTCAAGAATAGAGATGCCGACAGGCGAAAGCCTACGCGCGGAGCTATCGTCCAAGACGCCACCGTTTGGTCTGAGGCTGTGGATAGTGATCGGCATCAGTATCTGGGTGGTGATCTTCTGCATACTAGGCTTCATGTGCTTCTGGTCCATATATCGGAGGAAGCCGAAGAAGACTTTCGATAAGATCCCGGTATCTCAAATCCCGGATGTGTCGAAGGAGATTGCGGTGGATGAAGTGCGCCAGCATGCTGTTGTTGAGAACTACCAAGTGCAAGAGAGCCATGCGTTGACAGTGAAGGAGAAACCTCATGATAAAGATTCCGGGAAAATGCTGGGGCACTTGGTCAGGACAAAATCAAGTGATGCTGACAATTTGAGCCAATGCAGCTCGGCCTACCAATGTGACAGGGCTGGAAGTGCATATTCTGGTGATGAAGGCAGCTTGGGCAACGCTAGGAGGCAGTACTCTCAATATGCGACCGTCTCTGCATCTCCTCTGGTCGGTCTCCCGGAATTTTCACACCTAGGCTGGGGCCATTGGTTTACTCTGAGAGATCTGGAGCATTCAACGAATCGGTTTTCTAAGGAGAATATCATTGGAGAGGGTGGATATGGGGTAGTTTACCGCGGTCGACTCATAAATGGGACTGATGTTGCCATAAAAAAGCTTCTGAATAACATGTAAGGAGCTCTGAATTAGATTTGATCTTTGAAAGACTAGCACTTTTTTTTGCAAAACTTGAAATAGTATGCTATCATCTGCGTGCTCTCATCATATTGATTGTGTTTTGATATGGCACTACAGGGGCCAGGCAGAAAAGGAGTTCAGGGTTGAAGTTGAGGCTATTGGCCACGTCAGGCATAAAAATCTTGTCCGCCTGCTTGGATATTGCGTTGAGGGAATCCACAGGTCAGTCACCAGCACCAATGGATGGCTAGTTATGCTTATGCTATAATAGCTTTAGATAGGATTGATACCAATTTATACACACTTCCACACTAGACTCGCTTGGTGATTAATTCTTGATGATAAATAAGAACTTCCTGTCCTGTCAATAATTTTGCATCAAGAAACTTTTGAACATTTGTAGCTTGATTCAACTTTATAATAATGTATGTCCCAAAAAACACACAATTTACATATAGAAGTCAACCCTTGTACAGACATGTCTTCTGCATGACATCTCTTTGTTCATAAATATTACTGGTCAGAGTTTATCTAATACAGAATGACCTGCAGCCAAACCGGGCATTATCTCAATTTGTTCGATTTTTCTTTTGGTTCAGTGATTCTTATTATGGACATGATGATGAAGTTTATGGTCTTCTGCGCTATTATAGTTTGCAAATTTTGTTCATAATTGGCAACCCTAATCGATTCTTAATTCTTCCATAATGTATTAAACTATTGCTCATTAAAGACATAAACATCTTTAAATATCTGGACCATGATGACTTTTGGGGTAGAAACACAAAGGAAACCACTTCATGTCTTGGTAGTTCCCTCTTGTTCATTGGTCAGTACAATACTTTCTTCTGTCCTGCTTACAAAGGCCGTAACGGCACCTCAATGCCACCTCTCTTAACTGATGTGATACTGCTAAGGTTACGAACCCTCTTCCAACTAACATTGCTGAACTTGGGAAATGCGGTGACTGGTGGACAATACTACTGAAACAGGGGCCCTTGATAAAAGAAGAGCTCCTGCGTAGTTTCAGAAGTATTTAAATTGCCCAAGAATATCTAGCATATTAAGGTGGAAAATGTGATTTGGTTCAGAAAGATACTTCATTAGAGTCAGGCATTTAATTGGATGAGCACAGCTACTGTAGTATAGCCGCATAGGTGTGCACATGTGTCATCAGAGTCAGGCATTTCTTTCCATAAATACTAGGGCGACAAACTGTTGTACTAAACAGACCCTTGACCCAAATTCAGGCTGCCACCATTCACATAACCTAGTAACCTGTCATGTCTAGCTCGGTATGGCTCTACAGAAAATAAGCAAGCCAAGGCTACTTAAATAGCCATCAAGATAGGAAGTTGCCATTTTTTCGAAAAGGAGGCAAAGCCCCTGACAGCTATTACCTACTAACTAGGTCCCTGGTGTCTTACTTGAGCATGTTTGACAATTTTACAGCCAACCCACTGTAGATATGTGTTAGAAACAAATTTTGATTTTTGCAATCTGTTATTTCAGAGACATAGGAACTGAGCTTAGCTCTTAGCTCAGTTGGTGGAAGGTGTGGGTGTACATCCCCACCATCCAAGATCTGGTTTACTTGCACTTGGATGTGGGTGGATGTTCTTCTTAGTTAATTAAATATGTTAGTTCCTCTCCTCTTAGGTATCCATGTCGCTAAAGAAGTTGAACAATTTAGGATTTCCCTTTGAACAAAACATCCATCAAATTTATGGTAGCAGACTGTTGGACTGAGAATTGTTTGTGTAGTCGAAGCAATATAATTTTGTGTTCCACTTCATGATATATTAAACATACAAGCGCCATGCTCATTGTTGTAACTTTCTGTCTCAGTACATAAGCAGAATTAAGTAATACATAAGCAGTTCAAGTTTCTACAAGACATATGTTGGTTTATGCTTTAACCATCATGTTTCAGCTCTGTGTGCTAATACTGTTATGGTGGATGTACATCGTGTGAATCTATGTACTTCTTATGCATCTTATGGTATATGATTTCTTTCATCTTACACCATATCACTGGACTTATTTATGTCCCAGGATGCTTGTGTATGAGTATGTGAATAACGGAAACTTAGAACAGTGGATCCACGGCGCTATGCGGCAACATGGTGTTCTTACTTGGGAAGCTCGGATGAAAATCGTTCTTGGAATTGCTAAGGCGTAAGAATCGAATCATCCATCTATTTACCCCTTTTGTTTATGCATAGTTTTAGTTGGGCAAGACATTTTCTGAAACTAAACGATACACAGGCTTGCCTATCTACATGAAGCTATAGAACCAAAAGTTGTTCATCGTGATATCAAATCAAGCAACATCCTAATCGACGAGGATTTCAACGGAAAGCTTTCTGATTTTGGATTGGCTAAGCTGTTGGGTGCAGGCAAGAGCCATATCACAACTCGAGTTATGGGAACTTTTGGGTACGTTATTGTGACTTTGTAATTTGTAAATGTTTGATATCATATACAGTAGGGGATTTGAAATGTCGATGAGTTAGTTCTTCATATACTAAATCAGTTAGCTTTATGGGATCACTGTACTTATATTCCATCATCCTTTCAGGTATGTGGCACCTGAATATGCCAACACAGGTCTGTTAAACGAGAAGAGTGATGTCTACAGTTTTGGTGTGCTGCTACTGGAGGCAGTGACTGGGAGGGATCCTGTCGATTATGGTCGGCCAGCTAATGAGGTGAGCATATATTTTACTATCTCAAACGTATCGTGCATGCTCAGGAGTCCATACTAGTGGCCATTATCTTCTAAAAAAACTAGCGGACATTATTTTCACATCAAACATCTGCCAGGGCAAACAATTTGTTTCAGCTGTATGGGTATCACAACTTCCATTTAAACCTAGTCCCATTTCTGCTATTTTTGCTTCTTTTTTTTGTTGTGTTACCATGTCAGCGGAGCTGTGAATGTTAATCAACGATTGCATGGATGTACAACTTCCATTTAAACCTAGTCCCATTTCTGCTATTTTTGCTTCTTTTTTTTGTTGTGTTACCATGTCAGCGGAGCTGTGAATGTTAATCAACGATTGCCTGCAGGTGCATCTGGTGGAGTGGCTCAAGATGATGGTGGGCACGAGAAGGGCCGATGAGGTGGTGGACCGCGACATGGAGGTGAAGCCGACCATCCGGGCTCTCAAGCGTGCCCTCCTGGTGGCGCTAAGGTGTGTCGACCCGGACTCTGAGAAGAGACCCTCCATGGGCCACGTTGTCCGGATGCTCGAGGCAGAAGACGTCCCGTCACGGGAGGTCGGTACCACTCACCCTCCGCTCCTCGAGCACTGCCATACTGTAATATCCTACCTACCATGTCCTGGCTATTCACTGATTCTTCTTTTTTTGTGATCTTACGTTTCAGGACCGGAGGAGCCGGAGGGGCCATGCAGGTGGGAACACGGACACTGAGTCCAAGGCGAGCTCGAGCGAGTTCGAGGTCAGCGGCGGCGACTCAGGCCCTTCCGCGAGGTTCCAGCCCTGAGAAGAACCTTAGACGAGGGTTGTAGCCCAGAACTCGGGTTAGAGATAGCAGCAAGATGAGCGTTTCATTTTGAACTTTAGGCGGTAGAGAGAGCAGTGCTGAACTGCTGATCATCATCACCTGAGACTTGTACTAGTAGTAGTTTCGGTTGGGCCTTCTGCTGGGTGGCCCGTCAGCCTGTACAGATTGTTTTTTTTAATTTTTTGTTTACGATCTCGTGAATGAACAAATAAACCTATTAAGGTTATTATTAGTCCCTTGTTTGGCACTGTTTTCGCGACCATCAGGCTGAAATGGTGATTGCGCAAGACCCAATCCTTGTGAAGCCAGTTTTGTTCAGAGACGTCAAGATCATTTTCATATGAGCTTTGGAGCACTGACTATGTTTTAGATAGGTACCACAGAGAAAATATGTTTTCCTTGAGGCCACTCGAGCATGCTTGTGTTTAGCACCCTATAAGACAAATTACCGATGTGACAATATATTTTAGAAGGAAAATATTAATGTTATATCTTAGCCAACATGCGGTTCTTGCATGATCATGGCCAAAAACATTAATTCTCCAGTAAATTAACATGCAAGTATTTTGATACAATGCTTGAGAACCAAAGTATTTGAGTGGTTGTCTCTTAAATTACACCACTATCTATGGTATGCTGTGACAGTGAGGGTGGATCCTGTATCAAGGGTGAGATTAATGTATGTAAATTCGGATTAGGAAGCCCTTCCAGGTTGATTCACCGGCAGTTTATGTGTCATTGAAAAAAATATTTTGATAAACATGTAAAAGAAACATAAGTGTAATTATGTTAATTTTATTATTCTCCTCCAACGGTCAAAGCCTCACCGGCACCCACCTAAGGGGTAACTAGCGCCCCTGTTCCAACTTCCAACGTAGATGGCAATGGCGCCTCCGACGAAGACAAGACCAAAGTCTCGTCCCCCAAAGCAGTCGCTTGGCGTCGTCGCCTCCACATGTTTGAGTAGTTGTATATTGAAAGTGCATGTGTTGCCCCATGCGTGGTTTTGGTAATTAATGACAATCCTTATGGACTAATGTTTACTTTGAGATATATTTATAGATCATGTCCATGAAAGAGATTGGAGTTCATGTGTTGGACTCTAGAAGATTACATGATGATCAATGCTTTATTCAAGGGTTTATATGAAGAATGGTCATGTGTAGAGTTGAGCATATTGCAAGCATGTCTTGAAGGATTCAAGACATCATCTTTGTGAAGATAGAGAAGATTATGAAGCGCAAGTTCAATATGATCTTTCTCGGAAGATATCTTTTGATTGAAGCTTGTAATGGATACATGAAGACGGAGCTTAGCAAGGCTCTCCCATAATGGTGTATGGGGGAGTATTTGGAGATGTCTTCATCAAGCATGTGCTAGCAAGCGCAATCAAGAAAGGTGGTCCACTTGAAGAGATCAAGATCGTCATCATCTAGCTCAAGTGGAATGCGCAAGGCAAAGGTATGATCTTGATAGGGTTTCTACTTTACCGGTCTCATGGTGTAGTGGGAGACCGGGTTATAGGATAGATGCCGTACTATCAAGAGGGGCTCTCAAGTGAGTAACTTGATCGCATCTTTGTGGAGAGCTCAAACCTTTGCATCTTGGCATATCATCCTTTCTTGGTTCTTATTTGGCTTCTATCCATGTGAGAATTTAGAGCTTGTGTTCATCTCCATACCAAGCTCTAGTTCATCAAAAACGGATTCCATTTGAATATCTTGTGATGTTTTTGATGTTGGAGGTTTTACCGGTTCGTCTTTTGTAGAGAGGTAAAACTCTCCTCTTGTGTTATCCTCCTCACATGATGGACTATGATATGTATATGCATGATCTTGTAGTGCTTGTGATTATCTTCGGAGCAAGTCCAAGATCATTGAAAACGGAGTCCGGATGGAAAACTTGTTGCGTTTTCATGGTTGGAAATATTACCGGTCCTCCTCGAGATAAGGTTCACACCTTCATATGTGTGATATCTCCTCCATATTTGCGGCCCTACCTGTTGGACAGATAGGCCACCACGGATTTGCACGACACAAGACGGGAAATCGTGGTCCATCATTTTCGTTCACCCAGCTGCTGAAAACGAGTAAACGACACTCCGATCTTATCACGTGCACGCAGTCGATCCGTCACATAAAATACGGGCAAATAAACGACGCGCATTTTGACTCTTCTTCCTGTGCACACACTGTCCACTCCTACATTTTTTTTAGGGTTTCCTACTTTTTTTTTATGAGTGGGTCACCGTCCACTCCTACTGTAAATTTTTTTGAGGGGTACTGTATATTTTTTTCATTTCAGTCGAACTATTTCGATTTGACGCGGAGCCGCGACATGATTTACTCTTCGCTCGTTCATCTCGTCTTGGATAGTTAATAATTGCTCGTTCCCTTGGTCCGTCATCATTTCGTGCTTTCGTTGTTTCTTCATCAGTAGTCTTTTCTAGTAGGACAAATCTAGCGACGACGACTTCGAATAAACGGAGGATTTTCCCGACTTCATGGAGAATCTTGTTCT
The DNA here is from genome assembly GCA_947311845.1 of Poa pratensis. Taxonomy (NCBI): domain Eukaryota; kingdom Viridiplantae; phylum Streptophyta; class Magnoliopsida; order Poales; family Poaceae; genus Poa; species Poa pratensis. Next base: position 49,527,356 of record CAMZMU010000067.1, read on the forward strand.
TCTTAACCAATTTATATACCCATTTTCCATGGTAAAGAACAAAACGGCAATGTCCATTCAGTAAGTTTACATGCATGCTCTTCTCAACCGAGTTGTAGTTTCATTTGTCGGTGCCATCTCTTCCCACCAGCTCCATGCGTCTCATCGGGCTCCTGTCTTCTTTAACCGGCCCCACCTGTCGGACCCAGAAACGGGAAACCCTCATCCACCATTTTCGCCAGCTGCTGAAAACGATAGGCTCATGACACGTGCACACAGATAAAGGATCAATCGGATAAAATACGGGCAAATATATAAAATAGAAAAGACACCCGTTCTGGGGATCTTCACGTGCACTCCTTTTTTTTTCTGAGTGGGTCACCGTCCACTCACTCCTACTGTAAACACGGCCGACGCGGCGTTGGCGTCATGGGCCGGGGCCCAGCCCGGGAGCTAGCCGTTGGGAGACCTAGAGCCCGTTCCTCACGGCCAGGTGGGGCCGGGCCGCCCATGAAAGCAGCGTCCGTTTGACCCCCGCACCGCCGCGTGTCGGGCCCGCGCCTGGAGGCTGCTGCCGCGTACGTGCGTGGTGCACGCCGCTAGGCTACACGGGAAATCATGCACTCCCGCTGGAGTGTGGGCCCGGGCACTCGATCGTGGCCCTGGACGCGTGGGGTCGAGACTGTGGAGGCAAAGCCAGCACGTGACACCTAGCTTTGTGCACCAAACGCCCACAGTCCACAGATAGTAGTGTAGTTCAATCACACGCAAAAGTGAAATTATTTTGTGCACCAAACGCCTATAGCACACCCTGGGCAAAGGTGAAGTGTTTTGTTTATGTATAATGAGCCACTTATTAAAATTCTCCTTCAGAAAAATGACCTACTAATTAACGTAACTTTTATAGGTGCAGTACCAACAAATCTGATCTATATTCCACAAAAGTAAATATTTTTGTGCACCAAACACCCACAAGACACACACTGGGCAAAAATGAAGTGTTTTGTGTACGTAGAATGAGCTATTAAAATTCCTCAACCAGAACTGGTCCGTAAGTTTTTCCTGTCGCTTTGCTTAGTTAACGAAAAACCAATCGGAGCCTAAGAAAGAATGACCTACTAACTAATCGTGACCTCAACCAGGAAGGGACCGACAAATCTAATATGTTTGGTAACCGTCGAGATCGTTGTTACCATGAGTTGTTTGTTTCGCCCCGTACATTCTTTGTCCGTCTATCTTTTGTTTTTGTCTCTTTTACTGGTCTCGTAACATGTATGCCTTGTCGTGGCGTGCATTTAGTTTGGACGAATGTTACACAACGGCTAATAGTGCAAATCCGTTGGACCCGACGCTCATCGAAGGTCGAGCTAAGGTTTGGCGTCGTGTGTGTCGGACGAATGCATACGTCGAAACACGCCCATGTGACTGTGTCTGTATGTCTCGTCGTGTAGTCGACGTTTCCAAAAAGAGGAGTCTGGCCGAATCTCGTGTTGACGCTTAGCATGCCTTGCCAACGCGAAAAGATTTTCCTTCCGTTAACGGTGCCATATCATTGATGCCGCACGTAGCGACACTGTCTAGATTTTCAAGCACCACGTCTCCACTCGTAGAATGACACGTGGCGCATGTATCTACGATTCGTTGTTCTCCTTCTCTTTATCATGGTTTAATTACATTATGTGGTCTATTCTAGGTTTGACTAATACCCTTCAAGTACACTTATACCTAGTTAATACATTGGTGGTATAGTTAGGGCAAATCATCAACTTTAACAATCACACCACCATCTGGTGTGCCCCTAGCAAATACGGGGCCACAGCTGTTTTGTTCCCATTTTCTTTTTTATTTTCTGTGGGCATACACTGAGCAGCAGTGACGACCCAAACTTTAATGCTCCCCCTTCCGCTCTTGTCCCCTTCTTCTCCCTCCTCCCAATCCACCCCACCCCCGACACTGCTGCCCCGGAGCCGCCGGCCAGCCTCCCACGCGCCCATCGCCGACGCACCATAGCTACTCACTGACCGTGGGCTGGAGGAATAATCAGAGGCGGCGGCGGCGGGAGTAAGGGTGGGGGTAGTGACTGACAGTGCGGTTCTACTGCCGTCAGTACCGCTCCAAGAACCCTAGAGGCGCTGGTGACCGGCCACCACGCCGGGGGTTTCTCGCCGGCCGTTGCTTGCTCGACAGGTTCGTTTTCGACCTCAGTCTCCTCCCCTCTTCTCCTGCCTGGTTCGCATTGGAGCCAGCCGCTGTAGGTGTCCGTCCGTCCATGCTGTGTGAGCTGTACTTCTTGGATCCTATTTATTTCTTGATCCAATGCGGTTGCTGTGAGCTCGAGATTGATTCGATTAGATTGGATTGGACTGAATCCCTTCCCCGGGGCAGCGAGAAAGGAAGGAAGCGGATCGAATCTTTTCCAACCCAGCTAAGGGTAAAGGGGAAAGTTTTGATTTGACGGGGACCGATATTTTGGTTTCCTTTTAACTCCTGCGAATGCGCGATTTGTTTCCTCCTATAAATCCCGGTAGCGATACGGGGTGTTCCTGATCTGGGCTAGCTGTGCGCTGCGCTCCCAGGGGGAGCAGTGTTCGTCGTCTTGGGAGGGGGCAGGTAGTCGGTCGGAGAGCACACGATTTCCTCATCAATAGCCTCGCTCTTTTAATTCGCCTCACATGGAACTTGCGCCTCAGACATGTTCTTCCATTTCCTCCTCTTTTGATGTTTGTTATTAGGGATAATGATTGCTTCATGCTCTGTAGTGTAGACCGGCTTATTGTTGTTGTTGTATTTATGTTGTCATTGTTCAGATAAGTATGGTTTAATGTACGCGCAGCTTTCCTCACATATGCCAATCTCAGCTTGTCTCTTGCTGTGTTCAGTGAGTGTGTGTCATGTTCTGGTAATGATCTCAGCGTGTCTTGTTGGATGTGTTCAGTGAAGTGTGTATGTCATGTTCTGATATTAACCTCAGCTTGTCTTCGTTCATATTAATCTCAGCTTGTCTTTCTTGCTGTGTTCAGTGAAACGTAACAATAACCTTAGCCTACACTGTTGCTGTGTTCAGTCATGTTCTGATATTAATCTCAGTTTGTCTTTGTTACTGTGTTCAGTAAAACCGTTTTACTGAACAATAACCTTAGACTACATCCTTGCTGTGTTCAGTGAAGTGCATGCCATGCTCTGATATTAATCTCACCTTGCCTTTCTTTGCTGTGTTCAATGATGTCCATGCCATGTTCTGATATTAAATCCTAGCTTGTGTTCTTGCTGTGTTCAATGAATTGCTACGTTGCTTACAACATTTCATCTGACGGAATGAATGCCAACCTAATGTTACATTACTGATCCTGGGGCAGGGCTGTAGGCTGCTCAAGAATAGAGATGCCGACAGGCGAAAGCCTACGCGCGGAGCTATCGTCCAAGACGCCACCGTTTGGTCTGAGGCTGTGGATAGTGATCGGCATCAGTATCTGGGTGGTGATCTTCTGCATACTAGGCTTCATGTGCTTCTGGTCCATATATCGGAGGAAGCCGAAGAAGACTTTCGATAAGATCCCGGTATCTCAAATCCCGGATGTGTCGAAGGAGATTGCGGTGGATGAAGTGCGCCAGCATGCTGTTGTTGAGAACTACCAAGTGCAAGAGAGCCATGCGTTGACAGTGAAGGAGAAACCTCATGATAAAGATTCCGGGAAAATGCTGGGGCACTTGGTCAGGACAAAATCAAGTGATGCTGACAATTTGAGCCAATGCAGCTCGGCCTACCAATGTGACAGGGCTGGAAGTGCATATTCTGGTGATGAAGGCAGCTTGGGCAACGCTAGGAGGCAGTACTCTCAATATGCGACCGTCTCTGCATCTCCTCTGGTCGGTCTCCCGGAATTTTCACACCTAGGCTGGGGCCATTGGTTTACTCTGAGAGATCTGGAGCATTCAACGAATCGGTTTTCTAAGGAGAATATCATTGGAGAGGGTGGATATGGGGTAGTTTACCGCGGTCGACTCATAAATGGGACTGATGTTGCCATAAAAAAGCTTCTGAATAACATGTAAGGAGCTCTGAATTAGATTTGATCTTTGAAAGACTAGCACTTTTTTTTGCAAAACTTGAAATAGTATGCTATCATCTGCGTGCTCTCATCATATTGATTGTGTTTTGATATGGCACTACAGGGGCCAGGCAGAAAAGGAGTTCAGGGTTGAAGTTGAGGCTATTGGCCACGTCAGGCATAAAAATCTTGTCCGCCTGCTTGGATATTGCGTTGAGGGAATCCACAGGTCAGTCACCAGCACCAATGGATGGCTAGTTATGCTTATGCTATAATAGCTTTAGATAGGATTGATACCAATTTATACACACTTCCACACTAGACTCGCTTGGTGATTAATTCTTGATGATAAATAAGAACTTCCTGTCCTGTCAATAATTTTGCATCAAGAAACTTTTGAACATTTGTAGCTTGATTCAACTTTATAATAATGTATGTCCCAAAAAACACACAATTTACATATAGAAGTCAACCCTTGTACAGACATGTCTTCTGCATGACATCTCTTTGTTCATAAATATTACTGGTCAGAGTTTATCTAATACAGAATGACCTGCAGCCAAACCGGGCATTATCTCAATTTGTTCGATTTTTCTTTTGGTTCAGTGATTCTTATTATGGACATGATGATGAAGTTTATGGTCTTCTGCGCTATTATAGTTTGCAAATTTTGTTCATAATTGGCAACCCTAATCGATTCTTAATTCTTCCATAATGTATTAAACTATTGCTCATTAAAGACATAAACATCTTTAAATATCTGGACCATGATGACTTTTGGGGTAGAAACACAAAGGAAACCACTTCATGTCTTGGTAGTTCCCTCTTGTTCATTGGTCAGTACAATACTTTCTTCTGTCCTGCTTACAAAGGCCGTAACGGCACCTCAATGCCACCTCTCTTAACTGATGTGATACTGCTAAGGTTACGAACCCTCTTCCAACTAACATTGCTGAACTTGGGAAATGCGGTGACTGGTGGACAATACTACTGAAACAGGGGCCCTTGATAAAAGAAGAGCTCCTGCGTAGTTTCAGAAGTATTTAAATTGCCCAAGAATATCTAGCATATTAAGGTGGAAAATGTGATTTGGTTCAGAAAGATACTTCATTAGAGTCAGGCATTTAATTGGATGAGCACAGCTACTGTAGTATAGCCGCATAGGTGTGCACATGTGTCATCAGAGTCAGGCATTTCTTTCCATAAATACTAGGGCGACAAACTGTTGTACTAAACAGACCCTTGACCCAAATTCAGGCTGCCACCATTCACATAACCTAGTAACCTGTCATGTCTAGCTCGGTATGGCTCTACAGAAAATAAGCAAGCCAAGGCTACTTAAATAGCCATCAAGATAGGAAGTTGCCATTTTTTCGAAAAGGAGGCAAAGCCCCTGACAGCTATTACCTACTAACTAGGTCCCTGGTGTCTTACTTGAGCATGTTTGACAATTTTACAGCCAACCCACTGTAGATATGTGTTAGAAACAAATTTTGATTTTTGCAATCTGTTATTTCAGAGACATAGGAACTGAGCTTAGCTCTTAGCTCAGTTGGTGGAAGGTGTGGGTGTACATCCCCACCATCCAAGATCTGGTTTACTTGCACTTGGATGTGGGTGGATGTTCTTCTTAGTTAATTAAATATGTTAGTTCCTCTCCTCTTAGGTATCCATGTCGCTAAAGAAGTTGAACAATTTAGGATTTCCCTTTGAACAAAACATCCATCAAATTTATGGTAGCAGACTGTTGGACTGAGAATTGTTTGTGTAGTCGAAGCAATATAATTTTGTGTTCCACTTCATGATATATTAAACATACAAGCGCCATGCTCATTGTTGTAACTTTCTGTCTCAGTACATAAGCAGAATTAAGTAATACATAAGCAGTTCAAGTTTCTACAAGACATATGTTGGTTTATGCTTTAACCATCATGTTTCAGCTCTGTGTGCTAATACTGTTATGGTGGATGTACATCGTGTGAATCTATGTACTTCTTATGCATCTTATGGTATATGATTTCTTTCATCTTACACCATATCACTGGACTTATTTATGTCCCAGGATGCTTGTGTATGAGTATGTGAATAACGGAAACTTAGAACAGTGGATCCACGGCGCTATGCGGCAACATGGTGTTCTTACTTGGGAAGCTCGGATGAAAATCGTTCTTGGAATTGCTAAGGCGTAAGAATCGAATCATCCATCTATTTACCCCTTTTGTTTATGCATAGTTTTAGTTGGGCAAGACATTTTCTGAAACTAAACGATACACAGGCTTGCCTATCTACATGAAGCTATAGAACCAAAAGTTGTTCATCGTGATATCAAATCAAGCAACATCCTAATCGACGAGGATTTCAACGGAAAGCTTTCTGATTTTGGATTGGCTAAGCTGTTGGGTGCAGGCAAGAGCCATATCACAACTCGAGTTATGGGAACTTTTGGGTACGTTATTGTGACTTTGTAATTTGTAAATGTTTGATATCATATACAGTAGGGGATTTGAAATGTCGATGAGTTAGTTCTTCATATACTAAATCAGTTAGCTTTATGGGATCACTGTACTTATATTCCATCATCCTTTCAGGTATGTGGCACCTGAATATGCCAACACAGGTCTGTTAAACGAGAAGAGTGATGTCTACAGTTTTGGTGTGCTGCTACTGGAGGCAGTGACTGGGAGGGATCCTGTCGATTATGGTCGGCCAGCTAATGAGGTGAGCATATATTTTACTATCTCAAACGTATCGTGCATGCTCAGGAGTCCATACTAGTGGCCATTATCTTCTAAAAAAACTAGCGGACATTATTTTCACATCAAACATCTGCCAGGGCAAACAATTTGTTTCAGCTGTATGGGTATCACAACTTCCATTTAAACCTAGTCCCATTTCTGCTATTTTTGCTTCTTTTTTTTGTTGTGTTACCATGTCAGCGGAGCTGTGAATGTTAATCAACGATTGCATGGATGTACAACTTCCATTTAAACCTAGTCCCATTTCTGCTATTTTTGCTTCTTTTTTTTGTTGTGTTACCATGTCAGCGGAGCTGTGAATGTTAATCAACGATTGCCTGCAGGTGCATCTGGTGGAGTGGCTCAAGATGATGGTGGGCACGAGAAGGGCCGATGAGGTGGTGGACCGCGACATGGAGGTGAAGCCGACCATCCGGGCTCTCAAGCGTGCCCTCCTGGTGGCGCTAAGGTGTGTCGACCCGGACTCTGAGAAGAGACCCTCCATGGGCCACGTTGTCCGGATGCTCGAGGCAGAAGACGTCCCGTCACGGGAGGTCGGTACCACTCACCCTCCGCTCCTCGAGCACTGCCATACTGTAATATCCTACCTACCATGTCCTGGCTATTCACTGATTCTTCTTTTTTTGTGATCTTACGTTTCAGGACCGGAGGAGCCGGAGGGGCCATGCAGGTGGGAACACGGACACTGAGTCCAAGGCGAGCTCGAGCGAGTTCGAGGTCAGCGGCGGCGACTCAGGCCCTTCCGCGAGGTTCCAGCCCTGAGAAGAACCTTAGACGAGGGTTGTAGCCCAGAACTCGGGTTAGAGATAGCAGCAAGATGAGCGTTTCATTTTGAACTTTAGGCGGTAGAGAGAGCAGTGCTGAACTGCTGATCATCATCACCTGAGACTTGTACTAGTAGTAGTTTCGGTTGGGCCTTCTGCTGGGTGGCCCGTCAGCCTGTACAGATTGTTTTTTTTAATTTTTTGTTTACGATCTCTTGAATGAACAAATAAACCTATTAAGGTTATTATTAGTCCCTTGTTTGGCACTGTTTTCGCGACCATCAGGCTGAAATGGTGATTGCGCAAGACCCAATCCTTGTGAAGCCAGTTTTGTTCAGAGACGTCAAGATCATTTTCATATGAGCTTTGGAGCACTGACTATGTTTTAGATAGGTACCACAGAGAAAATATGTTTTCCTTGAGGCCACTCGAGCATGCTTGTGTTTAGCACCCTATAAGACAAATTACCGATGTGACAATATATTTTAGAAGGAAAATATTAATGTTATATCTTAGCCAACATGCGGTTCTTGCATGATCATGGCCAAAAACATTAATTCTCCAGTAAATTAACATGCAAGTATTTTGATACAATGCTTGAGAACCAAAGTATTTGAGTGGTTGTCTCTTAAATTACACCACTATCTATGGTATGCTGTGACAGTGAGGGTGGATCCTGTATCAAGGGTGAGATTAATGTATGTAAATTCGGATTAGGAAGCCCTTCCAGGTTGATTCACCGGCAGTTTATGTGTCATTGAAAAAAATATTTTGATAAACATGTAAAAGAAACATAAGTGTAATTATGTTAATTTTATTATTCTCCTCCAACGGTCAAAGCCTCACCGGCACCCACCTAAGGGGTAACTAGCGCCCCTGTTCCAACTTCCAACGTAGATGGCAATGGCGCCTCCGACGAAGACAAGACCAAAGTCTCGTCCCCCAAAGCAGTCGCTTGGCGTCGTCGCCTCCACATGTTTGAGTAGTTGTATATTGAAAGTGCATGTGTTGCCCCATGCGTGGTTTTGGTAATTAATGACAATCCTTATGGACTAATGTTTACTTTGAGATATATTTATAGATCATGTCCATGAAAGAGATTGGAGTTCATGTGTTGGACTCTAGAAGATTACATGATGATCAATGCTTTATTCAAGGGTTTATATGAAGAATGGTCATGTGTAGAGTTGAGCATATTGCAAGCATGTCTTGAAGGATTCAAGACATCATCTTTGTGAAGATAGAGAAGATTATGAAGCGCAAGTTCAATATGATCTTTCTCGGAAGATATCTTTTGATTGAAGCTTGTAATGGATACATGAAGACGGAGCTTAGCAAGGCTCTCCCATAATGGTGTATGGGGGAGTATTTGGAGATGTCTTCATCAAGCATGTGCTAGCAAGCGCAATCAAGAAAGGTGGTCCACTTGAAGAGATCAAGATCGTCATCATCTAGCTCAAGTGGAATGCGCAAGGCAAAGGTATGATCTTGATAGGGTTTCTACTTTACCGTCTCATGGTGTAGTGGGAGACCGGGTTATAGGATAGATGCCGTACTATCAAGAGGGGCTCTCAAGTGAGTAACTTGATCGCATCTTTGTGGAGAGCTCAAACCTTTGCATCTTGGCATATCATCCTTTCTTGGTTCTTATTTGGCTTCTATCCATGTGAGAATTTAGAGCTTGTGTTCATCTCCATACCAAGCTCTAGTTCATCAAAAACGGATTCCATTTGAATATCTTGTGATGTTTTTGATGTTGGAGGTTTTACCGGTTCGTCTTTTGTAGAGAGGTAAAACTCTCCTCTTGTGTTATCCTCCTCACATGATGGACTATGATATGTATATGCATGATCTTGTAGTGCTTGTGATTATCTTCGGAGCAAGTCCAAGATCATTGAAAACGGAGTCCGGATGGAAAACTTGTTGCGTTTTCATGGTTGGAAATATTACCGGTCCTCCTCGAGATAAGGTTCACACCTTCATATGTGTGATATCTCCTCCATATTTGCGGCCCTACCTGTTGGACAGATAGGCCACCACGGATTTGCACGACACAAGACGGGAAATCGTGGTCCATCATTTTCGTTCACCCAGCTGCTGAAAACGAGTAAACGACACTCCGATCTTATCACGTGCACGCAGTCGATCCGTCACATAAAATACGGGCAAATAAACGACGCGCATTTTGACTCTTCTTCCTGTGCACACACTGTCCACTCCTACATTTTTTTAGGGTTTCCTACTTTTTTTTTATGAGTGGGTCACCGTCCACTCCTACTGTAAATTTTTTTGAGGGGTACTGTATATTTTTTTCATTTCAGTCGAACTATTTCGATTTGACGCGGAGCCGCGACATGATTTACTCTTCGCTCGTTCATCTCGTCTTGGATAGTTAATAATTGCTCGTTCCCTTGGTCCGTCATCATTTCGTGCTTTCGTTGTTTCTTCATCAGTAGTCTTTTCTAGTAGGACAAATCTAGCGACGACGACTTCGAATAAACGGAGGATTTTCCCGACTTCATGGAGAATCTTGTTCTTCTTAACCAATTTATATACCCATTTTCCATGGTAAAGAACAAAACGGCAATGTCCATTCAGTAAGTTTACATGCATGCTCTTCTCAACCGAGTTGTAGTTTCATTTGTCGGTGCCATCTCTTCCCACCAGCTCCATGCGTCTCATCGGGCTCCTGTCTTCTTTAACCGGCCCCACCTGTCGGACCCAGAAACGGGAAACCCTCATCCACCATTTTCGCCAGCTGCTGAAAACGATAGGCTCATGACACGTGCACACAGATAAAGGATCAATCGGATAAAATACGGGCAAATATATAAAATAGAAAAGACACCCGTTCTGGGGATCTTCACGTGCACTCCTTTTTTTTTCTGAGTGGGTCACCGTCCACTCACTCCTACTGTAAACACGGCCGACGCGGCGTTGGCGTCATGGGCCGGGGCCCAGCCCGGGAGCTAGCCGTTGGGAGACCTAGAGCCCGTTCCTCACGGCCAGGTGGGGCCGGGCCGCCCATGAAAGCAGCGTCCGTTTGACCCCCGCACCGCCGCGTGTCGGGCCCGCGCCTGGAGGCTGCTGCCGCGTACGTGCGTGGTGCACGCCGCTAGGCTACACGGGAAATCATGCACTCCCGCTGGAGTGTGGGCCCGGGCACTCGATCGTGGCCCTGGACGCGTGGGGTCGAGACTGTGGAGGCAAAGCCAGCACGTGACACCTAGCTTTGTGCACCAAACGCCCACAGTCCACAGATAGTAGTGTAGTTCAATCACACGCAAAAGTGAAATTATTTTGTGCACCAAACGCCTATAGCACACCCTGGGCAAAGGTGAAGTGTTTTGTTTATGTATAATGAGCCACTTATTAAAATTCTCCTTCAGAAAAATGACCTACTAATTAACGTAACTTTTATAGGTGCAGTACCAACAAATCTGATCTATATTCCACAAAAGTAAATATTTTTGTGCACCAAACACCCACAAGACACACACTGGGCAAAAATGAAGTGTTTTGTGTACGTATAATGAGCCGCTTTTTGTAGGCAAGCATTTGTCGTTACCTTTCCAACGCCGTTGGTTTCATCTCATTTGGAGTTCATATGAGAAAGTTATTGCATTTCAGGATAACTGCTTTCAGGCCGGAGTTTCCGGTCTTCTGGACCGGAGTATCCGGTCCTTGGGTTTCCCTGTCGAAGTTTTTGATGTTCAGCTCCTGGCCTTGGCCGGAGTATCAGGCCCTTGGGCCGGAGTCTCCGCCCGTGGTCCGGAGTTTCCGGCCTCTATGGCCGGAATCTTTTTGTAGGCAAGCATTTGTCGTTACCTTTCCAATGCCGTTGGTTTCATCTGATTTGGAGTTCATATGAGAAAGTTATTGCATTTCAGGATTTGCAGCTTCACTGCTGTCTGGCCGGAGTCTCCGGTCTTCTGGACCAGAGTATCCGGTCCCTGGGTTTCCCTGTCGAAGTTGTTGGTGTTCAGCTCCTGGCCTAGGCCGGAGTTTCCGGCCCTTGGGCCGGAGTATCCGCCCCTGGTCCGGAGTATCCGGCCTCTGTGGCCGGAATCTTTGCCCAGCTGCTCCGTGACTTTAGCTGCTCAGCCCCTGGTGGGGGCCGGAGTTTCCGGCCCCTGTAGGCCGGAGTTTCCGCCCCATGGCCGGAGTTTCCGGTCACTTGCACCGGAAACTCCGGTGTGAAACTGTGCAACGGCTATATTTTTCTCCAGCCACTTAGCTCTGCCCAGCACGATTTACATTCTCTCTCCTCCATTGTTGCAAGCTCAAAACACCAAGTTCTCCCAATTCCTCCACCCAAACTCGTTGATCTTTGGAGGATTGAAGGAGAAGACCTAGATCTACATTTCCACCGAGTCGTTTCTCCTCTATGTGAGTGGAACCCTTTCGATCTAGTTCTTGAAGTTCCATTTGTTGTGTTCTTCTTTGTTCTTCCTCTCTTCTCCCCCCACAAGCATTTGTTGCATTTGGTGGGATTTGGGAGTGAAGGACTTGAGCACTTCTTGTGTTATTGCCTTTGCTTTTGTGCATAGGTTTGCCTTTGCTTTTGTGCATAGGTTTGCTCTCTCCACGAGGATTCGTGGAAGTGAAGATTGTGAGTTCGTTACTCTTGGGTCGTTGGACCCTAGACGGTGTTCTAGTGACCTTTTGTGGTCAACGCCTTTTGTGGCGAGTGGCGCCTTTTGTGGCGGTGCGAGGCCTTTTGTGGCCGCTTGGGAGCTCCCGATCCTTTTGTGGGTTGTGCCTCAAGTTTGTTGTAAGGGACTCGATTTCCGCCCAAAAGGAAATCAATAGTGGAAGGTGAACCGAGTTTTTGGGCGAGGTTTATCGGAGAATAGGGTGAAGCCTTTTGTGGCATCTTGAGTTTGATACTCACACCCCTCCAACGAGACGTACTCCCCTAAAAAGGAGGAACTCGGGAATACATCGTCGTCTCCACGTGCCTCGGTTATTTCTATACCCGAGCTCTTTACTTATGCACTTTACATTGTGATAGCCTTCGAGCTTGAAGTATCATATCTTGCTAGCACCTTGTTAGTTATCTTGCTTAGCATAAGTTGTTGGTGCACATAGGTGAGCCTAGTTTATTAAGGTTGTTGGCTTGTTAATTTAAACACCTAGTTTTATTCCGCAATTAGCAAGCCTAAACCGGAAAAGTTTTTAAACGCCTATTCACCCCCCCTCTAGGCGACATCCTTGTCCTTTCATATATGAAGCCGGCGGCCAGGATCGAAGGAGGATGGAAGGGCCTCGACATCCATGTGAAAAGAAATAGTACTTTACTCTGTTTAATATTTTCCCTGGCGGCCCTAACTAACTACTTCGTTGCTCGATCAGTTCTAGCTGTGGAGCTTCCCTACGGACAAGGGGGGCCATGCCCCCCCCTCCGTACTCCAAAAAAATCCTTAAAAGGTCAAATTTCAAAGATTACTCAGTGTAAGCATGATGAGTGTTGGTGGCCCCGTCAACAATCTCCATCAAGCTGCACCACTAATTTACCCCAACACTGTAAATGTTTATCAGATCGTATTCATATGAATCAATGAACAATGCAACTGTGGTAAGGGAACATAAAAAATACCCAGTGCTCATGACGTCTGCATGCACATTGTATTCCAACAAGGATGAGAGCGCTTCAAATTCCAACAAGGATGAGAGCGCTTCAAATTCCAACAAGATGACGGCAACCGAAGTGAGAGCCCTATAATGATGTTCCATCACCCATGGTTTTCTATTTTGTTCGTTTTTTAACTTCTATTTGGATCTCAGTGCTGGGCAAATCAAAACCCACAGTGGGAGTAAATAACATGGTAACATAGATGCCACCTAGGCCAAAAATATGACGTGACCGTCATGTAAAGAGGAGAGAGAGCATTAGAGTAACATAGCTAGTTACCATCACATAACGCTTCCCAGTGAAATATAAGTGTACAAAGTAATAAATACAATCTTCTATATTATCAGACAAATGTTACTTCCCACTATGAAGGTAGTAATATTACTAGTAACATCAGCATGTTACTCTACTAACTTACTCCCCACTGTGAGCAGTCTTACAGCGAGTTCCCAACGATGATGAGGAAGGGCAACACCGGGGCGACAGGGAGGCGGACCATGAGGAACATCTTGCAACTGAACCTCGACATCTTGAATCCCAGCAACAACTAACTCAACTATGGGTTTGAAAAAGAGTGAAACGCACCGGAGGTCATCAAGTTGCACGAAAATGAAGGATTGGTCACCAACTTGAAAAAGCTCAAAACGGGGTCACGAAGTTGTGGCTTAGCGTCTTTTGGTCATTCAACCATTATTTATTTATGTTTAATTGCATATCTCAAGTTCTGTTTGTCACAAAAATACAAACTAAAATTCTACAGATATCTACCGATGTGTAGAAGACAACACAATTTGATTTGGATTAATTGGAGTTACCAAACTCCCTACATAATTGTTTTAATCCAGTAGCTTAATAATCAAGTTTTAGTTACAAATCAAGTTCTGTCGATCCAAAAATTAAATCCTTTTAGGGGTGACTAACCATGACCAAATGTGATCTAACAAAATTGGTCCTAATTCATTTGGGTTAACCAATAAATATCTATAATTGTTTTAGTGCAGAAGGGTGTTCTAACTTCTACTTTATGCTAAACAATTATCATTGCATAATTAATTCTACCAAAATTAGGGAAGCTAATAGATCACAGTACCAAGCTAACAAAATTGGTTTGGAATTATTTGGCTTAACAGAGTATCAGAAAAAAAAACAAGTTTATATTTTAAACCTTCTGTGGTATTTTTAATAATGCATTTTTATTATTTATCTAAATGAAATGAAACCACTTGGGTTGGTTAAACAATTTCATAAGCTTTCCAGAACATTTGGATTTGTAAATCTCTAGATATTGAATTTCCAAGTTGATGTCAGTACGGAATGACCAAAAGACGCTAAGCCACAACTTCGTGACCCCGTTTTGAGCTTTTTCAAGTTGGTGACCAATCCTTCATTTTTGTGCAACTTGATGACCTCCGGTGCGTTTCACTCTTTGAAAAAATGCCGTACCATTTTCTTGGGAAGTTTTTGCGTGCCTGATCAGATCGACTAAATCTAAGATGCAGATGGATTTTCCTAGTACTACGTGGGGAGTGAAATGACATACTGTATTCATTGTAACCAAAAACCTTAGACGATGGAGGTATTCCTGTCGTAGCAGGTGATTTGCACATTTTTTTTTTTTGACTGTAGGTTTGCACATTGTTTGTTGGGGGCTGGGATTATTGTTAACTGGATCTCAAATTCAGTTCGGCGCTGAATTCTAGCCAACGAATTCCTCACGCTCTCGTCAGCCCGTGCGTGCGTGCCAGCATGCATGTCCCCTGATTATACTTTTCCCTTCTCCATCAGGCTAATCTAGCAATTTGTCGCGTTGTTTATTTCATCGTTCAGGATGAGAGATGGCCTCAAGTTTATCTATACTCGTAAGTGAGAAGAAATAAGTACTCACTCCATTCATGGTAAAACCTTTTAACTACTGTATTTTATTATTGACTACATACATATTAAAAATGAGTGACTATACATACTAAATATATCTAGATACATACGAATTAAGAAAAATCTAAAAGTTCTTACCGGACGGAGGGAGTAACAAGAGCTATTAACGCCGACCAGAGCATTGGTGATCCTCTTTTAGGCTGGAGCAAATGAATGGAATGCACTGATTAGAATTAACAGCCTTTTGTTTTGTATACTTGCAGCCTGCGGCCAAGCCATATATGCGTGAAATGCTTTTCTCGTTCAGGTGGCTAGGTTCTTTCAAATGTGCCGCCCAAAGATTTAAATACATCTTCTGTCGCGGTTGGCGCATTCCGTCCCCGTACGCGACCATCGGTAGAATGGAACTGCTGCATTGACCGATCGAGCCATGGAGGAGCCATAGCTTGAAAGCGGGTGCTCATAATCGAAATTACCTCAACTACCCGTGAAAAAAAAAGACCTCAACTTTTTTTTGAGTGGATAAAAGTGACCTCAACTACTACTCCCTCCGTCCCAAAATAATTGTCTTATATTTGTCAAAAAGTAGATGTATCTAGACATGAAACAAGTATAGATACATTCACTTTTGTACAACTTTGAGACACTTATTTTGGGACGGAGGGAGTAGTTGATTTTTTTAGAGGAGTGAACTCATCCGTCGCCCGAACGTGAATATTGGGCCGTACGTTAAGGGCCTAGGTCTCTCTCTGCGGTCACGAGGTGAAGAGGCATCGGTCCAGCAAACATCGACGGCCCATTAGCGAGCCCGGAAATATCTCATCCGTCTCGCCTAAACCTCGCACAGTTTCTCTCTCAGAAGAGAATTCCCCTTTCGAGCCTCTCGCCATGGCCGCAGCCGCCGCCGCCATCCACCGCGCCGCCGGCCCGCTCCGCTCCCTGGCCTTCTCCACCTCCAGGTCCCGCTCCCTCCTCCACCTCCTCTCCCCCGCCCGCGCCATCTCCTCGTCGCCCGCGACCTTCGCCTACAACCCTTCCGCCGCTGCCGCCGCCGTCCCCAGCCACGCCCACCAGCACCAGCCCCAGCAGCAGTGGGGGCCCCCGCCTCCCCAAGGACAGTGGTCGCCTCAGGGCCACCCGCCTCCCCCGCCGCCGAACAACTACCAGGCGCATCCCCCGCCGCCGAGGAACAACTACCAGCACCAGCAGGCGCCTCCTCCCCCGGCGAACAACTACCCATACCCGCCGCGCCAGGAGCCTCCCGCGCCGGCGAACAACTACCCATACCAGCCGCGCCAGGAGCCTCTCCCGCCGCCGAGGAACAACTACCAGCCCCAGCAGCAGCAAGCGCCTCCGCCGCAGGCGAACAACTACCCCTACCAGCCGCGCCAGGAGCCTCCGCCGCCGCCGAGGAACAACTACCAGCCGCAGCAGCAGGGGCCTCCCGCGCCGCGCCACAGCTATGGCCCGGCTCCTCCCGCTCCGCCCCAGCAGGCGCCGCCGCCACCGCCCGTGGCGGGGCCGGAGGATCTGATCAAGCTGTGCAAGGAGGGGCGGGTGAAGGAGGCGGTGGAGCTGCTCGACAAGGGGGCGCGCGCCGACGCGCCATCCTTCTACGCGCTCGCCGCCGCCTGCTCCACGCCCAAGCTGCTCGAGGAGCTCCGCAAGGTGCACGACTTCCTCCTCCGCTCGCCCTTCCGCGCGGACCTCCAGGTCAACAACAAGGTGCTGGAGATGTACGGCCGGTGCGAGAACATGACGCACGCCCGCAGGACGTTCGACCATATGCCCGACCGGGACATGGCCTCCTGGCACATCATGATCGACGGCTACGCGGCCAACGGGCTCGGCGACGCCGCGCTGCAGCTCTTTGAGGAGATGAAGCGCTGCGGCATCGCGCCGACCGCCGACACGTTCTTGCTGGTGCTCAACGCGTGTGCCAACTCGGAGGCCATCGAGGAGGCCTTCCTCTACCTCGACGCCATGTCCAGGGACCACGGCATCGAACCCAGCGTGGAACACTACGTCGGGATCATCGAAGTCCTGGGCAAGTCGGGCCATCTCAACGAGGCCGTGGAGTACATCGAGAAGCTGCCCTTCGAGCCCACCGCCATGGTGTGGGAGTCACTCCTGAACCTGGCGCGCATGAACGGCGACGTCGACCTCGAGGACCGGGCAGAGGAGCTTCTGGTCTCGCTTGACCCGTCCAAACTCAATCCTAAGAAGCTCCCAACCCCTCCTCCGAAGCGCCGCCTCGGGATCAACATGCTCGACGGGAGGAACAAGCTGGGGGAGTACAGGCTGCCGCCCAAGATCGAGAAGAAGGTGGTGACCGAGCAACGCTACGTCCCGGACACGAGGTACGTGCTGCACGACATCGACCAGGAGGCCAAGGAGCAGGCCCTGCTGTACCACAGTGAGAGGCTGGCGATCGCCTACGGCCTGATCAGCACCCCCGCCAGGACCCCGCTCCGTATCATCAAGAACCTCAGGATATGCGGGGACTGCCACAACGCCATCAAGATCATGTCTAGGATCGTCGGGCGAGAGCTCATCGTGAGGGACAACAAGCGCTTCCACCATTTCAAGGAAGGGAAGTGCTCTTGCGGCGACTACTGGTGAACACAGGTTCCATGCAACTGGATCCTGTTATCTGATCGAATGTGGTGTGTCATCGAACTCTCGTGCTCGTTAGTGTTGCGGCTGTCCTATATGAATATATATGCCGACAGCCAGACATGATTTTAGCGCATAAGCAATATCAGGATATCTGTCGGTACCGGTAGCAATAGTCCTCTCCCTTCTTATAGCCTAAGGTCAATTCTAGCCACTATCTCTTTATATGCACTGCAAAAACTATCGCTTCTTGTTGCACAAATGAATCAACTATATTCCTTGGTATGAATCATGTGCTTAGTATGGGCTCTCTCATTGCCGGTGGGCGATTAGCCGATGACCGCATGATTGTAAGATGTTCTTTTGTTGCTCTCTCTTTTGGATTAATAAGTAAACCAAAACGAGTCTTGTATATCCATGTTGCTTTGCACTATATATTTTGGATCAGTCTATGCTGTTGGACTATATCATTTTTGTTGCATCCACTCCCAGCAGTGCTTTATCCTCTCTAGAGCTCTACTATATCTCGGATCAGTATGCGCTGAAGAACTCATAGAGCTAGTTTTCAGCACAAGAGTTGAAATGAGGTTCAGCCCCTGGGTATTGAGGTGTTTGTCCTGTCATGTTGCTTTGTAATTGGTTGCCAGATTGTTTTTTCCTTTGTTCGACAGATCGTTTTTAGTGCAAGCTTTACTGCGGCACAATGAGATGTTTGGTGCTGATGAAGTAAAACGAATTCCTTCTTGGAACTAACGAGCAGTAAAAATCTTCATGTGAAACAAAATGTATAGTTCATTGTAATTGTTGGAGCAGAATCCAGATAAAAATCGGCCTAGAAGCCACCTGATCTCTTTTTAATCTATTCCTTTCGTAAATGGTACTCCATTTCTTAAACTGTCGTTTATTTGGCAATCTTCTTGAGTTCTTGAGGCCTTTCTTTGTGAATAGTCCATTTCTAACTTACGCAAAGTGGCTTTCTGAACAAAGAGTTTGCTTGAGAATTACACCGCATTGTTGTTCCTGGTGTTGATGTTTTCTGTATGAAGTCACAGGCCAGAACGTGCCTTCATACAGACTCGGGCTCAACAGTCATACCTTTTCACGTACAATGCATGAAGACTTGAGCTCAACAATCATACTTCACGAAGAACGCATACAGAAGCAAGCTCAACAGACACAAGACCAAGCAACACCTGTTGTACATCATGATGTATTGTATACTGTATGAGAGTTATCTTAACACAACACCTGCTGTTACCTGTACATATTGGCCTAGGGTTCCGTTAGAGTACACACAAGCTATCCCTAACGGGAGTGTGTAACACTTAAGCTTCATAGCACAGTTAGCATCATAGTATCAGCACACAACAGGGCCGGCAGTTTACATAACACGAGTCAACAGAAGCTCATCGACATGAATGCAGATGGGAATTGCCGATATCCAGATCACAGCAATGTAAGATCAGTCGGCATGGACGAGCAACGGTCCGAGTCCGTTTTCAGATTCAGATTCGTTCGGGCAAAGCAAAACCTAGAGATGAAAATAGAAAACATATCTCAAACAAATGAAGAGTTCATAATTTTCAAATGAACGAATATCATCATCAGGTTCGAAACAGCACATATGGTCGAAAGAAAAAAGATTTGCTGAAACTAAGCATACTGAGAGATACACCACCTCAACTCAACATGCGACACGCTAACATGGTTTTTAGGAGTTGGGACAGCCGAGTAAAACGTTGACCGGACCATCTCAATCACATGATATAAATAATTGACATACAAGACTTCAGAAGCATTAACAAGTTGCTCTAGGGAATATAGCTAACATTATACCGCTTTCATCGGCGTCCTGGGGCTCGAAGGAATGCCGCCAAACCTGCCGACCAGGTACTTGAAACAAGGGACGAATATGGTGTACAGCACAATCAGCACAACCGTGCAGCAACCAGCCAACCAAGCATCTGTATATTCAACAATGGCAACATGTCATGGCAGTGTTTTGCGAGGAAGACAACACGGTGCTCTTTTCCGATTAAGAGATATAAACGTGATGGTTGAAGCTTTTTACTAACCGCATGAACGATGCTCAGTAGCACATCCTTTGAGGCATGGCCAGTGATGACCATCTTGAATGCATCAGATGTCAAGGGGAAGTTTGCGGAGCCCGTGAGTGCTTCTCCCAAACGTAAGAAAGGAATGATCAAGCTGAGGAAAATGTAATCAGGAAACAACACTGCCAAACACATATAAACTAGATAGGGAGGGATCTGGTAAAATGAACTTTGCTGGTAGCCTAGATAAACTAAAACATGATTTCTTATAGCCTACGTTCTTGCTCTAAGTACAAAAGACATACATCTGGCGAAACTGCGCTAAATCCGTGATAAATGGGAGACAAAAAATTCAATTTAAAAAAAGGTTTAGCAGAGGGGTGCACGTTTTCCTAACTATATGTAATATATCACAATGCAGGCGTAAATCCAAACTAAAGGAATGCATTACTCCACTGAATAACCTCGTAAAGCATTAAACTAGTCATGAAAAGGATATCAGTTGTTCAAGACCATTACACTGGCAACTAGCGTGAGAGCACGTATTAGCATCAGCCCGACATTTTGGTCAAGCAGCACAATGATTTGGGGCATCAGCACTCTAACATCTAACATGGAGAATAAAAGTGCTACTTCTACGAATAAGAAACCTGAGATTGCCAAACTCAAAAGGAAGTAATTGAGCACATGAATCTGCCCTGTTACGAGCACAGCTTGAGCTATGTGGAGTCTTGTACATACTTGCTTTTATAATTAAGCACAGGAAGACATATTGGCCTTATGTGGTTAACTGCAAAAATAAAAGTACACTAGGAACTCCCGAGTTTGGGTAATATTTAAGTGAAACAGCATAGTTTAGTGGCACAGAGCTAAAGTTTGTATCTTTTCGGTGCACGCTACAGCGTACAGAACCAAGTATCACCACAAATAAAGTTTGACATATGTCTATGTGATCATCTTGTAAGGGAATTAGATAATAGAGTTTGATTTACTGTGTGTTCACCTTAGCTCGAGAGGAGTAGCAGCTAAATTCAGAACCATAAGAGTGACAGCGTTGCAGCGAGCCCCCAACGCGGCAACAGCGATACCTCCGATAATAACAGTGGTCCCTGCAATCACGAAAGGTCAGTCACATCGAGTTGCTTCGAGAAACATTACGTCGACAGGACTAGCAATAAGCAGAATGTGTATTAAGTGCACGTCACACCAACAGTTAACCTCAACGTTCAGAGTTTCCTAGTCAAACTCTGTAAAACCTTACAGCCAACTTGTTCGACACCAGGGCAGGGAGACAGGACGCACAGGATTCATCAGTTAGTTACTAGCAAACTACAGTAGCCAAGACACTAATCACTTTCTGATAGAAAGGCCATTAATTGGAGGTACAATCGAGCGGCCGAACCTCGGCAGCTTAACTAATAACTAGGTTCACATAAAAACTCCTCCTTTCGGGTTGGTGAGACGAGTTGATTTGTATTTGTCGCGGGAATGAGAGAGGGCGTACCGCAGATGGGGAAGATCCCGATGGTGAGGCCGAGCGCGGCGGACAAGGCCAGCTGCTTCGGCTCCGCGCCCCTGCAGCGACGGAGCCACGACAGAAATAAGACGGCCGCGATTGAATCGAAGGAACACGGGGAGGGGGCAATCAGGCTCGAACTCACCTCTGGATGACCTGCAGCACGGGGTCGACGACCCTGGCGTTGAGCCACGCGAGCACCACCGCCATTTTTTCTTACTTTCCCCTCTTTGGCGCGCGGCGCGGGCAACGGAAAGCGGGTATTCCGGCGGGGGCGGATCCGGGCAGGGTTTGCTGATGGTAGAACAGGGAGGAGGGACGGGCGCGGCGGTGAGGTCGCGCCGCCGGAGCAGAGGGGGATCGTCGCGTCGCCGTGCGGCCGCGAGGAAGAAGGGAAGGGGGTTAGAAATGGAAATGGAAATGGAATCGGAGATGGTCAGTCTCTGCCGTCCGTGCGCCACCGGCCGGGATATTCTGTTGATTTTTTTTTGCCCCAGGGGTAGAACAGTCTTTTCCATGGTACTGTTAAGCGAGATACTACGTTATTTCTGATGGCGACGTGGCCACTTTATGTAATCGACAAGCTACTAGTTTCTGACGGTGAAGCAGCAGTATTTGAATCTGCAAAATTTTATTTCATCTTCACTAATCGGCAGCTATTTAGATGGATTAAAATTTGTGCTGTCGTTACTCGTTACATGGATTTCCCCCAAAAATATAAAACGTTTGAGCCTAGCAAAATGAACGTTTTATATTTTGAGACGGAGGGAGTAGTTTTAAGAAATCACTGTTCGCTTCTTTGCTTTGCGGATAATTTTACGCGATACTTGGTGTGTTCAAAGCCGCATGCATGCTCCATCTTTCGGATCATGGTATGAATTTCTTTGAAATATGCCCGCTTCACGATAAGGTGCGTTAATGCTTTGAGAGTCGCCAACAGTTGCCTGGCTATCAAGGAAGATAAGCCGGAGCGAAAATTGAGCGTTGGTGTCGACCCTTTGTCATCAAAGTTTGTTAGCAGGTAGCCATGTTGCGACGGTGAAGTAATTAAGTAGTGAACCCTTAAAGATGCGAGTGACGTGGCGATTCACCGACAACGGAAAAAAAACTTGAAGTTTTCCGTCTTCCACCGCGGAAAAGATCATGCATCACAAGAACTGATGTGCAAATTATTCACCACAGCTCTCGATGCTGCTACTATTCCAAATTAAATCAGCATAAACTAAGTTATCCCTTGAACTGGACGAAGAAGGCTAATCTAGCTGGTTGCCATGCTGCAGTGCTACGTGTGTCAAGGACAGTTCGTCGTTGGGGGGTATTACCGTAATTGACCAGTTTCGCTTCGCGCTCAAGGGATAGAACAGTAGTATAGTCCCGACGAATTTTCAACATCTAAAACCGTGTTCAGAGTAGCTTAGCTAGATACAGTAGTTGGCTTGATGAACGAAAGCGATGCGTGATCATGTTCATACGTAGAGCTTAGCTAGCTCCACGTTGCATGTGTGTACGTGGCTTCTCGATATATACTTGCGTGTTTTTCCCTTGAATGGGCCCTTCCGACCTAGACCCAGTGGCGGAGGACCCTAAGGGCAAGGTAGGGCGGCCGCCCTACCTTGATTTTGGACAAAAAATCAAGTATATATAGTCATTTACGTGATGTATGTAGCATTTACAGTATTTTCTGAAGATTTGGAAAAAGAATAAAGGAAAGCGAGCTAGTTGGGCCTTATTCACTGTCACCGAACTGGGCCGTGCGCCGTGCGCGCTAGGCTGAGGGAGATCGAGCAGCGAGCCAGCGAGCGCAGCCTTTCGCTCGAGTCGAGCGTGCTGCGTGCGTGCTGCCTCGCTCGAGCCTCCTGTTCTGTGCCGCCTTCTTCTGCTCGACTGCTCCCCGCCCCACTCCCCACTCCCCAGCGACCCAGCCGCCGCCGTCGACCTCCTCTCTCCTTGTTCGACTCCGGCTGCTTGTCTCCTCCCTTCTCTGCTCCCCTGCTCCTCCCTCCCCAGCTCGCTTCATCGCCTCCCCAAGACCCCAACCCCAAGCAGGGCAAGCTAGGGTTTCCCCTTTCCTGGCCGGCGGCTGGCCGGCTACCCCGGCGGCGATTTGGAGGCAATTTCTTGGAGATGGACAGGAAGGGGAAAAGACATGCGGCTGCAAAGGGGCTACTGAAATGGGTAAACTACTCACGTTTCGTACTGTTTTTAGTTGTAGATTTGAAGAGATTTTTTGTGCCAACAACATAATGTGATATAAGAAATTTGATTGGTTGGAATATAGTGTGGACAAGGATAAGGCGTATTGCTTCTATTGTTATCTTTTTAAACATGACCGCATGGATGATAAATTTGGGCATGATGTTTTCAACAAAATTGGATTTGACCATTGGAAGAATGCGGTAGATGCATTCCGTAAGCATGTGGGTGGGCCATGTAGCATCCATAATATCACAAGGGCAGCATGTGATGATTTTAAGAATCAAAAAACAAGTAGAGCTTTGCCATTGCCTGAAACTTCTAGAAGACATTGAAGTTTCATTATAGGTACGTTTGTTGGTTCTATTTTGATTTAAATATGTTGTTGTTACGATTGTACCAATTGATTATGGTTAATGTGGTATAAAGTATTGATGTGTCTAGACAACTTTAGTTTTCTTGCGTCATTTTTTCTTCCCTTTAGAGTTCGCCCGACCTCATTTTTTTTCCGTCCTCCGCCACTGCCTAGACCTAATTGATTTTTTGTGTCTTTCTCGATATATACTATCTTTTGAAAATGACGAATGTTTTTCCTTGTTTCATTAAAAAGAAAATATTTTTTTGTGTCTTACACGGTCAGCTAGATGCCAACTAGACGCTCTTATTCCGCTTCTTTGCTTTCCGTTTCGAGATACTTTGTGTGTTCGAATCCGTATGCTTTGTCTCTCAGATCTTGGTCGGAATCATGGTATCCCGGCGAAGGTTTTCACTTTGCGTTCAACGATAGGGAAGTACTAGTCCTGACGAATTTTCAATGTATAAATTGACCTTGTTCAGACTAGTAGCTAGTTATAGTTGCCTTGGTGAACGAGAACGTTGCATGTGTACACGTGTATGGATGACTAAGGGTGTGTTTGGTTGGATGGCTAGCCACCAAGTGGTTATGGGTAGCCATTTTTTAGGTGGTTACCCCCTGTTTGGTTTGTGGTGTTGGGTGTGTGGGGGTAGCCAAATTTTAGGTATATTCCTTCAAAAAAGTGGTTGAGCTCAACCACGCTAAAAGTGGTGGTTGAAGCCAACCACTTTGGGCTAGTCCCTGCTGTCACCTGCGAAACATTTTGCGGCATGTTCATTGTATTCATAAAATATAAATTTTATCTCTTTTAAATATTTCAAAAAACTTTTCTCTTTAAAATATATTAAAATATTTTACCCTTTTATATATTTGAAAAAACTTTCCCTTATTATATATTAAGAAAATCTGAAAAAAAATTATCTTTTAAATATTGAACAAACTTTTACCTTTTAAATATTCAAATAAATTTTCCTTTCTTATATATTAAAAATATTTGGATAACCTTTTTCCTTTAAATATAATAAGAAATTTTACCCTTCTAAATAATTGAAATACATTTTCATTTTATATATTATTAAGAATATTTAAAGAAACTTTTCTATTTTAATTATTTGAACAAAATATTCACTTTTTAATATTTGAAAAAACTTTTTTATATATTAAAAATATTGGAATAAACTTTTCTCTTGAAATATAATAAGTAATTTTACGCTTTTAAATATTAAAAAACATTTTCCTATTGTATATTAAGAATATTTGAAGAAACTTCCCTTTTTAATGATTTAAACAAAAATTTCTAAGCATTTCTAATCACTCAAAATGAACGTAAATATGGTTGGCCCTAACCACTTTTTATCCCTTCAACCAAACATAAAATTTGGCTAACCAACACACACAACCAAACATGAAAAATGGCTACCACCAATCACGTGGTTGGGGGTACCCACAACCACTTTTTCATAGCCAATGAACCAAACACACCCTAAGACTTGATAAATTTATGGATCGGCTAGCTCACGTGCATGATGTGCATAAGAATACTAGAGGAGCAGACCAAGCAGGAAGATGAACAAAGGAGAAGGCCACGCCGAGCCGAAGCTTCCTTCCGTTTCCTCCAAGCCCAGCCTTGTTATCGTAGCATGTTCAGGTTTCCCTGTCCGATTGGGAGCATTTTCTGCTGCAGCATTTGCGGCGGGAAGGGCATCTCTCATCCGGACAAATTAACGGTTATTTGTGCAC
Source organism: Poa pratensis (assembly GCA_947311845.1). Classification (NCBI taxonomy): domain Eukaryota; kingdom Viridiplantae; phylum Streptophyta; class Magnoliopsida; order Poales; family Poaceae; genus Poa; species Poa pratensis. Next base: position 49,552,888 of record CAMZMU010000067.1, read on the forward strand.
TTGAACGAACCGCAAATGGACGCTTATCTTGTTTTGTTTTCCTCCCTTAAACATTTATGCTGAACCAAAAACGAATAATCTATAACTAACTTCACTTTTTTTTGGGGGGTAATAAACTTTACTATTTGATGAAGGAGTTGAAACCTACCTAGTAATTCTGTTCCATAATGTAAGCCTTTTGAGCAAACTAAATTAGCGTGCTAAAAATGCTTATAGTATTGTGGAACATAGGGAATACGTAGTAGCTGCAGAATAAAAACCTTTCTACAGGAGAAAAAAAACAGTGACGTTAGTTGCTATTCTTAATACCCTTCAGGTTCACATATGTGTCCTTGGTCTACAGGTGGCAGCAAAACTATTTTAAATACAATGATGAATCTTCCGTGTATCATCTTTGGGTTTGTGTGGGCCGTGACAGGATGAATGAAAAGGTTACATTATGCTACTACCCTTCAAACTTAAACTGGATTACATCCTTTGAGCAGAATCGAAAAACAAAAGCTAGATCAATGGCAAGAACAGCGGAGAAACCAACAGATATCAAGACAAACGAATGATTTGTGGACTTGAACGACCAGAAAATGGTCAGTCAATAAGCCAACGTTTTATACAGTTGTGTGCCTCCTAAACATAACCCACGGCCAAACCAAGAAGAGGAAAAAGAAAATGGGGTCAGATGTATAATCAGTTAATCTTCGTGTAAATCCTGGTACATTTCAATGGATCACCAGGAACGAATATGTCTACACTGCTGGGAGAGCATCCTACGCATGCGAAGGCGGCGCCGAAGGGGAGTCCTCCCGACGACGGGTCAGCACACAGTCCTCCAGGAAGTTGGTCAGCTGAGAGGTGTAGAGCCCTGGATTGCTCCGGTAGTGGTCGACATGAGGGGATGACACAAAGTCGCACGACCTCACCTCACAGTGTGCTCTTCCTTGTTGCCGCTCCACAAACGACTCCACCGACTTTGCCGGGATGACCCGATCGGCCGAGCTGTACATGTACAGCTGAGGGCAGTTCGGTTGGTTCGAGGACAAAAGCTCCATAACACCAGACAGCCTCCTGCAAAAAGCAAGATTGCTGATTAACTTGAACCATGTAGTGATTGATTTACTATATTCAGGACAGGATCTGTGACATTTTTACACTATGTCTATAATAGTATTGTAACACCCTATTATTTGTTATCAATTGACAATTATATCATGAGGCATGACATCTTGTAATGGATGATGGGGAACAGAAGTAGTGAACAGAGATATGTTGATTAACTGAACCATGCCGTAGTTTACTGCATTTACGACAGTTTGTATGGTATTATTACACTGTACCTATATAATACGTATTTTCTTCAATTTGTAATCAAAAGTCAGTTACAGCATGAGCAATGAACTCTTCTATGAGTCAGGTGCCACACCTCACATTTAAACAGAACTATTGAAAGGGCATGGAGAATATGACTGAAAATGCAACTGATTCCTGCATATGTAGATGAGATGCATACCTATTTATGGCTGGATAGTTCAGAACAACATCGAAAAACTTTTCCAATGCAGATAGTAGAACAGCCTCGGTGGCTGCAGGTTTAATATCTCTGTGAGACTCCACAACCACGACGTCAGACCTTGTGTCTGGTACGGCTCCTTTTGTTGCTACGCTGTGTTTCTTCATGATAGCAGCAGAGAAACCTAGAGCCCAAACCTGAGTTCAGAAAGAAAAAAAACAATGTTTACATTCCAACAAAACAGAACATATGAGTAAATGACTGCATTCCAACAAAATGAAACATATGAGTAAATGACTACATATGCAAGCGGAGAAGGATAAAACACAACTGATGATACATTTGTTCAATTCAGCTAGAATAATTTGGATGTGCAGAATTTACAAACAGAACATTTCTGTAACCACCTACTTCCGTTGACCTGAGCAGCTACAGTTTTTACCTGAGGATCGGGGACAGCAACAGGCGCTGAATCAATTATGGAACCCTTAATCTTCTGGACTGCAGAAGGATCTTGCCGCTGCAAATTCTCCAATATCACACCATAGCTGCAACAGGAACACAAAGCAGGAACAAATAAGCTTTAAAACCCCAGGATTCAGTTAATTCTTGAGAGAAAGTGCACAATCATACCAAAGCCAGCCGGTGTTACTGAAAGTGTGGAAAACAATCTTCTTCCCATCCTCCTCCCTGACCCAGTCGGCAAGATGTTCAGACAACATCTCCACGTTCCTCTCAGCCTTCCCTCCGACATTATAGCTGACAATGTCGGTCATGGGGAGCGTGAAGGTCACAACATGGAAACCCCTGGAGGTGTACCAGTCGGCATATCTCTTGAGATGCTTCTGCTTGGAGCCGAGCCATCCGAGAAGGACCACCACAGTCTGGGACCTGTCGTCACCGCACGACGCAGTGGGGTCCGGCAGATGCCAGCGGTACAGAACATCCGAGGAGGAGGACGAGGAGGAATGGACCGCCGCTGCGCCCTCTGAGGCCTTGGCGAGCCTAGCGTACTGGTACACCGTGTTGATGACCGGCAAGGACGCAACCTTTGCAAGACCGAATGCCTGGTGATGGTGGTTCCGTGGGAAGAAGTGCAGGCCGGACAGCGGTGTAACCGAAGGGGCAGAGGCTTCTGGTTTGCTGGCTGGAGGAAGCGACACGACCGTGTCCGCATTGTCGTCGGTGAGCCTGTGGTGGTGGGACAGCCTGTCGGGCAGCTCGAAGGAGGAGACAGCAGCGAAGGCAGCAACCGCCATGGCGGAGAGAGGCCGGTGGAGGGAAGCCATCCTGCTGCCTCTAACTCAATATTCAGATTCTAACAATTGGGAGGAGCTGGTGTCTCCTATATAGTATCTGTCCTCCCCTCCCCTGAGTCATGAGAAGAAGAAAACCAAGAATAGTTAGCTGTCGGTCTTCGCAGGCTGTTTGCATAAATTGAATGGAGTTGGATTCAACTGCTGATAAAACATGTGTGTGACGAGGACATGTGTGTGCACCCCTAATCCACCCAAGAAACCAAGACCATGTGAGGTCCTACGCGTCTTTGTCATGGTCAACAGCTCAACGTATATCTACATATATTGTAATGATAACAACATTGAGGAATTGGTGTTTACCTCGTCGGTGGAAGGAGGAGGAATTGTGGGGTGGAACTGGAGGAGGCGGGCTAACTGGCTGGCTGCCAAAGCTGAATTGGACAGCCGAGCCCTGTGGACCGCCTGCTCCCTTGCTCCTCCTGCAGCCAAGCAAAATAAATATAGGTGAGTCTTAATCATGACGAAATCATATACATGGAAGCGTAATTTGACTTGGTGGGATCCACGAGAGAGAGGATTTGCGGACGAGAGGAAACAAAAGGAAGCTTTTTTTTCTTCTTTTATAAAAAGATTTCGAGTAAGAGAGGGAGGACGGTGGGCGGTTGGAGCGCGACTGGTGACAGCGATTTGCGTCAACGTTGCGTTGCGAGGTTTGAGGGAAAAGAAAAAGAGATGAACACGCTTTCGGCTTTTCTTGCTCCGCCATTGCGGGAGGAACAGGGGAATCGTCCCGGATTTGTTCCAGGATAGCTGGAGGAGGAGGAGGAAGAAGACTAATTGGGATTGCGGTGGGTAATTTGGATGGCAAAGAAAATCGGAGGTGGGCAGCAGCAAGAACGGATCCACGGAGCAAGAACGAGGGGGATGAAGAGGGCGTACCAGGCAAGGGGGCAGAGGAATCTGCCGTCGTCGCTGGTGGTGAATCCGTCCGTCGCGGCCGGGACGCAATCCCGGCAGGGGATAGAAATAGGGCAGGGGGCAGGCGGCCAATTTTGAGGGGAGGCGTGCGTGGGCGACGGCGCCGCCCGTCGCTGCCTGCCTGACCCGACCTGGCACACGCTCTCTGAATTCAGGCTGCGGTCCAAGTTGGAGGGAGCCTTTTCCTTTCCTCCTCCTCGACCAGACTCTCTCCCTCGAACGGGAGGTATAATCCAAACGGATTGTCCCAGGCATATTCCTCCACGTTTATTGCATTTTCCACGACACAAAAACGAGTGTTTTATCTTCCAGAAGAAAAACATTTATTAGTCCTAGTTTTTTTTTTTTTTTGCGAAACACAGTACAACGCAAGCGCTCATATACATTTATTAGTCCTAGTTTGGCAGGGAAGATTTTCTAAAACTAGAGTACAAAACCAAAGTATTGCAAAACCAAAGTATTTAATTGTCAGACAAATGAATATTTCAGTTTAGAAAAAAAAAGGGGTCGGGACTAAAATTTTCAATACAACAAAAAAGATGAAGTTTTGGACAATACTTAATTTTTAAAAACCCAGTATTCAGAAAAAGTGGTATTGGATGAACATTCCAAAATTACTTTGCTGCCAGATTAGACCATAATTCCACGATCGTGTGTTGTCATTGTAACACGAAACGCGGTTGCAAAACACCGGAGTTAACGGCGGGTTACAATTACGTTGAGGGCCTCGAAAATATCTGAAACTACAACCAAGCCCTCGCATTTTATGGAAGGGACCTCATATGAAAAGCTAAAACACGATCCAGTCCCTCTCCGCCGGACTTGGGGCAATCCCCTCCCCTCTCCCCGTCTCCACGATGCCAACAAGAAGAGGAACCGACTTCAAGATCCACATTTCCACCGTGCTTATTTAGTGGTGAACGGCCAGATCTGCCCACCGTCCATGAATGCCACCTCGAGAGCATGGCTGCGAAGGGCTTAGCCACCATCTCTCCCGGCGCGTCGGTGAGATACCACACCAACACGGCGTATCGCTAGACAGCCTTAGCAAACTAAACATAAATACTATAACTACTATAGATAGAGGGGCCGGCCACCATCTCCGCTTCCATCCTCGGCCGCCAGCGCCGGCAAGGAAGGAAGGTGGTGCCAGGAGTTGAGAAGGACCTGATGGCATTCTTCAGTTTCGTTTCATGCTATTTTCTGTAAAAGTTGAGGAATGCATTGTTTATTTAGGGGCCCTTTTTGTAATCTGTAAGCCCACCACTCTAGACTCTGGAGTAATGTAACTTTTGGACCCCTCGACACTCACTCCTATAAACGCACATACACACCCTACCCACTCTAAGAGCACCTCCAAAATACTAAGCCCGCAGATCGAGTCTTGAGATTGACGAAGTCACCACAGTTATAATGAGATGCAACTTGAGTTGAGCACAGACTCGACTATTCATAAACAGACATATGACCACCACTTTTTTTAGGGACATATGACCACCACTATTGATGAAAATCATCAATCAGGAACCAATGATAATGTTGGGAAAAATACAACCAAAGAAGGAAAAGGGAACTCCAGCAGGAGTGTGCACAATCTCCAATCCTAAGTTTCTAAACAATCACAGCAAACTAATTCAATTTCTAAAATGGCCCCAATTCAAGAGACCAGCAGCAACGGAAGCTCTATGTGCCCTACTCCTCTGCAACCTCGTCTGCAGACAACCCGACGGACGAAGCTCTCGCAACGGCCTCAGTCTGCCCAGGGCTAGAGAAGTTGGCGGGCAGCACGAACAGCGGGCCATCGCTCCCATCATGTTTGCGCAGGTACGCCAGCCCCAGAGAGTATCCCAAGGCTCGGGCCACAGGGACCGCCACTGCGTTGCCGACTTGCATGTACCTGCCAGCATCATCAGGATTCAAGACCAACAGATGTTCAGTTTCAGTCTTGATTTATGATGAAAGTCCGACCAGAAGAGTGAGCAGTTCGTAAACTTACCGCTGCTTGATGGGACCATCCAGGCGATAATAATCTGGGAACCCCTGCAGCCTTGCATTCTCACGGACAGTCAGAACTCGGGCCTGGCTAGGGTGTAATATAGCCTGCAGGCAGCAACAACAAACACATTTAGGGATTCTAAACCTTTCACACTGTCAAAACTGAACAAAAGGTTGTTATGTGCTTCCTATACGGTCAGATCAGAGAGCTTGTGACAGAGCTGACCTGGCTGTGTGGCGTTGGTGTGGTCACCACTGTAGGAACCGTCTGGTCCCACCACAGTCGTCCAAACGGCCTATAAATGCATCACAGCGTGAGCAGCATCAACAACATAGTATGGTACAAAAAAGAAAACAGTGAATATAAGGCACTAACCTGCGAGACATGCCCCTCCTGAAATTCATTGCATATTCAGGGACCTGGCCATACAAACATGCACTCTTCGGCAACTGTGACTAGAAGAAAAAATCCTGATGATATTGGGCGCTACAACACGTACCAATGGTTTGCCAGACTCAAGGTAAACTCGTGGAATCTCGGGTCAAACTCCGCGACATTGTTTGGCCCTACTCTTACACCTTTCAGGTCACGGAAGTTGGCTCCCTAACCGAGAATTCAAAATTTTCACAAAGGGGAAGGGAGTAATCACACAAGAAACATTTGGAAAAATAAAGCCACCTACCTTCTCAAATGGTATTCGCTTAACGCGCTCATAATCATCTTCACCCAACTTCAGAGGACAGTGATCCATTAGCTTGCCTTCTCCAGGACCGGCTTTATCACCGAATGAGTTATCCAACATTTCTAGAACATTGGAACAGCAATAAAAACTGAATTGAAACGTGAAATGCAAAAGGAAATGACTTTTCACAAACAGAAAGATGAGCATATATTGGTCTTATCAAAAGAGCTATATAGTTACCTTTACGGCTAAGCCGAATGTAGCGCTGAAATTCCGTCTTTGGTTTCACAAGGTATTCAACTACGTCATCAGCTTGATCGTTACCAACCTGCATAACAGATGTAAGACTATATGTGGAAAATATGAAATATAAAATTCAAGTAAATACATGCCTTCGGTAAATCTGAGATCGCATCTTCAAGAACCAACGCATTCTTCAAGGTTGGATTTTGAATTTCGTTGTATGCGACAATGCTTTCCTGCAACAAAAAATGAGCTCGTCAGCATATTTTCACCTCTCAAAGGATTTCATTATGATCTCAATTATATTATGGTTGTACTTACTTCGAATGCACTCGGTGCCCCGCTTCGTTTAACAACATCATGAGTGGGGAGAGGATATCTTGGTAGCACCTGCATATCCAAATACAGCCGATCAATCATCTCAGAAATAAATGTGTAGCAAACACTGAAAGTAACAAAGAATATTAAAACAAACCATTGTAGGGAGGGCACCCCAAAGGAAGATGCGCATGCGGAATTGTGGAAGCCCGTAACAACCTGCTGCCATAACACCCAGCCGAGACTGGTAGTTCATAGCCACCAAACGGCTCAACGCATACCTAGCTAAATATCCTTCAGCAAATCGCAGTATATCCACCACATTTTCCATCAAAACGAACTTTGGCCGCAGATAGGACACGATGTTCATAAAAGTGACCATTTGTCTATTCTTATCATCTTTAAGTGGGTTGTCACGATTTCTAAACCGATTAAGCCCACTTATCCCTTGACAAGGCGGGCCCCCACACAAGACATCTACATCACCCTTTAAAAGTAACAGAACAAATAAGCAACATTAGCCAATCTGATATTTATTCAGGTACAAAATTAAGGAGAGAGAATAGTTAGTACTCACAGGCAGTGGTAATAATTTTCGCATGTGTCCTTCTTGAACAAACTCCTTTATTTTCAAAGGGCAATCACTGAACAATAAATAAATATCAGTGTACATAGATCTTTTTCAATAACTGCAAAGGAAATAGACATTATTATGTAATAGAAATATGTTAAATTAGATACAAACCGAAGATTTGTAATGGGCTCCCAAGTAGCCTCTTCGGGACCATATCCCTTCCATTGCACCTGTTCAAAAAAATATTACAACAAACTCAATAACAGAAGTAAAGTACGAGCACTAGAAATGAACTAGATGGACAGTGGAGCACTTCGAAATAAATGCAACTTTTCTTATAAATGCCACCATAGCGGATATCAGTGAGTTTTTCAACGACAAATTCGTTCTTTTCAAGTTCACCCTCTTCTTCCTCATCATCCATCGGAGGAGGTGCCTTGGCATTATTACCATGGACATATTGGTCACATAGAACTGCCCATTCTTTTAAAAGAGATAGAAAATCATCCGCTTTCTCGTTCCGCACCTATATTAAGAAATCATAAGAAAATTTCTGGTCAGCTAAGACAAGAGGAATTGTACCAGCCAAAAAGAATTAAAGATTCATGAGCCAACCTCGGTCTTGGGATGGTTGGACTTCAAGCTTTTGCACGCGTGGCTGTTAAAATCAACAGCCCACCTCTACAAATATAAAAAAGGAAATTATAGAAATAATGAAGGGTGGTCGAAAAATTATTCTCCAAATAAATATAAGGCCAAGTAATACCGTCTCAAGTTTCAATCCAGCTAGTGCAGCGCCCAAGCACAATCCAGTGGACATGCCACCGCAACCAGAATAAAGGTCAAGTAGCGTTGCCGTTGCCACAGAGGTGTCAGCCTTCGAATCAGCATCCGAACAAATCCCTGAAATTTCATTTATATCAACACACAAAACACATCTTCAGTTATAACACTGAACTGAAAAGATTATTCAAGAGATCATTATAATTACTGAACACGCAGATGCGCTCATGTCCTAATTGCCCAAGATTATAGGTGATATCAACCAAAGATAAGTTAACTAATAGATGAAAATTCTTAGGCCCGTGCTGCCCTTTAGTTAATTCTATCTTTTCCTACCAAAAATATTCTTGCCTGTTTGAACACAGGTTACATGCACACAAAAGATATGTCATCCTAATTTCTACCGAACCTATCCGTAGAAATTAACATTCCAAATGCAGAAGGACATAAGACAATGAGATTGGATTAAATTTAACCTAGAATCCTAGATTATGATCAACATGGACAGATGGGATTTGTTTTACATATTCTCTACAAAAATTATCTCCCAGGAGTTAATTTACATGACTAAACAGAGTTACAACAAAATTTAGCAACAATATTGGAAATATTTAAAACGTTAAGTAGGAAAATAATTAGTTTGCATAATTGAACAAAGTTATAGGTTAGCAGCAACAATTGCCATTTATGATATTTATGACTGTTTTAACAAACAAGTTACATTCTAATTTCTGTTGAACGTATCAGGTTGAATTAACATTTTGAACAAAGAAAGCATGGGCATAAGACAAAGAGCTTGGATTTTAACTTAAACCAGATTATGGTCAACATGGTCTGATGGCAAAATAATTTCACATGTTCGTTAAAATGCTCAACTCTTAGGAGTTAATTTACAAAACTAAACAGAGTTACAACCAATTTTAACAACAGTATTGGACATATTTAAGCACTAAATAGGTCAATAAAAAGCTTGCATAACTGAAAAGAGTACAACGGTCACAGCATCAATTACCATTTGTGATATTTCCAAAGGTAGAGTAGGCCTCAGTGTACGACATGTCATAGTACAGATCTTTGCCGGCCGCTATTTGGGCTTTTGCTTCCAGATCAAGCTAAAACGTGGAGTTAAAAAAGTGAGAACCATTTCATTAAGGAGGGGACACACAGTTCTGAACAAGAGCACTAACCTTGGGATCGACTTGCACTATTTTAACCTTGGACAGAATACAGTCAAGCGGGTTGTCGTTGCTCTCGTCAGAGAGGAAGACCCGCTTGGGATCATGACTATGATCATCAACCAATTTCGCGGTCGAGATCACCGTGTCCTCCGATCGGTAGAACCAACGGCAGTTGAAGTACTTGACGCGGTCTTTTCCCTCAAAAAGTTCGGTGATTCTACCAACGAAATGAGGCTTCCCTTCCCCAGCCTAAACAGGAACAATGTCAGGAATGAAAAAACATATGCAAACATCTAACATATAGCAAGGATTTTTTACATCAGCAGAAACCATATTCACGGTGAAAGGTGTCGTATGGATGCAGTTTGGTACCAAAAATGCCATTAAGCAATGCAAGATGAGGTGTAAATTCATTTCTTACAAAGAACTAGGGTATGTATGATTGTGGCACAGTTAACAACCAATAACAGACATGAAGCATAATGGCAATCACATGAGGAGATGCAGAAACAGAACATTATGATTACGCACAATTAACATTAAATGAGCGAGTATTTCAAAGCAGGAAGCATGATGGCAATCACATTAGGTGCATGAACAGAGCATTACGATGACAGCACATTTATCATCAAGTATTTCACAGCAGCATGCATAACCGCTATGGCATGCGTTGTTGAAAAGAAGCATTATGATGACAGCCTTATAAAAAAACAATCATAGCAGCAAGCATAACAGCAGTCACATGAGTTGTGGAGGCAGAACACTAGCATGGAAATTCTAAAAGATAGCGAGGATTCTTTTACAGCAGCAGCCATATGCACAGTGCATGTGTCACATGGGCCTAATTGGGTACCAGAAATGCATCTAAGCAAGGCAAGCAGACGCGGAAAAAAAAAATCTACAGCGAACTAGAGTAGTCATGCTACTGGCGTAGCTAACAATGATGATGGGATCATCGATTTCACACCAGAAGCACAACTGAATCACATGACAGAGTAATACCATGGCATGGCAGCCTAAATAGTAACAATGATGAAAGGAGGAACCATTCCTTAGCAGCAAGCATAAGTGGAAACATGTAAAAGATATTGAGGATTTGACAGCAGCAACCATATTCACAATGGAAGATGATGCAATTTGGTATCAGGAGTAGCATTAAGGAAATTTCATAGCAGGAACAAAGAAGTACAGTCAAATTTGAGTACAGTACCAATGACTGGCACAACTACGGAACAGAGGATTTAGGTGTGGAGGAAGATGATTACCGCTACATACACATCATCACCCAGTCTATAGAGGATCCCTTCCACCTTGGCTGCCCGGTAATGGCAACGCGCCTTCACCTCCACCTCCTCCTCCTCCCCATTCCTGCCCAGAGAAACGCAAATGCAGAAAGAACATCCAGCACAGAGAGAGAGAGAGAGAGAGAGAGAGAGAGAGAGAGAGAGAGAGAGAGAGATCCGGGAATAGACACAGGCGTCAGCTACCTCTTGGCAGCCGCCGGGGAGCGCTGGTAGCGTTTGGGAAACCTGGCCCGAGCTTCGTCGCCGGGGATGGGATTCCAAACAAACTCGGGCGGACGCCCCCTTTCCTTGCGGCGCTTGGTCACGGCGGGCAGCGGCTCGTCGGCGAACCTCCGCTTGCGCGTCGACGCCGGCGCGTCGGAGGGGGGACGCGAGCTCGGCGCCATTGCCGACCCTCGCTAGCTAGGGTCGATTGGGGGAAGAGGAAAGTGACGGGATGACTGGTCGGCCCCGCGCGCAGTGAGAGGAAATGTGGTCGCGATGAGGGCGATGATGGTTTGAATTTTAACGATTTTTCACGGCTCTAGTTAGGGCTCATTTGAAAGGATTTGTATGTAGATAATTGAAATCCTATGGATTTTTTTTGTCAAAAGTCGTTTAATTTCAAGGATCATATCTCATAGAAAATATTTCTATAAGAATCTTGTAGTATAATTTTTACAGGAAAATAACATGAGGTTTCTCTTCCCACAGGAAAATTGCTTCACCACAATTAAAGGAAATTTCTCTTCCCATATGATTCAACTAGACATGACATGTCAATTCTATAGGTTTCCTATTGCTACATTTTTGCTATCCTATAAATAGGACCACTTAATCTCTCCAGACGGTTGACCGCTTCTATTACTGCCGAAAATCCCCGTTCCCAATTATTTACCCCTTATGTTGCCGGTGGTCGGCCCAGAACAAATATCGTGTAAAACAAATCAAATGAGAAGCCCCAAAAGAACTAGGGCCGAGTCTCTCACCCGACCTGCTCCTCGTCATTCCCCATCAACTCCTAGCCTGCCTCCCCTCCCTACGCCGCCCCCACACCACTCCGCCATTCCCCATCGACCCCCAGCTCGTCTCCATCATCCCATCTTTACGTCCATCAACGGGATTTACTGGAAACTTCGTGCACATTAAGCAATCAGCTCGCCAGAAGTGGACGTGCAAACCAACAAAGACAACCCAACATGCTCCAAAAGGAGCAGCCCAGGAGCGACGTACTCGGGCCAGATGGGGAACAACAGCAGCGGCGGAAGTCGGGCGGACAATGGAGTTCCGCAGGCGGCGAGGTAGAGCTTCGGCCTGGTGCCGAAGAAGTTCAATTTGGAGCAGCAGGGCGAAAGATTCGGGCGGCAACCTTGACGTGAGCATGATTTCAAGCAGCAAGAAAGATCCAATCATGACATATCCAGTTGGGAAGCTGGAAAAAAAATTGACACGAGAGCGAAATTGAGAAAAAAAAATCGATCCGAGCAGGAATTGCGACCTGGGTAAATTTTTGGATCTAATCTAAAGAACCGGTCTAATCTTTTGATTATGACCGGTTGACACCCCGATATAGTAGATTAATTTTCTCTGGGCGGCGGCGTTGCGGTAGTTGCGGAGAAACCCTAGCCTGAGGAGAGAAACCGCTCCGATATCATGTTATGGATATAATTTATCTTTCTTGATAACCCAATGGAGAAATATATGTTACACATGTCTTGGAAAATAAAGAAGTAACATCTAGACTTATACTGACTCATAGAATAATACTAATACTTCTTAACACTTAGTAGTATAGCCACGGATCAGAGCTTCTGTGGCTGTCAGTTCATGCGTTATCGACAGGAAGAAGATGCAGAAACTATGCAACAAACCATTTTTTCCGAGTTGACTTTCGTAGCTGGGCTTGATGCATGGTGTGTTTGGCCCATTAGTGGTCCTGCCCAAGACTGCCTTACGGAGTGGACGAGAGGTACATCACCCAAACTCGCGATCTATATTGCGAACTGTCGTCCTACTATTGAACCCTTCGTCGACTGCTTGGTTGCAGCCTACGCAGCAGGTATTGGCCAGCGCCTGATTATGCAGCAAACTATCCTCAAGTCAGCTGCTCAGTCCTCTGCCCAGATATCAGCTGACGGTCCCGCCTCACCTACCTCCATCTCCGTTGGAGACGATTCCTCCTCGGAGGATGGGGAACGGGTCAAGTTGCCGCACTTCTCTCCCAAGGCAGACACGCCAGTCCCGGACCGTGAAGAGGATGGCGGATAGAGCCCCGATAGCTGGCAATCTGAGCATGAGACCTTGGCGACGCGTAGCGCAAAACTGAAATGCAACAGGGTGACCCACTCCCCCACCAGTGGCAGCAAGCAGCAAGACGAGGGAGGAGGGACAGCTCAATACTCCGGTGATCCCCAAGGCCAAGCGCTCAGCAATAGCCAAGCCAGCGACCACGCCGTCTTCCTCGACCCGCAGGAGCGTCCGCAGCAAAGGAAAGGATGCCGAACCGGTTCTGACCAAAGCTATGCGTCGCGCCGCGGCGAAAGATACTCCGAGTACGTCCTCGCCCCGCTCTCCTGATGGGAATTTTGTGGTTCTTTCGTCCGTCTCAGATTCGCATTTACTTTCGGTGGTTTCGGATTGTGGTCTTGTGTTTCCTTCCGCTTCGCTAGCTTCTCCTGTTAGGGTAATAGACTGCTTGTATTACCAGGGGGCCAAAGGCCACATATATATAGTACATGTACAGGTGAATATGCAGGAAGGCCCCTAACATATGGGCAAAATACAATATGCACAATCTACTCTAACACCCCCCCTCAAACTCAGGGTGGATCCACAACACTGAGTTTGGAGAGTAAGAAGTCATGTTGCGCTCGAGTTTGTGCCTTTGTAAAGAAATCTGCCAGCTGCAAATCTGAAGGCACATAGTGAAGCGCAACAACCTGATCCTGCACCTGAGCACGTGTATAGAAAGCATCAACACCAATATGCTTGGTCAGCTCATGCTTGACCGGATCACGTGCAATACTGATAGCACCTGTACTGTCACACAAAAGAGGAGTGGGTGTCGTAACAGAGACCCCAAAATCTGCAAGCAACCACCGTAACCAGGTCACCTCAGCAATCAACGAAGCCATAGCCCGCAGCTCAGCCTCAACACTCGAACGGGAAACCGCAACCTGTTTCTTCGTCTTCCAAGCAACAAGCGAACCACCAAGAAACACACAGTAAGCAGAAAGTGAACGACGATCCGTAGGATCACTCGCCCACGTGGCATCCGAGTAACACTGGAGCTGGAGAGAGCTGGAACTAGGGAAGAAAAGACGACGAGTAATCGTGCCACGAAGATAACGAAGGACACGGAGGAGATGACTATAGTGAACGGTGGTAGGAGCTGAGACAAACTGACTCAGAATATGGACGGGATAAGAGATATCAGGGCGAGTGACAGCGAGATAAACAAGACTCCCAACAAGATGGCGATAACGTGTGGGATCAGAAAGAGGCTCACCATCAGTGGATCGAAGCTTAACATTAAGCTCCATAGGAGTCTCAACGGTACGCTCATCACTAAGATCAGCCCGAGAAAGAAGATCCTGAATATACTTTTCCTGGGAGATAAAGAAGCCATCGGCTGTAGAAGAAACCTCAATCCCAAGAAAGTAGCGAAGAGGACCAAGATCAGACATGAGAAACTGCTCACGTAGACGTGCCTTAACAAAGGCAATGTGCTCAGGGTTATCACCAGTGATGATCATGTCATCAACATAGAGAAGCAACAAGGTCCGACACCGAGAAGAGGTGTAGACAAACAGTGCTGGATCATGAGCACTGGGAGAGAAGCCAGCGGCAATAACCACAGAGGAGAAACGCTCAAACCAGGCACGAGGGGCCTGTTTGAGACCATATAAGGATCGTCGAAGACGACAAACCATCCCATCGGGAACAGAATACCCAGGAGGAGGCTGCATGTAAACCTCCTCACTCAACTCGCCATTAAGAAAAGCATTCTGAACATCAAGCTGGGATACAGACCAGCGTCGAACAGAAGCAACAGCAAGAAGAGTACGAACAGTGGTCATATGAGCGACAGGAGCAAAAGTCTCGTCATAGTCTCGGCCGTGCTCCTGCTGAAAGCCACGAGCCACAAGACGCGCTTTATAGCGCTCGAGAGATCCATCAGAGCGGGTCTTAATTTTATAGACCCACTTACACGTGATAGGACGAACACCTGAAGGGGGAGAAACAAGATCCCAGGTGCCAGTGCGCTCAAGCGCAGCAATCTCCTCAGCCATGGCCAGCTGCCACTCAGGATGACGCTCAGCATCCCGATAAGAAGTCGGCTCGGAGACAACAGAAAGACCATACTTACTAGGAGTATAACGGTCTGGAGGACGACGCTGACGAACAGGCCGTGAATGGGAAGGCTCATCAGCAGAAGATGACTCATCAGAAGAAGAGGAAGAAGGAGGAGCCGAAGAAGAGGAAGAAGGAATAGGAGAAGGAGGAGCCGAGGCAGGAGAACGAGGAGTACTAGGGGTACTAGACGGAGGAGAGGATGGCTCCGAAGATGGAGGAGGCGCACCAGGTGTAGAAGATGGAGAACTAGGAGATGGGGAAGAGACAGCAGGAGGTGAATCCGGAAAAAGGAGAAAAGAAATATCATCCACCGGATAAGTGCCAGAGGTATGGCGAGGATAGAAGGAGCGCGTCTCATCAAACGTGACATCACGAGAGATGCGCATCCGACGAGCAACAGGGTCCCAACAGCGGTAGCCCTTATGCTCATCACTGTACCCAAGGAAAACACACTCAGCAGACTGAGCGGTCAGTTTGGTGCGTTCGCGGGGAGGAAGAAGAACATAGCAAGCGCAACCAAACAAACGAAGAGCCGAGTAATCTGGAGAGGTACCAGAAAGACGCTCGAGAGGAATGCCACCTTGAAGGGCAGCAGAGGGCTGAATGTTAATGAGGTAAGTCGATGTAGCGACAGCCTCAGCCCAGAAATGTGGCGGAAGAGAGGAAGCAATCATCATAGCACGGGCAGTCTCAAGAATATGACGATGCTTACGTTCGGCGACACCATTTTGAGCATGGGCACCGGGACACGAAAACTGAGCAAGGGTACCCTCCTCAGCAAGAACACCACGCAGTGCTGAGAGATATACTCACCTGCAGAATCAGCACGAAAGACACGAATAGGCGTGGAATACTGAGTACGAACCATGGCAACAAAGCGCTTATAAATGGAGAGAACCTCACTGCGAGAGCGCATAAAAAATAACCAGGTGTACCGAGAAAAATCATCAATGAACAAAATATAGTATCGATGACCCCCCTTTGACTGAAGGGGAGCCGGACCCCAAACATCTGAATGAACTAAATCAAAAGGTCGCTGAGATACAGACGCACTAGTAGGATAGGGAAGCTGAATCTGTTTACCTAACCTACAACCCTGACATGAATGTAAAGACACATCTCCTGAAACAGACCCTAGAAGACCTCGACGAACTAATGACGATAAACGGGAGCCACAAAGGTGACCCAGCCGATGATGCCACTGCTGGAAAGAGCCAGTGACAGAAGCAGCAACCGCAGGAGAACTGGCAGATGAAGTAGCAGCGGAAGGAACACGAAGCCAGTCTAACTCCCAGAGCCCCGGAGACTGAAGACTACGAGGGCCAGCTCCAACCAGGGCCTGAGTCCGACGGTCCTGAACAGCACAAGAATCAGCGTCAAGAATGACGCGACAACCAGAATCAGTAAGCTGACTAGCAGAAAACAAGTTCATCTTAAGGCTAGGGACATGAGAAACATCAGGAACAGAGAAAGATGAAGTAGAGAGGGTGCCTCGACTAGAAACAGGAAGAGAGGTACCATCAGCCGTGATGACACGAACAGGAGAAATAAGAGAGCGAAGAGCAGAAAGAATAGAAGACGCAGAAGTCATATGAAAAGAAGCTCCAGAATCCAGATACCACGGGGATGACATACCTGATTGTGTAGAAGGTGGTGGTCGCGTGTTGCCAGAAGATCCAGACACAGAACCAGCAGAACCCGGCAAGGAAGAGCCGGAAGCAGCAAGCAGACCACGAAGACCACGGATAATGTCCTGATCAGACAGTGCAGCAGCAGAAGAACCTGAAGAGCCTGAAGATCCTGAAGAACCAGTCCTCCGACGAGCAAGATACTGCTGACGTAAGCTGGGATCCCTCTGCCAGCAGCCAGAAATATCATGGCCAGGCTTGCCACAGTAGGTGCAAGGACCACGAGAACCACGAGACTGCGGGGGCTGACTCTGACCCTGGACCTGAGGAGTAGGTAGTATCGGCGGTACTGAAGACCGCGACGGAGGCTGTGGCGGAGCAGGACCACGAGCAGACGGCACAGGAGGACCACGAGCAGCAAGAACAGAGGGAACCTCCAGAAGACCAGCACCACGAAGACGAGTCTCCTCAGCACGAAGCTCAGACAGGACCTCAGAGAGCGGAACACGACCACGGGCATGTAGCTGTGCACGGCGTGGCTCAAACTCCTTGCGGAGCCGCGACAAGAACTCAAAGACGCGCTGAAACTCCAGGTCGGCGCGAACAATCAAGCAGCAGGGACAGGTGGCACACACAGGCGTACGAAGAGAATCAAGCTGACGCCAAATAGCAGCACTCTGAGTGTAGAACTCATCAATAGTCAAATCGCCCTGCTGAAGGGCATGCTCCTGGCGGACCACAGACAGGTAAAGAGCATCCCCAGACGGCTGATAACGCTGACGAAGAAAGGCCCACTGAGCAGCAGCAGTGGGAAGAGCCATAAACTCAGCAGCATACTGAGGCAGGACACTGGAAGTCAGAACAGCAGCAGCACGAGCATCCTCATCTATCCACTGAGAGTAGGCAGTCAGATCCTGCCGGTATGTCGCAACAGCAGCAGAATGGTCCTGGACCTGCCGGTCATAAGCAGTCATAGCAAGAGCATCAGCACTAGTGGCGGAATCCTTGTCCTCCTGAGAAGCATCAGAGGCAAGGGCAGTAGGAGTCGGTGCAACAGGCACCGAAGGAGCAACGGGGTGGGGCGGACAGGGGACCTCGCCAGAAAGCACACCCCACAGACGAAGACCGCGCATGTGGACGCGCATGAAGTTAGCGAAATCAGGGTAATTCGCTCCATCAAAGATAATCGGGCAGCGAGGAATCGCAACATAGCCCGACGAGGTAGACATCTCTCTCTTTTTTTTTTTTTTTTTCTAGAAAGTCAACTCACAGAGATCAGCACGATCGGGAGAGCAGCAGATTGGATCGATCCAAGCAGCAGCAGCAGATTTCTTCCGATCGATCGATTGGGAGCACCACGATCGGATTGGATCGGAAGCAGCACACGGCGCCACACGAAGAGAAATCGATCTGATCTGCTTGCACGCGGCGCCCAAGGCAGCAGGCAACAGCAGCAGCGAACCGATCGAAGGACGCGCCTTCTATTCCGTACGCCTGATCGAAGAACAACAGCAGCAGCAGCGATCTGATCGAAGGCGCCTGGCTGCAGTACGCGCGGATGAAGGACGCGGACGAGGCAGAGGTAGACGAGACGGCTGACAACGGCGGCGGCGGCCGGGGCGCGGCGGCGGGGAGCCGGGGGCGCGACGGCGGCGGCGGCACGGACGTGGAGAAAAACTTATCCTAGCTCTGATACCATGTTAGGGTAATAGACTGCTTGTATTACCAGGGGGCCAAAGGCCACATATATATAGTACATGTACAGGTGAATATGCAGGAAGGCCCCTAACATATGGGCAAAATACAATATGCACAATCTACTCTAACATCTCCCTCGCAAGTCCTATCTCTTATTCGAGCTAAAGAACTAGCCCAAGCCTCGCTTGCAATGGCGGCGACCAAAGCTTCTGCCCCCTGTCCTCAGGAAACCCTCAATGGTGGGAGTCCAAAGTTTTAAATAGCCGGCTATAGCCCGGCTATAGCCTTCTGAGAGGCTTGGGGCTACAGCTATGACCTTTATAGCCTACCAAAATTTGTCCGCTCGGCCAAATATCAGAGCCATATTGAATTGTTATTACTAAATGTTGGAATATGTGGACATAACTATGTCCAGTATTACCCATAACAGTGTAGCTCGACCTTATCCCCTCCTCCCTGTCACTGTTGCAGGAGCGGTGACAGGCGATTTTTTGGGCGACTCCGTCGACTCACCGCGTGCGCGCCGGCTGCGCCGTGGGATTCCTCCCCTCCGTCGGCTGCTTCGGCGGCGGGAGGGTGGGGGATCCCTGGCCCCGGCTTGTACATATGGTAGAGTAGGGTGGAGATCCCGCCGGCGGCGCTCTGGAGAAGGTGGTGCGGCTGGTGGGTGGTTTGGTGTCGAGGTGATCTTCTCCGGCGGTGAAGTTCTTCGGGGCTCGGCGCCGTCTTCCTCGACTTGCAGGTGCTGGGGGTCCGGTGTGGCTCTTGAGCACCTTTGTTCTCCGCCAGATCTGGGGTGGCGGCGGATCTGGTGGCCGGAACCCAGGACTGGACGAGGTCGGCGGCTTCGTCCTGCGTCGGCTAAGAAGATGGCTGCGGCAAGGTGGTGTTGCCGGAGAGGGAGGGCGCTGGCCGTGTCCGTTCATCGGCAAAAGCTCCGTCGCGGCGCGGCAGACAAGCTCTGCGGCCTCTTTCAACAAGGAAGGTGCTCTCAGGCAGCGGTGAGAAGGTGGATGGCGATCTTCGTTGTCGACGCCGGAGAAGAAGGCGACGTCGTTTCTGGTTCTGAATCCCCTACGTATTGTACTCTATTTCTCTGTTTTGTACTGTATACGTTGTATGTGGTACTCTGTTGAATATACGTGGGCTTTCAAAAAAAAATAACTATGTCCAGTATACAAATATATGCTACCTAAATTTTAAATGTTTATCATTATTAAGCAAAACGGCTATAAGCACTAGTAGAAAAAGCACCTATGGTCCCGGTTGGGCTTGGACATCAGTCCCGGTTGCCCAACCGGGACTGGCCAATCGGGACCAATGCTGGTCCCGGTTGGTCCAACAACCGGGACCAATGCTGGTCCACGTGGCCAGTTCTGGCTGGGCGTGGGGAGAAACATTGGTCCCGGTTCTTGTTACGAACCGGGACCAATGAGTTCTTTTTTTTTTTGGTATTTAGGGTTTAGGGTGCCCCCTCTCCCTCTCGTCGGTTCCCTCTCGCCGGTGCCCCCTCTCGCCGGTGCCCCCTCTCCCTCTCGCCGGTGCCCCCTCTCGCCGGTGCCCCCGTCTCCCTCTCGCCGGTGCCCCCTCTCCCTCTCGCCGGTGCCTCCATCGTCTCCCCCTTCTTCGCATCGCCGACGTGCTCTCCATCGTTTCCGTACGCATATAATACGCTCTACTATATACACAGTACACGTTGATGCATATATAATTAATATTCGATCTCTTGCGAGAATACAACTATTTAATTACATGGAGATAGATCACATATTTAGTTCATCGTCTGAAGCATAATGTTCTCCCTTTTCATCGATGACCTCCCTAAGCAGAAATCCCGCCAATTCATATTGAATTGCTCCTACGCACAGTTCTGGGTCGAGCGTCTCCCGCATGTCACTCAAATGAGTTGTTCTCCGCTCAGTGGTCAACTCGCGAATGAACTCGCAAACGTAGAAATCCACATAAATTACTCCCCGGTGGCTGCTGCGAACATGTCACCGATTTATAAGTTAGCTCATCTTTGAATGGACCTTGTACCTTCTGTTAGAAAATTGTGCAACACCTGCTTTGGCAAAGAAAATGAACAAAAGAGTTATTAATTACTTGACATCAGGGAACAAACGAAAGAGGGCGATATAATGCGATAATGATTGAAATTACTTGTTGAGCATTTCTTTCATGTCAGACCACGTCGCTTGGTCCCAACTTAATGAGTCGTGGACTTCAACAATGGATTTGTCAGGTTGAATGCTTAGCAGAATCCAGTGAAATCTGCGGACGTTTACATAAAGCAGACATGCATAACTCATCAATTACACTTAACATCGAGAAAGCCAAATAAAAATATGTACAAGACAGAAACACTCACCTGAAATTGTAAGGAAATAGTATTTCCGTACAAAAATGTTGCATGGTTAAAAAGGTGGTCAGGTCCTTCTCCACGTCTTTGGGGAAATTGACTAAATTATGTGAATTCACGATATATGGGTCAACGAACCCAATCTCAAAAACTCTAGATCTTTTGCATTCCAGCATCTTCATTCTGCATAATAGCGTACAAAATATATATATATAGTCAGGATAATATAATACAGCCAATGAACGAGCTGAGCTAGAGACTTAATTACGAAAATAAATCACTTACAGACAATAGCAAGAGAGGATAGATTTGTCGAGGGCGCGCTTTTGGAATAACTGGAACAGTTCAGTCAGTTAAACCTGTATAATGTAACGTTTGAAGAAATGCTCCACTCTAACGTCCACCAGAAACCACTCTTTCGCGCCCTTCTTTGATGTGTGCACCAGGTACCAGTTATGCAGATTTCGCATATGTGTTGATAGACCCGTGAGCTCCTCATTACTGACCATAGGCTCCCCTTGGACATATTTCCGTGCCATCTCTAACATTGGCGCATATTCATAGCCTAAAAGTTGACCAAGGCTCATACCCAAGGTGGTAGCCTGTTCCTTGGCCTACGATACAGTGACACCAAGTTCTTTAGCAGCAGCTATGGCTCTGGGGTCCAATAATTCCAGGTCCTTATCCATAGCGGCTCTGAATTCCTTGTCGACATCGGAACACACTATGAGCGGGGGGACCGATTAATTTTTTTGCTGTCCGAGCTGGGCAATTTGTTTCCCGCCTTTTCCACTACTTCCCTTGTTCTGCTCAGACTGGGCACGTGCTAGCCTCTTAAGTTCACGACCATAGTCAGATGGCAGATTCATCAATATCTGGGATGGCTGCTCAAGGAAGGACTTAGCCCACTTTTTGGTTTTTTTCATCATATACCATCTTTGGCTCGGGCTTTTTTGGTGCAAAAAAACTCTTATTCTAGGCAGCCACTACCGCGGCGTTTTTCCGCTTCAGTCCTGTCATAAGGTCTCTTGGGAGGAACCGACGGGATGTCGACTATCTTCTGAGTGCGACCTCTCTTCTGAGTGCGGAGCGGGGGAGCGGCGTTGGTCCGTTTCTTCTGGTGAGACGGCTGCACTGGAGACTGGTGACGCGGCGGCGGAGACGGCTGCACTGGAGACTGGTGATGCGGCGGCAGAGACGGCTGCGCTGGAGACTGGTGAGGCGGTGAAGAGGACGGCTGCGCTGGAGAATGCTGAGGCGGTGAAGAGGACTGTTGCGCTGGAGACTGGTGAGGAGTCGATGGCCTTGGCTGCCAGTTCGAAAGCACGATGAATTCCTTTGGCCATAGAATGGGTGCTTTCTTGGAAGTTCAAGCACCTCCCCATCTTCACCTGCAGGGTGGTGCAGCTTCAGCTCCTCAAAATCTTTCATCACTTAATCCACCCCGACAACAGCGTAGCCATTTGGAACCGGAGCAAAATGGTAAGTTGGATTAGGTCCAATTGGTAGGGCATAGCCGACCGCCACCTTCACGGATATGTTATAAACTTTCACATGCAGCTCACAAGGTGTGCTCTCCGTGATATCATCCACTGGGTAGCGACGAAGAGGAGCCACTGCATCATCATTACCATCTTGGAGCTCCGTGGAAGCCACGCTGCTTTTCCGATTCGATGGGCCACCGGTACCATCGCATGCAGCTTCTACCATGTGCCGCTGAGATTGGCCGCTAGTACCTTGCTGGCTAAGTGCGGTAATTTGTTCCTTCTGCAGCTTTAATTCTTCTTCTATATTACGCAGCCGGTCTGCACCAGCGCGTGCTTCCATTGCCTCCCTTTCCTTTCTCCTCTGATGGCTTCTATCAGGAAATTTCTTCCTGTGCTCGGGAATCGCAATTGTCTTGGGATTGGAGCCTATCACGCCTCGTGTTCGTCCGTCGTGTTCCTGATTCCCAAGGGCCCGTGTGAGCTCGTCATCCTCTCTATCGGGACTGAACCGTCCCTCTGCAACATCCTTGAATGCAGTTCTAATTTCTTCGATGGGTAGTAGGGGATTATCTTTGTGTCGTCTGTTATATATGCACTTCCCTTCTGCGTCCAACGTGCCCCCATGCCCGTAAAACCAATTTCTTGCCCATTCGGTCCATGCGAGTGGCTCTGGAGTGATCCCTTTAGCCAGCAGGTCCGCCTCAAGTTTGTCCCACTTAGGAATGTTATGGGCGTAGCCACCAGGCCCCATAGTATGGTGGTACATCTTTAGAGCAGCATTTGCCACATTTTTTGCAGACTTTTCCAGAGCTTCCTCCGATTTCTTGTACGCAACAAATTCTTCTCAGTAGTCCTTTATCTTCTCATACCCTTTATCGAAGTCTGGAGTCTTATTTTTCTTGACAAACAGGTTGTTCAATCTTTTCTTCCAGTTCTTGAATAGCTCGGCCATCTTCTTAAGTGCCCAGGCCTTGACTTTTTGATCCATGTTTTTCCGGGCAATCTTTTCTGTCTCATCTGGATCCTCCTCATCTGAATCCACCCTGGCGCCGGCAGGGTGAAATTAACCATGAGCTTTCTCCAAAGTCTTTCTTTGCCCTTATCGCTGACATATAGCTGTCCTTTCTCCTTTGGCCGATGCCATTCTCGAACGGTGATCGGGATGAAGTCCCTAACAAGAACTCCGCATTGCTTTACCATTTTTTGTGCAACACCAGGGGGAGCAGTCGGTGTGCCGTCTTCAGTGACTCTTTCAATCCTGTACCTTTCTTGGTCGCCCAACTTTTTGGCTGGGCCTTGTTTTGTCCTTACAGAAGATTTGCTCGATCCGGAGGGCTAAAAGAAGAAAGAGCGTTAATATATGTATATAGACAGCAGAGGCTTAATTAATACAATCTCTGGCTTCATTAATATATGTATATGCACCTCGCTGGAGTTTGCAACATTTAATGTTCCATCGGAGCCTTCGGCTTCTCCCTCGTCGGCTTCTCCCTCGCCGACTTCTCCCTCACCCCGGCCGTAGGGTTCTACCTCACCGGAGCCGTCTCTTTGGTTGAGAGACTCATCTCCCTCACCGGAGTTGTTCAAAACTCCGTGGTGACATCGACAATATCTTCCGGCTCGCAGATTATATCTTCCGGCCCACGGATTACATCTTCCGGCCCACGGATTATATCCTCGAGCATGTTTTCCTGGTTTTTGTCTCGTTCCATAGTTTCTGCAAATTAAGAACAATGCACAATACTTTAGTTGGGTAACTTGTTCCATATGTCAAGATACATCTACACCTGATACTCTTAATTTGCAGGGCCAACTTCCGAACCACGATCTACCGGGAAGAACAAATACCGGACAAGAACACAATCAATACATGGCATTGATGCAATGCGCAATATGTATGCATGATCAATTTAATGCATTGACATGGAACTCTAAATCATGTTTGAAATGTTATTGAATTAGGACAAGCACAAATTAGGACTAACAAAAAATCCTAACACTAACAAAATTTTCCTATACACCAACAAAAAATCCTAACACTAACAAAATTTTCCTATACAAAAAAATCCTAACACTAACAAAATTTTCCTATACACTAACAAAAAATCCTAACACTAACAAAATTTTCCTATACAAAAAAATCCTAACACTAACAAAATTTTCCTATACACTAACAAAAAATCCTAACACTAACAAAATTTTCCTATACAAAAAAATCCTAACACTAACAAAATTTTCCTATACACTAACAAAAAATCCTAACACTAACAAAATTTTCCTATACAAAAAAATCCTAACACTAACAAAATTTTCCTATACACTAACAAAAAATCCTAACACTAACAAAATTTTCCTATACAAAAAATCCTAACACTAACAAAATTTTCCTATACACTAACAAAAAATCCTAACACTAACAAAATTTTCCTATACAAAAAAAATCCTAATTAACACTAACAAAATTTTCCTATACATGCACTAACAAAAAATCCTAACACTAACAAAATCCTAATACAAAAAAATCCTATACATAAAATGCTAATTCTAACTCACCACGAGAAGCGGTGCGGGCGGCGGTGGGGATGGCGGTGGCGCGTGTGCGGCGGTGGGGGACGGCGCGCGGTGGCGGTGGACGACGGCGGGCTCTGCGAGCTCGGCCGGGCGCGTGGCGCGTGTGCGGGCCGCGGGAGAAGGGCCGGCCGCGTCGTGGCGTGTAGGGGAGGAGGCCGGCCGCGTCGGGACGGCGTGCGGGGAGGCGGCGGGGCGGCGCGTGGAGGTCGGCGGCGGGGCAGCCTGACGGCGTTGTGGCGGCCGGTTCCTTCGTCTTGCTCTCATCGATGAACTGCGCGTCGCGTGCGTGCAAATGAGGAAGGAGAAGGGCCAGGGCAGTGTTATAGCAGGGGTCTTTGGTCCCGGTTCTTGCCAGCAACCGGGACCAAAGAGTGGGCAGTTAATGCTAGATCAAGCGCGGGGTCCAGGGACTCATTGGTCCCGGTTCTTGGTATAAACCGGGACCAAAGAGTCCTTTTTCAAAATTATTTCGAACTTTTCAGTTCTGAAATTTTGTTCCCGCCTTTTTTTTCTTATTTAGGTGTTTGGATATGAATTTCAAATGGTTTTGAATCTGAAAAGACTTTCAACATGAAAAGTTTTTAAATTTGAATAAATAATCCAAAACCATTTTCTGTTTTCAAAAATAATTATTCTAACTATACAAACTATTAACCATTTTGCCATTTTCAATTAAAAATGCATTAACTTTATTGCATATTTTGAATTGACAAAACTATCAACATGAAAAGTTTTTAAATTTGAATAAATAATCCAAAACCATTTTCTTTTTTCTAAAATAATTATTCTAACTATACAAACTATTAACCATTTTGCCATTTTCAATTAAAAATGCATTAACTTTATTGCATATTTTGAATTGACAAAACTTTCAACATGAAAAGTGTTTGAATTTCTATAAATAATCCAAAATCAATTTTACATTATTATTGTCATTTTCAATTTAATATGGATAAATTCATATCTTTAAATCCGTAAGTCAAAACTCGACTAATAATATGTATAAATCGATCAAAAATGATTAAGTAAGATTTATGATTAAGTAATAATAATTATTAATTCAGTTAATTCTATTTTTGGTGTTGTAAAATCCCATGGCAAGCAGAAGTAAATGCAGAACAATTTCAGTGAACCTATATTTATACTATGTAATAATAATTATTAATGCAGAACAGCTTCCCGCGTAATTTTACCAACCGGGACTAAAGGGATTCCCACCAATAAGGAAGAAGCACATGGATCGTGTGTTTCTTTCAAACGCTTGTGAGCCGTTGGATCAGGGGTGTGTTTCTTTTGAGCGCTTGTGAGCTGTTGGATTTTTAGAACTAGTCCCGGTTGATAACACCAACCGGGACTAAAGAATCACACGGATCGTGTGTTTCTTTCAAACGCTTCTGAGCCGTTGGATCAGGGGTGTGTTTCTTTTGAGGGCTTGTGAGCTGTTGGATCAGCACTCCCACCACCACCACTCCCACCTCATCCACAGGTACACTTTCTAATCGCCTATAAATAGCGACGTCCCTGCAGCGAACGGCACACAACGAGCGTCTACCTTCGCCACCGAATCCAATGGCTGGATTTAGCCTACCTGCTGGCATGTTCCCTGGCATTATTGTGTTCGTCCTTGTTCACCGGCCAGCCATTGGAGCCACCTCCTGTAGGACGGTGAACAATGACAACACAACGACGCTGTTGGAAACACAAGCCCTCAGGTAGGTTGAATCCAGCCACTGGATTAGGGTGACGCAATGATGAATTGCCGAGGAGGTGGGAGTGGTGGTGGTGGTGGAAGTGGTAGCCATGCCCCTCGGTCCGATCCAAGCAGCGGCAAGGCGCTCTGATGATCTGCGACATTCCCAACACTTTTTGAGATGGTCGTAGATCATCAGAGACGTCTTGCCGCTGTGGATCGAAGGCCGATTTGTCGTCTCACGACCACGCGATGATTTGCAGTATACAAAGCATTCGGATTCCCGTCATACAGCCCTACGGTGCATTTGATATGCAGTCACTCACGAGGCACCGTAGGGCTGTATGACGGGGAAACCGTGTGTTTTGCTCCACACCGCCCTCCGTCCCCTACCCAGGGTGCTGCCCTCTCCCTCCCCTACCTAGGTGTTTGATCAAATTCCCCACTCATTTTTTTCAGATCTCGGCGACGATGTCCGGCCTGTTGGATGCGAGGGGCGATGTCCGGGACTGGGCCACACTCGTTCCAGAGGGAGCCGGTCCCCGAGGAGGTGGTACATCGCCGTATCAGGCAGGAGGACGAGCATGTCAATCGCTATGTGTTTATGTTGGATACGCCAGGGGTGTATAACAGTTTTCACCACATAAAGTTCGTGATGTATAATGGTTAAATAAAAATGGACCCGAGCTATGTATTATGGTTTAATACATTACATTGAATTTACATAAAAGCCATGAACCCTTCTTCGCGTATGTCCCTGGCCTATGATCGCTTCGGCCGTAACCATGGAGCATCTTCATTATTTAACGGGATGCTTGGGTCAGTTTTCACTGTGAAGGGCGGAATTTCATCAAACTTATCATAATCTGCTGACATGTCTGTCTTGTCCTCGACTCCCACGATGTTTCTTTTCCCTGAAAGAACTATGTGACGCTTTGGCTCATCGTCTGATGTATTCGTTTGCTTGTTTTTTCTTTTTTTCGGTCTGGAGGACATGTCCTTCACATAGAAAACCTGAGCCACATCATTGGCTAGGACGAATGGTTCGTTCTTGTAACAACCAAGATTCTTGAGATCCACTGTTGTCATCCCGTACAGCTGGTCTACCTTTATCCCTTCTCCATTCATGTTGACCCAACTGCACCGAAACAAAGGGACCTTAAAAGTAGGTCCATAGTCAAGTTCCCATATCTCCTCTATGCGACCATAGTATGTGTCCTTTTGCCCATCGTCGTTTGTTGCATCAAAGCGGACACCACTGTTCTGGTTGGTGCTCTTTTTATCTTGGGCGATCGTGTAAAATGTATTCCCATTTATCTCGTACCCTTGGAAATTCAATACAGTCGAAGATGGTGACGCGGCCAACAAGTAGAGCTGATCTCCGACAGTGGTGTCATTCATGAGCTGTAATCGCAACCAACTGCCGAAGGTCTCCATGTGTTTTTCTTTAATCCAGGAGTCATCCTTCCCCGGGTTCTTGGAGCGTACATAATTCTTGTGTTCCTCGATATACGGAGCCACGAAGGTGGAACTTTGTAGAACTGTGTAGTGTGCTTGAGTTAAAGAATGCCCGTCCCTACATATCAGTGCTTTCTTTCCTAGCGTGCCTTTTCCACTCAGTCTCCCCTCATGCCGCGATTCAGGAACACCAATCGGCTTAAGGTCAGGAATAAAGTCAACACAGAACTCAATGACCTCTTCTGTTCCATAGCCCCTTGAGATGCTTCCTTCTGGCCTAGCACGGTTATGAACATATTTCTTCAAGACTCCCATGAACCTCTCGAAGGGGAACATATTGTGTAGAAATACAGGACCGAGAATGGCAATCTCGTCGACTAGGTGAACCAGGAGATGCGTCATAATATTGAAGAATGATGGGGGGAACACCAACTCGAAGCTGACAAGACATTGGACCACAGCCTTCTGTAAACTTGGTAGAGTTACTGGATCGATGACCTTCTGAGATATTGCATTGAGGAATGCACATAGCTTCACAATGGGTACTCGAACATTTTCCGGTAGAAGCCCCCTCAATGCAACCGGAAGCAACTGCGTCATAATCACGTGGCAATCATGAGACTTCAGGTTCTGGAATTTTTTCTCTGCCATATTTATTATTCCCTTTATATTTGACGAGAAGCCAGCCGGGACCTTGATACTGCTCAGGCATTCAAAAAAGATTTCCTTCTCTGCTTTGGTAAGAGCGTAGCTGCTTAAGTATTGACGCCCTTTATCCGTCTGCTTGTTGTATGGGTCTTTCATACGTTGCTGGTCTGCCCGTGCTTCCGGTGTATCTTTTGTCTTCCCATACACGCCCAGGAAGCCTAGCAGGTTCACGCAAAGATTCTTCGTCACGTGCATCACGTCGATTGAAGACCGGACCTCTAGGACTTTCCAATAGGGTAGCTCCCAGAATATAGAGCACTTCTTCCATATGGGTACGTGGTTGTCAGCGTCATTCGGAACAGATAGACTGCCAGGACCCTTTCCAAAGATTACTTCTAAATCCTTGACCATGTCATATATAACATCACCATCAGGGAGGTTAGGCTTCTTCCGGCGATCTGCCTCACCGTTGAAATGCTTGCCGGGCTTTCTTACGGCATGACTGTTCGGAAGAAATCGACGATGCCCCAGGTACACATTCTTGTTTCCCAAATGTATACTTTCAGTCTTATCTAAACAGTGCGTGCATGCATTGTATCCCTTGTTTGACTGTCCTGAAATGTTACTAAGAGCAGGCCAATCATTGATGGTTACGAACAGCAACGCTCGTAGGTCAAATTCCTGTTGTTTGTGCTCATCCCACACACGTACACCTGGTTCGGACCACAACTGCAAAAGTTCATCAACTAATGGCCTTAGGTACACATCAATGTCGTTGCCGGGTTGCTTCGGGCCTTGGATGAGCACTGGCATCATAATGAACTTCCGCTTCATGCACAACCAAGGAGGAAGGTTGTAGATACATAGAGTCACGGGCCAAGTGCTATGACTGGAGCTCTGCTCCCCAAAAGGATTAAAGCCATCTGTACTTAGACCAAATCTTAAGTTCCTTGCGTCATCTGAAAATGTCGGGAACTCTCTGTCGATTTTTCTCCACTGGGACCCATCGGCGGGGTGTCTCAACTTCCCGTCTTTCTTACGCTCTTCTTTGTGCCATCGCAACAACCTGGCATGCTCTTTGTTTCTGAACAGACGTTTCAACCGTGGTATTATAGGAGCATACCACATCACCTTAGCAGGAACCCTCTTCCGGGGGGGCTCGTCATCGCCCTCAACATCACCAGGGTCATCTTGTCTGATCTTGTACCGCAGTGCATTGCATACCGGGCATTTATCCATATTCTCGTACTCACCGCGGTACAGGATGCAGTCATTAATGCATGCATGTATCTTCTGCACATCTAATCCTAGAGGGCAGATAGCCTTCTTTGCTTCGTATGTAGTCTCGGGCAATTCGTTATCCTTTGGAAGCTTCGGCTTCATTATTTTCAGTAACTTCTCAAATCCCTTGTCAGAACAACCAGTCTCTGCCTTCCATTTCAGCAGTTCCAGTGTGGTACCGAGCTTTGTGCTGCCATCTTCGCAGTTTGGGTACAGCAACTTTTTGTGATCCTCAAGCATGGCCTCCAACTTTAGCTTCTCCTTTTCTGTATCGCATTCTCGCTTTGCATCAGAAATGACCCCACCAAGACCATCAGCGGGCTCATCTGATGCCCGATGTTCACCTCTTCTTCTTCAACGTCTTCCATTACAGTATCACCGCATTCCTCAGGGAACATAGGATAGTTGTCATCATCCTCCTCTTCTTCATTGTCTTCCATCCTAACCCCTCTTTCTCCGTGCTTGGTCCAACAATTATAGCTGGGCATGAAACCTTTCCGAATCACGTGGTCTTGAATGGTTCTCGGGTCAGAGTACTCCCTGACGTTCCGACACTTCTCACATGGACAAGGCATAAAATTATCACTTTGTTTGCCTCAGCCACATCGAGAAATTTATGCAGGCCTGCAATAAACTCGGAACTGCGTCGTTCGCCGTACATCCATCGCATCCGTGCATCCATCTGCATCATATATATAATTAAGTTTATCAAATACCATTACAATAACATCTTGAATAGTGAAATGACCACCGTACATCGACACGTGCAATATTTCTGTATCAATTACAGATGAAAAGGATATAGTTGCTAACCTCGGCCGAGGATATCATCTTGTGTGAACTTAAGTGTGGCTCGGGCATTTCATCGAACACATCTTGTGCGTGGCAAAGAAAAAAAAACTAGCACCCACTTCCCACCAATCCAACCAGAAAAAAAAACAGAGGAGAGAAGAGAGGGGGGTGGGGGTTATATATAGGCAGGGGAGGTATTGGTCCCGGTTCTTGGTAAGAACCGGGACCAAAGCTCCGCGCCACGCCACGTGGCCGGCTCTGGAGCTTTGGTCCCGGTTCTTGCCAAGAACCGGGACCAATGCCCCACGGGGCCCTGGCAGCTCGAACCGGGACTAGTGCCAGGCACTGGTCCCAGTTTTTCTCTGAACCGGGGCCAATGGTCTGGACCAAAGACCCATTTTCTACCAGTGAAGGTCATACCCCGCTATAGCCTGGCATAGCTTCTGAAATCGCCGGGGCTAAATGCAATAGCCGGCTATTTTAAACTATGGAGTGAGACCAGTGCAGTTGATCCCCCACCCACCTCCACAAGCTTAGCTCCGTCAACTTCGGTAACAGTTCCACCAACTGCGCCACCTCCTAGACGTACCAGACATAACACCCGACCCCACACCCAATCAAACTGAACCTGAGAGCTACACTTGCCTGCCTAGCACGGATGACAACACAATTGTTCCAATGAGAGCAGGAGGTTGGAACATGAGGGGCGTTGGCCAGTGTGACCGTCGCTCTCAACTCACAGAGTACATTAAGAAGGAAAAACTGGACATCATCTTCCTCCAGGAAACAACCAAAACCTCCTTCACTGATCAAGAGCTCCGCAATCTTGAAAGTGGCGATAAATTTGTTTGTGACGAGTTGTGGACTCGGCAAATCCCTGGGTCGAGTACCCCGGGTTGATTGAGGGGGAGAGAGTTGAGCGCTGGTGATCACGACGGCTGACAAGCGAGGCGTTTACCCAGGTTCAGGCTCCCGGAGGATAACACCCTACTTCCTGCTTGTCTGGTATTGAATGGCGAATGTGGCTACAATGGCGAGATGAAGGACCCTCCTGGCCTTTATATGATAGGCCAGGTCTCGGGTGAACGGTGCCGATGGCGCTTACAAGATGATAAGAGTTGCATGACCTATTTGTCGACTATCTTAGGCCGCACGTCGTCCTCTTTGGGCCTTCCTTGGGCCTTCGTCATAAGGCTGATAGGCTTGGCGTGACCCAGGTATCCCCAACGTGGGACAGTCGAAGAGTGACCCCACGTCAGTAGCCCCCGAGTGCTTAGTCGAATCGCAGAGTCGAGTAAAGGACTCCTTCCTCCTAGGCACGCCGTCGGGTTCCTGAGAGGAACAAACAAAATTAGTCGACTCCGGCCGTTCAGGGCTTACGGAGGATTCCTTAGTTGAACCTTCGACTGCAGAGCGAAATACTGCGAGTACAGCCTTAGTCGGTGATTTTTCGACTACCATTGTTCTGAGTCACTCGGGAGCGCGAACAGCGCTCCCGATGGGAGTAGCCCCCGAGATTAAGCTGAATTGCTTGCAATTGAGGTTAAACTCAATTTTTCTTCAGTCGAAAAGCCTGCTCCCGATGGAGTAAAGAAGGGACTCGACTTGATGGAGTCACAACTGGCTTTGCTTGACTTACTGTGTATTCGGCCAGTTTGGCTTACCGCAAGAGTTTGTTCAGCTCTTGGAGCTTACTGGATCTTCTCTTTGCACTCGAATGAACTATTCGAGTTTATTCGGCTCTTGGAGCTTACTGAATTTTTCTGCACTCGAATGAACTGTCCGAGTTCTCATTCAGCCCGTTGGCTTACTTGCTACGCCTTGGCTATTGACGTCAGCGCTGACGTTTTCGGCGCACTCTGTGTCCGATGGGACGTGACAGTGTGGTCCCAGTGTTAGTATTGACTGGAGACAGCAGTTCCCGCTTTAAGCTGACCGTTGGGCGCGAAAATTTCGCGGCGTGATGATGGCGCCTTGATCCCCGTGCGTAGTGGGCGGCGTGGCCGGCAACGGTTGCTATCTCCGCGCGACACGTGGACGGCCAGATGATGCAGTGGAGTACCGTTTTGCTGAGAACGGTGTGGATGAACTGGCCACGCGGTATATATTTTTTACCGCGGCGGCGAACAGTTCATTCCGTCCCCATTCTGCCGTCTTCTCCGCTGCTTCCTCTCCGCCATTGCTGTTCTTTGCTTCCAGTTGCTTTTCTCCGCCCTCCATGAGCAAGGCCGGGATGAAGAGGGGAAAGCCTGCTGCCGGCGCCGTCGCCGCCGCTGAGGCGAGCATGATGAAGAAGCCCGAGGGCGACTGGGCAAAATCGTCGGTGAAGAAGGCCGACCTCGAGGCCCTCCGCGCGCAGGGGCTGCTGCCGCCGGCAGACCAGGCGACGGTGCGCGCGCCCGGGAAAGAGGTATTCCCCGCTCCTCGCGAGGGGGAACGCGTTTGCTTCGTGGATTTCCTTCCGCGGGGTTTCGGGTTCCCCCTCCACGATTTCGTTCGTGGTCTCTTGTATGCCTATGGGATTCAGATCCATGATCTGACTCCCAATAGCGTCTTGAGCATCACGAGCTTTATCGTGCTCTGCGAGTGCTTCCTGGGAATCGCACCCAACTGGCTGCTGTGGAAGTCGATGTTCCTTGTCAGGAGGAACGTGGGGAAGAGCAAGCTGGTGTACCCAGTTGGCGGCTTCGGCATCCAGGTGCGTGGTGACACCACCTACTTTCAGATGAAGAAGTCCGACTCCATCCAGGGCTGGCGGAAGAAGTGGTTCTACGTCAGGTGCGACCAAGAAGGCCTTCCCGACTTCGCGGCCGATCGCGAGTTGCGGAAGACGAACGCGTGGGCGCACCCGCTGTCGAAGGAGGACAAGGAGGCGACTCAGCCCTTGCTGATGCTTCTTCGTGGCCTTCTGAAGAGTCTTGGGTGCGAGACAGGTGGTGTTTATTGCCACCTTCTTCAGGCTTCGGGTGCAGCCGCTCCGCGCTCGCGTCCACCCAATGTGGGCGCACGAAGGCGGCGCTGAGCTCGACGATGATGAAGTCGAGTCGAAGGTGAGGAGCATCACGAGACTCCGAGCTGCTGACTCGTGCAATGTCAAGTGCCCGGTTGAGCCGTATGGGCCTAACAACCCTGTACCCGAGGTGAGCTTCGTTTGCTTTGTTTTTGTCTTGTATCTTCTTCTGTCAAATGCTCTGCCTGATTCGATTGCTTCATTTGCTGACAGGGTCGGTCGAGCTATGTTAGCCTTCCTCCGCTGATGGAGAATGGACCTCATGAAGAGGCAGAGTTTGTTGAGGAGGACGAGGGTGATGACGATGAACTTCCCTCCGCCACCTCTCCAAGTGAAGAGCTGGAGGAGGAAGATGAAGATGAAGAGCCACTGCAGAAGCGACAGAAGCGAAAGAGTGGCGACTCCGCTTCGGCTTCGTTGCCCTTGAAGGAGGCGGGTGTGGAGAACGAGGAGGAGGCGAGCGGGTCGTCTTCCGGTGCTAGGCACACGAGTGACCCGGCTAAGCCCTTGATCGTGGCTCCCCTCGGCTCTGCACCGCCGACTGGATTCGCAAGGATGCCCTCCGTCTCCCTGGGCAGCGAGGATGACATGGATGTCGCCAGGTTAGTCGCACAGCCATTGCCTTGCGTGTGTCGAGTCTGCTTTTGAATTGGCAAGCCCTTGGATTGAGTAATCTTGTAACAGCGACCGTACTGGCACTGCTGGTTCTCCTCGTGAGACGGAGCACACGTCTGCTCCCACGGCCGAGCAGGCTGCGAAGACGACCGGAAAGGAGGCTCAGGCGGGTGACGCGTTGGCCTTGAAGACTTCGACCTCCTCTGTGCCAGAGAAAACCACTGATGCGACTCCGGCTGACGCTGGGCTGCTTGCGCACGTAAGTTTTCTTTGACTCAGTCTGCAAAATCTGTATCGGGTGCGCGAACAGCGCTCCCGATGGGAGTAGCCCCCGAAGATGTGCATGACTAGAATAGTCGGGCGCAGATTGATGTCTTTTGTTTCCCGCAGCCGTTTTATCGCCAGCAGATGGAGGGAGCCGCAGCCTTCGTTCGCATGGAGCAGGAGAGGGATCAACTCCGCACTGCTCTGGAGCAGGCGAAAAGTGAGTGTTAACCCTTGTGTTCGAGGGGTGCTTCGACTGCCTTCATTGCTAACTTTGCTCCGTTGATCCGTAGGCAAGCAGGAGGGCTGAAGAAGCGGGTCGCGGAGCTGGAGAAATCGCTGGGTGAAGCCCAAGAGCGTGAGCGAACCCGGGATGATCTGGAGAAGACCCAGGTCGACCGCTTGCTCGCACTCGCCGATGTTATTGGAGTAAGTGTTTCGGCTCATTGCCTACTTTCTTTGTCGACTTCTGACATCTTACGGGTGTGGTTTCCTTTTGATCAGAGTCTTGCGGAGGTGCTCCTCCAGAAGGGACTTCCAGCGAGGATGTCGGCTTGGTGGAGGCTGTTGGCTTCATCGACCGCGTCTGCGCGTATGCTTCGGCGGCGCTGCAGAAGTCGACAGGTGCCTTGGCGACTGTGCACCGGAGTATCTTCCCCAGCCAGCCACCGCCGGTGCTGTTGACGCGCTTGCGGCTCCGTTTGAAGGCAATGCGACCACCATGGCGGACTACACACGTGCGCAGACGGTACGCGGCTCAGAGCTCACTTTCCAGCTACTTCTTGGTCACCAAGTCGTAGGTGATTTTGAGAAGGTTGTCAACGACTTCCCTCGGAAGCCTGATGGCAGGACCGCGTCCCTTAGCGGTGTGAAGGCGCGGGCGAGTCAGCTGGCTGCGAAGTTGATTGCCACCTTCGAGAAGAAGATTGCCAAGGCTGCAGAGTTGGCTGCTAGGAAGAGCCGTTCTCAGTCGGAGTCTGTGATGTAGACTCCTTTCTTTTAAGATTCTTCTGCTTTTGGTCTTGGTCTGTAATGAACTATATAGTTTGCGGTCTTCTGGCCACGAACATGCTGATGTTGAAATGTGAATTTGTGCCTTCGAGTCTTCTCTCATATCTAGGCTAATATGTGTGTTCTTTTCCTTGCTTGACACTGTCGAACTTGGCAGTCTGAATGGGCGAAGCTCCTGGGGTCACCGGAATGACTGGTGCAGGTGACGAGGAGGACACCTCTTGGCTGCACCTGCTCGTCGCCACCGTCGAGCTTCTCCAGCTCCTGTGCAAAGCGTGAATGATCAACGATTGATCACCTTCATGAGAACAAGGTTGCAGAGCTCGAGTCGAAGTTGAAGAGCGCCGAGTTGGAGTCGGAGCGCTTGAGGTCACGGCCCGTTGCGCCGTTCTCTCAGCGAGAGGAGTTTCTGCTGGGCGAGATGGACTTGATCAGTCGGCAGCTGCAAGGTTGGCTTCTAGCACTGTGCTGCGACTTCATTATCCTTTCACTGTTCTAAGCTGGGTCTTGATGCAGATGTGAATTCTGACTGGAAGGCGAGCAAGTCGAGTAGACGAGCGGGTGGAGAAAGAAGCCGCGGTGACTCACCCGAAGCGCGTCAGTTTTGGTCGAATAAACCCAGAGGCAGTGTACTGGCTCGGATGTTGGATCGCACCTGGCGGGCTGCTGTGCTCTTGGAAGGTTGTAGAAAAACCCTCTGGCAGATCAACAGGGTGTACTTTCCGCACAACGAGCAGCATAATGGACTGGCTGCGCTGCTGGAGAGGTTCCGCGAAGGCAGTGCGTTGAAGGAAGTCGTGCATGCCCAGCTTGTTGCCGGGGCGAACGTGGCACTGGCGTACATTCGAATGCACCGGCCTCATCTTCCACTGTAAAAGGTACTTGACGGCTTGCCTGGAGAGGATGACTACGCCGAAACTCTTGCGGCTACACGTCAGATGATTCAGCAGGTCCAGAGCTTTAGTGAGGACCTTGTAGGGCCACTCGATGCGCCAAAGGGCGAGCCTGTAGAATAAGAGTAGTAGACTGCTGTTGTACAGCGTTAGCTTGTAAAAGAAATTTTTCCAAGTGGAAATATGAGTGTATGTATGCCGAGGTGGGGGTAGCCCCCGAGTGAGTAAATTGTAACTTGCAGACTTATGTAAACCTGTATGGCGCAGCCCCCGAGCGTCGGGTGGCGACCTAGGCTTTTTGAGTTCGACCTGTGCGGCGCAGCCCCCGAGTGCGTCGAGTGCGGCCGGGGATTTTGCGAGTTAGACCTGTATGGCGTAGCCCCTGAGTGCGTCGGATGGCGGCCTAGGATTTTCGAGTTCGACCTGTGCGGCGCAGCCCCCGAGTGCGTCGAGTGGCGGCCGATGATTTTGCGAGTTAGACCTGTATGGCGCAGCCCCCGAGTGCGTCGGATGGCGGCCTAGGCTTTTCAAGTTCGACCTGTGCGGCGCAGCCCCCGAGTGCGTCGAGTGGCGGCCGAGGATTTTGCGAGTTAGACCTGTATGGCGCAGCCCCCGAGTGCGTCGGATGGCGGCCTAGGTTTTTGACTTAGACCTGTGTGGCGCAGCCCCCGAGTGCTTCGGGTGCGGCCTAGGCTTTTGACTTGGACCTGTACGGCGCAGCCCCCGAGTGCTTCGGGTGCGGCCTAGTCTTGACTTAGACCTGTGTGGCGCAGCCCCCGAGTACTTCGGGTGGCGGCCTAGGATTTTCGAGTTGAACCTGTGTGGCGTAGCCCCCGAGTGCTTCGGGTGCGGCCTAGGCTTGACTTAGACCTGTGTGGTGCAGCCCCCGAGTGCTTTGGGTGCGGCCTAGGCTTTTGACTTGGATCTGTACAGCGCAGCCCCCGAGTGCTTCGGGTGGCGGCCTAGGCTTTTTGAGTTCGACCTGTGCGGCGCAGCCCCCGAGTGATTCGGGTGCGGCCTAGGTTTGACTTAGACCTGTGTGGCGCAGTCCCCGAGTGCTTCGGGTGGCGGCCTACGATTTTTCAGTTGGACCTGTGCAGCGCAGCCCCCGAGTGCTTCGGGAGGCGGCCTAGGTCTATGTTGCTTTTTGACAAAAGTAAAGGGGAGAGCTTGTTCCGCAAATCACTTCATTGATTTTTGCGAGCAGGCCGCCTCATTAAAACCCTTCCAGTCCCCTCAGGTACCCTGGTAAGGGAAAGAGTGCGTCTGGAATCTGCCGCTTCTTGACATAGTACACTTTGTTACAAGGGGGAGCCGACTAGGCATAGAAGCGGCGCAGTTGCGCAACGTTCCACGGGTTGTTGCAGACTGTCCCCGTCTTCGAGTCCTTTAGGCGGTAAGCTCCGCCGCCGATTGCTTCTGTCATGATGTATGGACCCTCCCACGGGGAGGCGAGTTTGTGCACCTTCTTCTGTTTGAGGCGTAGGACAAGGTCGCCAGGGACGAACGCTCTGGGCCGCAGCCGCCGCCCGTGGTAGTTGCGCAGGCCTTGCTGATAGATAGCTGTGCGGGTAAGTGCGATGTCGTGCGCTTCATCCAGGGTATCCATGTCGTCCTCGAGTGCTGATGACCCACAAGTATAGGGGATCGCAACAGTCTTCGAGGGAAGTAAAACCCAAATTTATTGATTCGACACAAGGGGAGACAAAGAATACTTATAAGCCTTAACAACTGAGTTGTCAATTCAGCTGCACCTGGAAAAGCACTAGTAACAGGGGTGATGTGAAAGCAGCAGTAATATGAGAGCAGTAGTAACAGTAACACAGCAGCAGTAGCAGTAACACAGAGGCAATGGCACCAGAAAATAGTTGATACTACTTCTAATGGCATATAGGACCGAGTGAGTATTTGATGATGAAAGATGGACCGGGGTTCCCAGCTATCTACACTAGTGGTAACTCTCCAATAACAAGTGTTGGGTGAACAAATTACAGTTGGGCAATTGATAGAATTGAAATAGCATTAAGACAGAACATCCAGTCTATTAATCATGTAGGCATGTTTTCCATATATAGTCATACGTGCTCGCAATGAGAAACTTGCATAACATCTTTTGTCCTACCAGCCCGTTTGCAGCGGGGCCTCAAGGGAACTACTGGTAATTAAGGTACTCCTTTTAATAGAGCACCGGAGCAAAGCATTAACACTTGGTGAAAACATGTGATCCTCATATCTAAGCCATCCCCTCCAGTTATCCCAGTTGCTGTCACTCTGGGGCCTCGGGTTCCGGACATAGACATGTGCAAACAACTTGTAGATACAATCTAAGCAATAATTATAGAGCTTAAATCTAAGATCATGCCACTCGTGCACTAGTGACAAGCATTAAACACAACAAGATTGCAGCAACAATAACTTCACAAACTTTAATAGATAGACTGATCATAATGTAACAATCCATCGGATCCCAACAAACACAACATCGATTACATCAGGTGGATCTCAATCATGTAAGGCAGCTCATGAGATCATTGTATTGAAGTACATGGGAGAGAGAGTACCAACTAGCTACTGCTAGAACCCGTAGTCCATGGGGGAACTACTCACGGAGCATGATGGAGGCGGTGGCGTCGATGGAGAAGGCTCCGGGGGTCAATCCCCGTCCCGGCAGGGTGCCGGAGCAGGAACTTCTGACCCCCGAAACTAGGTTTCGATGGCGGCGGCGCTCCTGGAGTTCTTCTGGAATATGATCGATCTCCTTCGGGTTTTCGCATCGGGGGGAACTTATAGGCGAAGGGCGATGTCGGTGGAGGCCCGAGGGGCCCACACCATAGGGCGGCGCGGCCAGGGGGCCCACCGCGCCGGGGTGTGGTTTGGCCACCTCGGTGCCCTCCTTCGTCTCTCCTTCGGACTCCGTGACGGTGCTGGAAAAATAGGGACGTGGCCTTTTGTTTCGTGCAATTCCGAGAATATTCGCAGAACAGCTTTTCTGAAACCAAAAACAGCAGAAAACAGGAACTGGCACTGTGGCATCTTGTTAATAGGTTAGTTCCAGAAAATGCATAATAATGATATATAATGCATATAAAACATGTGACAATGATACATAAAACAAGCATGAAACATCAGAAATTATAGATACGTTGGAGACGTATGAAGCATCCCCAAGCTTAGTTCCTACTCGTCCTCGAGTAGGTAAACGATAAAAAGAAAATAATTTCTGAAGTGACATGCTACCCACATAATCCTGATCCAATAATGATGTAAGGCATGTGAACTGAGATCAAATCATTCAAAGCAAATGTCTATAGTTGATATAAGAGATGATAATGCAAGAGTTAATCAAGCTAAAAGTTTTCATGAACTATTGCTTTAAAGACATGAAACCGTACAAGGTTCATTAAAGATGTTTTAAGTATCCAGCGTAGGAGTTCTATCCTTCATTCCAAGCATCAAGTAAATTTTCACAACATAGAAGGATTCAGTCAAGTAAAAATAAACATGAACGTCATGAATCAACTGTTTCGAAGCCTACTCAACCGGTGAGCGCAAGCATTTGGTATTGGCACCAGGATGTTATGGCAAAAAGAACATAATGGGGGTTTGGAAGGCCAAAGGAAGAAAGTCTCACAAAGCTATAAGTGATCATTAGACAAGAGGAAGTCTTATAATCGAAGCTATGTAAGGAGTAGTGATTGCCACGCAACGGATGCACATAGAGCTATATGTGTATGAAAGCTCTCCAATGGAACTAGTGGGGGTGCATCCAACTTGGTTGCTCATGAAGACCTAGAGCACTTTGAGGAAGCTCATCATTGGAATATACAACCCAAGTTTTATAGTGTAAATTCCCCACATAGTTATACTAGTAAAACATGAAAACTCTCTCACATGGAGTATAGGTGCTAAACATGAGCACAAATGATGACTATGAATATTGCAGGTGCTATAACATGAGCACAAGTGTGGATAAAGGATAGTAATGTTGCCCCCTTTTCTTTATTCTTTTTTTTTTTTTTTTATTTTTTTATTTTTCTATTTTTTTTTTCTTTTTCTGTTTCTCTTTTCGATGGACTCCATGGCTCTTTTCACTTTCAGGGGCAACACTCTAATATGACAACACACTTTTTGGTACAAATAACTCATAATGAACAAAACATGATGTATAAAACTGTATGCCTCTGCCAGTGTAGCAGAATGTGCAATGATCTAGCGTAACATGGGTAAACCACACATCAGCTGTATAGAATCATGCAAAGCAATGTATAAATAATAAATGACAACAAGTCATGTAATGTAAAATGGAAGTTGCATGGCAATATATCTCGGAACAGCTATGGAAATGCTGTGGTAGGTAGGTATAGTGGCTGTTTTGAGGAAGATGTATGGGCTTATGTGTAGGAGAACAAGAGAAAGTCCTCCCACGGGTTTGGATGTACTGGCGAAGTATGCACAACTCTCAATGTGAGCAGAAGGCAATGCACAGCACCGAAGAGGCTAGCAAATATGGATGGTGGAAGTGCCAAAAACCGTAGCTTAACATTAGTCAAAAAGAACTCACAAGTTTATTGCAAACAACTAGCAGGTTCAACATTAAGAGCATGATTAAAATTTACTCCAAGGAGGGCCGTTCACGGTGGCACAAGTACCCCGCTAGATCCCTCGACCTTCAGCACAACTTAGTCATTACGATGAACTTTTAGACATGGAAAGCTATCAAGTCCAACTACACCTTCAACAATTTTAGTAGAGTTTGTAGTACGGTACAAGCTTAAAGACAACAATCCACTAATGATTTTAACTTAATTAACCAGCAAGCTTTACCATCTAAATATCTCAAAACGTTTGCAAAGAATCAGGTTATCAAAGTTCAGTGATCTACAAGATTATGCAAGTATTTCATTATACCACTACCACATGCAAAATTTTCTGAACCAACCAAATAACAATCAATGCCGAGGCTTTCAGCTTTCGCCATAAACATGAATAATAAATTAAGAACACAAGTGTTCAAATGAAAAAGCGGAGCGTGTCTCTCTCCCACACAAGAATGCTAGGATCCAATTTTATTCAGGAAACAAAAACAAACAAACAAAAATAAAAGCACACAGACGCTCCAAGTAAAGCACATAAGATGTGGAAGAATTAAAATATAGTTTCACTAGAGATGACCTGATAAGTTGTTGATGAAGAAGGGGATGCCTTGGGCATCCCCAAGCTTAGATGCTTGAGTCTTCTTGAAATATGCTTGGGTGACCCACGGGGGCATCCCCAAGCTTAGGCTTTTCACTCTTCTTGATCACATTATATCACCCTTCTCTCTTGACCCTTGAAAACTTCTGCCACACCAAACTTCTCATAAACTTCATTAGAGGGGTTAGTACTCAAAAACTTTAATCCACTTTAGTTCTGTAGTGACACATTGCAAGAACTCAATAAAACATTAGCTACAGCTCTCCACGTCTAGAAAGCCTTACTTAAAGTCCACAAGAGACAATGCAAAAAACAGAGACAGAATCTGTCAAAACAGAACAGCCAGTAAACATGAATTTTTTCGAGGTACTTCCGTTGCTCAAATTCAGAAACTTAAAACTAATGAAAGTTGCGTACATATCTAAGGATCAAGCGTGAATTTTTTCAGAATTTTTCAATTTTTCTGGAATTTATACAGCTCAAAACGGTGGACAGCAAAATCTGTCCCTGCGCAGAAATCCAAATCTAGCATCAACTTTCTATTAGAGACTTTACTTGGCACAACAATGCGATAAAATAAAGATACAAAGGAGTAGTTACAGAAGTAAGCAAAGCTCCTTGACTCAAATAAAAGAAAAATTGCAGAAATAAAACAATGGGTTGTCTCCCATAAGCGCTTTTCTTTAACGCCTTTCAGCTAGGCGCAGAAGATTTTAATGATGCTCACATGAAAATAGAAAATGAAGCAAAAGGAGCATCAAGAAGCAAATTCAAAACACATTTAAGTCTAACCCACTTCCTATGCATAGGAATCTTGTACACAAATAAATTCTTATAGAACAAAGTGACAAGCATAAAAAGATATAACAAGAGTAACTTCAAAACTTTCAGCATATAGAGAGGTGTTTTAATACCATTAAAATTTCTACAACCATATTTTCCTCTCTCATAATAATTTTCAGTAGCATCATGAATAAACTCAATAATATAACTATCACTACAGCATGCTTTTCATGATCTACAAACACATAATTTTTATCAAGCTCAAAAATAGTGGGATTAAAACTTTCAAACCCACTTTTAACAATTTTATAACAAGATGATTGATCATTCTCAAAAGGTATGGGAATCGTAGATAAAGTCAAGACCTCTCCAATCCCATTTTCATTAGTTGAATACATAATATTATCAAGTAACATAGGACCATCATCTAGAGCTTTATCATAAACATTTGCTAAGCAAAACTTTTTAGTACCATGCATTTCGATATCAGGCACAAATAAAGCATTATCATAAGATTTTTCGAAATAGCATGGATTATCATAAATAACAGTAGCATAATTATTCTCACAAGTTTTACTTATAGGAAAAATTTCAAGAGAATCCACAGGAACATAACATTCATCCTCCTTTGGTAAGCATGGAGGGCAATCAAATAGTGTAAGAGATAAAGAGTTACTCTCATTAGAAGGTTGGCATGGGTAGCTAATCCATTCTTCCTCCTTTTGTTCATCACTCTCCTCCTTTTTTTCATCTAATGAG
This sequence comes from Poa pratensis, assembly GCA_947311845.1. Lineage (NCBI taxonomy): Eukaryota > Viridiplantae > Streptophyta > Magnoliopsida > Poales > Poaceae > Poa > Poa pratensis. The sequence goes on from CAMZMU010000067.1 coordinate 49,596,182, forward strand.
CTTTCAGCTTCAGCAGTAGTTTCTTCCACAGGTTCCTGCAAATTGTGAGTGCATTCTTGTGCATGAATGAGTCTCTCTTTATAATCAATGATATAAGGATTATCGCTGTAATGTTCTATGCAATAATCAAGGATAGAAGAGACATAATCTTTAAGGTCCTTACAAGCAATACAAGTTTCATAATTTTTAGCCATGAAGGATTCTATCTCAGAGGCTCCCATAAATAAAACAAATTGTTCTACTTCTTCGAACCCAAGATGAATATAGTTATTCCAATGATAGTTCACAATTAAAACTTCTTCACTAAAGCCACATTGGAATTTAAGATGTTTAGTATTCTGTTTAGAGCAACAGTTTATATCATGGCGTTTAAGCAAGATTTTAGCAATTGTATTCAACTTTTCTAACACAGCACTCATGACTTTACCCTTTCTTGATTCTCTATACTTATATAATTCTATAAGCTCCATATAGGTTGTGGGTTCTTCCATAACAACAGTTTTTAATTTTTCGGTTTTTCAAATTTTTATGGATTTTTGGGTATATAAAAAAAAAATAAAACAAGACAAAAATAAACTATATAAAGGTAAACTAAACAAAACACAACTAAACAGAAATAAACTAAGCACAAATAAACTAGACAAAAGTAAACTAGAAAAAACAAAACAAAATAAAAACAGAGAGAGAGGTAGAGTGTACTCCCCAGGTGAACTTATGAGTAGAGCTATGTTCCCCGGCAACGGCGCCAGAAAATAGTCTTGATGACCCACAAGTATAGGGGATCGCAACAGTCTTCGAGGGAAGTAAAACCCAAATTTATTGATTCGACACAAGGGGAGACAAAGAATACTTATAAGCCTTAACAACTGAGTTGTCAATTCAGCTGCACCTGGAAAAGCACTAGTAACAGGGGTGATGTGAAAGCAGCAGTAATATGAGAGCAGTAGTAACAGTAACACAGCAGCAGTAGCAGTAACACAGAGGCAATGGCACCAGAAAATAGTTGATACTACTTCTAATGGCATATAGGACCGAGTGAGTATTTGATGATGAAAGATGGACCGGGGTTCCCAGCTATCTACACTAGTGGTAACTCTCCAATAACAAGTGTTGGGTGAACAAATTACAGTTGGGCAATTGATAGAATTGAAATAGCATTAAGACAGAACATCCAGTCTATTAATCATGTAGGCATGTTTTCCATATATAGTCATACGTGCTCGCAATGAGAAACTTGCATAACATCTTTTGTCCTACCAGCCCGTTTGCAGCGGGGCCTCAAGGGAAACTACTGGTAATTAAGGTACTCCTTTTAATAGAGCACCGGAGCAAAGCATTAACACTTGGTGAAAACATGTGATCCTCATATCTAAGCCATCCCCTCCAGTTATCCCAGTTGCTGTCACTCTGGGGCCTCGGGTTCCGGACATAGACATGTGCAAACAACTTGTAGATACAATCTAAGCAATAATTATAGAGCTTAAATCTAAGATCATGCCACTCGTGCACTAGTGACAAGCATTAAACACAACAAGATTGCAGCAACAATAACTTCACAAACTTTAATAGATAGACTGATCATAATGTAACAATCCATCGGATCCCAACAAACACAACACCGATTACATCAGGTGGATCTCAATCATGTAAGGCAGCTCATGAGATCATTGTATTGAAGTACATGGGAGAGAGAGTACCAACTAGCTACTGCTAGAACCCGTAGTCCATGGGGGAACTACTCACGGAGCATGATGGAGGCGGTGGCGTCGATGGAGAAGGCTCCGGGGGTCAATCCCCGTCCCGGCAGGGTGCCGGAGCAGGAACTTCTGACCCCCGAAACTAGGTTTCGATGGCGGCGGCGCTCCGGGAGTTCTTCTGGAATATGATCGATCTCCTTCGGGTTTTCGCATCGGGGGGAACTTATAGGCGAAGGGGCGATGTCGGTGGAGGCCCGAGGGGCCCACACCATAGGGCGGCGCGGCCAGGGGGCCCACCGCGCCGGGGTGTGGTTTGGCCACCTCGGTGCCCTCCTTCGTCTCTCCTTCGGACTCCGTGACGGTGCTGGAAAAATAGGGACGTGGCCTTTTGTTTCGTGCAATTCCGAGAATATTCGCAGAACAGCTTTTCTGAAACCAAAAACAGCAGAAAACAGGAACTGGCACTGTGGCATCTTGTTAATAGGTTAGTTCCAGAAAATGCATAATAATGATATATAATGCATATAAAACATGTGACAATGATACATAAAACAAGCATGAAACATCAGAAATTATAGATACGTTGGAGACGTATCAAGTGCTTCTTCTGCATTGGACTCGTCGTAAGCCACTACTCAGGGCGCGTCGAACTTGATGTCGCACTGCAGGACTGCTTCTGTGCCGTAGACCATGAAGAATGGCGTGTACTGAGTGGATCTGTTCGGCGTAGTGTGCAGACTCCACAGCACAGATGGCAGCTCTTCGACCCAGGCGCCTGCAGCGCGCCTCAATGGTACTCGCAGGCACTTCTTGATGCCCTTGCAGACTAGGCCATTGGCTTTTCGACCTGTCCGTTAGACTGCGGGTGCGAGACAGATGCGTAGTTGAGCTTGATGCCTTGCTCGGAGCAGAAGTCCTTGAACTCTTCGGCTGTGAAGTTCATGCCGTTGTCGGTGATGATGCTGTGTGGCACTCCAAACCTGAAGATGATCGACCTGATGAAGTTAACTGCCGAGGAGGCAGTCGAACTTGTGATAGGCACGGCTTCGATCCACTTCGTGAACTTGTCGACTGCCACCAAGAGATGAGTGTGTCCTCCCGGAGAGGACTTCTTGAGTGGACCCACCATGTCGAGCCCCCATTGAGCGAAGGGCCAGGCGAGTGGTATGGTCTTCAGTGCTGATGCGGTGCGTGCGGCTTGTTGGCGAACTCCTGGCAGCCGATACATTTCCTCACGAGTTCTTCTGCGTCTTGCATTGCGGTGGGCCAGTAGAACCCGCTCGTAAGGCTTTGGCCACTAAGGCTCGACTGCTGGCGTGGTGCCCGCAGATGCCAGCGTGGATCTCGAGTAAGATGGCTTGACCGTCGACTGGGTCGATGCACCTTTGGAGGACTCCCGAGATGCTTCGCTTGTAGAGCTCGTTGATGACGGTGAAGCCCTTGGAGCGGCGGATGACGCGCTTGGCTTCGACTGGGTTTGTTGGCACCCTCTGCTGCAGTATGTAAGCCAGGTATGGGCTCGTCCATGTGGGCTCGATCAGCATCACCTCCATAGGCTCCTTCTCCGTGCTGGGCGGGTCAGCGGTGCTCGTTGTCGATGTAGAGGATCCCGGCGTGGGCCGGAGCTTGACGGAGCGTTGCGTGATGCACTCGAGGAAGACTCCGGGTGGCACCGGCGCTTTGTTTGAGCCCAGGTTGGCGAGGGTGTCGGCTTCCTCGTTGCTCTCGCGGCCGATGTGCCGCAGCTCGCAGCCGTCGAAGGTACCTTCCAGCTGGTTGTACAGGTCCCTGTAGGCGATCATGTTGTCGGCGATGGCGTCACATTGCTTCATGGTTTGCTGCACGACGAGGTAGAGTCTCCGTAGATCATGAGGTGAGTGGCGCCGCAGTTTTGGCCATCCGCATGCCGTGGATTAGGGCCTCATACTCTGCCTCATTGTTGGAGGGTGTTGGGAAGTTCATCTGCAGCACGTACTTCAGCTTGTCGCCTTTGGGTGAGATGAGGACGACTCCCGCCCCTGCTGATCTGAATTTCTTGGAGCCGTCGAAGTACATTGTCCATGCGTTGGACAGTCGGGTACGTCTGGCAGCTGGGCCTCTATCCACTGTGGTGAATTCTGGAAGCACTGGGCCTTGATTGACTTCGGGTGCGCGTACTTCAGCCCCCAGGGCCCTAGCTCAACAACCCACTTGGCGACTCGTCCTGTCGCGGCTTGGTTGGTGAGGATGTCGGAGAGCCCGGAGGAGCTTACTACCGTGATGGAGTGCTCGGAGAAGTAGTGGACAACCTTCCTTGATGTCATGAAGACTCCGTATGCTAGCTTCTGGTAGTGCGGGTACCGCTGCTTGGACAAGGTTAGCACCTCACTGAGGTAGTAACGGCTGGATGGGGTGACTGTGTCCTTCCTCTTCTCGTTCGACTACGAGTACTGTGCTGACCACCCTGTTTGTGGCTGACACGTAGAGGTATAGCGGCTCATTCTCCAGTGGTGCCACCAGTACTGGGGGAGTCGTCAGGGTTTTCTTGAGTTGGTCGAACGCGTTCTGTGCTTCTTCTGTCCACTCGAACTTGTCTGTCTTTTTCATCAGTTGGTAGAAAGGCAGGGCCTTTTCTCCCAACTTACTAATGAACCGGCTGAGAGCTGCGACTCGGCCGGCTAGGCGTTGCACCTCATGAAGCTTGGTCGGTGCTGGCATTGCGAGTATGTTTTGCACCTTCTCAGGGTTGGCTTCGATTCCTCTTGCAGAGACGAGGTACCCGAGCAGTTCTCCGGCTGGCACGCCGAAGACACACTTGTCCCGGTTCAGCTTGATCTGATACTCGTTGAGTGCGGCGAAGACCTTGCGGAGGTCGGCGATGAGAGTGTCCTCCGTTCGAGTGGTGACGACTATGTCGTCGACGTAGACTTGGACGATCTTTCCGATTAGCCCTTTAGGCAGGCTTGCATCGTGCGCTGGTACGTGGCTCCAGCGTTCTTCAACCCGAAGGGCATTGTCTGGTAGCAGAAGACGCCATGAGGTGTGATGAATGCAGTCTTTTCTTCATCGTCGACGTTCATCCTGATCTGCTGGTACCCTGAGTAGGCGTCCAGGAAGGATAGGCGTGCGCAGCCTGCAGTCGAGTCGATGATCTGGTCTATCCGCGGAAGCGGGAAGTGGTCCTTGGGGCAGCATTTGTTGAGGGCGGTGAAGTCGACGCACATGCGGAGTTTCTTCGTCTTCTTCTTCTCCACCAGGACCGGGTTCGCTACCCAGTCCGAGTCCTTGATCTCTCGGATGAACTTGGCGTGGAGCAGTCGATCGATCTCCTTGCTTATTGCATCTCGTTTGGGTCCTGAGAAGCGTCGCATGGTCTGCTTGACGGGTCTGGCGTCCTTGTGGACGCGTAAAGAGTGCTCGGCGAGGTTCCTGGGTATGCCTGGCATGTCAGAAGGTTGCCAGCGAAGATCTCCCAGTTCTCACACAGAAACTCGACGAGCGCGCTTTCCTATGCGATAGGCAGACTCGACGACACTTTGACTGTCTTGCTGGCGTCGTCGGGTGGACCTGATGAGTTGTTGTGTCGTCAGTCGTGTTGAAGGCAGCGTCCTTGGCTGGCTTCTTGCGTGGCGGGAAGATGGTTTTGTCGTTGTCGACTGCCATCGCCTCGAAGTGCTCTTCCATTCCGAAGAACTCGGAGATCTTGCTGAACTCGGTCGCAGCTGTTGGAGCGGTCGAAGTCGCCGTGCACCGTGATGACGCCCTTGGGTCCAGGCATCTTGAGCATGAGGTAGGCGTAGTGAGGTATCGCCATGAATCTGGCGAAGGTTGGGCGCCTGAGTATCGCGTGGTACTGCGACTTCCAGTCGACTACCTCGAAGTCGATTGCCTCCCTCTTGAAGTTTTCGGGTGTGCCGAAGATGACGTCGAGTGTGATCGTTCCCATGGGCGTGACTGCTTGCCATGGAAGGTGGTTTCTGATGGCGTCAAGTTTGTCGTTGGCCTGTTTATCCTTCTGAGGGTGTCGGCGAAGATGATGTTGATGCCGCTGCCCCGTCCATGAACACCTTTTTCAGGGTGTAATCTCCGATCAGAGCTTCGACTACCAGGGCGGCATGCCCGGGTCGTGGTACTGCAGGTGGATGATCTGCTCTGGAGAACGTGATTGGCGTCTCTGACCCTCTCAGGTAGTCGGGTACTGCAGGTGGACAGGTGACGGCCTGGAAGACTTGGCGAGTGATGATCTTCTGGGTCCTGTTTGAGGGGCGCCCCTTCTGTATCATATTGAGTTGTCCGCGTGCCGCTGGATATGCGTCATGGACCGCTGCTGGGGCATCTTGCTGCAGCAGCTGCTGCTGCGGAAAGGCTCCCGCCGCCTGTGCTGGATTAGCGGCTGCAGGTGCGTTCGCGGGTGGTGCCTGGAGAGTCAACTGCGCGACCGGCTACGCTGCGGGTGTTGGAGTGACTATCTTCTGCATGGCTTCGTATATCTTACGTGCCTTTTGGCAGTCCTTCAACAGGTGGTTGGATCCCCACTTGCCCGTTTCCGGGTTCCTGAACATGTGGTGCCTGCAGGGTTGTTCCAGCTCTTCCGCCGGGCTCAATGTGCGTTTCTGCCACTCTCGTTTACGGCTCCCGTCGCCGCGGTAGCTGCTGCCACTGCATGAAGGCATCCATCACTCGGTCTTCTGAGATGGCTTCCATGGTGTTGCGGAGCAGCATCCAGCGTTGGATGTATGACCGGAGCGGCTCGTCTCGTCCTTGCTTGCATGCTTGTAGCTCGACGTAAGTCGTCGGTCTCGAGTACGTCCCCAGGAAGCTCTTAACGAAGGCTTCTGAGAACTCGTCCCATGTCCTGAAGGCGTTCTTGGGTTGAGTGTTGAGCCACCCGCGTGCAGAGCCCGTGAGCATCAGCTGGATGTACTGCATAGCTGTGGTCGAAGTACCGTCTTGGCAGCTGCAGGCTATGAGGTAATCTTCGAGCCAGAGTCACGGGTCTTGCTTCCCGTCATACTTGGCTGTTTCTGCCGTGAGCTTGAAGCCCTTGGGCATTCTTGTGTCGCGGATGTTGAAGCTGAAGCATGCGGCGCCGCACGGCTCGAAGTCGCCGTCGTCGCATTCGTCAGTACTGGGCGCGTTGACCGTCCGCTGGGTGCGGTTGCGGTCCACCGTCCTCTGTGTGTTGACATTGCGGAGGTCTTCGCCTGGCTGTGGTTGTCGTAGTTGTCTGGCCGCTGGGGCTGCAAGTGCTGCGGGCTCGCAGTCGCGGCGGCCCCGATCTTCCCGCACCCTTTCTGTCGGCGCCTTGTCCATCAGAGCCTCTTCGACTGCCTTGATGGACATGATTTGCTGCTTGTGAAGGAGAGCGCGCGAGTCGCCCTCGGGTGGCTGCGTCAATCGCAGGTATGTTTCGACCGCCATGAGTGCGGCTCCTGGTGTCTTGGGGACGGGTATCCCGTCTGCGTCTTCTACGTACGAGGACTCGAGGTTGCGGGTGACCCCGGCGCGGTCGGCCTCCGTCATCAGGGGCACGCGGGCTCTGTGGCGCCTTGCTCCTTGTAAGACCTCTGTTGAGGCAGTGAATGAGTAAGCGGCCCTCCTGGCGCTCGATGCGTCGGCCTCCTCCTTGTGTCGGAGTAGCTCGGCCTTCTCTGCGCGAAGTCGTTCGCCTTCCTTCCGCAACAGGTACTGGACCGCCATAAGGTCCTCCCGGGGTGCATCTGGTGGGGGGTATGTGCCGTCCTCGACGTGCTTCAGGGCTTTGATTGCCATGTCGCGGGTGATGGTGAGCCGCGTCACCCCGTCCGTCATGACCACCTCCAGTGGGTATACGGGTTCGCCGCCGTTGTCCCGCGAACTCGGACCGATCATGAAGACTTGCGCGGGGTATGTCTGGGGGGCAGGTCGGCTGCTGCCATTGCTGCTTTCTTCATCCGAGGCGTGCTCGGAGCTGAAAATGGCTGCAACGTGGTGGGTACCACAGTCGCCGCCGAGGTTCCTTTTCTGTAGTTCCGCGATCTTCGGCGCGGAAGCGAGGAGTGATGTCGTTGTCGTCGACGCGGGCGCGATTTGCTTGCGGATGATCTTGTGGCGCGAAGGCGCGGTTGACGTAGTCGAAGTTCGCTTGGATCTTGGAATTACTAGTGGCACGATCGAGATAGTCGAAGTAGACTCGATCCGCACGGTGGTCGCCGAAGTGGTCGATGTAGCCGCGGCCGATGCGATCTCCTTGACAGCCGGAGATGCGGGTGGCGCGGGCGTGGCAGGCGAGACCTCTGCCGCAGCGGAGGCGGTCGGTGTAGTCGAGGCGAACGTGATCTTCTCAGCAGTCGGGGGTGTAGCCGCCGCAGTCGCAGCAGATGCGATCACAGCGGGTGGAGACGTGGTTGGGGAAGTCGCGGCAGATGCGATCTCCTTGAGAGTCGAAGATGAAGTCGCCGCAATCGCAGCGGATGCGATCTCCACAGCGGGCGGAGGCGTGGTTGGGGAAGTCGCAGCAGATGCGATCTCCACGGCAGTCGAAGAAGAAATTGCCGCAGTCGCGGCATATGCGAGTGCGACCGCCGCGCGTGGTGCGATCGCCGTGGATCTGAGCATTCCACAGCTGTCTACAAAGCAGTGCATGGTGCCAAAGGTGAGGCAGATACCTTCATGCAGATCAGCGTACACCGAGCGGTGGGCCGGCGGGTGGAAGGTGTACTCGAAGGAGCCGAAGCAGATTGGCTCCTTGGTGCTGCAGACGTCGGTCTTCAAAGTCGATGGGGCCGGCGCGACCATGGTTCCAGCGCTCGTCCTTTCCCACAGACGGCGCCAATTGACGAGTTGTGGACTCGGCAAATCCCTGGATCGAGTACCCCGGGTTGATTGAGGGGGAGAGAGTTGAGCGCTGGTGATCACGACGGCTGACAAGCGAGGCGTTTACCCAGGTTCAGGCTCCCGGAGGATAACACCCTACTTCCTGCTTGTCTGGTATTGAATGGCGAATGTGGCTACAATGGTGAGATGGCGATCTCGCTAAGGTTGGTGGTGGCGGCTATGAGCTTGCTTACCCTAGACGAAGGACCCTCCTGGCCTTTATATGATAGGCCATGTCTCAGGTGAACGGTGCCGATGGCGCTTACAAGATGATAAGAGTTGCATGACCTATCTGTCGACTATCTTGGGCCGCACGTCGTCCTCTTTGGACCTTCCTTGGGCCTTCGTCATAAGGCTGATAGGCTTGGCGTGACCCAGGTATCCCCAACGTGGGACAGTCGAAGAGTGACCCCACGTCAGTTTGGATCTGGCTCCCTGCTCACGGCCACTCTGGCGGGTTACTCCTAGGTGTTAGGGATAGCACCCTGGAGGTGAGCTCGCTTGAACAAGGAGAGTTCTTCTTGGGTGCCACTATCCTGCACCGAGCCACAAGAGTTATTTTTCAGTTCATTGGGGTTTATGGTCCGGCAGACCATGCTCGCTCTGCATCTTTCCTCGAAGAGCTCGAGAGAACGATCACATCTTCCCGACACCTTGTGTTGATTAGTGGAGACTTTAATCTGATCAGGGGTCCACGGGACAAAAGTAATAATAACATCAACTGGCCTAGGGTCCATCTCTTCAATGAATCCATAGATAGACTATCTCTAAAAGAAATTGAACGTACTGGTGCCAAGTACACTTGGACAAACAAACAGCTAAACACCCGATCAGAAGTGTTCTGGATCGAGTCCTTGTGTCCGCCGACTGGGATGCCTTGTTCCCGTTAACTACCCTGAAAGCTGAGACGTGCATCGGCTCTGACGATACACCCTTGATCCTTGCCACCGGTGAAACCCAACCCCCGCCTAGATCTAATCGTTTCTTCTTTGAAGTGGCCTGGTTGGAAATTCCAGGCTTCCATGCAATGGTGCAAAACACGTGGTGCTCGCTGTTTAATTCCAGGGCGGGATGCAGAGACCCAACTGACCTGTGGAATTTGTTATCAACTGACCTGCGTCGCCACCTTAGGGGCTGGGGAGCTAACTTAGGGCGAGAAGCTCGCCTGAGGAAGAACTCTCTTCTATCCCAAATCCAATCCTTAGACAACATGGCTGACTCGGTTGGTATTGACGATGAAGGTTGGGCCCTCCGTTACTACCTGGAGGAGCAAATGATGCATATCCTCAGATTAGACGAAGAGTACTGGCGCCATCGTGGTCGCCATATCTGGCTACTTAAAGGCGATGCTAATACTGCCTTTTTCCACTCCTTTGCCAATGGCCGACGATGCAAATGCCTAATATCCACGCTTATCACAGAAACGGGCCCAATCTCGGATAAACTCGAAATTCAGGTCCACATTTACAAATTCTATATGGAGCTGTTTGCCTCAGATTCACCCTCTCTTCTCGCTCTTAGACCAAATTTCTGGCCTCCGGAGCAGTGTGCTTCGGAAGAAAAAAACCTAGCCTTGTCACTTTCTTTTCTCCCAGAGGAACTAGATGCGGTACTTAGGGATATTAGACTGACACTGACACTGCCCCAGGACCAGACGGGCTCTCGGTGGCGTTTTTTAAATCTTTCTGGCCTCTAGTTAGAGGCATAGTGCTCCACATCCTTAACGGCTTTGCCCTTGGGACTGTGGATATTGCACGCTTAAATTTCGGAATTATTTCTCTTATCCCCAAGTGTCCAGGTGCGGACTCAATTAAGCTTTTCCGCCCCATAGCTCTCATCAACGTTATTTTCAAGTTTATCTCTAAAGCATACGCCCTGCGACTTGCCCCGGTAGCGCACCGGATCATCTCGCATTCCCAAACTACGTTCATTAAGGGACGGCTGATTCATGATGGAGCCCTCGCTCTCCATGAAATTATTCATGAGTTAAAGAGCAGACGTCAACCGGCAGTCATCTTGAAGCTCGACTTTGAAAAAGCCTACGATAGAGTTAGCTGGCATTTCCTTAGGGAGGTGCTTACTAAGAAGGGTTTACAGTCTGGTTTTATCAACCGAGTGATGCAATTGGTATTAGGTGGCCAGACCGCTATCTCCATTAATGGAGAAGTAGGACAATTCTTTAGAAATAAACGGGGAGTTAGGCAAGGTGATCCTAGCTCCCCCATTTTCTTTAATTTTATGGCGGATGCACTTGCAGCCATTTTGGACTCAGCAAGAGCTGCTGGCCATATCCACGGGGTGGTTTCTCACCTTATTGAAGGAGGAGTCACACACCTTCAATATGCTGACAACACTATCATCTTAATCCAGAATAATGACCTAGATATCATAAATCTCAAGTTTCTGCTTCTTTGTTTTGAGGTTCTCTCGGGCCTCAAGATCAACTTTCTTAAAAGTGAAGTCAAAGTGATGGGCTCCACAGAGCAGGAACAAGCCAGAGTGGCTAACCTGTTGAATTGCAAAACGGGATCCTTCCCGTTTACGTACCTAGGTTTCCCTATAGCTGACGGAGACTGACAATGGCTGACTGGGAGCCCTTGGGTAATGTGGTGAGGCATAGATCTGAGCCTTGGCAAGGCCGCTTCATGTCCTCGGCCGCTCCCTCACTCTCACAGATCAGTTTTGGCGAGCCTCCCGACGTATGTGATGGGCATTTTTCTGCTCGCAGACGGGACACACGCAGAGTTTGCAAAACACATGGCTCGTTTTTTCTGGGAAGGTGGTGGAACCAAACGCAAGTACCACCTCGTCCGCTGGGAAGAAGTGTGTAGACCTAAAGACCAGGGTGGACTTGGGGTTACAAACACGAAAACTCTCAATATTGCTCTGCTAACAAAATGGATTTGGCGTCTTTTCACGGAAGAACAACCTCAATCGCTATGGCACAAACTAATCAGAGCAAAATACCCAGGAGCTCAAAATATCTTTGCCTCCAACGCTCTGGGTGGCTCGCAGTTCTGGCAGGGGATCCACAAGATTAAAAAGTACTTCAAACTGGGAGCCAGATTCCAACTTGGCTCAGGATCAAAAATTCTGTTTTGACAGGACTGGTGGATAGGGGAGAGTCCCCTGTGCGATCGTTTTCCTCGCCTCTATGATATCTCCTCCAACCCTGACTGTCTGATCTCCCAGGTTCACGATGGGGAGAGATGGAAACTGCAATTTCGCAGAATCTTTGGAGGAGAGGAGATAGCTCAATGGGACAACCCCATCTTGGAGATTAATGAGTGCTGCCCTAATAATAATGTCGACCTAGTTCGGTGGGCTTTGGAGCTTTCTGGGCTGTTTTCAGTCCGCTCGCTTTATAGAAAAATTCTGCAGACCTCAGAGCTTTCGGTGCCCAAATTCTTCTGGTTAGCAAAAATTCCCCTAAAAATTAAGTTTTTCCTCTGGCAGTTGGCTAGGGGACGTCTTCCCTCCGGTGACCAACTCCTTCAGTCCTTCTCCGACATGGGCCTTCCGATGGTTTTTGCAAACTTTGTGGGCGGGTAGAAGACACAAACCACATCTTCTTCGCTTGTGATTTGGCTTTATTTGTTTGGAGTGGTTTTCGACAAAGCTTTGGGGTTCAGTGGAATCCCCAAACCTTCGATGATTTCATATCATTTTTTCCCTGCCACCTAGAGCTAGGAAATTTGTGTGGCTTCTTTTCGCAGCCCAAAGCTGGGCTCTTTGGCAACTTCGCAACAAATTCTCCATTGAAGGCGTCTTCCCCTCACAATCGGCTGATTGTTTCTTCAAATATGGTCTTCTCTTGCAGCAATGGAGGCCCCTCTCGAAGCCTAGTGACTTACCCAAGGTGGACCTGCTGATTGCAGAGCAGAAGAACCTCTACCGCCAAACCAGAGCTCCAACGGCGACGCGTCATCACGCCGAGACTAAGGGTTTATCTAGTTTACCTTTCCAGCGCTCCTATGTTTTATTTTTTTCCTGTTGCTCCTGGAACTTAGTTGTTTCCTGCCTTGTAAGCTGGTATCCCCAGCACGTTGTATGCACTCTGAACTTAGGCACTACACATTCTAATCTGCGGCACCAAAGTCAGATCACAAGCGGCAACATCGTGTGTCACACGATTTTGAAACTATCTTCAAATGGACATATAGGATCGGAGCAGCTTGATCCATCGCAGACCTTTTTGTTATCTTAAACTCGAGTAGCAGTAGCGGTAGAGAGACTAAATTTCTTTTAGAGACGGAAGGTGGAGTCTACCCTCTTAGAACTTTGAACTATCTTTTAATCTTGAACACTGTTGATATTTTGTGCAATTCCAAATTTTATCCAGATTTCTTACAACATGAGATAGAAGGGTTGTGACAAAGAAGGTCAGTGAGCACAAGCTGGATCGAAAGAGTTTCCTGTGGCAACACATGGGTACTCTCATACTAGTTTCAGTTTTCTATGCTGTCTCCAAAACCGTAAATAGCCATTCCATATTATTGAATATACGTGGTAGTGTTAAGGAGATTAATAGGCCAGGAATAATGGCTGCCCCAAAAACCTACAGGTCGAGTCTCCTTGACGTGTTGCGTTCGTTTGCGCTACTCTGTTATACATGAGTATTTTTCACTGACGGACTACTAGTCTAGTACACACCCTAATTATGAAAAGTGAACAACTTACTTGTTTGAAGGGTATAGAAGAAAACAAAACCAAGGCAACGCTCAGGCCTGCATACGTGTTGACTTAACAGCTGGGTGGCTCATAATTAAGTTAGAGTGTATTCTATGTTTTACCTCCTAGTTGTGTATTTATGACACTTATTATCCCATTTAGTGTGGCAACATCAGAAATATACCATATATATAATTTTAAACATGGTTTTACCTCATTTTGACATTCTACATCAGTCAGGAAAACAAACCAGCATGTTAAATCTATATGGTGCGTCAAAATTTATAAAGATTGGAGGTCGTCGTCAACAATAATGTCTAGCCTTCTCTTTGCCATCTTTTCAGTTTCTCGTCGTCATCCTGATATTTTTGAGGCTAAATCATGACCTCACACCTTTGCCAACACACATGCATCTGAAAAAAAGGTTTAAAGTTTCTAAAATGGGTAATCTAATTAGTGTCACCAATGCACAATTAGAAGATAAAAGTGGAATTTTACTCATTAAGTTATGAGGACAATGGCTTTAATTATGTATGCCGCCCATCTTCCCATGAATTAGCATTTAGCCCGCCCTAGTTGGCATTATCATGTGCAACTTGTACAAATAATGAAGGTGGAGCGTCATTTGCAAGCAACTGTTGATAAAATAGTCAGGTTGGCCTTTAAATTTAGAAGAGGGTCGTCTTCTGCCTTGTGTATCTAAAACAAATATGTATTGTGCATCAGCAACTACACGACGCCTGGTTGTGGACATGCTACCAACTTGTGTTGCCTCTTTAAATAATTTGCAGACACATCAGTTAAGTAAATTCTATGCAATTGTGTCATCTCGATGTGATCCTTGAATTAATAAAGCTCCATTTGAAGTCATCTGAATAATATGTAACTCTAGCATTTTCTGCAAGCAGTCGTCACTTGAATAGAGCCGGATCGAACTTATACATTGGAAGAGGGTAGATTCGTTCTTTCAATCTTAAACAATTGCAGGCGCGCCCAGGCAAAGTTGACAGCTGGGGTCACCTGCAATTGTTTAAGATTGAAAGAACGAATCTATGCAAAGACTGCCCCTTCTCCACTGCTGTGGGAAACCTGGTAAACTCTTGGGATGGCACCAGCACTCAGGCGCAGGGGCCTAGCTTCACGTCTATCTCGGAGTGGTGGGATGACATGATCTCCGGAAAGCCCAAGAAGATCCAGAAGCGGACTAGTGGCCACCTGCTTTACGTTCTCTGGAACGTCTGGAAGGAGCGAAACAGGCGTATCTTCACCGGAAAACGCATGACTTTTGTGGAGGTCGCCACCCTTGCTTGGGAAGACATACTGCAGCGAGGCCGCGCCTTTGCCGCCTACACTCCGGCACCGCCGCCCGACCCGGATTAGTTTTTTGTTATTTTTTAGAGCTTCGTGGGTTTTGGCATGTTTTACCACCTAACAAAAACATGCCATCTGTGTACACTCCCGTGTACACTGTGGTTTCACTTCTTTCTATCTATATGAAGAGGCAGTGCTCCTGCCGGTTGCTCTAAAAAAAAAAAAATCTTAAACAATTGCTGAATGTTGGTATGAGTATGTCATCATGCCACTATGTGAATTGCCGAATTAAATCAATAAAGCTAATCTGTGTACTACTAATGTCCTTATATTATGTATTTTTGACAAATTTTCACATTCTCAACTAAGATGCATGCATACATGTTAAAGAAACAGGGAAGCCCACGCAAAAAAGTCGCCCAAGTGGAGGCATTATCTGGTGCAACTTGTACTATTTGAATATATTACATTATGTAGCTGAATAATATAGTTGTAGCGTTGTCGGTAAGAAAGAAATTTGAAAACCCGATGTTAAAATTATAAAATTTGAAGGAGCTAGAATCCACCTCCGTCTTTAAAACAAATCCTAGACTGTATCGCCACACATGACAGCTACAGGTGGTCACCAACTTGCACATATCCCCACAAAAAAAGCCCTGCACATCCAAAGAAAGAAATAAAGAAAGAAGTAGGGAAAACCGTGATGCAAGTAAACTGAAATAGAGGGGGAACACAATCAGTAAAAAAACGGCCGCACCGCTTCGTCTCCAAGACAGGGAGAGGCGATCGGATCTGATCTCTGCCTCCTGTCGGCACTGGCGCAGCTCTGCCTCGCTCCCATGGCCTTCGGGCAATGGAGGCGGGGTGGATCTTGGCCCCTGTCGGCGGGAGGGCTCCGTTCCCCTAATTAGGGTTAACGTTTGGTGGGGCGGCGCTCTGGTGATGGCGACGGCATCTTTTCCAATAAATTCTCCCCGACTTCAGCCCCATCTCGACGGTGACGTTGAGAAGTTTGTGGGAGTGGTGTGACTCTCGAGGACCTCTTCTGACGGTGACGTTCTTTGGATCGCCATGAACACTAGTACGAAATAGGCTATCAGTGGCGCACCTTTTTGGAATTCTGTGGCGCATGGTGGGTGCGCCACAGAATTCACGCCACTAAATTTTTATTCTGTGGCGCATATCTACATGCGCTACAGAATTCTCACATTTCTGTGGCACACCCAGAAGATATGCGTCACAGAATTACTAAAAAAATTAATTTTTTAGAAAGGTAAAAAAATTCAATGAAATTCAGGAAAAAACGAAAAAAAATGAAATAATTTGGAAAACCTAAATATTTGAATTTTTTGAATTTTTTAATTTTTTTAACCTATCTCAAATTATGACTTCCCGCTAGGCCACCCATCTTCAAATTGCTCCAACCCAAGCACGCTTAACTTCTAAGTTTTATTCAGCTCAGCCACCCTTATCCTACTAAAGTTCGTATTGATATAAGTATCATATCAATCATCTCAAGCCTTGTATGTGTATATATGTGGTTTATGTGTGGTATATGTGTTTTTAAATTTCAAAAGTTTCAAAAAATCCAAAAAAAATTCAAAAAATCCCGAAAACTTCAAAAAAAATCAACAATTAAGAAAAATAATTATTTTTTAATTTTTTTTGGATTTTTGAATTTTTTTTATTTTGTAGAAAAAATCTTTTTTTGAAATACCTTTTTTTTCTTTTAGAATTTCGAGGATCTGAGAAAAGTTCACCGGATAAACCCAGGTGAAACCGAGCTCAAATTTTTCTCTAGTTTTTTTTATATATTAAACTCATTTTTTGACATCGTATGCAAAAGTTATGGCCGTTTTAATTTTCTCTGTTTTTTGCAAAAAAAGGTCACAATTCATATTTCAAAATTTCTATACTACCTAGACACTAAAACCTAACTACTTCTCAAAGGATTTTATTTTTTTGAAGATTTTATCATTTCCTTTTATTTATACAAAACTAAAAAAGGCGATCCAGGGGTGGGTGAATTTCCTTTTGAAACTTCTGTGGCGTATATAGCTATATGCGCCACAGAAATGTGTATGTCTATGGCGCATATCGATGTGCGCCACAGAAATGTGTATTTCTGGGACGCATGTAGCAATATGCGCCAAATAAATGTGTATTTCTGTGGCGCATGTAGCAATATGCGTCACAGAAATACACATTTCTGTGGCGCATGTGGTTTTCGTGCGCCACTGCGCATGCAAAACTATGCGCCACATAAATATTTTCCGTGGCGTATGGCTATTTGGTGCGCCGCAAAAAGTGATTATATCTATAGCTGTTTTCCTACTAGTGGAAGCTTCATCGGCGGTTCATCCTTCTTCTTCGGCTCCGGTACGGATGTGGTATTCTTGACCCGTTCGGCGACTTCCCATCCGCAACCAACAAATTTAGGCCGGCTCTGGTAGGAGCGACAACGGCGGCGCGTCGTCGATAGTCTCAAGGATCTCATTGCAATTTTTGTTTTTGTTGAGATGTTTTGTACCATTCGTTGTTTCTTTTAATGCGAGGTCTTTTTGCAAAATAAATAAATAGAGGGGATCTCAATGCCAAAGAGTTGGCGTGTCATAAGTAAACATCAACAAAGGGCTACCAATAATGAACCTAACGGTGTTTAATTATAGCTCCCGGATCTAACGGAAGGGAAACAACGTTTCGCGTAGCGTAGCATCCACGTCGTCCCTACTGGCGACGCGGTGCTTGAACCCAACCTCGCATCCGACCATCACCCTCACCTCCTCCTCCTCCTCCTCCATCGCCACAGGCGAAAGCCGACGGGAGAAGCCCACGCGGTGCTGGCGGAGGTGGACCTCTAGTACCCGCATGCGAGGTCGTCTATGTAGAATAGACGAAGCTGGCGGTGGTGAGGTCTTGGATGCGGTGCTGTCAACCGGCGGTTCGCCGGCAAAACCTCACGGCCGACGGCGAACCCATGTACGACGGCGGAGGGTCGGGAGCAACGGAGCACGGACGGCTGTGACTGGAAGTGGAGCTGGCGGCGGCTAAATCTAGGCTAGATGCGGGCTTGGATATGGGCCGGCTGTGACCGGGGCTCTCCAGGTTACTCGCAGGTGGCTTGCAGGAGGTGCGGAGGCACCACGTCCCTCCTTCTCGCCGGCCTTTTTAGCTCCGCTACCATGCCCCATCTGCGATTAGTGTGTGGGCTAGATCTGAGCCAGGCAGGTCTAGATTTGGCGGGTTGTCTCCACGTTCATTTCGTGAAGTCCGCTGGCCCGTCGGTGTGATGCCTTGGACGTCGGGACGGTGGCTCCGGAAGGTGGACCACGAGGCCGGCTCTCTGGCGAGCAGCTTCGAGGTGCTTGTGGCTTTTCTTCTTGACTATGTGGATGGCGAGTAGGCGGCAGGGAATCCTTGGGTTGTCAATGCCTCGGCTATGGCGGCTCCCAGATCGTGTCATGGAGGATTGATTTAGTGATAGTAGGCCGACCAATGTACCTTAAGTGGCGTGGGGATGATTTCGGGCGAAAGCCCAGTGCTTCGGCACCGGTGGTGGCGATAACTGTGGCTGTCGTTACCCTCTTGGGGGCGTGGTTGTGCTCACCCCACCACATCAGGGCTTCGGGTGAAAACCCCATACTTTGGTCTCGACGATGTTGGCGCTTTGCGTCGTCACCTCCTTCGGGGCGTCGTCGTGAAACTCTTGGTATCTTTTGGTCGCGCATCGTGGTCATCAGTGGACAAGTTCAGATCCTGTCTCGAGACTTCTTCGGCTCTAGCATGGGGCGGTCTCGTCGGCCTCTTATCATATATACGAGATTTAGTTGCCATCGCTCTCGTTCCTCATTGTTGTCTGGCAGGATCGGCGATCTACGGCCCGAAGCGAGAGGGCAGGCGGCCCTCTCCTGTTTCAGCTTGGTGTGTGCGATGCGATGAGGTCCGGTGGTTTCACAATGAGGCGTTATGTCTCCTCTTGTTGGTAGTCGTGGGCGCCCCGTGGGGTGCGGATAGTCTTTTACTTTCTATTATTTTTATCTGCTTTGTAAAAGTTTTCTCTCATCACTCTGTATCGGTTGGTCCGTGTGATTTTATTCATAAAACGGGACGAAAGCCTGTTTCGAGGAATAATGAACCTAGCGGAAGATATGAAAACAGAAGATATGAAAACACAAGTAACGATTCACAATTTTTCTCTAAATATTAATCGAAAACTCAATAAGAAGAGAGGAGCAATTCTTAGAAGCGAGGGTCGAATCAAGATCGATCACGCTAGTGGATTGATTATTGAATAGATTGCACTCTGCCCAAAACCTTTAAGAATAGGTTTAAACTGTGGGCCTCATCGCTGACTGCGTATCACTTTGTGTACATGAACTTGGTACTAAAAAAACGGAAGGTTATGAAAAGTAATAGCTTTGCGTACAAAGTATTTTTTTTTTACATGATCACATCGAAGCTGGCACTACTACCGGAAATTCATAATTTGCCGTAGAAATAGAACACGGCAAAGAGACCGCGGAACACGGCAAAGCCTTTGCCGCGGCATAATACGCGTCGGCAAAGAGCTTTGCCGTGTGCTTTGCACATTTACCACGGCAAAACTGTTTGCCGTGTGCCAAAATCAGCGCTCGATGGTGGCACTAGTTCCTTCGGCTTTGCCGAGAGCCAACACTCAACACACGGCAAAGGCTACTGTCCAGAATTAAAAAAAAGGCAGCCGTGGACGCCGCCATCGACGACGAGGCTGGGGACGGGGCAGTCGAGGGCGCCGCCGAGGGCTGAGACGGCCGCGACGGCACGAAACTTGCAGCGCGGACACGAACGGCCTCCAGCACGCCGTGGTGCCACGCGGCGGCGGCCACGGCGAGGTACGGCAGTGCGAGCCGGGGCGTCGTCGTCATTGACGACGTCGGCGAGGGACGTGGACGGGCGCGCAGAGCCGCGCGGTGGCTCCGTCGCCCACGAGGAGGATGTGGGCGAGGAGGTAGCGTTCGCGGCCGACGTGCGAAGGCGGAGGCGACTGCTCGTCGATGCCGGCCTAGCCATGGGGGTGGCGCCGCCGGTTCTGACGCTGCGGGATCTGCGGCGGCTCGTCGAGGTCGACGGCAGGCTGCGGCAGCTCCAGGGAGGCGGAGGTTGACGGCAGGCTTCGGCCGCTCCTCGTCGAGGGGATGCGCGCTGTGCTTGAGCTGCTAGCCTCGGGGATCTCTTCCTGCTCCAGACTTGGCCATGGCGGGCAGCTGTTCTGCGAACAGAGAAAGAAGGAAGGAATAGCGAAAAGAAAGGAATGAGAATAGGGAGTAATTACCTGCCGGCTGCTGCCTGCATACAGAGGTCACGGGCGAATCACAAGCCTCCTGGCCTCAA
Source organism: Poa pratensis (assembly GCA_947311845.1). Taxonomy (NCBI): domain Eukaryota; kingdom Viridiplantae; phylum Streptophyta; class Magnoliopsida; order Poales; family Poaceae; genus Poa; species Poa pratensis. The sequence continues at coordinate 49,616,065 of CAMZMU010000067.1, forward strand.
CGAATCACAAGCCACCAAAAGTGCACACGGATCGCGTGTTTCCAATGGACGGCTGATCAAATATCCGACGGTTCAGTCGATGGTCCGCGTGGAACTCGTCCAGGCCAATCAGCATGCATCTTTTCTTTGCCGTGTGTAGTTACACGGTAAAAAATTTGTTGGCAAACGCAAAGACGTTTTTAGGGTGCTTTTCTTTTTTCTTTCCTTTTTTCCGTTGATTATGTAGCCGTGACTATTGCAAATACTCAAGTGTAAGATTTTTCCAATCAAAAAATTGGATGGGTGTCATTTTATACAATATTTTTTTATATTTGCTTCACAAAAAATGTTATTTTTAACATTTAAAAATGAAAAATGATATTTATAAAAATAATTTGAAAAAACTCTATTCTGCAACATTGATTCTTATACCAACATACGCCTATGTGTCAAATATGGCCACATTATCACAAACTATGACACGAGAATTATCATATCTAGGTCATTCGACTCGAAACTTATACATGTTTATAGACGATAGACCTTTTTGTGAAGCATTCTTTTGAAACTTTTCTCAAAACTCAAGTTTATTATTTTTGCTATCAAGTACTACACATAAAATGGCTCCATGACAAAGAATTTCATTTTTTGACTAATTTTTCACTTTATTTGATTTTTTTTGAAAAAAAGGTCAAAATGGTCACCATGGCTATTCGTTGAAAGGGGTCGAATTTTTCAAAACCATCGACAGTTCTTTGATATAATCACTATTTGGGTATCTCAGGATGATTTTTGTTAAAATTTCAGAGCAAACTATCACACACTTGTAGTTCAAATTTGAATTAATTTCGGAAAATTGGCATAAAGTCATTTAAATAGGCAAAATTAGGTAGAAACCGAGAAAATTACTAATATTTTTGGTTTATCCATAAAATATGGTCTACTTTGTATGAAATTTAGATGGGTGCCATTTTGCACCATATTTTTTGTACTTGCTTCACAAAAAATGTCATTTTTGACACTTAAAAAATAAAAAATGATATTTATACAAATAATTTGAAAAAACTCAGTTCGGCAACATTGTTGCCCATACCAAAGCACACCTATGTGCCAAATATGGGGATTTTATCACAAACTATGCTATGGAAATGGTCATATGTTGGTCGTTTGGCTTGAAACCTATACATTGTTATAGACGATAAACTTTTTGTGAAACATTCTTTTAAACTTTTTCTCAAAACTCAAATTTATTATTTTTATATCAACTACTACACATAAAAGGGCTCCATTCCAAATGATTTCATTTTTGAGCAATTTATCACTTTATTTGATTTTTTTGAAAAAAGGGTCAAAATGGCCACCATGGCTATTCGTCGAAAGGGGTCAAATTTTTTAAAACATCGACGGTTCTATGACATAATCACTACTTATTTAGCTTAAAATGATTTTTGAAAAAATTTCAGAGCAAACTATCACACACTTGTAGTTCAAATTTGAATTACTTTCGGAAAATCGGCATAAAGTCATTTAAATATGCGAAATTAAGTAGAAACCGAGAAAATTCCTAATATTTCTGGATTATCCATAAAGTATGGTATACTTTGTGTGAAATTTAGATGCGTGTCATTTTGCACCATATTTTGTGTATTTGCTTCACAAAAATGTCACTTTTGACACTTAAAAAATAAAAAAATAATATTTTGAAAACTCTTTTTGCCAACATTGTTTGCCATACCATGTCACACCCATGTGTAAAATATGGACAATTTATCACAAACTTTGCCACAGGAATAGTCATACCATTGTTTAGTAGATAAACTAAAGTTTAAAAAAAACTCTCTTTGCCGTGTACTTTGCCAATGCACACGGAACACACGGCAAAACAAATATGTTGGCCGTGCATGGTTCTTTGCCGTGTGTTTTCCTAAGTCTTTGCCGTGCATGGTTCTTTGCCGTGTGTTTTGCTTAGTCTTTACCGTACTTTGAAACTTTGTCGTGCGTTTTTCCAACCGTACACGGCAAAGACTACCTTTGCCGTGCGGTTTTCTTTGCCGTGTGTTTTCCTAATCTTTGCCGTGTTCCGCAAAAAAGAAGACACCCGGCAAAGAGCCAACCACACGGCAAAGAATTATTTTCCAGTAGTGACACATTCTAATCTGCGGCACCAAAGTCAGATCACAAGCGGCAACATCGTCTGTCACACGATTTTGAACCTATCTTCAAATGGACATATAGCATCGGAGCAGCTGGATCCATCGCAGACCTTTTGGTTATCTTAAACTCGAGTAGCAGTAGCGGTACAGAGACTAAATTTCTTTTAGAGACGGAAGGTGGAGTCTACCCTCTTAGAACTTTGAACTATCTTTTTAATCTTGAACACTGTTGATATTTTGTGCATTTCCAAATTTTATCAAGATTTCTTACAACATGAGATAGAAGGGTTGTGACAAAGAAGGTCAGTGAGCACAAGCTGGATCGAAAGAGTTTCCTGTGGCAACACATGGGTACTCTCATACTAGTTTCAGTTTTCTATGCTAGCTGTCTCCAAAACCGTAAATAGCCATTCCATATTATTGAATATACGTGGTACTGTTAAGGAGATTAATAGCCCAGGAACAATGGCTGCCCCCAAAAACCTACAGGTCGAGTCTCCTTGACGTGTTGCGTTCGTTTGCGCTACTCTGTTAGGATTCTGTTAGGATGACTCCAACGGGGCGACGCAAACGGACGCTCGTTTGGTCCGCGTTTGGTCCATTTGCGTCGCCAAAAGGACGCGCGTCCGGCCCAGCTCCACCCCTTTCCGGCCACTGCGCCCAACGGGACCGACGCATTGAGTCCGCTTGCCACTTTTTCCCCAAACTTTTTTTATACTTGGATTACATTTTTAGAAACAGAAATTACATAGTAATAAAAGCCTAGTAAATCTAGGGACTTCTTCTAATATTAAACCCTAAATCCTAAACCTAATTTGAAGAAAATTAATAACCGACCATCGGCCGGCAAGGGGGAAGATCAAAGAGGGGCTCCGGCCTTGAGGAACGTCACGCAGCATGCCCGTTCTGTCACGGACTTGCTGGCTCTTACTTCATCGCGGCCGTGGCTAGCCGCGGACTAGCCGGCCCTCTCCTTTGATCATTTCGTAGCTACGAAACACGTAGCTGCACCGGCATTAGTGGAAAATGGGCCGCACAGAGGCGGCCATGCCAGTGGGGGTACCGCACCATTGGCAGCCACGGCGGCCGCCGCGGCCTCGCGGTGCCGTTTGTGGTGCGCCGCCCGCTTTGCGGTCTCGATGGCTCTGCGCGAGTTTGCAGACTCGGCCTCCACCGCCGCATCGGCGCAGGCGCGCGCTGCGGACATGAACGCAGCCGCCCTCTGGACGTTGAGCTGCATGTGGGATTCCCGCCACACCGCCTCCTCGGTCCTGCAGGCGGAGCCACCCACGCCAATGGGAGGCTCGGGCTCGGGCGACGCGGTGCCCACCGCGACCGCCGCGACTCTGGCTGCGTACACGTACCCTTCTTCGTCGTTGTCGATGCAGTCGAAGTACGCGGCATCCGCCGCCCTTCTCGCATCGGGCTGCTGAATCATGCCGAGCCATGCCGGGCTGGTCGGCATCTGGCGCCCGCGCGTCCTCTGCCGCGCCCGCTCCGCCTGGTCCAGCAGATGTTGCGGCGCCGGCTCTCCAGCTATTCCAGCGCGTGGATCTGTGGTTGGAGGTGGTGGCCGCCGTGGTGCGGGGAGGAGGGTTCTAAGGTTTGTGCTCTAGGGTTTGCCCGGCCGGCTCATTTTAAAGAGTTCCACCGCCCACAGTTATTGCGGGTAGATGGCCGCTCTAGCCGTTGGGGTCGATGACACGCGGGGCTAGGACGGACACGGGAGGACGCAGGAGCGCTCTGCGAGCGTCCGGGGCCGACGCTTCGGTGGCCCAAATTTGGGCCAGGAAGCCCCCGCGGATAGGGACAGAGGCGCGCGGACTCGATGCGTCGTCCCGTTGGAGTCATCCTTATGCATGAGTATTTTTCACTGACGGACTACTAGTCTAGTACACACCCTAATTATGAAAAGTGAACAACTTACTTGTTTGAAGGGTATAGAAGAAAACAAAACCAAGGCAACGCTCAGGCCTGCATACGTGTTGACTTAACAGCTGGGTGCGCTCATAATTAAGTTAGAGTGTATTCTATGTTTTACCTCCTAGTTGTGTATTTATGACACGTATTATCCCATTTAGTGTGGCAACATCAGAAATATACCATATATATACTCCCTCCGTTTCTTAATATAAGGCGCCTAAGGTTTTGGCACGGATATTAAGACGCCAGTATTTTACATGCGGTGGATAATTTTCTCTTGAATAAAAATCAAGAGAAAGTAGTTCTTATTAGCCACAGCTTGAAAACAATTCCTCAAATTGCTTCGTTCTAGATTGTGACCCGTTTTTTGATGCCTAAAATTGTCTATAAATTATAATACACCTTATATTTTGGAATTTTCTGAAAAGCTTAGGCGCCTTATATTAAGGAACGGAGGGAGTAATTTTAAACATGGTTTTACCTCATTTTGACATTCTACATCAGTCAGTAAAACAAACCGGCATGTTAAATCTATATGGTGCATCAAAATTTGTAAAGATCGGAGGTCGTCGTCGACAATAATGTCTAGCCTTCTCTTTGCCATCTTTTCAGTTTCTCGTCGTCATCCTGATATTTTTGAGGCTAAATCACGACCTCACACCTTTGCCAACACACATGCATCTGAAAAAAAAGGTTTAAAGTTTCTAAAATGGGTAATCTAATTAGTGTCACCAATGCACAACTAGAAGATAAAAAGTGGAATTTTACTCATTAAGTTATGAGGACTATGGCTTTAATTATCTATGCCGCCCATCTTCCCACGAATTAGCATTTAGCCCGCCCTAGTTAGCATTATCATGTGCAACTTGTACAAATAATGAAGGTGGAGCGTCATTTGCAAGCAACTGTTGATAAAATAGTCAGGTTGGCCTTTAAATTTGGAAGAGGGTCGTCTTCTGCCTTGTGTATCTAAAACAAATATGTACTGTGCATCAGCAACTACACGACGCCTGGTTGTGGACATGCTACCTACTTGTGTTGCCTCTTTAAATATTTTGCAGACACATCAGTTAAGTAAATTCTATGCAATTGTGTCATCTTGATGTGTGATCCTTGAATTAATAAAGCTCCATTTGAAGTCATCTGAATAATATGTAACTCTCGCATTTTCTGCAAGCAGTCGTCACTTGAATAGAGCCGGATCGAACTTATAAATTGGAAGAGGGTAGATTCCTTCTCTCAATCTTTACACAATTGCTGAATGCTGGTATGAGTATGTGGTCATGCCACTATGTGAATTACCGAATTAAATCAATAAAGCTAATCTGTGTACTACCAATGTCCTTATATTATGTATTTTTGACAAATTTTCACATTCTCCAACTAAGATGCATGCATACATGTTAAAGAAACAGAGAAGCCCACGCAAAAAAGTCGTCCAAGTGGAGGCATTATCTGGTGCAACTTGTACTATTTTAATATATTACTTTATGTAGCTGAATAATATAGTTGTAGCGTTGTGTCCGTCTCTCCCTCCCTCTACAGTGTCTGGAGGCGAAAAGGAGAGGCGTCCAAGATCCCCTTTCGCCGGCGGCGAGGGCATCGATCCTGGCCTCCTCCGCTCGCTTCGGCGGCGGGAGGAGGTCGGGATCCCGTTTCTCGTCGTCCGGTGTGTAGCTAGGGTAGGTTTAGTGTCCTGCAGCCTCGATCTGGAGAGGAGTTCGTCGCTGCAGTGGAAGAATAAGTCCGCCGTTCCTTCTCTCCCTGGCCGGCGACGGCGGGTGGTCGGCGTCGTGTCCTCCTGGATCTTCGGGTCTGGTGAGTTTTGCTGCTCTTTGGACGGCCCTCGTGGTGGAGGTGATGGCTGTCTTCTGGAGTTTTGGTCCCTCGGCCTCTTCTTCGTCTTGGGGTGTGTTTGGTTGGGTGGCTAGCCACCAAGTGGTTGTGGGTAGCCATTTTTTAAGTGGTTAGCCCATGTTTGGTTTGTGGTGTCGGTGTGTGGGGGTAGCCAAATTTTAGGCATATTCCCTCAAAAAAGTGGTTGAGCTCAACCACTATAAAAGTGGTGGTTGAGACCAACCACCCGTGGGCGAGTCCCTGCCATCACCTGCGAAACATTTTACGACATATTCATCGTACTCACAAAATAGAAAATTTACCCTTTTTTAATATTTGAAAAAGCTTTTCATTATTAAATATATTAAGACATTTTACACGTTTATATATGTGAAAAAACTTTCCCTTATTATATAAATATTAAGAAAAGTTGACATATTTCCCTTTTAAATATTAACCAAACATTTACCTTTTAAATATTAGAATAAATTTTCCTTTTTATATATTAAAAATATTGGAATAAACTTTTTCCTTTAAATATAATAACAAATTTACCCTTCTAAAATAGCTTCTAAAATAGTTGAAAACACATTTTTTATATATTAACAATATTTGAAGAAACTTTTATATTTTAATTATTTGAACAAAATATTCACTTTTAAATATTTAAACAAACTTTTCTTGATTTATACATTAATAATATTGGAATAAACATTTCCCTTTAAATATAATAAGTAAGTTTACGCTTTTAAATATTTGAAAACATTTTACTATTATATATTAAGAATATTTGAAGAAACGTTCCCTTGTAATTATTTGAACAAAATATTCACTATTAAATATTTGAACTAACTCTTTCCTTTTAAATATTTGAGCAAAGTTATTTCAGATGCTGATATTTTACCTCAACACATTAAGAAATTTCCCTCTCTAAATTACTGTATAGTATAGATATTTAAACAAACTTTTCCCTTTTATAAATATATTACGGGGTTTCCTCAGCATCTTAAAAATAATTGACCATATCACTCTAAGCATTTCTAATCCCTCAAAATAAACACAAATATGACCACCCCTAACCACTTTTTATCACTTCAACCAAACAGAAAACATGGCTAGCCAACACACACAACCAAACATGAAAAATGGTTACCACCAACCACGTGGGTCGGGGTGCCCCCAACCACTTTTTCATAGCCAATGAACCAAACACACCCTTGGTGTTGTTCCTCCTGGCCACTCCGAGGAGGTGCTGGGGGTGCTGCGGCGAGGAGCTGGGGCTTGGCGCTAGCTGCCTCCTCCGCTTGTACAGGAGTTCTTCTGGGGTCTCGGTGGTCTTCGCCGTTGACATGTCTTCGTCTCTTCCGTATCCGGCCGGCCGTGGTGGCGAGGGGAGGTGGTGCGGCCAAGGCGTGCAGTTGGCGATGGCTCCGGCAAGCCGTGTTCGTGCTCTGCGCAAGTTTGTTTGGGTGTTGGGTGGTTCCGGGAGGAGGCGCCATGGCCGTACGCTTTCAACGAGCTTTCGGTTCCGTCGCTTGCGGCGGGCGGTGATGCGCGTAAAGTCACACGTCAGTTGGGAACCCCAAGAGGAAGGTATGATGAGCACAGCAGCAAGTTTTCCCTCAGTAAGAAACCAAGGTTTAATCGAACCAGTAGGAAATCTCGAAGCTACGAAGGTTGTTGGTGCAGGAATGTAGTGCGGCGCAACACCAGGGACTCCGGTGCCAACGTGGAACCTGCACAACACAATCAAATCACTTTGCCCCAACTTAACAGTGAGGTTGTCAATCTCACCGGCTTGCTGAAAACAAAGAGTTAAACGTATGGTGTGGAAAATGATGTTTGTTTGCAGAGAATGAAAGAGAACAATGATTGCAGTAGGTTGTATTTCAGATGTAAAAGAATGGACCGGGGTCCACAGTTCACTAGTGGTGTCTCTCCAATAAGATAAATAACATGCTGGGTAAACAAATTACAGCTGGGCAATTGACAAATAGAGAAGGCATAACAATGCACATACATATCATGATGACTACTATGAGATTTACTTAGGGCATTACGACAAAATACATAGACCGCCATCCAGCATGCATCTATGCCTAAAAAGTCCACCTTCGGGTTAGCATCCGCACCCCTTCCAGTATTAAGTTGCAAGCAACAGACAATTGCATTAAGTACTGTGCGTAATGTAAACAATACAAATATCCTTAGACAAAGCATCATTAGGTTATCCCTAGTGGCAACAGCACATCCACAACCTTAGAACTTTCTGTCACTGTCCCAGATTCAATGGAGGCATGAACCCACTATCTAGCATAAATACCCCCTCTTGGAGTTACAAGTATCAACTTGGCCAGAGCCTCTACTAGCAACGGAGAGCATGCAAGATCATAAACAACACATATAAGATAGATCTATAATCAACTTGACATAGTATTCAATATTCATCGGATCCCAGCAAACACAACATGTAGCATTACATAAAGATGATCTTGATCATGATAGGCAGCTCACAAGATCTAAACATGGAAGTACAAGTGGAGAAGACAACCATCTAGCTACTGCTATGGACCCGTAGTCCAAAGATGAACTACTCACGCATCAGTCCGGAGGCGGGCATGGTGATGTAGAGCCCTCCGGTGATGATTCCCCTCTCCGGCAGGGTGCCGGAGGAGAACTTCTGAACCCCCCGAGTTAGGGTTGACGGCGGCGGCGTCTCTGTATCTGTTCTGGAAAATTGGCTCTCGGTACTAGGGTTTTCGGGGACGAAGGAATAAATAGGCGAAGGGGCAGCGTCGGGGGAGCGAGGAGGCGTGCTCCCCATAGGCGGCGCGGCAGTGGGCCCAGCCGCGCCGCCATGTGGGGGCCCCCTGCTGGCCCTCTCGACTCCTCTTCGGTCTTCTGGAACACTCCGGGAAAATAAGATATTGGGCTTTTGTTTCGTCCGATTCCGAGAATATTTGCAGAAGTACTTTTCTGGAAACAAAAACAGCAGAAAACAGGAACTGGCGCTTCGGCATCTTGTTAATAGGTTAGTTCCAGAAAATGCATAAAAACATTATAAAGTGTGAATAAAACATGTAGGTATTGTCATAAAACTAGCATGGAACGTAAGAAATTATAGATACGTTGGAGACGTATCAAGCATCCCCAAGCTTAGTTCCTACTCGCCCTCGAGTAGGTAAACGATAAAAAGAATAATTTCTGAAGTGACATGCTACCAACATAATCTTGATCAACACTATTGTAAAGCATATGAGATGAATGAAGTGATCCAAAGCAATGATCTATAGTTTGCTAACAAAATAGATAATGACTAAACAACTGAATCATATAGCAAAACTTTTCATGAATAGTACTTTCAAGACAAGTATCAAAAAGTCTTGCATAAGAGTTAACTCAAAAAGCAATAGATTCTAAATAAAAGGTTTTGAAGCAACACAAAGGAGGATTTAAGTTTCAGCAATTGCTTTCAACTTTCAACATGCATATCTCATGGATAATTGTCAACACAAAGTAATATAATAAGTGCAATAAGCAAGCATGTAAGAATCAATGCACACAGTTGACACAAGTGTTTGCTTCTAAGATAGAAAGAAGTAGGTAAACTGACTCAACATAAAGTAAAAGATAGGCCCTTCGCAGAGGGAAGCAGGGATTAAATCATGTGCTAGAGCTTTTCAAGTTTTTGAAATCATATAGAGAGCATAAAAATAAAGTTTTGAGAGGTGTTTGTTGTTGTCAACGAATGGTAGTGGGCACTCTAACCCCCTTGTCAACCAGACTTTCAAGAGCGGCTCCCATGAAGGACGTTATCTCTACCAGCAAGGTAGATCATCCCTCTTCTCTTTTGTTTACACATGTATTTTAGTGATATTTATAGATGACACTCCTCCCAACCTTTTGCTTTCACAAGCCATGGCTAACCGAATCCTCGGGTGCCTTCCAACATTTCACATACCATGGAGGAGTGTCTATTGCAAAATTAAGTTGCTTACTGATAAATCAGGGCAAAACATGTGAAGAGAATTATTAATGAAAGTTGATTAATTGGGGCTGGGCACCCCGTTGCCAGCTCTTTTTGCAAAATTATTGGATAAGCGGATGTATATGCCACTAGTCCATTGGTGAAAGTCTGTCCGGAGTAAATGACAAGATTGAAAGATAAAACACCACATACTTCCTCATGAGCTATAAAACATTGACACAAATAAGAGATAGTAGCTTTTGAATTGTTTAAAGGTAGCACATGAAGTATTTACTTGGAATGGCAGAAAAATACCACATAATAGGTAGTTATGGTGGACACAAATGGCATGGGTTTTGGCTCAAGGTTTGGATGCACGAGAAGCATTCCCTCTCAGTACAAGGCTTTGGCTAGCAAGGTTGTTTGAAGCAAACACAAGTATAAACCGGACAGCAAGACTTACATAAGAACGTATTGCAAGCATTATAAGACTCTACACTGTCATCCTTGTTGCTCAAACACTTTTACCAGAAAATATCTAGACCTTAGAGAGACCAATCATGCAAACCAATTTTCAACAAGCTCTACGGTAGTTTTCCACTAATAGGCTTAAACTACATGATGCAAGAGCTTAAACATGATCTACTTGAGAGCTCAAAACAATTGCCAAGCATCAAATTATTCAAAACAATATACCAACTACCACATGAAGCATTTTCTGTTTCCAACCAAATGATCAATAAGTAAATGCTGCGGCTTTCAGCTTTCGCCATGAATACTAAAAAGTAAAACGAAGAACAAGTGTTCACATGAAAAAGCGGAGCGTGTCTCTCTCCAACACAAGCAAGCTGGGATCCGATTTTATTCAGAAAACTAAAATAACAAAACAAAAATAAAAGCACACGGACGCTCCAAGTAAAGCACATAAGATGTGACGGAATTAAAATATAGTTTCACTAGAGGTGACCTGATAATTTGTTGATGAAGAAGGGGATGCCTTGGGCATCCCCAAGCTTAGACGCTTGAGTCTTCTTGAAATATGTGGGGATGAACCACGGGGGCATCCCCAAGCTTTGACTTTTCACTCTTCTTGATCATATTATATCATCCTCCTCTCTTGATCCTTGAAAACTTCCTTCACACCAAACTCAAAGCAATCTCATTAGAGGGTTAGTGCATATCAAAAATTCACATGTTCAGCAAGGACACAATCATTCCCAACACTTCTGGACATTACCCAAGGCTACTGAAATTTAATGGAGCAAAGAAATCCACTCAAACACAGTAAAAGAGGCAATGCGAAATAAAAGGCAGAATCTGTCAAAAACAGAACAGTCCGTAAAGACGGAATTTTTCGAGGCACTTAACATGCTCAGATGGAAAAGCTCCAGTTGAATGAAAGTTGCGTACATATCTGAGGATTACTCATGAATTTTTTCAGGATTTTTCGAATTTTCTACAGAGAGAAAAGCTCAAAACCGTGACAGCTAACAAATCTGTTTCTGCGCAGAAATCCAAATCTAGTATCAACTTTCTTATCAAAGACTTTACTTGGCACAACAATGCAAGAAAATAAAGATACAAAGGTGTTGCTACAGTAGCAGCAAAACCTTGACTCAAAATAAAACAAAAATTGCAGAAATAAAACAATGGGTTGTCTCCCATAAGCGCTTTTCTTTAACGCCTTTCAGCTAGGCGCAGAAAGTGAAAATCAAGTAACATCAAGAGAAGAAGCATCCAAAGAGAGGTCGGAAGTTTTCTCAACAATGCATTGTATCTTGTCTATATAGTTTCAGAATTCCCTTTCTCAATACCCTCAGGCTCATCATATTCATCAAATGGATTTTCAGGAACAATCCAATCAAAATTCTTTTCTAGTGCCTCATGCATTCCTATAAGCTTAAAAGGTATTGGTATTTTAACTTCCCCCTCACATTTGGTTTCTTTTGTGTACTTCAACCTCTCCTTTCAAGTTTTTCAAGTGTATTAACAATATCAATATAATATCCAAACACCTTATATTTCATAAAAACCTTCCTAGCTTCCCTAGCAACATCACCAAATTCTTTAAGTAAAGTCTCTAAAACAAAATCTTTCTTTTCACCATCCTCCGTATCATGGAGTTTTAGAAACATGTGCTGCATTATGGGACTAAGATTAACAAATCGAGCTTCCAACATGTGAACTAAAGAAGCTGTAGCAATTTCATAGTTCGGAGCAAGTTCTACCAAGGATCTATCTTCAAAATCTTCAACCATGCTAACATGATTAAAGAATTCCTCAATGTTATCTCTTCCAATGATAGACCCGCTACCCACAGATATTTCCTTTTTAGTGTACTTAGGGAGAAGCATGATGAAATAACAAAAGCTAAAACGGAAAATAACTAGATGCAAGTAACTAATTTTTTTGTGTTTTTGATATAAAGAAACCGAAATAAATAAAGCAAACAAGTAACTAATTTTTTTGTGTTTTTGATATATAGCAAACAAGACAGAAAATAAAATAAAGCAAGACAATAAACAAAGTAAAGAGATTGGGTGTGAGAGACTCCCCTTGCAGCAGCAACTAGAAATCCCCGGCAACGGCGCCAGAAAATGTGCTTGATGCGCGTAAAGTCACACGTCAGTTGGGAACCCCAAGAGGAAGGTATGATGAGCACAGCAGCAAGTTTTCCCTCAGTAAGAAACCAAGGTTTAATCGAACCAGTAGGAAATCTCGAAGCTACGAAGGTTGTTGGTGCAGGAATGTAGTGCGGCGCAACACCAGGGACTCCGGTGCCAACGTGGAACCTGCACAACACAATCAAATCACTTTGCCCCAACTTAACAGTGAGGTTGTCAATCTCACCGGCTTGCTGAAAACAAAGAGTTAAACGTATGGTGTGGAAAATGATGTTTGTTTGCAGAGAATGAAAGAGAACAATGATTGCAGTAGGTTGTATTTCAGATGTAAAAGAATGGACCGGGGTCCACAGTTCACTAGTGGTGTCTCTCCAATAAGATAAATAACATGCTGGGTAAACAAATTACAGCTGGGCAATTGACAAATAGAGAAGGCATAACAATGCACATACATATCATGATGACTACTATGAGATTTACTTAGGGCATTACGACAAAATACATAGACCGCCATCCAGCATGCATCTATGCCTAAAAAGTCCACCTTCGGGTTAGCGTCCGCACCCCTTCCAGTATTAAGTTGCAAGCAACAGACAATTGCATTAAGTACTGTGCGTAATGTAAACAATACAAATATCCTTAGACAAAGCATCATTAGGTTATCCCTAGTGGCAACAGCACATCCACAACCTTAGAACTTTCTGTCACTGTCCCAGATTCAATGGAGGCATGAACCCACTATCTAGCATAAATACCCCCTCTTGGAGTTACAAGTATCAACTTGGCCAGAGCCTCTACTAGCAACGGAGAGCATGCAAGATCATAAACAACACATATAAGATAGATCTATAATCAACTTGACATAGTATTCAATATTCATCGGATCCCAGCAAACACAACATGTAGCATTACATAAAGATGATCTTGATCATGATAGGCAGCTCACAAGATCTAAACATGGAAGTACAAGTGGAGAAGACAACCATCTAGCTACTGCTATGGACCCGTAGTCCAAAGATGAACTACTCACGCATCAGTCCGGAGGCGGGCATGGTGATGTAGAGCCCTCCGGTGATGATTCCCCTCTCCGGCAGGGTGCCGGAGGAGAACTTCTGAACCCCCCGAGTTAGGGTTGACGGCGGCGGCGTCTCTGTATCTGTTCTGGAAAATTGGCTCTCGGTACTAGGGTTTTCGGGGACGAAGGAATAAATAGGCGAAGGGGCAGCGTCGGGGGAGCGAGGAGGCGTGCTCCCCATAGGCTGGCGCGGCAGTGGGCCCAGCCGCGCCGCCATGTGGGGACAGCCCCCTGCTGGCCCTCTTCGACTCCTCTTCGGTCTTCTGGAACACTCCGTGGAAAATAAGATATTGGGCTTTTGTTTCGTCCGATTCCGAGAATATTTGCAGAAGTACTTTTCTGGAAACAAAAACAGCAGAAAACAGGAACTGGCGCTTCGGCATCTTGTTAATAGGTTAGTTCCAGAAAATGCATAAAAACATTATAAAGTGTGAATAAAACATGTAGGTATTGTCATAAAACTAGCATGGAACATAAGAAATTATAGATACGTTGGAGACGTATCAGGCGGCTTCTGCGGCTTCTACATGAGTGGGTTGCTCCTTGTCCCGGCGATGGCGGCGGCCTGGTGTCTTCCTCTCCGGCGTTGTGGCGACGGAGTTCGGCGTCAGGCTTTGAGGCGGTTCAGCGGTTCTGCTTCCTTCGTGCTGCTGTTGTGCGGAGTTTCGATGGCTTGTTCGTCTCTGTGTTCTGTTTCTTCTTTGTAATTCTGTTGTAACACACAGTGTGGATCCTTTCAAAAAAATATAGTTGTAGCGTTGTCGGTAAGAAAGAAATTTGAAAACCCGATGTTAAAATTATAAAATTTGAACGAGCTAGACTCCACCTCCGTCTTTAAAACAAATCCTAGACTGCATCGCCACACATGACAGCTACAGGTGGTCACCAACTTGCACATATCCCCACAAAAGAAAGCCCTGCACATCCAAAGAAAGAAATAAAGAAAGAAGTAGGGAAAACCATGCAAGGAAACTGAAATAGAGGGGGAGCGCAATCAGTAAAAAAACGGCCACACCGCTTCGTCTCCAAGACAGCGACAGGCGATCGGATCTGATCTCTGCCTCCCGTCGGCGCTACCGCAGCTCTGCCTCGCTCCCATGGCCTTCGGGCAATGGAGGCGGGGTGGATCTCGGCCCCTGTCGGCGGAGGGCTCCGTTCCCCTAATTAGGGTTAAGGTTTGGTGGGGCGGCGCTCTGGTGGTGGCGACGACATCTTTTCCAATAAAGTCTCCCCGGCTTCAGCCCCATCTCGATGGCGACGTTGAGAAGTTGTGGGAGTGGTGTGACTCTCGAGGACCTCTTCTGACGATGGCGTTCTTCGGATCGCCATGAAGCTTCATCGGTGATTCATCCTTCTTCTTCGGCTCCGGTACCGATGTGGTATTCTTGACCCGTTCGGCGACTTCCCGTCCGCAACCAACAAATTCAGGCCGGCTCTGGTAGGAGCCGCAGCGGCGGCCCGTTGTCGACAGTCTCAAGGATCTCATTGTAATTTTTGTTTTTGTTGAGATGTTTTGTACCATTCGCTGTTTCTTTTAATGCGAGGACTTTTTGCAAAATAAATAAATAGAGAGGATCTCAATGCCAAAGATTTGGCGTGTCATAAGTAAACATCAACAAAGGGCTACCAATAATGAACCTAACGGTGTTTAATTATAGCTCCCGGATCTGACGGAAGGGAAAAAACATTTCGCGTAGCGTAGCATCCACGTCGTCCCTACTGGCGACGCGGTGCTTGAACCCAACCTCGCATCTGACCATCTCCCTCCCCTCCTCCTCCATCGCCACCGGCGAAAGCCGACGGGCGAAGCCCGCGCGGTGCTGGCGGAGGTAGACCTCTAGTACCCGCATGCGAGGTCGTCTATGCAGAATAGACGAAGCTGGCGGCGGTGCGGTCTTGGATGCGGTGCTGTCAACCGGCTGTTCGCCGGCAAAACCTCACGGCCGGCGGCGAACCCATGTACGACGGCGGAGGGTCAGGAGCAACGGAGTGTGGATGGCTGTGACTGGAAGTGGAGCTGATGGCGGCTAAATCTGGGCTAGATGCGGGCTTGGATATGGGCTAGCTATGACTTGGGCTCTCCAGGTTACTCGCAGGTGGCTTGCAGGCGGTGCGGAGGCACCACATCCCTCCTTCTCGCCGGCCTTTTCAGCTCCGCTACCATGCCCCATCTGCGATTTGTGTATGGGCTGGATCTGAGCCAGGCAGGTCTAGATTTGGTGGGTTGTCTCCACGTTCATTTCGTGAGGTCCGCTGGCCCATCGGTGTGATGCCTTGTACGTCGGGACGGCGGCTCCGGAAAGTGGACCACGAGGCCGGCTCTCTGGCGAGTGGCTTCGAGGTGGTTGTGGCTTTTCTTCTTGACTATGTGGGCGGCAAGCAGGCGGCAGGGAATCCTCGAGTTGTCAATGCCTCGGCTATGGCGGCTCCCAGATCGTGTCATGGAGGATCGATTTGGTGGTAGTAGGCCGACCAATGTACCTTAAGTGGCGTGGGGATGATTTCGGGCGAAAGCCCAGTGCTTCGGCACCGGTGGCGGCGATAACTGTTGCTGTCGTTACCCTCTTGGGGGCGTCGTTGTGGTCACCCCACCACATCAGGGCTTCGGGTGAAAACCCCAGACTTCGGTCTCGACGACGTTGGCGCTTTGCGTCGTCACCTCCTTTGGGGCGTTGTCGTGAAACTCTTGGTATCTTTTGGTCGCGCATCGTGGTCATCAGTGGACAAGTTCAGATCCTGTCTCGAGGCTTCTTCGGCTCTAGCATGGGGCGGTCTCGTCGGCCTCTTATCATATATACGTGATTTAGTTGCCATCGCTCTCGTTCCACATTGTTGTCTGGTAGGATCGGCGCTCCACGGCCCGGAGCGAGAGGGCAGGTGGTCCTCTCCGGTGGCAGCTTGGTGTGTGCGATGCGACGAGGTCCGGTGGTTTCACAGTGAGGCGTTATGTCTCCTCTTGTTGGTAGTCGTGGGTGCCCCATGGGGTGCGGATAGTCTTGTACTTTCTGTTATTGTTATCTGCTTTGTAAAAGTTTTCTCTCATCACTCTGTATCGGTTCGTCCGTGTGATTTTATTCTTAAAACGGGACGAAAGCCTGTTTCGAGGAATAATGAACCTAGCGGAAGATATGAAAACACAAGTAACGATTCACAATTCTTCTCTAAATATTATTCGAAAACTCAATAAGAAGAGAGGAGCTATTCTTAGAAGCGAGGGTCGAATCAAGATCGATCACGCTAGTGGATTGATTATTGAATATATTGCACTCTGCCCAAAACCTGTAAAAATTGGTTTAAACTGTGGGCCTCATCGCAGACTGCATATCACTTTGTGTACATGAACTTGGTACTACAATAACGGAAGGTTATGAAAAGCACTAGCTTTGCGTACAAAGTATTTTTTTTTTTACATGATCACATCGAAGCTGGCACTACACATTCTAATCTGCGGCACCAAAGTCAGATCACAAGCGGCAACATCGTCTGTCACACGATTTTGAACCTATCTTCAAATGGACATATAGGATCGGAGCAGCCGGATCCATCGCAGACCTTTTTGTTATCTTAAACTCGAGTAGCAGTAGCGGTACAGAGACTGAATTTCTTTTAGAGACGGAAGGTGGAGTCTACCCTCTAAGAACTTTGAACTATCTTTTAATCTTGAACACTGTTGATATTTTGTGCATTTCCAAATTTTGTCAAGATTTCTTACAACATGAGAAAGTGACAGGATCGATGCCAAAGCAAGTGGTGGAGCTTAACATGAGAAAGAAGTTAACAGAAATCGAGTACGAAAACGCAATAGTTCATACAGTTATAAGCACACTTGTAAACTCACAACTCAGTAAGAAAAACAATAATCAACACAAGATATCAACTATTTTCAACTTGTATTTCTCTGCTTGGAGTTGGTCGCCCTAGTGGGGCGTACTGGATCGATTTGCCAAAACCTACATAAATCGGGTTAAACTATACCCCAGTATTGCAGATGGCTGTATACCAGATCAAATCAAGATTCAAGAAGATGCCATGTGAACTGAGCCACCATGCCTACACAGCTACGCAACACCAAATGGGTACAAATTAAATCAGGCTAGCACGATGTGTACAGCTGTTCCATCAGTACCAATCCATAGAAAATGAATTTGACAAAGAAAAGGACTTGCGGAGAGTTGACTTGATGCAATTGCTGGCACCCAAACTCCAATAAGATCCGATCATGCAATTCAGAAGCATCTACCCTGGCATTTTTGTCTTGCTCCCACTACCTTCAATTCAGAAGCAATCACGGTGGAGTCTGTCCAATAATCGAAGAGAGTATGAGAAGCTTGGCTGCTAGCACCTAGCAGTTAATAGCCTGCCCTGCCAAATCACATGGGTGGCCCCGGATGAGATATATCATATGCAGCAGAAAGAGAATATACAGCCAAATACCGGGGGCTAGGTATAAGCATACAACCATAGGTGGCAGCTTATTATTCGTCCAGAGGGCACCGGTAGACACCGGCTCCGCCCGAAAGGAGTTTTCGCACATATTTTCTCTCTCCCATTGCAACAGTAAAATTTAAAGACGGTAGACTCCACCTTTCGTCTCTAAAATAAACCTAGTCTCTACTGCTTCTGCACATGTATGAGAACTGTATGTGGACATGTGGTTGTAAGCTATATCTAACTTGTACACACTAAAAAGTGACATGATCGCCGCTAAAGCAAGTGTTGGAACACAAATAGTTAGTACGGTTATATGGAAACTGGTAGACCAATGGTAGTAGTAAATAACAATTCTCAACTCTTTTCAAAAATTTAATCGCCCAAGGTATCAACTCTTTTCAACTTGTTTCCTCGACTTGTACTCTTTGCTTGGATTTGGTCGCCCTAGTGCGGTGTATTGATTCTTTAATCGATTGGCCCTGCCTAGAACCTGTAAATTTGATTAAACTATGCCCCATTATTGCAGATGCATTTAGACCAGATCAAGTCAAGAAGATGTCATGTGAGCTGAGCCTGCACCATGTGTACACAGCTGCGCACCACCAAATGGGTACAAATTAAATCAGGCTAGCACGATGCGTACAGCTGTTCCATCAGTACCAATCCATACAAAATGAACATGGCAAAGACAAGGACCTGCAAGGAGTTGACTTGATGCGATTGCTCGCACCCAAACTCCAATAATACCCCATCGTCCAATTCAGAAACGGGTACCCTCTCATTCTTGCTCCCACAACATACCTTCAAACCCCCATCCTGAGCACAAGCAGCGGCGTCCATGGCCGAGCTCGTCGGCATCCTTGCCGCTGCCATTCTCAAGGTCGTGGGCGACCAGATTGGTTCTGCCATCGAAGGTCAGATCACGCTGCAGAAGAACTTCGATAAGGACCTGAAGAAGATGAAGATGGCGCTGGAGTCTGTGGAGGCGCTGCTTGCGGACGCCGAGAAGCGGTCGATCACGGACAAATCGACGCTTCTGTGGCTGAAGAGGCTCACCGATGCCATGTATGACATTTCCAGTATAATTGATGTGTTTGAAGCTGACACGCAAGCAACCACCGAGTCGTCCGAGCGGAAGGTAACATTGAAGCCTCTATTCCTTGCTCTCTTGTTACTAAAGATATTTGTACTGAAAGTATTGTGTTTAAATCCGGAAATTCGGTTTGGCACCCGAGATCATATGCACCTGATATTTTCGGGAGCATAAAAAAATTTGAAAACTTTTCAAAAAATTCCGAAAAAAAATCATGCACGTATCTGACCATGGTACGCACCACCGTGTTAAATTTCGCACCGAAATGACATCGTATGCGCCCTGTACAAAAATGACAAATTTCTGACAGGAAAAAATTTTAGATCTCATTTTCCTGTCAGAAATTTGTCATTTTTGTACAGGGCGCATACGATGTCATTTTGAGGCAAAATTTTACACCGTGGTGCGTACCATGGTCAGGTATGTGCATGATGTTTTTCGGAATTTTTTGACAAGTTTTCAATTTGTTCTATTTTTTCGAAAATACCGGGAGCATATGCTCCCGGGAGCCAAAATGCTGCTCTCGTTTAAATCTGAGTATCAAGATTTATATCTTCATAGGTAGAATGGGCAGATTGTTTTGGCATAACTGGATGGTTAGTATCCCCTGTTTAGATTCAGTGGCCTTATATTCATTTAAATACTGCTATTTTTTTATTAAATCAAGAAAAGTCCTTTTGTAGAATAAAAGATATTTTAAAATGCTAGTATAGCACAAGATGGAAGTTCCAACGGTTCAAGATCAAAAAACTACGGAAAAAAGGGGTCCGCGTGTGTGGGGCGGTTTCGCTATGGGGAACACAGAGCGATAATTGTGGCGTGAAAATAGATAAAACTACCCTTTTTGCAAACTTCAACACTAAGGGTGTGTTCGTTTTTGGAACCGGGTGGAACGGAATGGAACCGTTCCATTCCGAGAGCCCGTTCATGTGTTCGTTTCTGGGATGGAGTGGAATGGAATGGTTCCAGAAAAGGAATATTCCCTCAATATGCGGAACCGACCGGTCGGCCGATTCGGCCGGACGGGTGGAACGGCACAGTAATGCTGGGCGATTAACTCTAATTTAATCAAGTTTAGCAATAATTAATCAAGATTAATTATAATTAATCAAGATTAGAAATAATTAATCAAGATTAGGAATAATTAATCAAGTTTAGCAATAATTAATTAAGTTTATCAATAATTAATCTAGATTAGAAAATAATTAATCGAGTTTGATGCCGTTCTCATTCCATTCCATTGCACCCCATCCCAGAAAAGAACACAAGAATGGAACGGTTCCGTGGCAATTTTTTGGCCAAAAAGAACACAGGAATGGAACGGTTCCATGACAGTGGAATGGAACGGTTCCATTCCGTTCCACCCAGTTCCAAAAACGAACAAACGAATCCAATATAATTAGATTTTGTTTATTCTGTGCTGAATTTTCATAAGAGCGTCAGTTTTGTGAATTATCACCGACCATATGGTTCGCCTCATTTCTAGCAAGTTTTGTCCATGGAGTCAGCTACCCGGCCATAGGTATTATAGTTGCTTAGTTAGTGCACATGAGTCACTCCCTATATCTCTCAGAAAAAAAGAATCTCCCAGCCCCCCACGTCGCCACACCCAAGGGACATGGGCGGCGACCACCGCCTCCCCCACCACCTCCTCTCCGGCCTCTACCCCCGCCTTCGCCAACAGTAGCCGTCTGGCAAAGCCTATGCGGGGTCAACAAGGACACCCCCCCCCTCCATGACGGCGGCAAGGATCTCCCCTTCCATGGAGGCAGTGGCTTTTTCTTTTGTGGTGGCGCCTGTATGGGCAGCACGCCGGTCTCGACGATGAGGGAGGACGGACTTGTCACGCGACCTGCAGGTTAACCGAGGTCGCTGCAGCCTCTCGCTCTGGGTTCTCGTTGCGGGCTGACGGGCTTGGGAAGGTCTGTGGAGTAGCAGTGCAGCGTGCTGGCGGTGAAGCAATGACGATTGACTCCTGCTGCATGCTTGCATGGTGGTGGCGGCGGCGGCGGTTGCCTCCTGCTGCGTGCTTGCATTGTGGTGGTGGTAGCCGGCCAGGAGGCGGCGGCGGATATGACCCTAGCTCTGTCCGGTGGCGAGTTTGGACGACGAGATTACCGGTGAAGACCGAGCCTCGAATTCGGTTATGGCGACGTCTCTTGGCGTCATTACCTTGTCGAAGGTAGCACGTCAAGTTATGTCGCTCCTTTCGGCCTGCATCAGGGGAAATATGAGATCTCGGTCTCTCGAATCGGATGGTGGCGACGCCTGACATCGTGCTCCGTGCTGGGGACATCATTTTATACCAGGTGCCGACTCGACTAGACATGTGGTTGAGCGGCGAGCTTTCTACCATTTCATCGTCGCGGGGCTCGACGGCATGACTCAACCGGTTCTTGGCGGCGGATGTCTGTTGATGAACGTGCGCATGGTGGTGGCGCTGTTTGGTACCGTGGTGGCGTCGATGATATGCCTGACAAGAGTTATGCGGATCTATGCCCCGAAGATGGATCGACGGTTTGACGATGATGGTGGCTTCTTCAGCATGCACATGTGGAGTGCGTCGATTGTCTGCTAGCTAGACCAGTTGTGAGCTCCCGACTAGCCATAGGGCGGCCTGGTGATGCCCCGGTTCTAGCTAGTGGGTCGTGGTTGAGAATCCAGGGCACAAGGTCCGAATGTCTTGATCACCCCCATTATCGAGTGTGTAGGTGTGGGGTCTGCCGGAAGGTGACTTTAGGTTATTTATAATATACTTTTGTGAGTCCTTTGTTGAAAAATATAATAAAGAAGATCGTATGCATCTCTTCAGCAGCCGGGGGTCTCAATCTCAATTTCAAAAAACACGAGTCACTCCCTTGAGGGATATATCAAGATATAAGATTCATATATCGGTTAAACTAACACATGCAAGTAAATTTTGGTGTAAAATATGAGATGATGCACAAGCTGGAGAAATTAACCAAATTATACAACAAGCTACAATAAGTTCCATAATTTATTGTAAAAAGTTTTTAAACCATAAAAGATCATAAAGTATTTTTACCAAATCTCACATGTAAGTGTTTTACCCTCTTAACATGTATGCATTCTTTACACTTTCTCATAACTCATATGCACTTTTTTTGCTGCTTAAAAAACAAGTATTATGTTCATATGGTATCATAATAGGATTGCATTGTCACCTAAAACAAACCGTTATATGCTCGGAGCTTGTGCGCGGCGGGGCACATTCTCCAATCCTCTTGGCTACACTATACAACAACAGAAATCACAGAGGCTGTGAAATAATTGTAGATTAAGGGCACCCCTCGTGTTGCTCTCAAAACAAAATTTATTTATTATCAAGCTACAAATATTTAAAATGTTATACTTAAAATTGACATAATTTAACATATTTAATAAATAATAATCCTTGTAACTTATACCAGATGTGCAAGTGTCATGGACAATCTGTACTCCTATATAGTGTACCAATGTTGAATCCAACTTGTAGTATCAATCCTAACCATTGGTTTCATTAATCCAACGGTTCAAAAGCAAAGGATTCGCTGTGAACAGTACTCTTAGTTCAGTGAGTTGCCTCCAACCTTGCTCTCTGGAACCATCCAGAATCGTTTCATGGGGAATAAGGCACATGCATGCCTCATGGCTGCGTACAGACTTGCAGCAAGTCTTCACGTGCAAAGGGAGAAACTATAAAAACTTAATAATTAATTAAATGAGTGGGTCCCACTGTATACATTTCTTTTGGGATGCGTATCTTGGTTAATATCAATTCCAATCTCTTTCGTTTTAAAAAAAATCCAATCTCTATCACCAATAAATGTGCATTGCCCTAAGGTTTAGTCCATTCACAATGTTAATTTGTCGTTGATCATTTGGCGACATGCTATGACGTTTTATTTTCCTTGTGCCAATATTATCTGGAGTATATAATGTTAAGATGTGCATTGCACGTGTATTCATACTAGTAGGAAGTAGTGGCGTTTAAAGTTGCATGCATGTGTACTAAAAATATACATATATCCCTTCTAGATCTTGCAATGTACTAACAATACATGAAATACCGTGCAGCTGTCCCTCAAGAAACATCTCTTGCGGTGGGTCTGTTGTCTCCCAATAGGTCCCAAGATTACAATGGCTAATGAGATGGAAATGATTCGCGATGAACTAAAGGAGATCACAGATAACCACCAGAATTTCACCTTGGGGGACATGCACACTTCTCAGTTCAGTGTGACTCATATACGAGAAACATCATCGATCATGGGTGACAAAAAACATATTGTTGGGAGGAAGGATGATACTGAGACAATATTGTCTTGTTTGTCCGAGAGTGTGGCAAAAGAGTTCACTGTTCTTCCCATATATGGCATCGGTGGACTTGGAAAGACAACATTGGCAAGAATTGTTTTCAGTAATTCCCAGTTCAGAGACTACTCTCAGGCGTGGATCCATGTTTCCGAGACATTTGACTTGAATAAAATTGGAAATTCTTTAATATCACAATTATCAAAAGTGAAGAGTCAAGAGACTGAAATGGAAATGATACACAAATCCCTCCAACAGCTACTAGCTAATAACAAGATACTTATTGTTTTAGATGACCTGTGGGAAGACAACAAATTGAATTTGGATAATTTGATGAATATGTTAAAGGTTGGGGGGAGTGGCAATGTGGTTGTTATAGTAACAACACGCTCTGAGGGCATCGCAAATAAAATTTCTACCAAGCCACACAAACTAGCAGCACTAACAGATGACATGTGCTGGACTATCATAAAGGAAAAGAGTGACTTTGAATTGAGACCTGACCAAAAAGAGCTGGAGCACATAGGGAAGGACATTGCAAGGAAGTGCGGAGGTGTGGCTTTAGCAGCCCAATCACTTGGACATATGCTGCATCCTCTCACTTTTGATGAATGGGAGTCAACAAGAAACAATGATATCTGGAATTTATCTGATTCAGAAGATACAAGTTTGACATATGTGCTTGCATCCTTGAGGTTAAGCTATAGTGCCATGCCTCCCAATTTGAAGCTATGCTTTGCCTATTGTGCAATATTTCCAAAAGGTTACAAGATAATTAAAGATGATCTGATTCAGCAGTGGATTTCTCTGGGTTTCATCAAGGCCACAAACATATTATCCACTTCGCAGGTTGGCGAGAAATACATTAGGCAGCTCGTGGGGCTGTCCTTCCTTGAACATTCAAAATCAACATCGGTGCGTTAGTTCATTCCTTATACAATTGACAACGTTAATACTTTTCTGAAATATTGTCAGGCACCTTACATGATATGTATTCATATCGTATGCACATCATGGTATTGAAACAACGATGTCTCAATTACTATTAATCATAACATAAAGTTGCATCTTACTACGATCTACAATTTTCCAGTTAACTGCTAGAACATCCTTATATATATTAGTATATTGAAGTTGTTGTCCATGATATGCCATGTGACAGAATATATAATATAAATAATCTTATGAAATTATGCTAGAGGAGTGCAAAAGTACATCGGGCCCCGCCACCGTGGTGGCTTCGGTGGGGGACACGCAGACCGCGCTGCCCGGCCATGAGCATCGCCTCCCCTGCCCTGCCGCCAGCTCCGGCTGCGACTTGACTGAGCTGGGGAAGTGGGAGAGGAACAGCGGGGAGGAGGTACGCGAGTTTTGGGGTGGGTCGTGGCTGCACGGCCTGGTTGTCTTTTTTTAGATCAACGCCATGGCGCCATGCTAGCGAGCGCTGCTGCTCTCGGCGGCCAAATGGGGACGGGGAGATGCACAGGTTAAACCAGTAATCATATACGGAGTATCAAATATTCCGAGGTTCGTTTTTTTTGTGCTAAAAACCGCACCATCGTTGAACAGGTTGACCAGTCCACAGCTTGCCTACAAGGGCGTTGCTGATACATGCTAATGAATAATTTTTCTTCGCCATGTGCATGTCAGGTCATATTTGGAATGGGAGTATTCTTTCGACAGAACTCATAAAAAATACCTCTAACCAAACAAGCCCTAATCGGCCACTAGCCTATGGGTTTAGTGGCCACACGTGGTTGACCTGTTCGCTATAATCCCTCTCCAGACTCCATCTTGTATGGGAGTTTCTATACACTGGGTCTGTCATTTATTGTTTGGATTCCTGTTTTCTATTTTCCACTGAATTTTAGTATGTAATATATTCTTAGTACATTAATTAGATGGAATATTAAAAACTGACACCACTAAGCCTTTTTGCAGACTATGGAAGTGGATTTTGAATATCATACATTGTTCACCATGCACGACTTGGTGAATGATCTAGCAAGATCGGTCATGGTCGATGAAATATTTGTGTCTAGCAAACAAGGCAACACCAGGGAAGCTCCTACCACTTTGCATTACTCAATGATTGTCGGAAGCCGTTGGATTCTTCGAAGATAAGAGCACTCCGTTTTATGGAGTGTGGTGAAATTGAACTTCACGGGGCTGCATTTTCATCTTCCAAATCCATGCGTGTCTTGGACTTAAGTGACTGCTGCATACATCAGTTGCCAGATTCTATTGGTGTCCTGAAGCAGTTGAGGTATCTTAATGCTCCTAGAGTCCAAGATGTAATCATTCCAAATAGTATCACCAGGCTCTCAAAGCTATTATACCTCAACCTTCATGGGTCTTCTAGCATCTTGACTTTGCCAGAATCAATTGGAGAAATTGAAGGTCTAGCATATCTTGATCTATCAGGATGTTCAAAAATTAAAAAATTGCCAGAATCATTCAGGAGGCTAAATGAATTAGTGCATCTTGATTTTTCACATTGCTCTTGTGTTGGAGGTATATCGGCGTTCTTGGCAAGCCTCACTCAACTGAAATATTTGAACTTATCATACTGCCCCAAAATTGGAGAGCTACCAGAAGCTCTGGGCGGCCTATCTAAACTGCAGTATTTAAACCTATCATTTAGCTCATATCTTGAATGTTGCCAAGAAGTGGAAGTTTTGGGCAACCTCACCAAACTCGAGTATCTGAACTTAGCTTCACAGGAGTGCGATCTTGAGAAGCTCCCTGAAGCTTTGGGTATATTTATTCAACTCAAGTACTTAAACTTATCAGGCTGTAAGAAGATGACAAAACTGCCGAGGTTATTTGGCAAACATTTGGTACATCTTGATTTATCACATTGTGTTATGGTTGATCGTCTGCATGAAGCTTTGGTTGGTCTTACCAGTCTGCAACATTTGAATTTAGAAAATACAGATATCTGCTCGTTGCCAGAGGATCTGACCAAACTCCGGTATTTAAATCTATGTGGAAGAAGATTGTACGGTGACCTTGACAGTCTCGTCGAGCATATATCCAATTCTTTTTTTGATCTGGAGCACCTGGACTTGTCCGGAAATATTTGTATTACAGTGATACCTGAAAGTATTTGTAGCCTGAGAAAACTGCATACACTGGACCTATCGAGATGCAAATCTCTTACTGACATACCAGACTGTGTAGGTACAATTGATAGTTTGATGTTTCTGGATGTAAGCGGTTGTCATCGCTATCTTTCCAACACCCCACAGCTCAGCAGCAGTGCAGTATCTTTACCACAATTCGTGGTGCAGCCTGGTTATGGTGACTCTAGTAGCAACATAGTCCAGCTACAATCCATAGATCCTGTTGAGCTGCAGATAAGTAAACTTGAAAATGTGAAGTCTGTAGCAGAGGCACATCGTATGAAATTAGTGGGGAAGCAAAAGCTTGAGTACTTGAAACTGGAATGGACGGAAGATGTTGAGAGATTTGTGGATGATAGAATCTTGCTGGAAAATCTAGTGCCACCAAGCACATTAAAGAGGTTGGAGATATGTGGTTATAATGGTGTCAGCTTTCCATCATGGGTAGTGGGCCAACTACCAAATTTGAATGAATTGGTTCTTAGTGGCATGGAAAGCCTGGAGTCACTAGTTCTCGGAGATATGGAAAAGCTAAAGTCAGTGGTTCTCAGTGACATGGCAAACCTGGAAGAGTGGGACACATCATACTCAAGTGTTGAGGAGTCTGTAATTGAAGAATTGAAAATAGATGATTGCCCCAATTTAAGGATGAAACCTTTTCCACCTAGAGCTAAATCCTGGGAGATATCAAACAGTGATAATGTGTTATCATCATGGGAAGAGTGTACTGCGTCACACACCAATGCTTCCTCCTCTTCTTCTTTAATGAAAATTAAGTTGTCAGTTAATGACTGCAATGTGCCTATGCATCAGTGGAGGCTGCTTCAGCACTTGTCTGGTCCGATTATTAGTTTGTTTATTACCAGATGTGGTGATCTAACCAGCTCATCAGAGACCAGCCAGTATCTCTCCTCCGTGGAGACGCTGCGCCTAGAATATGAAGACCTGGAAGAACTGCCAGAATGGCTAGGTGAGCTCACATCTCTACAGAATCTGGAAATATCAAAGTGCAGAAGGCTAAAGGGGTTGCAAGACAACATGAGGCAACTCATTAACCTACAATCACTAGAACTGAAATATTGCAACATCATGGCATCACTGCCGCATTGGTTAGGCGAATTAACTTCCCTCAAGACTCTTGTGATAGAGGGTTTTGATGTCTTGAGGTCTTTACCGGAAAGCATACAAAGACTCACCAGCCTCCAGCACCTAACCATTGATGACTGTCCTGAATTAAAGCACTTTTTTGAATCAGAGGAGGGAAAGCTGGACGTAAATCACAACCAAGAAAAGGTGTGTTTACTTCCCATCTCTCTCGAGGAACTTTGGATCCAGTACTGTGAGGGTATCAAGTCTTTGCCTGATGGCATACAACAACTCACCAACCTCCAAGATCTTTATATTAATGGGTGCCCTGAACTGAAGGAGTGGTGTGAACTAGAGGAGAACCATATGATGCTGGCTCACATAAGAGCAAAGGTATTAATCTTATTTTGCAACCTTTTCTTATTTTCTTACAATAGAATTTATTCTGCCTTGCATTCCTTAGAAGATACTTTAATGCAGAAATGTTTAGGTAATACTAGTATAATTTGTCTAAAAATAAACACTTATGAAAAAGAAAGAGCGCCCTCTCGCGGCGGGTGAGCGCGCGCGGCAGCGCCCGCTCGATCTCGCTCCTTGGGCCCGGCCTGCTTCCACCGCTGCCGGATCCGGGGTCTCCTCCACGCTCTCGCTCTTCCCTCGCGAAGACCCACTCCCTAGTGCCCCCCGTCTTCCCAGCGCCGTGGCAGCTCCCTGCTCGGGTCTGCGCCGGCGGCGGCGTCTCCTGGTCTGTCAGCACAGGTCCCCGCCCCTGCCCCGTCCTAGCGCTCGTCTTCCAGCTCGTGGAGCTGGGAGGCGGAGGACGACCTGGAGTCGCCGCAGGGGAAGACGGCCGCTGCTCCCCGTGTCTTGGTTCCGTTGCCAGCTAACCTTCCCGTGGGGGCCGGGCCGCGAGTGGTTGCTGCGGGTCCTCGTCTTATCGCGCTCCGAGGGCTCGTCTTAGGTCTGTGGTGGTCCGGGACCTGCGTTTAGGTGCCGGGGCAGATGATGTTTGTACGGATACTGTCCATGGAGGCTGGGTTCAGGTGCGTAACCGCAGGGGATGCGCGGCCACGGCAAGTGGCGGTCAGGTTGCGTCGTCGCTGCGTCCAATGGGAGGCCAGGCAGAGCAAATAGAGCATGCCGTTTACCTCAAATGGATGCCTCAGCCGCAAGCACTTTAAATGTTGCTGCCTGCTGGCAGCCGATCAAGTGTTGGCGCTGTTTAGAAGATTTCCACCTTGCGAGCAAATGCCCGCACAAGTCCTCCTCGACATCGCTGACCTCGGGACCTCGTCTTGTTGTTAGAGCATCTCCAACAGACGCCCAACGCGCCGGCGCGCTAAAACTTTTTTGCAGCGCCAAAATTGCATTATAACGCGCTGGGCGCCTGTATTGGGTTAGCAGACGCGCTATACTTTAGCTGCTTTTTGGGATGCGCTACTTTAGCGTGCCGCAAACCCGTTTTGTTGTGTTTGCAAACGAACAGAAGATCAAAAAAATGGGCTGAAAATAAAATTTTATTACGAGAACAGACACACGTTCGTTGACAAGATCGAAATTTTAACTAAACTAAAACATAAAACAGACTCAATTAAACTGATAGACTCGAACTAAACTAAACTAAACCAATCTAGTAGCCAAAGTCGGAGTCGAAGTCCGAGTCCTCCGATCTGTCGGAGATGTCGGAGAACAGATGCTCCCACTTGGGGTCTTCCTCGGCCCAGGTAGTCTGGTTGAGCTACGCCTCCGCCGTGGCCTTGCACCTCCGCCGCTCGGCCCGGAGCTCCGCCCGCTCCAACCTCCGCTCCGCCCGTTCCAACCTCTGCGTAGTCCAGAACTCCTCCTCGGCGGCGGCTTCTTTTGGGTGGCGCCGGCGCCAGTCTGCCACCAGTTGCTCGTCCCTGTCCGAGACAAGGAGGCGGGCCAGGGTCCGGCGGTGGGCGCTCCGCTCTTTGGCAGTGACGAGGCGTGGTGAAGGCGCCAGATCCTGCACCTGCTGGACGGTCTGGACGTCCGTGAAGTTCATTTGGCGCCGGGGCCGGCCGAGGCGCCATGCTGCCGCATCGTAGGCGCGGGCGGCCACGTGCGCCGTCTCGAACGTCCCGAGGGAGTGCGCGCGCACGCCGTAGTAGCCGGACTGGCTCCTGCGGCGCGGAGGCATGGCGGCGACGGCGCGCGACGCGGTGGCGGTGGCGGGAGAGGAAAAGCGGTTGGGGAAGGAAGGGGAGACGCGTGGAGTGAATGCGCGCTGGACGTGGGGCGGGTTATTTAACGTGAAAAATAGCGCTTTGGCCAACGCGCGCTTCGGTTTTCCGAGCGCGCCCTTTTTCCCGCGGCTGCTGGAGCGGGCGAAATGGGCCCGCGCGCGGGAAAAAGCCGTTATCTGGCGCACACGGTCCATTTCTCGCGCCTGTTGGAGATGCTCTTAAGATTGCTCCTGAGGTGTTGATTGGCTCTGCTTCGAGGCCGCGCTTCTACGCTGAGGCGGTCTTGGCTCCATCTCCTGGTGTTCGCTTCGCTCGTCCGACTGATCGCCGCTACCCTGCCCAGCCCTTTGAGCAGGAGCTTCTTGCCACGATGATGTCGGCGGGACCAGGAGATGAGATTTGGCGGCATGATGACCCTATGCTTGTTGAAGCCATGGCGCTGCCTTTCCAAGTTACGCCTGCGGACAAGTGCGATGATGTGATTACCAACTTTGATGTTTCATCAATGGGGAGTGAGGATTATATCGACCCAATGTGCTTTGGAGGCTCTGATCCCGCTTCCTTGCATCGCTGTCTGCTCCCCGACCACCGTTGATCTAGTTCTGGTGGAGCCGCATGCTTCTCTACAGGCCAGCAGGTTCAGCGAGTGTTGCTCGGGTTGGGTCTCAAAGATGACAGTTGTTCTGCCGATGGTAGCGTGACACGCGAAGCAAGGGATGAGCGCTTTGTTGCGTACGCCACCAATATCGGCGGAGAAGTTTCTCAAGAATGCCACTCGCATGTTGCCGCGTCCTCTTCTTGGACCCCTCAACCTATGCAGGTGGCGGCTGAGGATGCCTCTCGCACCGCACGACGAAGTGGGCTTCTTGATAGGAAGAACGGTTCGTGCAATATCCCGGTGGAAAGCGTGCAAAATTTAGGTTGATGGAGACCTTTGGAGAGTTGCCAGAGATGACCAAGGAGGAGCTCATGGAGAACAAGATGAAAGCTTACCTCGATATGTACCAGAAGCCGCTTTTCTTCACGGGCGATCACGGCGGTCTGCGATCTGGTGGGCATGGACGGAAAGGCGAAGATGGGCTTTGCCAAAATGGATTTTTCCGACATCCCGGCTGGCTCTCCACTTGATAATGGTAGTCCATGATTCTTGCTTGAAGGGGTGGTATTAAGTCTCAGGGAGGACGAGTTGTTCTCTGAGGGTCGTCTTGGTTGCACACGAGCGGCGTCTTGTGGTTTTGGGCCTCTGCGCTCTTGTGTCTGGCTCAGACGATGTTCCTTGATGTTTTTTTTGTGTTCTTCTAAACCCTTCCCCCAAACTCTAGTTTTCTTTTTGTGTATTTTGTGTGTGTTATTTCGGTTTTTGCCTGGTTTTCCTCAATTAACTGGGCACTATCTTTTTCTTATATGAAATGGCAGAGCTCGAGGCCTTGTTCTTCAAAAAGCAAAAGTATAATTTGTCTTGTAATTTTTATTTTGTTAAATATCACCTCGTTTTACAAAATATAAACAAGAAAAGACGAATTCTCAGTTTTTTAGACAATGTTTGGTGATCGTGTGCTGCTACCAATGTAAAGTTTGATAAATAACTTAGTGACTTGTTTGCAACACCGGCCAGTTCATCACACTTTGAACCACCATTTAATTGATCTGAAAATGACATTTTCCTTACGTATACCCCATATCATTCATATGAACTAGAAACCAAGCTAACGAAGAGTTGTCATTATTTATTTTGCAGGACATTAGGTAATGATTTTAGTTTCATGATAACCCATGCTAGTCGCACACCAGGTTGCAAAATTTATGGCCTGAATCAGCCTGCAAGATTTCGCTCATTGAGTTGAAGGGGGGCCATCAGGAGAAAAGGGGCATAATATCTAGCTAGTTTGTCCGATTAAAGGAAAGCATGAATGGTGTCCTGGTGATTATGTTTGTTCCGTGATGAAAGGATGATAAATGTAGTTAAATGTTTGGGGTTTCTGGTAGTTTCATCCTTTTGCAAGTGAACATTTTATACTTGTAATTTCTGTGACATTCATTTATGCAGTCCTGGGGACTTGCTTGTGTTGAGGATGATACATAATTTGTTGGTAGTTCTTCAGATAAAATTGAAGAAAGCATGAATGGCAACGAGATGAAACGTTGAACACTCAGTTCATTTGACTGTGTACTGCTGTTTGGCTGTGTACTGTTGGTTTCTGCAATATGTAGGGGGGCAAATGATGGACACGTCAAAATCAAACTGCACCCTAATCATCTGCCTACACTGCATATGATATTCTGCAACTGCATTCTTGATTTCTTGATATATGTTTTGTGTAATTTATTGCTAGTTTCATGTCGTTTTGATGTTAGCGGATCTGCAGAAAGGACCTCGAAAACAAAGGTAGCAGAGCCGAGGGTAACCTGGTAGCTCAGGGATTAATTAAGACTGCTTAAATGTTTGTTCGATGCATGATTTTACGGCTTCAGGTTGATTGGTGAAAGATGGTTACTCAAACAGAGGTCCAGATTGAGCAAGCTCCAGACAGAGATGTCCGAGAAGGAGCTCTAGTCTATGTTGTTGCAGAGGAGGTGGACCTGAACATGGTCCCCTCTGCTCCATGGTGAGAATGGGCAGTGACCTGACAACAATGAGACTTGCCCCTAGTGTTTGTGCCCCCCTTCTATCAGTTTACCAACACGTGAGTGGAAATACATATGTATCATCAAGTTTCAGAAATCATTGTCTGAAACTCATTCTCATAGTATGGAAGCAACATACCCGGTGACCTTGAGCCTGCCAGCCATGTCCTTCCAAGTCGGCCTTACAGACCACAGCGCGGTTGTCGGGTCCGGGCCATGTTTCTCCTTGCCGGCGCCGGGAAACAGGGCAGGGCGCTGTCCAATATACGGCTCAGGTTCAGCATCCTTCCTCTGGGTAGGTGTTGCCCCCCTTCAGCTCCACATGTTACGGAATGTGTAGGAGTTAATAAGAGGACTTGTTTTGGACACGGCGATTTGGCTCATGGGTGCATCTGCACCCATTATGTAATTTTTTTATTTTTTTCAGAATGTCAAAAAATTCCGGAAAAAAATCCGGATGTACATTACAACATGATGTGTCAGCACAAAAAAAGGCAGGGTGAAATTTTTTTTTGTGATCTGCACAAAAAAGAGAAAAAACTGACGCGTATATATACATTTCGGTGTGTCCAGATTTGTCTTTTTTTGCATAGGTTGCAAAAAAACTTTTTTCTTCACGTAACTTTTTGTGTCAACATAAAATGCATGCAAAAATTTTATTTGGAATTTTTTGACATTTCGAAAAATGTTTTCTGGGTGCACCCACTACGCGTATTGAATATCTAGACTTGTTTCCATGAACATTGCAGAAATACTCCAGAGTCTCGAGTTCATAATGCATATAGTAGAGTTGAGAAGAAGAAACGCACATAGGGGTGCTGCCCGACGTCTCATCACACCCCGCCGCCGTTTACGCGTGCGCGGCTTCCATCTCCGGCCGTCCTCTCCCCGCACTCCGCCATCGTTTACGCGCGACCTCCATCGCCGGCCCTCGTCCTCGCGGGTCCCCACCAAGCTCCTGCTCTCGTGTCCTCGACGACAGATCAAGTATGGAACGAAGGAGAAGGATTTCGGTCTCCTATTTGGATTTGGGGATCTAGTGGACGAGCAACCAAAGATTCGGGAAGACCACGGAGCGCTTCAGTATATTTTCCCTTTTTCTGCTAAACTATTTGTAATCCATTGGTGAAGGAACCAGAGTATATCACGATGAATTAAATCACGCCATCACGGTTTTACAACTTTTATAAGTAAGTCGCTTCATTAATCATTGGATTCGCGTGGTGATTTTATATTTGTCTCAGAGTTGTACATGAGTTTCAACTGTGTGTAATTAAGAAAAAAAAATGCACCTAAATATCTCAACTATTTGGTCATTGGATGGCGCCATCATTCACATTGGTAATTCAAACTTGAACCACATTTGTGTTTAAAATAGTTTAACTCTAAATAATCCAAACTAATACTACTATTATTTTTCTATAAGAACATCTTTCCCTCCCTTGCTGCGTGCATTGATGAATTTCGTTAATCGTAATGTGTAATAGAAAATGAAAAAAAACTAGTATCCAAAAAGCCTGCAAAAGGGGGACCAAAACAAGGTAGCAAGTTAGGGCAAAATTTGTGATGTTTTTTCATGCATTGGATAATATAATGTTTTTCTGCATGGTCTATCCTTGGATGCAGGCGTTGGTTTCGAGGAAGACAAAGGGTTGAGAATGGGTTGGCGTCGATCGTGAGTGTCGGGTTCTTCTACTGCACCTGCTTCCATGATTACCACGAGATAGGAGATTGGCTAGCTCCCAAAGATACTTCTCTTTCTTCGGAAGAACAAAAGGGGCAGTAGAATTTATCTTCATTTTGTTAGATCAGGGCGGGGTCGATCTGCTGTTGCTGGTACAGGCCGACGTTGGGCTGACCAAAGCATGTGGCGTCGCGACCGGACGAGGTCCAAGGAGGCCTGGAGGGCCAGGAGCAGGTGAACGCCATGGGGTTGGTGCTGGCTGGCGTGGTTGATGCTGCTGAACATTTGTGCGAGTCGGGACACCAGTCCACGGGTTGAACTGCCAAGGATTGTCGCGCCCGCGGCCACGCCTGCCACGGCCGCGCCCGCGGCTGCCGCCACGGAAGTTGTTGTAGGAGCCGTAGCCACGGCCGCCAGAGCGGTCGCCCCCATAGTTGTCACCCCCGGAGCAATCACCGCCGGGGTTGGGAGGAGGAGGGGCGCCCCGCCGTGGGGTAGGATGCTGTTGCCGCTTGCCTAGAGCGTCGTGGACACGGCGTTCTTGGCGTCAGTTTTCTTCTGGGTTTCCTCAAGGATGAGTGCCGACCTCGTTTGGAGGAAGGAGGGGAAGGGCACCTGAAACGGGAGAAACGAGCGCAGATGCGCGTAAGTGTCATTTAGTCTACGGAGGAGGGTGAGGACGAGGGTCCCGTCACTGATCGGCTGGCCGACGTCGGTGAGGGAGTCGGCAAGGGCCTTGAGCTTGGCACAGTAGTCGCTGATGGGCAGATCGCCTTGCGGGGTGTTGCAAAACTCCGCCTCCACCTGGATCGCACGGTGCTTCTTGTTGTCGCGGAACAGGTTCTCGATGGCATCCCAGACGGTGCAGGTGGTGGAGCCGGGGCTCATGATGATGCCGAGGAGGTCAACGGAGATGGAGCCATAGATCCAGGAGAGCACCGTGAAGTCGTCACGCCCCCAGTAGGAGGAGGGCGAGGTGTCAGAGGGAGTGGCGTCGGCATTGCCAACGACATGAGCTGTTAGGCCATAGCGACCGAGCGAGATGAGGAAGAGTTCGTGCCAGTTGGTGTAGTTGCCTTCGCTGAGGTCGAGGGTGATTGGGACGTGGAGCTTGATGGTGGTGGCGTAGGTAGATTGGATGGGTGGAGAGGGGGAGATCGTGTTTTTGGCCGTGGTGGTGAGCTTGCCGTCTTGATCGGCAGTGGCGGCTAGGGAATTGAGGGAGGTGGTGCGCTCGTCGAGTTCGGTTGTGCGGCGGGCTAGCTCTTTTTCTTTCTCTTCGATCTCGAGAAGTTTGGTAGCAATCCCATCGGGAGTCATGGTGGTGGAGGAGGGAGGGAGAAGGGGAGGCTAGGGTTATTGTTTAGGAGCAAACGTTCTCTGATACCATGTAAATTGTATAAGCTCGGGCTGCTTGATGCTCGCCTCGAGATCAATCCCTCCTCTATATATATGCAAGATTACATGAGATGACTTGGTGTCCAAGTCGGTATACAAGATTGCTTTACAAGAAAGGAACCAAACAAACTAGGTAGGCAATATTTCATGTGATCGTATCGGTATCCATAACAAGGTCGACCCGCTCGATCCGTTCGCCGGGAGTCGGCCGGCGGTGTGGGGACTGCTAGTTCGGCCAAAATAAAGGTCGCAGCGGTCCTAGGGTTCCGAATTGCGTCAAGACAAAGATCTGCCTGACGCCTGTCCTACTTGATCTGGCTAGAGTGTCGAGTTCTAGAAGGCTCCGCCAGTGATCTACCATGGGTGTTTATGCCTAGAGATTGCTGGATCAGGGGGATTCGGTCGATGAGGAACTTGCTTGGAGTTGCAGGAGTTGTAGCCGTGGTATGTAAGTGGGGGCAACAACACAGGTGAAGTTTAAAGTCTTACCTTTTGCTAGCGTGTTGACACACGTTCATTGGGAGACCCAAGAGGAAGGTATGAAGCAGTACATCAGCAAGTTTTCCCTCAGTATGAAACCAAGGTTTATCGAACCAGTAGGAGCAGTAGTAAATATGATGCGGCGCAACACCAGAGAATCCGGTGCCGACGTGGAACCTGCACACAGCACAATCAAACTACTTTGCCCCAACGAAACAGGAAGGTTGTCAATCTACCCGGCTTGCTGAAAACAAAGGGTTAAACGTATGGTGTGGAAAACAGTATTTAATTGCAGAAAGTAAAAGAGAACAATGATTGCAGATGGTGGTTTAATCAGTATAAAGAATGGATCGGGGTCCACAGTTCACTAGTGGTGTCTCTCCATAAAGATAAATGACATGTTGGGTAAACAAATTACAGCTGGGCAATTGACAAAATATTGAGCGCATGACAATGCATATATATAACAAGATGACTACCATGATATTTAATTGGGCATTACGACAAAATAAATAGACCGTTTATCCAACCGCATCTATGACTACTAATCCACTTTCAGGTTGACATCCGTGTTCCCGTCGATATTAAGTTGCAATCAACGGATAATTGTATTAAGCAATGTGCGTAAAGTAAACAAGTACGTATGACCGTGGACATAGCATTGTTATGTTACCCCTAGTAGCAACAGCACATCCACAACCTTAGGCGTTGCTGTCACTCGTCCAGATTACTGGAGACTGAACCCACTATCTAGCATAAATACTCTCTCTTGGAGTTACAAGGATCTACTTGGCCAAAGCATCTACTAGTAACGGAAAGTATGCAAGATCATAAATAACATGTATCATAGATTAATAATCAACTTGATCATAGTATTCAATATTCATCGGATCCCAGCAAACACAACATGTAGCATTACAATAAGATGATCTTGATCATGTTAGGCTGCTCACAAGATCTAAACATGATGGCACAAAGTGGAGAGACAACCATCTAGCTACTGCTATGGACCCGTAGTCTAAGGACGAACTATTCACGCATCACTCCAGAGGCAGCCATGGTGATGTAGAGCCCTCCGGTGATGATTCCCCACTCCGGCAGGGTGCCGGGAAGAGGTTCTGGACCCTCCCGAGGTAGGGTTGACGACGGCGGCGCCTTTGGATCAGAACTTTTCGTGGAATATGACTCAGGTATCTAGGGTTTTTGCATCGGGGAGAATAAGTAGGCGAAAGGGCGGCGGCTGGAGACCCCCAAGGGGCCCACACAAGGGTAGGGCGCGGCCCCCCTTGGCCACGCCCAGCCCACGTGTGGGGCTCTCGTTGCTCTGCTCCGTCTCTCCTTTGGTCTCCATGTGTGTCTCGGTGAAATAGGGACCTCCGTAAATTTTCGTCCAATTACGAGAATATTTCCAGACTAGCTTTTCTGGAATACAAAAACAGCGGAAAACAGGAACTGGCACTGTGATATCTTGTTAATAGGTTAGTCCCAAAAAATGTATAAAAGTGATATAAAGTGGATGCAAAACATGTAACAATTGGTATAATATCATTATGGAACATAAAAAATTATAGATACGTTTGAGACGTATCACCTTTCAGGGTGAAAAACTAAGGTATGGCCCTTAACTGGTTGTGCCTGGCAATGGCCTGGCTGAAGGCATTGTTTTAAGAGCGGGGACTATCTCTAGGTGAAAACCCAAGATCAATGATCGGGCGACGACGGCGTTTGTGCTCTGTTTCCTTCTTGAAGGCGTTGCTTTGAAGAATTTGGACATCAGGTGTTGTCTTATTGGTGGTTGTGCTGCTGCTGTAAGGACTGTAACTCTGTAGCAGGCCTTTTCTTTTTCAGCTTCTTTTTCTTATTGTTTTTCGGCGGTGTGCATCCGTAATACCCTAGGTTATTGCGTTGTTACAGAGGCTAGGTGTAATTGGTATCTCCGCGATATTAATATATACTCTTTTTCTAAAAAAAAAAATCAGATGTGCAAGCTAAGCCTAAACGTCTAGGTGCATTTTCTGCTGCCATAACACTGTTCTTAAATGAAATATTCGGTAATTTTGATGAGGATTTATGCCTGTTTGTCAGCAATTATTATTCAGAAATCATGCATTTAAATTGCACCGCTGTTCTCTCTAAGCGCTCACCTACGGTGTAATAATAAGTACTTACATGTCATAGTACAGATCTTTGCCGGCCACTATTTGGGCATTTTCTTCCAGATCAAGCTAAAGCGTGGAGTTAAAAAAGTGAGAACCATTTTTTTTTTTGAAATACAAACCTGCGTACAATCAGAGGATACAGACACGAGCGCATACACAGATTCGTACAGAACAAAGTACTCTACTGAAAGCACTACAGCAGCACGCTGCTGAACCACCGGAGCTCCTCGTCGCCGACGATCGCCGGAGAAGAACGAGCCGACCACCACCCGCCTGGAAGGGGAAGACATCCAACGTTGAAGAAGACCGCATAAGCCACTCGCCGCAAGCAGTGAGATCTCGCCGATGAACGGGCACGGCCAAGCCACCCCACGACCAGCACCAGAACCTCCCGCCGCCGGGGCGGCCAGGCCATGCCAGTTCCACCACCACCGCACCACCTCCCGAGCGCCAGAGCAGAGCACCACTCCCCGCCACGCAGCACACACCGCAACCCCACCTCTGCACCGTCGCCGGGGACCACGGCAGTGCATCGACAGAGAGGAAGGGGAGGAAATACTCACAAAAGTGAGAACCATTTCATTAAGGAGGGGACACACAGTTCTGAACAAGAGCACTTACCTTGGGATCGACTTGCACTATTTCAACCTTGGACAGAATACAGTCAAGCGGGTTGTCGTTGCTCTCGTCATTGTGTCCTCCGAGCGGTCGAGATCATTGTGTCCTCTGAGCGGTAGAACCAACGGCAGTTGAAGTACTTGACGTGGTCTTTTCCCTCAAAAAGTCCGGTGATTCTACCAACAAAATGAGGCTTTCCTTCCCCAGCCTAAACAGGAACAATGTCAGGAATGAAAAAACCTATGCAAACATCTAACAGATAGCAAGGATTTTTTACATCAGCAGAAACCATATTCACGGTGAAAGGTGTCGTATGGATGCAGTCTGGTACCAAAAATGCCATTAAGAAATGCAAGCTGAGGTGTACATTCATTTTTTACAAAGAACTAGGGTATGTATGATTATGGCACAGTTAACAACCAGTAACAGACAGGAAGCATAATGGCAATCACAAGAGGAGGTGCAGAAACAGAACATTATGATTACGCACAACTAACATCAAATGAGCGAGTATTTCAAATCAGGAAGCATGATGGCAATCACATTAGGTGCATGAACAGAGCATTACACATTTACCATCAAGTATTTCACAGCAGCATGCATAACCGCTATGGCATGCGTTGTTGAAAAGAAGCATTATGATGACAGCCTTATAAAAAAACAATCATAGCAGCAAGCATAACAGCAGTCACATGAGTTGTGGAGGCAGAACACTAGCATGGAAATTCTAAAAGATAGCGAGGATTCTTTTACAGCAGCAGCCATATGCACAGTGCATGTGTCACATCGGCCTAATTGGGTACCAGAAATGCATCTAAGCAAGGCAAGCAGACGCGAAAAAAATCTACAGCGAACTAGAGTAGTCATGCTACTGGCGTAACTAACAATGATGATGGGATCATCGATTTCACAGCAGAGGCACAACTGAATCACATGACAGAGTAATACCATGGCATGGCAGCCTAAATAGTAACAATAATGAAAGGAGCAACCATTCCTTAGCAGTTAGCTGGAAACATGTAAAAGATATTGAGGATCTGACAGCAGCAACCATATTCACAATGGAAGGCTATGCA
This sequence comes from Poa pratensis, assembly GCA_947311845.1. Classification (NCBI taxonomy): domain Eukaryota; kingdom Viridiplantae; phylum Streptophyta; class Magnoliopsida; order Poales; family Poaceae; genus Poa; species Poa pratensis. Next base: position 49,655,918 of record CAMZMU010000067.1, read on the forward strand.
ATTTGGTATCAGGAATACCACTAAGGAACACACACACGCGCACACACAGGGAGAGCTGGAAATTTCATGGCAGAAACAAAGAAGTAGAGTAGCAATGATTGTGTCACAACTACGGAACAGAGGATCCTTGATTTTACAGCATCGAAACCAGAGGTGTGGAGGAAGATCATTACCGCTACATACACATCATCACCCAGTCTATAGAGGATTCCTTCCACCTTGGCTGCCCGGTAATGGCAGCGCGCCTTCACCTCCACCTCCTCCTCCTCCTCCCCATTCCTGCCCAGAGAAACGCAAATGCACAAACATCATTCAGCACACACACTCAGAGAGAGAGAGAGAGAGAGAGAGAGAGAGAGAGATCCGGGAATAGACACGGGCGTCAGCTACCTCTTGGCAGCCGCCGGGGCGCGCTGGTAGCGTTCGGGAAACCTGGCCCGAGCTTCGTCGTCGGGGATGGGATTCCAAACAAACTCGGGCGGACGCCCCCTTTCCTTGCGGCGCTTGGTCACGGCGGGCAGCGGCTCGTCGGCGGACCTCCGCTTGCGGGTCGACGCCGGCGCGTCGGCGGGGGGACGCGAGCTCGGCGCCATTGCTGACCCTCGCTAGCTAGGGTCGATTGGGGAAAAGAGGAAAGTGACCGGATGACTGGTGGGGCCCGCGCGCAGTGGGAGGGAATGTGGTCGCGATGTGAGCTTTTCGGAGAGGGCGATGATGGTTTGAATTTTAGGGACTTTTCACCGCTCTAGTTAGGGCTCATTTTAAAGGATTTGTAGAGAATTGAAATCCTATGATTTTTTTTGTCAAAATTCGTTAATTCCTAGGATCATTTCTCATAGGAAATATTCCTATAAGAATCTTGTAGTACTCCCTCCGTTTTTTGAATTAAGGTGTATAGATTTTTGAGGGAAAATCCGAAATATAAGGTGTATTCCATTTGTTGCCAAGACGAGAGGTAGAGAGAGATGTCGAGCGGGAGAATGGTGAGATGGCGAGGGGGAGGGGAAGAATTTATAGCTCCATCCCCGCATATTCGAAAACGAAAATTTTCGGTCTTTTGGCGCCATTGTGATTCCGCCGTCTGCTGAAAATTTCAAAGAGCAAGAATTTTGGAGGAGGCTTTTGCCTCTATGCTGTGCGGGAGAGAGGAAAGAAGGCGCGACATTGCGCTAGCGGGAAACATCAGCGCTCGAGCGGGGATACCGATCGAGGGAGAGTAATTGAGAGAGAAAATCATGAGATTTAGTATGCTAGTCTAGGAAGAACTCTCATCGGGAGAGAGAGAGGATCCCAGGTTTCCATATTTCCAGCCAGCCGGCGCGTCGTCGGGGGGACGCGAGCTCGGCGCCATTGCTGACCCTCGCTAGCTAGTGTCGATTGGGGGAAGAGGAAACTGACTGGTGGGGCCCACGCGCAGTGGGAGAGAATGTGGTCGCGATGTGAGCTTTTCGGAGAGGGCGATGATGGTTTGAATTTTAAGGAATTTTCACCGCTCTAGTTAGTTTTTTTTTTTGGAGGATTTGTAGAGAACTGAAATCCTATGGAATTTTTTTGCCGAAAGTTTTTTAATTCCTAGGATCATATCTCATAGGAAATAATTCTATAAGAATCTTGTAGTATAATTTTTTACTGGAAAATAACATGAGGTTTCTCTTCCCATAGGAAAATTCCTTCACCACAATTAAAGGATATTTCTCTTCCCATAGAATTCAACTAGACATGACATTGTCAATTTTATAGGTTTCCTTATACTACATTTTTCATATCCTATAAATCAAAGGACCACTTAATCTCTCCAGACGGTTGACCACTTCTATTAGTGCCGAAAATCGCCGTTCCCAATTATTTACCCCTTATCCTTCGGTTGTTGGCCCAGAACAAATATCATGTAATTTAAATCAAATGAGAAGCCCCAAAAGAACTAGGCATGAGAGTCTCTCACCGACATGCTCCTCTTCGTTCCCCATCGACCCCGAGCCTGCCTTCCGTCCCTATGCAGCCCCACACCACCCGGCCATTTCCCATCGACCCCTAGCTCGCCTCCAACTTCCCTTCCTTACGCACCCCCCCGTTGCCCAACCACCACCAACTTGCTGCCTCTCTAGCTTGCCTTGACCCTCTCGACGCGTGTATGCTCTACCCTGCTCAACACCACAACGTATGCTACCTCTCTAGGTTATCGTGCCTCGTCACTTCATCTCTAGGCCATGGAGACCCCGCCGTATACGCTCATCTCGCCCTCCTCAGAACCCCACCGCCTACACCACCTCCTCGCCCCCTGCCCTACCACTCCCACGTCTTAAAAGTAACCCATGGGCATCACACATGGGTTATAAACAGACGAACGGCATTATCTTCAACGATGAAATCGAAGACACCGATTGTTTCATCCTTCAGTCCAAATAACTTCACAATATCAGCACACGCAATTGTTAAAATCCCCAAATTCATAGTGTTGTCCTTCTTCGTCAAAACTTCATGATCAACATCGAAGAGCGTGCAGAAGGCGTCTATCGGTAATCCTTGTTCAATGCAAAGGTCCAGGAGGTGATCCGTTAAGAACCTCGCTGGAATGTACTAAAATGATTGGTACCGTAGTTTTCACGTATTTTTGTAAGCGTTTATCATAATTTAGCAAATGATATACTGTTGAAAGCTAATGAAATTCCTCATCATTCATCTGACATTGTTTTCTCAATTTCATTACAATTTTAAAATAATTTAAAACATAGCGAAATTATTTGGTGGATATTTTCCCAACCGTTTATCAGAATGAAGCAAATGATATGCTATTAGAAAGCTATTGAATTGCACAACTTTTTGGTTTACTGTTTTTCCAAATTCGTAACCTACTTAAAGTAATCTAAAAAATACTCTAATTTGTATGTAAGATGTGCGAGGGGAAGGAAGAGGGTGTACCAAGCAAGGAGAGAGAGGAATCTGCCGGCGCCATCGCTGGTGGTGAATCCATCGTGGCTGAGACGAAATAGGGCTGGGGCAGGCGGCCAATTTTGAGGGGAGGCGTGGGCGACGGCGCCGCCCGTCGCTGCCTACCTGACCCGACCCGACCTAGCCACACACTATATGACGGCTGCGGTCCAAGTAGGAGGGAACCTTTTTTTTTTCCTTCCTCCTCCTTCGGACAGCGAGGCCACGAGGGTATACTCCAAGTTATCCTACAAATATTCCTCCATGTTTATCGTATTTTCGACGCTACAAAATGAGTGTGTTATTCCACGGACAACATTTAATTCCACAAAAAAGATTAAGAAAAAGAAAATGTACGATCAACTCATCAAAAGTAAAATAGAAATAGCGAGAGTCATGTCTGTAACGCTCCTGAGTTTGATACGCACACTAAATGAAGAGATACAGATATGAAATTCTTAGGTTTGGTAGTTTTTAGTAGAAAATAAGCTAACAATAGATTTAAAAATATGAAAAGGAAAATGACAATAACAACTTGGTGTCATGCATTTCTGAAATAGGAAATCAGCTATGTATTCACAAGTTGCAACAAGAACAGATTCTCCGGATAATCTCCACTCACATCAGTTTAATCAACAAGAACTGATATACACAGGAGAAATTTGCTGAAGTGAAGAAAAAAAGAACAGAGTGATGCTGAAATTTGCATCTAGCCCTATGTACAATCACTAGTGTGCACAAGGGTGATTTTACTCGGTAGGCTTCGTGAGGCTCGAGTCTACCTTCATTTTTTCTAAAAAAATTATCAACTATACATGCTCAGTAGTTTACCCACGGATCAGAGCTCCTCTGGCTGTCAGTTCATGCGTTATCGACAGGAAGAAGATGCAGAAACTAACAAACCGTTTTTTCTGAGTTGCCTTACGGAGTGGACGAGAGGTACCATCAGCCAAACTCCGATCGGTTTCGCTCTTCCACCACGAAGCACGGCGCGGCGGCAGAAGTGTGACTGTCATCTATCGATCCCTAGGGAATTGCGACTGTCATCTATCGATCCCTAGGGAACTGCAACCTGTCGTCTATTGATCCCTTCGTCGATTGCTTGGTTGCAGCCTACGCAGCAGGTATGGGCCAGCGCCTGATTATGCATCAAACTATCCTCAAGTCAGCTAAAACGATTGAATCATCTATATTGAGTATTCGGTTAACTGTGGGTGTTCAGTTGAGGTACCAAGTTTCCCAAATTCCTCTTGTACAAAACTACAGAGTTTGATTGAGCGTCCTGTACCAATTGGATCCTACTGCTATTTACTGCTGACTTTTCTACACACGCATGCAGCAGCACAAGACAAGACCTTCACTTGTAGTGGACCACACATATGTGGCAAATTTGACGAATTTGACCCTTTTTCGAATTCATTTCACAAAATGGACCAAATTTGAATTCAATTCACGATCTGACCCTTTTCCACGGCGCCCGCCCCCGGGGCGCCGTGCTAGACATCACAACGCCTTGGTCCAGGGCGCCGTTGACCCTGCCACGTCGGCTAGCCGGGCCCAGGGGACGTAAGTACGGCGCCCCAGTCCAGGGCGCCGTGATACTGAACATGGCGCCCCAGGCCAGGGCGCCGTACCACCATCATGGCGCCCCAGGCCAAGGCGCCGTGATACTTAGAAATCAGAACCGCGCCGCCGGCCACCCCGCGCCCTTTCCTTTCTTCCTCTCCCAGGTCGAAGCTCTATCTCTCTCCCCCTCACTGCTCCTACTCCATTTCCACTCAAATCCCGCCGAATCGGAGAGATTTATCCGTGGAATTCGTGTCCTGTGCATTGTCCCCGGTAAACTCCTTTGTTCCCCTCAATTTAGGCCAACACAAATTTTGGCATTTTTTTGTATTGTGCAAACCCTAGAAATTAAGATGGGAAACCCTAGAAATTAAGATGTGGTGCAAAATCTTTAGCTTGGTGTTGATATTTTGGCCATAGGCATGGCTAGAAATATTTCGTTGATATTTGGGAAACCCTAACCCTAGAAAATGTAATGGTAGGGATGATGTAGGGCCAAACCTACAGATCAAAAATGGCTACATCGAAATCGAAGCTACAGATCAACTTAGGATTCAAATCATTCGGCTTAAACACAACATCAAAATTAAATCTTAGTTTTAAAAACAACAACAAAATGATCCTGACATGTCAAATTGATAATTTCAGCAACTGGAGAGGTGGCAAAATTCATATTTTCAGCAACTAATTTCAATAGAATTGATAACAAAATCTAAACTATACCATATAGAGGTGGTAGAGAACATACCTGGAACCAGATTGGGCGTCGGCGGGCTCGGGCTCACCGAGTCGTCCGCACCACGAGACGGACGAGACAGGAGCGGGTGGACTGTTGGCGGCGGCGGGCTCGGGCTCACCGAGGCGTCCGCACCACGAGACGGAGCGGGGAGCTAGGTCACCCGACCTCCATGGCGGCGGCGGCGGGTAGCACGTGCACGGTGATGGGGATGGGGAGGGCGGGGATCTGGCGCCAGAGATGGGGATGGGGACGGGGACGGCGGGGACCTGGGTACAGAGACGGCGGCGGCGGGCGGCGGGCGCCAGAGATAGGGACGGGGACGGGGACGGCGGGGAACTGGTCGATCTGGACCAGCACGGGCAACCCCCGATCCTCTAAACCTAAGTGGTACGGCGCCCTGGCCTGGGGCGCCATGTTCAGTATCACGGCGCCCTGGACTGGGGCGCCGTACTTACGTCCCCTGGGCCCGGCTAGCCGACATGGCAGGGTCAACGGCGCCCTGGACCAAGGCGTTGTGATGTCTAGCACGGCGCCCCGGGGGCGGGCGCCGTGGAAAAGGGTCAGATCGTGAATTGAATTCAAATTTGGTCCATTTTGTGAAATGAATTCGAAAAAGGGTCAAATTCGTCAAATTTGCCCACATATGTTTGCTCCAGTTTTTTTTTTTGCTAGACTAGGCATGCAACATTACGCCACTAGCAATGCATCTACTCATGTGCATGCAGTGTTGATCTGCTATGTCCACACATAATTAATTGGATTTTATACTGTAGGTATTTTTGGATGTATTTTATGTTTGTCGATCCTTTCACGGTCGGTTGTTTGCTGCAATCCGATGCACCGTCTCCCGCAAGCTTGCGTCGCCGCTCAAGACCAGATGATGCAAGACGACACCAACTTTTCCAGGTGTCCTCAGGTGACCACTGCCAATGTTGCAAGGCCGCTAACAGGGGACCCAAGAAGCAACCGCAGTGCTGTGAGCGTCCACCGCCGGTGCTTTCAAGGGATTTTCGCTGATGCTGGATCATCTTCGGTTTTTGTTGTGAGCTTTTAGGTGTAACGCTACATATTTGTTGTTGTAAAACTACCTAAATTATGCTACATAGGTGCTCTATTGTTGTTGTAAAAGCACATAAGTTATGCTACAACCATATAATAATTTGCTTCAATCATTTTTATTTTATTTTTGTGAATTTTGCTACAATGCTACATACAGTCTTAAGTTTTGTGGCAAACTGACAAAAATTATGCTACAAACATACCGCTAATTTGCTTCAATCATTTTTTATTTGTGAAATTTGCTACATTGCTACATACAGTCTTTTGTTTTGCGGCAAACATACAATTTTTTTGCTACAAACATACAACTAATTTGCTTCAATAACTTTTACTATTTTGTGAATTTTTCTACAATGCTAAATACGGTCTTTTGTTTTGCGGCAAATGTACAAAACTTTTGGTACAAACATACAGCTATTTTGCTTCAATTATTTGGTGAATTTTGCTACAATGTTACATACGATCTTTTGTTTTGCGGCAAACATACATAAATTTTGCTACAAACATACAACTATTTTGCTTCAATCATTTTTATTTTTATTTGAATTTTTCTACTATGCTATATACGGCTTTGGTTTTGCGGCAAATTTACAGAAATTTTGCTACAAACATACAACTATTTTTGCTTCACTAGTTTTTTTTTGTTATGAGGTTTTTGCTTTAATGTTACATTGAATTTTTTTTGTCAAATTAAAGAAATTATGTTACAAATATACAATGATTTTGGTTCGATGTTTTCGTTTTTTGTTGCGATCTTTTTGCTGCAATGCTACATACGTGATTTTTGGCTTGAAAAATACAAAAAAAATTGCTATGAAAATATAACAGATTTTGTTTCGATCTTTCCTATTCTTGTCGTGAACTTTTGTTGCGATGCTATAACTTGCAACGACTTGAATTATTTGTTGCATTGATTGAGTTGATTTTTTTTAGTTCAATTTGTTGCGTTGGTTTGTGACATCATATTATACAAAACCATTTTCTGTGTACATTTGCTTTTGTTTGGAGATAAACAGATAATGTCGTTTGTAGTGTTGTGCCATGGAGGGGGCACCTAGCATCTGCTAGAGCTACTGAGCTAGCACGCATGTGAGGCACAGTCACAGAGGCAGGCAGCGACATGGAGCCAGCCTGTTGATATGCAACGAAAGAAGAGACATGCAGCTAGTAGCACGCGCATATGGTCCCGGCTGACGCGTAGCACGCGCCAAAAATAAAAGCTACAGAATATTACAAGTAGCTATCTCCACTTGAGCCCACAAACTCCATCGCGGAGCACGAGATGCCATGCTATGCGAGCCACCATGTGCACCGCACTTGTGGGTGTTCATTGATCGATTGGCCCAAAAACCTGTAGTATAAATTTGGTTAAACTATACTAGATGCCATGTCTTTAGACCAGATCTACTCAAAAGATGCCATGTAAACCGAGCCACCATGTGCACACAGCTGTGTTCCGTCGGCACCGAGAGAGATCCATACAGAATGAACTTCAATAAGACCCCATCGCTCACTTCAGAAACCGTCTGCCCTTTCACTCTAAGCTCCCACGACATACCTTCAAACCCCCATCCTGAGCACAAGCAGCGGCGCAGCCATGGCGGCACTCGGCGGCGTGCTGGCCGCTGCCATCCTCAAGGTGGTGGGTGACCAGATTGGTGCAGCCATTGGAGGCCAGATTAAGCTGCAGAAAAACTTCGATAAGGACCTGAATAAGATGAAGATGGCGCTGGAGTCTGTGGAGGCGGTGCTCAAGGCCGCCGAGAGGCAGACTATCACTGATGAACCGACGCTTCTGTGGCTGAAGAGGCTCACCAACGCCATGTATGACATTTCCAGTATAATTGATGAGTTTGAAGCTGACACGCAAGCAACCACCCAGTCCTCCGAGCGGAAGGTAACATTGAAACCTCTATTCCTTGCCCTCTTGTTGCTAAAGATATTTGTACTGAAAGTATTGTGCTTAAATCTGAGTACCAAGATTTATATCTTCATAGGTAGAATGGGCACATTGTTTTGGCATAACTGGGTGGTTGGTATCCCCTGTTTAGATTCAGCGGCCTTATATTCATTTAAATACCGGCTAATTTTTTATTAAATCAAGAAAAGTCCTTTTGTAGAATTAAAAATATTTTAAAATGCCAGTATAGCACAAGATGGAATTTCCAACGGTTCAAGATCAACAAACTAGGGAAAAAAAAAGGTCCGCATGTGTGGGGTAGTTTCGCTATGGGGAACACATAGCGATAATTATGACGTGAAAATAGATAAAACTACCCTTTTGCAAACTTCAACACAAAACGAATCCAATATAAAAAAAGTTTAAGATTTGGTTTATTCTGTGCTGAATTTTCAAAAAAGCGTCAGTTTTGTGAATTAACACCGACCATATGGTTCGCCTCATTTCTAGCAAGTTTTGTCCATGGAGTCAGGTACCCGGCCATAGGTATTATAGTTACTTAGAGCATCTCCAAGCGGAGCCCCCAAATCCGGCCCCCAAAGTGTCCGCGGACGCGTCCGGACGCGTCCGCGGACACTGACCGGACAGCCCCCATAGTTGGGCTCCTACAACCACATCCCCTAAAATGTTGTCCCCAAACTCATGCAAACCATGCAACGTCGATCCGATACATACCGGATCCGCATTATAAAACATAGTGGTTCAAATTCAAATGAAATAAAGAAAGTTCAAGTTGTCCGATACAAGGGGCGGAGTGATCTCTTCTTCTTCAAGGGGCGGTTCCACCGGAGGGATCTAGGCCGAGGTCACGGTCGGAGATCTTCTTCTTCATCATGAGGATCCACTTTGCGCTAGGCTCATCCAAGAGAGAAGCGTCTTGGAACATGATTCTTTGTTCCTCGGTAATTCTTGCAACATTGATTTTCTCTTGTTCCATCGCATAGGCATCCGTCATCTTCTTTTGATCCAATTGGACCTTCATCCAAGCCTCCTCCTTCACCAATTCCAACCTCGCCCTCTCAATGTCCATCCTCTCCTTGAGTCGGAGGCGATCAAACTCCATTCTTTCCTTTTGCAAAGCCAAGAAGGCGTCATACCTCTCGGCTTTCTTGTCCTCTCTTTCTTTCTCCAACTTTTGCATGGACCCCATTTCGGATCAATTCCATCATACATTCATCCTTATCATCCTAAGCATGCTAAGAATTACACTATGGACCTAAAATTGACTGGGAACTATGTAATTCGGATAGAGATTCATACCGCAAAGTCAATTTGACTTCCGTCGAACAGGTTGTGGACGAGGTCGGTGGCGGTGACGCCGAAAGAAGCTCGCGTCCGCTGGAGCTGCGGAGACTCCCCCACCGCCTCCTCGTCCTGCGTCGACGGAACCTGCGACGGGTACTCATCCGCGATGAGGCATGTCTCCTCCCGGTTCGTCGTTGAAGATGTCGACCTTCTCGCCGCCATGCCCACAGCCGAAACCGGCGCCTGCGTCGGGCGCCGGACCACGGGCACGGGAGTGGTCACCGCGGGCTCGTCGTCCTGCGTCTCCGCGTTGGCAATCCTATTCGCCTCCTCCAGCGCCGCCAGCGCCGCTTGCTCCTTCTTCTCCTGCTCGCGTAGGCGTTGCTTGCGGCGCCGCGCCCGCCGCGCAACGGTCTTCGGCTTCAGCGCCGAGTCCGCCGCTTGCTCGACGGACTGGGAGGATGCGCCATGCTCGACCGAATCGATGGCTCCTTCCGCCTCCATCCGGATTTGCAGGTGGACGCGGCGGGAGGAATGAAAATTACCGGCGGGAATTGGATGCGGAGAAGGGGATAAGGGAAAGTGGCCGGCGCCGAAATTTGGGTTCATATTTGGTGGAGCCGCCTTGACAGATCCGACGTGGCGGACGCGTCCGGGCGGCCCCAAACCCTCCCCACATATGGGCTGGCTTTGGGGGGAGCCGGACCGCCCGGACGTTTGAGGAGGCTTTGGGGGCCGCCCTTGGGTGGCACATTTCAGCCCAAACCGCGTCCGGGCTGTCCGCCCGGACGTTTAGGGAGGGTTTGGCAACCATGGTTGGAGATGCTCTTAGTTAGTGCACATGAGTCACTCCCTATCTCTCAGAAAAAATATCTCCCAGCCCCCCACGTCGCCACACCCAGGCGACATGGGCACGACCCCCGCCTCCCCCATCACCTCCTCTCCGGCCTCTACCCCCGCCTTCGCCAGCAGTCGCCGTCAGGCAAAGCCTGTGCGGGGACAACAAGGACCCCCCCTCCATGACGGCGGCAAGGATCTCCCCTTCCATGGAGGCAGTGGTCTTTTTCTTTTGTGGTGGCACCTGTGTGGGCGGCACGCCGGTCTCGACGATGAGGGAGGACGGACTTGTCACGCGACCTGCAGGTTAACCGTGGTCGCTGCAGCCTCTCGCTCTGGGTTCTCGTTGCGGGCTGACGGGCTTGGGAAGGTCTGTGGAGTAGCAGTGCAGCGTCCTGGCGGTGAAGAAATGACGATTGACTCCTGCTGCATGCTTGCATGGTGGTGGCGGCGGCGGCGGTTGCCTCCTGCTGCGTGCTTGCGTTGTGGTGGTGGTAGCCGGCCAGGAGGTGGCGGTGGATATGACCCTAGTTCTGTCCGGTGGCGAGTTTGGACGACGAGATTACCGGTGAAGACCGAGCCTCGACTTCGGTTATGGCGACGTCTCTTGGCGTCATTACCTTGTCGAAGGTAGCACGTCAAGTTACGTCGCTCCTTTCGGCCTGCATCAGGGGAAATATGAGATCTCGGTCTCTCGAATCGGATGGTGGCAACGCCTGACATCGTGCTCCGTGCTGGGGACATCATTTTATACCAGGTGCCGACTCGACTGGACATGTGGTTGAGCGGCGTGCTTTCTACCATTTCATCGTCGCGGGGCTCGACGGCATGACTCAACCGGTTCTTGGCGGCGGATGTCTGTTGATGAACGTGCGCATGGTGGTGGCGCTGTTTGGTAACGTGGTGGCGTCGATGATATGCCTGGCAAGAGTTATGCGGATCTATGCCCCGAAGATGGATCGACGGTTTGACGATGATGGTGGCTTCTTCAGCATGCACATGTGGAGTGCGTCGATTGTCTGCTAGCTAGACCAGTTGTGAGCTCCCGACTAGCCATAGGGCGGCCTGGTGATGCCCCGGTTCTAGATAGTGGGTCGTGGTTGAGAATCCAGGGCACAAGGTCCGAATGTCTTGATCACCCCCATTATCGAGTGTGTAGGTGTAGGGTCTGCCGGAAGGTGATTTTAGGTTATTTATAATATGCTTTTGTGAGTCCTTTGTTGAATAATATAATAAAGAAGATCGTATGCATCTCTTCGATGCAGCAGCCGGGGGTCTCAATCTCAATTTCAAAAAACACGAGTCACTCCCTTGAGGGATATATCAAGATATAAGATTCATATATCGGTTAAACTAACACATGCATGTAAATTTTGGTGTAAAATATGAGATGATGCACAAGCTGGAGAAATTAACCAAATTATACAACAAGCTACAATAAGTTCCATAATTTATTGAAAAAGTTTTTAAACCATAAAAGATCATAAAGTATTTTTACCAAATCTCACATGTAAGTGTTTCACCCTCTTAACATGTATGCATTCTTTACACTTTCTCATAACTCATATGCACTTTTTTTGCTACTTAAAAAACAAGTATTATGTTCATATGGTATCATAATAGGATTGCATTGTCACCTAAAACAAACAGTTATATGCTCGGAGCTTGTGCGCGGCGGGGCGCATTCTCCAATCCTCTTGGCTACACTATACAACAACAGAAATCACAGAGGCTGTGAAATAATTGTAGATTAAGGGCACCCCTCGTGTTGCTCTAAAAAAAAATTTATTTATTATCAAGCTACAAATATTTAAAATGTTATAACTTAAAATTGACATAATTTAACATATTTAATAAATAATAATCCTTGTAACTTATACCAGATGTGCAAGTGTCATGGAAATCTGTACTCGTATATAGTGTACCAATGTTGAATCCAACTTGTAGTATCAATCCTAACCATTGGTTTCATAAATCCAACGGTTCAAAAGCGAAGGATTCGCTGTGAACAGTACTCTTAGTTCAGTGAGTTGCCTCCACCTTGCTCTCTGGAACCATCCAGAATCGTTTCATGGGGAATAAGGCACATGCATGCCTCATGGCTGCGTACAGACTTGCAGCAAGTCTTCACGTGCAAAGGGAGAAACTATAAAAACTTAATAATTAAATGAGTGGGTCCCACTGTATACATTTCTTTTGGGATGTGTATCTTGGTTAATATCAATTCCAATCTCTTTCGTTTAAAAAAAATCCAATCTCTATCACCTATAAATGTGCATTGCCCTTAGGTTTAGTCCATTCACAATGTTAATTTGTCGTTGATCATTTGGCGACATGCTATGACGTTTTATTTTCCTTGTGCCAAAATTATCTGGAGTATATAATGTTAAGACGTGCATTGCACGTGTATGCATACTAGTAGGAAGTAGTGGCGTTTAAAGTTGCATGCATGTGTACTAAAAATATACATATATCCCTCCTAGATCTTGCAATGTACTAACAATACATGAAATGCCGTGCAGCTGTCCCTCAAGAAACATCTCTTGCGGTGGGTCTGTTGTCTCCCAATAGGTCCCAAGATTACAATGGCTAATGAGATGGAAATGATTCGCGATGAACTAAAGGAGATCACAGATAACCACCAGAATTTCACCTTGGGGGACATGCACACTTCTCAGTTCAGTGTGACTCATATACGAGAAACATCATCGATCATGGGTGACAAAAAACATATTGTTGGGAGGAAGGATGATACTGAGACAATATTGTCTTGTTTGTCCGAGAGTGTGGCAAAAGAGTTCACTGTTCTTCCCATATATGGCATCGGTGGACTTGGAAAGACAACATTGGCAAGAATTGTTTTCAGTAATTCCCAGTTCAGAGACTACTCTCAGGCGTGGATCCATGTTTCCAAGACATTTGACTTGAATAAAATTGGAAATTCTTTAATATCACAATTATCAAAAGTGAAGAGTCAAGAGACTGAAATGGAAATGATACACAAATCCCTCCAACAGCTACTAGCTAATAACAAGATACTTATTGTTTTAGATGACCTTTGGGAAGACAACAGATTGAATTTGGATAATTTGATGAATATGTTAAAGGTTGGGGGGAGTGGCAATGTGGTTGTTATAGTAACAACACGCTCTGAGGGCATCGCAAATAAAATTTCTACCAAGCCACACAAACTAGCACCACTAACAGATGACATGTGCTGGACTATCATAAAGGAAAAGAGTGACTTTGAATTGAGACCTGACCAAAAAGAGCTGGAGCACATAGGGAAGGACATTGCAAGGAAGTGCGGAGGTGTGGCTTTAGCAGCCCAATCACTTGGACATATGCTGCATTCTCTCACTTTTGATGAATGGGAGTCAACAAGAAACAATGATATCTGGAATTTATCTGATTCAGAAGATACAAGTTTGACATATGTGCTTGCATCCTTGAGGTTAAGCTATAGTGCCATGCCTCCCAATTTGAAGCTATGCTTTGCCTATTGTGCAATATTTCCAAAAGGTTACAAGATAGTTAAAGATGATCTGATTCAGCAGTGGATTTCTCTGGGTTTCATCAAGGCCACAAACATATTATCCACTTCGCAGGTTGGCGAGAAATACATTAGGCAGCTCGTGGGGCTGTCCTTCCTTGAACATTCAAAATCAACATCGGTGCGTTAGCAATTGGCTACGTTAATACTTTTCTGAAATATTATGAGGCACCTTACATGATATGTATTCATATCATACGCACATCATGGTATTGAAACAACCATGTATCAGTTACTATTAATCATAACATAAAGTTGCATCTTACTACGATCTACAATTTTCCAGTTAACTGCTACAACATCCTTATATATATTAGTATATTGAAGTTGTTGTCCATGATATGCCATGTGACAGAATATATAATATAAATAATCTTATGAAATTATGCTAGAGGAGTGCAAAAGTAAAGTATAGGACTAGCAGGAAATTCAGATTTTTTTTTACTAATAGGACAATCTTATGAGTGCACATAGCTTATTAGTGGGGATTTTATCATGGCCTTTGGGTCTTTAGCAAATGAAAATAACAATAATTTGCTGCAACACTGTGTATACATCCTACTAACCTATATAAGATGCACACGCGTAAACCTGGAACGCAGATTTGTGGCACCTGAGCTAGAATTTTAAAAAAAATAGATTTCAGTTTGAAAACACTACCGGCCACTTACCGGTAAACATGCACGTATTAGCCTATATAGTGCTGAGATGCACCCTACTACGTGTGATCAGAGACGGTCACCGGTGCCAGAAGCCCGATGTACTTGTCCGCGTCCTTCGAGCGGCTCGTGTGGTGACGGCCGGGGTCACACCGCGGCGGCAGCGACGAGGGAGCGGCTTGGTCCCTGCCTGCACCAGGGCAGCTTCGATGGGGAGCACTCGGGCCCCGCCACCGTGGTGGCTTCGGTGGGGGACGCGCAGATCGCGCTGCCCAGCCTTGAGCATCGCCTCCCCTGCCCTGCCGCCAGCTCCGGCTGCGACTTGACTGAGCTTCGACCGCGCTGCCCAGCCTTGAGCATCGCCTCCCCTGCCCTGGTTGTCTTTTTTTAGATCAACGCCATGGCGCCATGCTAGCGAGCGCTGCTGCTCTCGGCGGCCAAATGGGGACGGGGAGATGCACAGGTTAAACCAGTAATCATATACGGAGTATCAAATATTCCGAGGTTCCTTTTTTTGTGCTAAAAACCGCACCACCGTTGAACAGGTTGACCAGTCCATAGCTTGCCTACAAGGGCGTGGCTGGGCTGATACATGCTAATGAATAATTTTTCTTGGCCATGTGCATGTCAGGTCATATTTGGAATGGGAGTATTCTTTCGACAGAACTCATAAAAAATACCTCTAACCAAACAAGCCCTAATCGGCCACTAGCCTATGGGTTTAGTGGCCACACGTGGTTGACCTGTTCGCTATAATCCCTCTCCAGACTCCATCTTGTATGGGAGTTTCTATACACTGGGTCTATCATTTATTGTTTGGATTTCTGTTTTCTATTATCCACTGAATTTTAGTATGTAGTATATTTTTGGTACATTAATTAGATGGAATATTAAGAACTGACACCACTAAGCCTTTTTTTTTAAATTGACACCACTAAGCCTTTTTTGCAGACTATGGAAGTGGATTTTGAATATCATACATTGTTCACCATGCACGACTTGGTGAATGATCTAGCAAGGTCGGTCATGGTCGATGAAATATTTGTGTCTAGCAAACAAGGCAACACCAGGGGAAGCTCCTACCACTTTGCATTACTCAATGATTGTCGGAAGCCGTTGGATTCTTCGAAGATAAGAGCACTCCGTTTTATGGAGTGTGGTGAAATTGAACTTCACGGGGCTGCATTTTCATCTTCCAAATCCATGCGTGTCTTGGACTTAAGTGACTGCTGCATACATCAGTTGCCAGATTCTATTGGTGTCCTGAAGCAGTTGAGGTATCTTAATGCTCCTAGAGTCAAAGATGCAAATATTCCGAATAGTATCACCAGGCTCTCGAAGCTATTATACCTCAACCTTCATGGATCTACTAGCATCTTGGCTTTGCCGGAATCAATTGGAGAAATGGAAAGTCTATTGTATCTTGATTTGTCGGGTTGTTCAAGTATTAAAAAATTGCCAGATTCATTTGGGAGGTTAAACAATTTGGTACATTTGGATTTGTCAAATTGCCCTTGTGTTGGAGGTATATCAGCGTTCTTGGGAAGCCTCACACAACTGATATATTTGAATTTATCATACTGTCCAAATATTGGAGAGCTACCAGAAGCTCTGGGCTGCCTATCTAAACTGCGGTATTTGAACTTATCATTTAGCTCATATCTAGAATGTTGCCAGGAATTGGAAGTTTTGGGCACCCTCACCAAACTCGAGTATCTGAACTTATCTTCAAGAGAGTGCAATCTTCAAAAGCTCCCTGAAGATTTGGGCAGTTTCATTCAACTCAAGTACTTAAACTTATCAGGTTGTCAGAGCCTGATAAAATTACCAAGGTTATTTGGGAGTCTAAACAATTTGGTGCATCTTGATTTATCTGACTGTCATATGGTTGACTGTCTATATGAGGCTTTGGTTGGTCTTGCCAATCTGGAACATTTGAATTTACAAGGTACATGTATCAGTTTGCTGCCAGAAGATCTGACCAAACTCCGGTATTTGAATGTGTCTAAGCTGAGAGACATGTCGAATGATACCTTTGATAGTCTCTTCAACCATATCATCAGTAATTGTTTCGATCTGGAGCATCTGGACTTGTCTGGTAATGATAAAATTGAATTTATACCTGAAAGTATTTGTAGCTTGAGAAAGCTGCATACATTGGACCTTTCGAAATGCATACGGCTTCTGAAGATACCAGAAAGTATAGGTACAATTGATAGTTTGAAGTTTCTGAATTTTGGAGGTACTTGCTTTATTTTCAAACCCCCTCAGCTCAGCAGCAGTGTGGTATGTTTACCGCGCTTTGTGGTGCAGCCTGGTTACGGTGACTCTGGTAGCAACCTGGTCCAGCTGCAATCCACAGATCCTCTTGAGCTGCACATAAGTAAACTTGAAAATGTGAAGTCTGCAGCAGAGGCACGTCGTATGAAATTAGTGGGGAAGAAAAGGCTTGAGGACTTGGAACTGAAGTGGACGGAAGATGTTGAGAGATTTGTGGATGATAGAATCTTGCTGGAAAATCTAGTGCCACCAAGCACACTAAAGAAGTTGAAGATATGTGGTTATAATGGTGTCAGCTTTCCATCCTGGGTAGTGGGCCAACTGCCAAACCTAGAAAGGTTGTTTCTCAGAGATCTGCCAAACCTGAAATTCTGGGTAGTGTTACAACTACCAAACTTGAATGAATTGGTTCTTAGAGGTATGGCAAGCCTGGAGTCACTAGTTCTCGGAGATATGGCAAAGCTAAAGTCAGTGGTTCTCAGTGAAATGGCAAACCTGGAAGAGTGGGACACATCATACTCAAGTGGTGAGGAGTCTGTAATTGAAGAATTGAAAATATATGATTGCCCCAAGTTAAGGATGAAACCTCTTCCACCTAGAGCTATATCTTGGAAGATATCAAAGAGTGATAATGTGTTATCATCATGGGAAGAGTGTACAGCGCCACACACCAATGCTTTGTCCTCTTCTTCTCCAATAACTATTAATAAGTTGTCAGTTGCAGACTGCAATGTGCCTATGCATCAGTGGAGGCTGCTTCAGCACTTGTCTGGTCCGATTAGTTTGTTTATTAGCAGCTGTGGTGATCTAACCGGCTCATCAGAGACCAGTCAGTATCTCTCCTCCGTGGAGACGCTGCACCTAGAATATGAAGACCTGGAAGAACTGCCAGAATGGATAGGTGAGCTCACATCTCTAAAGAAGCTGGAAATAAACGAATGCGGAAGGCTAAAGGGGTTGCAAGACAACATGAGGCAACTCATTAAGCTACAATCACTAAAACTGAATGGTTGCAGCATCGTGGCATCACTGCCGCATTGGTTAGGCGAATTAACTTCCCTCAAGAAACTTCTCATTTTTGGTTGTGATGTCTTGAGGTGTATCCCAGAAAGCATACAACAACTCACCAGTCTCCAGACCCTAGACATTGCTTCCTGTCCTAAATTAAAGCACTTTTTTGAATCAGAGGAGGGAAAGATGGACCTCAATCACAACCAAGAAAAGGTGTGTGTACTTCCCATCTCTCTCGAGAAACTTTGGATCCTGTGCTGTGAGGGTATCAAGTCTTTGCCTGATGGCATACAACAACTCACCAACCTCCAATCCCTTTCAATTTATGGGTGCCCTGAACTAAAGCAGTGGTGTGAATTAGAGGAGAACCAGATGAAGCTGGCTCACATAAAAGAAAAGGTATTAATCTGATTTCGCAATCTTTCTTCTTTTCATACATAGGATTTATTCTGCCTTGCATTTCTTAGAAGATACGTTAATGCACAAATGTTTAGGTAGCAGTATAATTTGTCTAAAAATAACACTTATGAAGAAGAAAGAGCGCCCTCTCACGGCAGGTGAGCGCGCGCGGCAGCGCCCGCTCGATCTCGCTCCTTCGGCCCGGCCTGCTTCCACCGCTGCCGGATCCGGGGTCTCCTCCACGCTCTCGCTCTTCCCTCGCGAAGACCCACTCCCTAGTGCCCCCCGTCTTCCCAGCGCCGTGTCAGCTCCCTGCTCGGTCTGCGCCAGCGGCGGCGTCTCCTGGTCTGTCAGCACAGGTCGCCGCCCCTGCCCCGTCCTACCGCTCGTCTTCCAGCTCGTGGAGCTGGGAGGCGGAGGACGACCTGGAGGTGGTGCCGGAGTCGCCGCAGGGGAAGACGGCCGCTGCTCCCCGTGTCTTGGTTCCGTTGCCAGCTAACCTTCCCGTGGGGGCCGGGCCGCGATTGGTTGCTGCGGGTCCTCGTCTTCTCCCGCTCCGAGGGCTCGTCTCAGGTCTGTGGCGTTTTGGTCCCGGGGCAGATGATGTTTGTACGGATACTGTCCGTGGAGGTGCGTAAGCGCAGGGGATGCGCGGCCACGGCCAGTGGCGGTCAGGTTGCGTCGTCCCTGCGTCCAATGGGAAGCCAGGCAGAGCAAATAGAGCATGCCGCTTACCTCAAATGGATGCCTCGGCCGCAAGCACTTTAAATGTTGCTGCCCGCACAAGTCCTCCTGGACATCGCTGACCTCGGGACCTCGTTTTGCTGCTGTTAGATCATCTGCAACAGACGCCGAACGCGCCGGCGCGCTAAAACTTTTTGCAGCGCCAAAATAGCATTATAGCGCGCTGGGCGCCTGTTTTGATTTAACAGACGCGCTATACTTTAGCGCGTGGACTAGCTGCTTTTTGGGACGCGCTACTTTAGCGCGCCGCAAACCCGTTTTGTTGTGTTTGCAAACGAACAGAAGATCAAAAAAATGGGCTGAAAATAAAATTTTATTACGAGAACAGACGCACGTTCGTTGACAAGTTCGAAATTTTAACTAAACTAAAACATAAAACAGACTCGATTAAACTGATGACTCGAACTAAACTAAACAAAACCGATCTAGTAGTCAAAGTCGGAGTCGAAGTCCGAGTCCTCCGATGTGTCGGAGATGTCGGAGAACAGATGCTCCCACCTGGGGTCTTCCTCGGCCCAGGTAGTGTGGTTGAGCTGTGCCTCCGCCGCTCGGCCCGGAGCTCCGCCCGCTCCAACCTCCGCTCCGCCCGCTCCAACCTCCACTCCGCCCGTTCCAACCTCTGCGTAGCCCAGAACTCCTCCTCGGCGGCGGCTTCTTTCGGGTGGCGCCGGCGCCAGTCCACCAGTTGCTCGCCCCTGTTCTCGACAAGGAGGCGGGCCTGGGTCCGGCGGTGACGAGGCGTGGCGGAGGCGCCAGATCCTGCGCCTGCTGGACGGTCTGGACGTCCGTGAAGTTCATTTGGCGCCGGGCCGGCCAAGGCGCCATGCTGCCGCGCAGTAGGCGCGGGCGATCTCGTGCACCGTCTCGAACGTCCTGAGGGAGATCCGCTCATCGCCGGAGCGGATCTTCGCGTAGAACGCGCCGTTCAGCCGCGCGCGCATGCCGTGGTAGCCGGACTGGCTCCTGCGGCGCGGAGGCATGGTAGCGACGGCGCGCGGCGCGGTGGCGGATTCCGAGCGGTGGCGGGAGAGGAAAAGCGGTTGGGGAAGGAAGGGGAGACGCGTGGAGTGAGCGCGCGCTGGACGCGGGACGAGATATTTAACGTGAAAAGTAGCGCTTTGGCCAGCGCGCGCTTCGGTTTTCCGAGCGCGCCCTTTTTCCCGCGGCTGCTGGAGCGGGCGAAATAGACCCGCGCGCGGGAAAAAGCCATTATCTGGCGCGCGCGGTCCATTTCCCGCGCCTATTGGAGATGCTCTTAAGATTGCTCCTGAGGTGTTGATTGCTCTGCTTCGAGGCCGCGCTACTACGCTGAGGCGGTCTTGGCTTCATCTCCTGGTGTTCGCTTCGCTCGTCCGACTGTTCGCCGCTACCCTGCCCAGCCCTTTGAGCGGGAGCTTCTTGCCGCAATGATGTCGGCGGGGCAAGGAGATGAGGTTCGGCGGCATGATGACCCTATGCTTGTTGAAGCCATGGCGCCGCCTTTCCAAGTTACGACTGCGGACAAGTGCGATGATGTGATTACCAACTTTGATGTTTCATCAATGGGCGAGTGAGGATTATATCGACCCAATGTGCTCTGGAGGCTTTGATCCGGCTGCCTTGCATCGCTGTCTGCTCCACGACCACCGTTGATCTGGTTCTGTTGGAGCCGCATGCTTCTCTACAGGCCAGCAGATTCAGCGAGTCTGTTGCTCGAGTTGGGTCTCAAAGATGAGAGTTGTTCTGCCGATGGTAGCATGACACGCGAAGCAGCAAGGGATGAGCGCTTTGTTGCATACGCCACCAATATCGGCGGAGAAGTTTCTCAAGAATGCCACTCGCGTGTTGCCGCGTCCTCTTCTTGGACCCCTCAACCTATGCAGGTGGCGGCCGAGGATGCCTCTCGCACCGCGCGACGAAGTGGGCTTCTTGATAGGAAGAATAATTTGTGCAATATCCCGGTGGAAAAGCGTGTAGAACTTAGGTTGATGGAGACCTTTGGAGAGTTACCAGAGATGACCAAGGAGGAGGTCGCGGAGAAAAAGATGAAAGCTTACCTCGATATGTAGCAGAATCCGCTTTCTTCACAGGCGAACATGGCGGTCCGCGATTTGGTGGGCATGGAAGGAAAAGCGAAGATGGACTTTGCCTAAATGGATTTTTTCGACATCCCGGCTGGCTCTCCACTTGATAATGGTAGTCCATGATTCTTGCATGGAGGGGTGGTGGCAAGTCTCAGGGAGAACGAGTTGTTTTCTGAGGGTCGTCTTGGTTGCACACGAGCTTCGTCTTGTGGGTTTGGGCCTCAGCGCTCTTGTGTCTGGCTCAGACGATGTTCCTTGATGTTTTTGTCTGGGTTCTACTAAACCCTTCCCCCAAACTCTAGTTTTATTTTGTTTATTTTGTGTTTGTATTTCGGTTTTTGTCTGGTTTTCCTCAATTAACTAGGCACTCTCTTCTTCTTATATGAAATGGCAGAGCTCGAGCCCTTGTACCTAAAAAAGTATAATTTGTCTTGTAATTTTCATTTTGTTAAATATCACCTAGTTTTACAAAATATAAATAAGAAAAGACGAATTCTCCATTTTTTAGACAATGTTTGGTGATCGTGTGCTGCCACCAATTAATGTAAAGTTCGATAAATAACTTAGTGACTTTTTTTCAACACCGGCCAGTCATCACGCTTGGAACCACCAGTTAATTGATCTGAACATGACATTTTCCTTACGTGTACCCTGTATAATTCATATGAACTAGAAACCAAGCTAACGAAGAGTTGTCATTATTTATTTTGCAGGATATTGGCGAAATGATTTTTGTTTAATGATAACCCATGGTAGTCGCACACCAGGTTGCAAAATTTATGGCCAGGTTGCAAAATTTATGGCCTGAATTAGCCTGCAAGTTTTCGCTCATGGAGTTGAAGGGGGGCCATCAGGAGAAAAGGGGCATAATATCTAGCTAGTTTGCCCGATGAAAGGAAAGCATGAATGGTGTCCTGGTGATTATGTTTGTTCCATGATGAAAGGGTGATAAATGTAGTTAAATGTTTGGGCTTTCTGGTAGTTTCATCCTTTTGCAAGTGAACATTTTGTACTTGTAATTTCTGTGACATTCATTTAAGCAGTCCTAGGGACTTGCTTGTATTGAGGATGATACATAAGTTGCTGGTAGTTCTTCAGATTAAATTGAAGAAAGCATGAATGGCAACGAGATGAAACGTTGAACACTCAGTTCATTTGACTATGTACTGCTGTTTGGCTGTGTACTGTTGGTTTCTGCATTATGTAGGGGGCAAATGATGGACACGTCAAAATCAAACTGCACCCTAATCATCTGCCTACACTGCATATGATATTCTGCAACTGCATTCTTGATTTCTTGATATATGTTTTGTGTAATTTATTGCTAGTTTCATGTCGTTTTGATGTTAGCGGAGCTGGAGAAAGGGCCTCGAAAACAAGGTAGCAGAGGCAAGGGTAACTTGATAGCTCAGGGATTAATACTGCTTAAACATTTGTTCGATGCATGATTTTACAGCTTCCGGTTGATTGGTGAAAGATGGTTACTCAAACAGAGGTCCAGATTGAGCAAGCTCCAGACAGAGATGTCCGAGAAGGAGCTCAAGTCTATGTTGTTGCAGAGGAGGGGGACCTGAACATGGTTCCCTCTGCTCCATGGTGAGAATGGGCAGTGACCTGACAACAATGAGACTTGTCCATAGTGTTTGTTTTCCCCCTTCTAATCAGTTTACCAACATGTGAGTGGCAAATGCAAGTTAATAAGAGTATACTACCTAACAAACCGGAAACTGCATCTGGAAAGTATGTATACTCATCATCCGTTTCTTGAAAATACATATGCATTATAGTGTTTCAGAAATCGGTCTCTAAAACACATTCTCGTAGTGTGGAAGCAACATACCTTGAGCCTGCCAGCCATGTCCTTCCAAGTCGTCCTTGCAGACCACAGTGCGGTTGCCGGGTCCGCGCCATGTTTCTCCTTGCCGGCGCCAGGAAAAAGGGCAGGGCGCTGTCCATATATGGCTCAGGCTCAGCATCTTTCCTCTGGGTAGGTGTTGCCCCCCTTCAGCTCCACATGTTACGGAATGTGTATAGAAGTTAATAAGAGGACTTGATTCCATGAACATTGCAGAAATACTCCAGAGTCTCGAGTCCATACTGCATATAGCAGAGTTGAGAAGAAGAAACGCACATAGGGGTGCTGCCGGCTGACCGTTTACGCGTGCGCGGCTTCCATATCCGGCCGTCCTCTCCCGCACTCCGCCACCGTTTATGCTCGCGCGACCTTCATCGCCGGTCCTCGTCCTCTCGGGTCCCCACCAAGCTCCTGCTCTCGTGTCCTCGATGACATATCAAGTATGGAACGAAGGAGAAGGATTTCGTTCTCCTATTTGGATTTGGGGATCTAGTGAACGAGCAGCCAAAGATTTGGGAAGACCACGGAGCGCTTCAGTATATTTTTCCTTTTTCTGCTAAACTATTTGTAATCCATTAGTGAACGAACCAGAGTGTATCACGATGAATTAAATCACGCCATCACGGTTTTACTAATTCTATAAGTAAGTCGCTTCATTAATCATTGGATTCGCGTGGTGAACCGACTTCGAGATCCGCATCTCTACCGCGCTTATTTAGTGGTGAACCGCCAGATCTGCCCACCGTCCATGAATGCCACCTCGACAGGGCCGGGCCGACAAAATTTGGGGCCCTGTGCAAAACTCTAAAATGGGCCCCACCTCCGTAGAAAATAGAACTATAATAAATTACTCCCTCCGTTCCAAAATAGATGTCATCCATTTGTCAAAAAGTGGATGTATCTATACACGTAACATGTCTAGATACATCCACTTTTGGACAAATGGATGACATCTATTTTGGAACGGAGGGAGTATAATAATGTATGCCCATAAAAAGTTGCATGGAAATTAGCCTATACTATGAATAATCGTTCCAATTCAACATCCACAAACATATACTTATAGGTTTTGTACTGTGACCACACCCTTGCCCTTGTGTAGAGCTCTACATATGCAACACAGGTTAAGAGTATAATAAAACCGGTCAACAAAAATTGTGTAACCGATGAGAGTGCAGCTTTTCAAGCATCATGTACAAAGACAGTAGAACTAAAATCTAGAATCGTTCAGCGAAAAGTGAACATCTACACATTGATAGATAGTTTTTTCAACTCAAAAAAATCTAGTAAATTTGCCATCGAATCCCAAAAGAGAACAAACACTAGTTCAAATAGATCATGCTGAGTACACATTCGATTGAGACATTGAGTAGACTCTTGATTCCATACAATTAAGAACACATCGTGGTATATAGGAGTCGGAACCTGGAGCTTCGGGAAGACACAGGAGAGGCGGGTCGGTGACCCATCGATTGTCCACTGTAGATCGGATCGAGGAGACAAGCTGGCGTCCGCGCGGAGGAGACGAACCGGCGGCCTGGCGATTGTTTTTTCCAGCGTCGCCACTCCCTACTCCCTACACGAGTCTATCCCTCTCTAGTCTCTGTCATTAGCCTGATCGATCGGTAGCCCCTTTTTTAGCGAATCGATCCGTAGCCGAGAGGGCCTCGGTCTGTTCGGGAACAGCGACATGTACACGACCTCCAGATGTTTTTCTAAAATTATACCACTAGTAGAAACCAAGCCTTTGGTCCAAAGCCATTTTTGCCTCTAGTACCGGTTGGCTTACGAACCAGTACTAGAGGGGGGAACTAGTCCCGGATAGAATGTTACGAGGCCGCAACACAACTCGTCCCGGTTCGTAAGGGACCTCTAGTCCCGGCTCGTAATACGACCCGGGACTAGAGGGGTGGCAACTGTTCGCAGCAACTGTTCGCCTGGCGCGAGCCCCTCTAGTACCGGTCCGTATTACGAACCGGTACTAGAGGTCCGAACGGTTTGCCTCCCGCCCGCATCCACGATCAAAATTAACGCATGGGAACCGCTATTGCTACAGTACCGCGGCATTTCTCTTCCTCTTCCTCTTCCTCTCTTCCCTCTCCTCTCTTCTTCCATCCCCATCATCCTATCCCCTCCACCATGGATCCTGCACCACCGATCACTCGCTACGGGCAGGTGCTTGCACATGGCAAGACCTATCTCGATGTCGTGTACACGAACGACAGCGCTAAGGTGCCGGGTTTTCTTTCCGATTTGAAGAATTGGCTTGACGAAGCTGATCGGGAGCAAGACAAGTTCATGGGCCTTGATCTCGAGTACACGGCCGATCAAAGAGATGTTGCCGTCATCCAACTTTGTTTCAAGAAACATGTCATGGTCTTCCAGTGGGCAAGGTAATATAAAAACTTGTCTTAGTTTTAAATTAGGGCTTATTTTGTTTGTTGATTCATAGGGATAGGAAAATTGCATAGGATAGCAATTCCTCTTTGATTGTAGTGAAAGAATTATATATATTGTGCCGAAATATACTTGTGCCGAAAATGAAAGTTGCATATTGTCCATATCGTCGTGGGAGAAAACATGTCTTTTGATTCATATAGGAGAAAGTTGCATGCATATTATACTTGATCTAAAATTATACTTGTTATGATTCTTAGTATATACTTGTTATGATTAATTCTTATTATACTTGTTAAAAATGTACTTGTGCCGAAATATACTTGTTATGATTCTTGTTCTAAATTATAATTGTTATATATGATTCTTATTATACTTGTTGTTATGATTAATTCTTATTGTACTTGATCTAAAATTATACTTGTTGTTATTCTTATTATACTTGTTGTTCTAAATTATACTTTGTTGCAGCAGTATTTAACATGTGTTCTATTTTGTTGTTGCAGTAGTGACAAGCATTGTCCAAAACTCATGGATTTTCTTCGCAGCGGCATACATTTTGCTAGCGTTGATATAACGAATGACAAGATCAAGATGAGACGCACCTGGGGTCTTGAGATACCATCTGCCTGCCACATTGATCTCCAGCGCATTTTCAAGCTTGAGAATGACAAGACTGGAATGGCTGATATGGCAGTCGCCGTGATCGAGGAGGACGACTACGCTGAGATGAAGACAGGATTCCCCAAGACGCAGCACGATCATTGGGAGAAGACCCCACTTGACGCTTGCAACATTGAGTATGCAGCAAGAGATGCGTACGTTGCATACGAGGTGTACCGCAAGATTAGAATCGTCAACTATGGGCAGCGTCACCTCGTACCGCCACCAGTGCCCCATGGGTCTCCTGTTTGGGGGTATTCTGATCCGGAGGACGATTAATTAGTACTAGTGTTAGCAATAGCAGACAATTTATCTCTAATATTATGTAGTGCTTGAGGGTCTCCTCATCTAGAACAGAGTAGTGTTTGCAGTTTCATATATATGGGTATCTTCAGTACTTTCTGTAATATATGGTTATCTGAACTATTATTTCTATTAATTATGTCCCTGTTTAAATATGATATATGTGCAAGGCATTGTGATGCCAAAAGTTTATTATTATTTAAATTCAATATTATTTGAATGCAAGATTAGTATTACTTATTTATTTTTGTTTACTCATATAATTGTTCGGATTTACAAAATAAAGACATATTATTTGTCATATTTCGAGTTACAAATTTATAGATATAAATTATTCAAATTATATGCAGAATTCGGATTTTCGTAGGGGACCTCTAGTACCGGGCCGTGATACGAGCCGGTACTAGAGGTTCCTGTCAGGGCAGCAGCAGCATGGGGCCCGCGCGAGAACCCTCTAGTAACGGGTCGTAGCACGACCCGGTACTAGAGGGTTCTCACTACTATATCTTCCACCCCCGAGAGCAGCAGCTCGAGTTCATCACCATTTTCTCCATTGTTCCTCTCTCCCGAGCTCGAGTTCATCTCCATTTTCCTGCACGATTTGTCAAGATTAACGGCACCCATCTTTTCAAGGGTTAGCAACTTGATCCTTTCATCCGGCGTTCCTCATTTTAGCTCATTTCCATACTTTAGCTCATTTCATTTTTTAGGTGCTAGCTAGGTGTTTGATGAAATGCCTAAGTTAGGGAGTTCATTTTTTTATATGCAATTTGAGCTAAAATTAAATTATGATTTGTGTGTTCTAGTGCCGCTCCGTCAAATAAAAGTATAATTTGTGATTTTATATAGTGTCGTCCCGTCCCCTTCCTGACCGCCGTCGATCGCCCACGCCGCTCCGTCACCGACACCACCTCGGTGAGCCTCTTTTTTTATCTTTTATTTTAAAAATGTTAGTTATATGATTTAAATGCATAATTATTTCTTGTATAATTTTTTTATATTTTTTATATGTATAGTGTCATGGTTTTGATATCCGTCCCCGTCGGCCCTCGTCCGGTCTATGATTCTGATGTGGTATATTTCTATAACTATTGATTTTGTTTCATGGTTATAACAATCATGCCGACCAAGTTGACATAGATATATTTCTATTTAGGAGGTAGTTGAACCGGAAATTCCAGCCGACCCTATTGTCGAGTTTTTAGAAAAAGAAAACAACGATTTGAAAGCAAAATTGAAGATAAGTGAAGATCTTCGTCTCCAATGCCTGGAAGAGAAGATGGTATTGGACTTGGAGATTGCCGACATCGTCGATGCTCACAGGGTCAAGCTTGCCGACGTCGTCGCTGCTAACGAGAGGAAGATGGATGCAATGCGCGTCAAGCTTAAAAAGATTAGAAAATATGCCATTAGTCAGGAGGCTTGGTATCATTATGCTGTTGGTTCAATAGTTACCTTGGTTGCGATTCTGATCGCATTTGTTGTTGGATTAAAATTCTTTAGATAGTTGTATGTTAGATTCGTTTCGATCATGTATGTTTCGTGAGAACTATGTATTACATTTGGGCAGTACTCTACTTTGGTTTTAATGTGATGAACTTGTATCAATGAATATGGTCAGTTATGTATTACTGATACTTTTTGCAAATTATTCAAATTCAAACTATATTAGTTAATGCATTTTTAATTCAAATTCAAATTTAATAGTTTGAACAGAAAATGGTTTTGAATTACTTATTCAAATTCAAACACTTTTCATGTTGAACTTTTTGTCAGATTCAAAAGTATGTAGAAATTATACAAATTCATATGGAAATTCACTTCAAATATTTGGCGCAAAAATTTGAAAGTTTGCTGTGGTTGAGCCAAAAAAAAGTACCTCTTGTACCGGGTGGTGGCTCCACCCGGTACTAGAGGTCTATTTGGGCCCGCAGGTGGGCGGCGTGGGCGAAAACCCTCTAGTACCGGGTGGTGCCACGGCCCGGTACTAGAGGTCACCCTCTAGTACCGGGTGGTGCCACGGCCCGGTACTAGAGGCCCTGGCCTATAAATACTGGTCTTCCACCCCGGGCCGAGCCACAACCCGGTGGAGAACTTCTATTTTCCTCGCGAAGCGCTGCCAAATTTTGCCCTCGCCGCCGCCGCCGTCTCGCGCCCTCCTCCTCCGCCGCCGGCCCACGCCCTCCTCACTGCCGGCGCCCTCCTCCACGGCCGGCCCACGCCCTCCTCCGCGGCCACACCTCGACTCATTCCTCTATCTCTTTCTCTCTCGTCCGCGCCCAAACCCTAGCTCGTCGGGCCGCCGTTGATTTCGACCACGCCGTGGGTCGCCGAGCCTTCCTTCGAGCTCTTGGTGAGCCTACCCACCTCCCTGTGCAGCTAACTTGCTCGAATTCGTCGAATCCGTGCTCGAAACCCTAGCTCGTCGGGCCGCCGCCGTTCTCCGTCGATTGCGACAACGCCGTGCGTCGCCGAGCCTTCCTTCGAGCTCGTGGTGAGCCTGCGCACCTCCCTTTGCAGCTAATTTTTCGAATTCATCGAATCCGTGCTCAAATTTGAGATGAACTTAGTTGCTGACGTCAGCCTACTGATGCGCGTAAAGTCACACGTCAGTTGGGAACCCCAAGAGGAAGGTATGATGAGCACAGCAGCAAGTTTTCCCTCAGTAAGAAACCAAGGTTTAATCGAACCAGTAGGAAATCTCGAAGCTACGAAGGTTGTTGGTGCAGGAATGTAGTGCGGCGCAACACCAGGGACTCCGGTGCCAACGTGGAACCTGCACAACACAATCAAATCACTTTGCCCCAACTTAACAGTGAGGTTGTCAATCTCACCGGCTTGCTGAAAACAAAGAGTTAAACGTATGGTGTGGAAAATGATGTTTGTTTGCAGAGAATGAAAGAGAACAATGATTGCAGTAGGTTGTATTTCAGATGTAAAAGAATGGACCGGGGTCCACAGTTCACTAGTGGTGTCTCTCCAATAAGATAAATAACATGCTGGGTAAACAAATTACAGCTGGGCAATTGACAAATAGAGAAGGCATAACAATGCACATACATATCATGATGACTACTATGAGATTTACTTAGGGCATTACGACAAAATACATAGACCGCCATCCAGCATGCATCTATGCCTAAAAAGTCCACCTTCGGGTTAGCATCCGCACCCCTTCCAGTATTAAGTTGCAAGCAACAGACAATTGCATTAAGTACTGTGCGTAATGTAAACAATACAAATATCCTTAGACAAAGCATCATTAGGTTATCCCTAGTGGCAACAGCACATCCACAACCTTAGAACTTTCTGTCACTGTCCCAGATTCAATGGAGGCATGAACCCACTATCTAGCATAAATACCCCCTCTTGGAGTTACAAGTATCAACTTGGCCAGAGCCTCTACTAGCAACGGAGAGCATGCAAGATCATAAACAACACATATAAGATAGATCTATAATCAACTTGACATAGTATTCAATATTCATCGGATCCCAGCAAACACAACATGTAGCATTACATAAAGATGATCTTGATCATGATAGGCAGCTCACAAGATCTAAACATGGAAGTACAAGTGGAGAAGACAACCATCTAGCTACTGCTATGGACCCGTAGTCCAAAGATGAACTACTCACGCATCAGTCCGGAGGCGGGCATGGTGATGTAGAGCCCTCCGGTGATGATTCCCCTCTCCGGCAGGGTGCCGGAGGAGAACTTCTGAACCCCCCGAGTTAGGGTTGACGGCGGCGGCGTCTCTGTATCTGTTCTGGAAAATTGGCTCTCGGTACTAGGGTTTTCGGGGACGAAGGAATAAATAGGCGAAGGGGCAGCGTCGGGGGAGCGAGGAGGCGTGCTCCCCATAGGCCGGCGCGGCAGTGGGCCCAGCCGCGCCGCCATGTGGGGACAGCCCCCTGCTGGCCCTCTTCGACTCCTCTTCGGTCTTCTGGAACACTCCGGGAAAATAAGATATTGGGCTTTTGTTTCGTCCGATTCCGAGAATATTTGCAGAAGTACTTTTCTGGAAACAAAAACAGCAGAAAACAGGAACTGGCGCTTCGGCATCTTGTTAATAGGTTAGTTCCAGAAAATGCATAAAAACATTATAAAGTGTGAATAAAACATGTAGGTATTGTCATAAAACTAGCATGGAACGTAAGAAATTATAGATACGTTGGAGACGTATCAAGCATCCCCAAGCTTAGTTCCTACTCGCCCTCGAGTAGGTAAACGATAAAAAGAATAATTTCTGAAGTGACATGCTACCAACATAATCTTGATCAACACTATTGTAAAGCATATGAGATGAATGAAGTGATCCAAAGCAATGATCTATAGTTTGCTAACAAAATAGATAATGACTAAACAACTGAATCATATAGCAAAACTTTTCATGAATAGTACTTTCAAGACAAGTATCAAAAAGTCTTGCATAAGAGTTAACTCAAAAGCAATAGATTCTAAATAAAAGGTTTTGAAGCAACACAAAGGAGGATTTAAGTTTCAGCAATTGCTTTCAACTTTCAACATGCATATCTCATGGATAATTGTCAACACAAAGTAATATAATAAGTGCAATAAGCAAGCATGTAAGAATCAATGCACACAGTTGACACAAGTGTTTGCTTCTAAGATAGAAAGAAGTAGGTAAACTGACTCAACATAAAGTAAAAGATAGGCCCTTCGCAGAGGGAAGCAGGGATTAAATCATGTGCTAGAGCTTTTCAAGTTTTTGAAATCATATAGAGAGCATAAAAATAAAGTTTTGAGAGGTGTTTGTTGTTGTCAACGAATGGTAGTGGGCACTCTAACCCCCTTGTCAACCAGACTTTCAAGAGCGGCTCCCATGAAGGACGTTATCTCTACCAGCAAGGTAGATCATCCCTCTTCTCTTTTGTTTACACATGTATTTTAGTGATATTTATAGATGACACTCCTCCCAACCTTTTGCTTTCACAAGCCATGGCTAACCGAATCCTCGGGTGCCTTCCAACATTTCACATACCATGGAGGAGTGTCTATTTCAAAATTAAGTTGCTTACTGATAAATCAGGGCAAAACATGTGAAGAGAATTATTAATGAAAGTTGATTAATTGGGGCTGGGCACCCCGTTGCCAGCTCTTTTTGCAAAATTATTGGATAAGCGGATGTATATGCCACTAGTCCATTGGTGAAAGTCTGTCCGGAGTAAATGACAAGATTGAAAGATAAAAACACCACATACTTCCTCATGAGCTATAAAACATTGACACAAATAAGAGATAGTAGCTTTTGAATTGTTTAAAGGTAGCACATGAAGTATTTACTTGGAATGGCAGAAAAATACCACATAATAGGTAGTTATGGTGGACACAAATGGCACGGGTTTTGGCTCAAGGTTTGGATGCACGAGAAGCATTCCCTCTCAGTACAAGGCTTTGGCTAGCAAGGTTGTTTGAAGCAAACACAAGTATAAACCGGACAGCAAGACTTACATAAGAACGTATTGCAAGCATTATAAGACTCTACACTGTCATCCTTGTTGCTCAAACACTTTTACCAGAAAATATCTAGACCTTAGAGAGACCAATCATGCAAACCAATTTTCAACAAGCTCTACGGTAGTTTTCCACTAATAGGCTTAAACTACATGATGCAAGAGCTTAAACATGATCTACTTGAGAGCTCAAAACAATTGCCAAGCATCAAATTATTCAAAACAATATACCAACTACCACATGAAGCATTTTCTGTTTCCAACCAAATGATCAATAAGTAAATGCTGGCTTTCAGCTTTCGCCATGAATACTAAAAAGTAAAACGAAGAACAAGTGTTCACATGAAAAAGCGGAGCGTGTCTCTCTCCAACACAAGCAAGCTGGGATCCGATTTTATTCAGAAAACTAAAATAACAAAACAAAAATAAAAGCACACGGACGCTCCAAGTAAAGCACATAAGATGTGACGGAATTAAAATATAGTTTCACTAGAGGTGACCTGATAATTTGTTGATGAAGAAGGGGATGCCTTGGGCATCCCCAAGCTTAGACGCTTGAGTCTTCTTGAAATATGTGGGGATGAACCACGGGGGCATCCCCAAGCTTTGACTTTTCACTCTTCTTGATCATATTATATCATCCTCCTCTCTTGATCCTTGAAAACTTCCTTCACACCAAACTCAAAGCAATCTCATTAGAGGGTTAGTGCATATCAAAAATTCACATGTTCAGCAAGGACACAATCATTCCCAACACTTCTGGACATTACCCAAGGCTACTGAAATTTAATGGAGCAAAGAAATCCACTCAAACACAGTAAAAGAGGCAATGCGAAATAAAAGGCAGAATCTGTCAAAAACAGAACAGTCCGTAAAGACGGAATTTTTCGAGGCACTTAACATGCTCAGATGGAAAAGCTCCAATTGAATGAAAGTTGCGTACATATCTGAGGATTACTCATGAATTTTTTCAGGATTTTTCGAATTTTCTACAGAGAGAAAAGCTCAAAACCGTGACAGCTAACAAATCTGTTTCTGCGCAGAAATCCAAATCTAGTATCAACTTTCTTATCAAAGACTTTACTTGGCACAACAATGCAAGAAAATAAAGATACAAAGGTGTTGCTACAGTAGCAGCAAAACCTTGACTCAAATATAAAACAAAAATTGCAGAAATAAAACAATGGGTTGTCTCCCATAAGCGCTTTTCTTTAACGCCTTTCAGCTAGGCGCAGAAAGTGAAAATCAAGTAACATCAAGAGAAGAAACATCAACATCATACTTTTCCTCAAAAACACAACTTGTTGCAAAAGGTATCTTAGATGCTCCCTTATCTATATTTCCCATAGTGGTACTAAGGGTTTTATCAATTTTAAGCTCATAATGATTCTTTGGTTTTGGCACCTTAGGGACATACATGAATTTTTGCTCCTTACCCACATAAGCTTTCTCCTTAAACTTAAGAGAAGAAAAAGTTGAACCCAAGGTTCCCATAGCTTCTTCAAGTTCACCAATTCTATGGGTTTGATTATCATGAATAGCACAAGTTTCTAGAACAGCAACTCTTTCATTAATTCCTCCTAGGGATTTATCAAGTTTATCAAAATTTTCAAGTAGGATCCCCAATTTAGTCTCAACACTAGGAAGATTTTTCTCTATGGCCTCCAACTTTTTTATGACATCATCAAGAGAAATTTCAATTTTAGCTTCATTAACAGGTGGTATTCCAACTAGACTCTCAATGATGTAACTAGCTTCTAAAGCAGGAGTGCCTAGAAAATTACCTCCTGTAAGAGTATCAAGAACATATCTATTCCAACTAGAGATACCGACATAAAAGTTCCTAAGAAGGATTGTAGTGGAATGTTTCTTAGTGCACCTATGATGAGCATCACTAATTCTATACCAAGCATCTTTAAAACTTTCTCCACCTTGTTGCTTAAACGTACGAACTTCAACTTCAGGACTACTCATTTTAGCAATAATAAAAGTAAACAAAGCAAAACCGAATTAAACAAAATAAAACAAGTAACTAATTTTTTTTGTGTTTTTGATATAAAGAAACCGAAATAAATAAAGCAAACAAGTAACTAATTTTTTTGTGTTTTTGATATATAGCAAACAAGACAGAAAATAAAATAAAGCAAGACAATAAACAAAGTAAAGAGATTGGATGTGAGAGACTCCCCTTGCAGCAGCAACTAGAAATCCCCGGCAACGGCGCCAGAAAATGTGCTTGATGCGCGTAAAGTCACACGTCAGTTGGGAACCCCAAGAGGAAGGTATGATGAGCACAGCAGCAAGTTTTCCCTCAGTAAAAACCAAGGTTTAATCGAACCAGTAGGAAATCTCGAAGCTACGAAGGTTGTTGGTGCAGGAATGTAGTGCGGCGCAACACCAGGGACTCCGGTGCCAACGTGGAACCTGCACAACACAATCAAATCACTTTGCCCCAACTTAACAGTGAGGTTGTCAATCTCACCGGCTTGCTGAAAACAAAGAGTTAAACGTATGGTGTGGAAAATGATGTTTGTTTGCAGAGAATGAAAGAGAACAATGATTGCAGTAGGTTGTATTTCAGATGTAAAAGAATGGACCGGGGTCCACAGTTCACTAGTGGTGTCTCTCCAATAAGATAAATAACATGCTGGGTAAACAAATTACAGCTGGGCAATTGACAAATAGAGAAGGCATAACAATGCACATACATATCATGATGACTACTATGAGATTTACTTAGGGCATTACGACAAAATACATAGACCGCCATCCAGCATGCATCTATGACTAAAAAGTCCACCTTCGGGTTAGCATCCGCACCCCTTCCAGTATTAAGTTGCAAGCAACAGACAATTGCATTAAGTACTGTGCGTAATGTAAACAATACAAATATCCTTAGACAAAGTATCATTAGGTTATCCCTAGTGGCAACAGCACATCCACAACCTTAGAACTTTCTGTCACTGTCCCAGATTCAATGGAGGCATGAACCCACTATCTAGCATAAATACCCCCTCTTGGAGTTACAAGTATCAACTTGGCCAGAGCCTCTACTAGCAACGGAGAGCATGCAAGATCATAAACAACACATATAAGATAGATCCATAATCAACTTGACATAGTATTCAATATTCATCGGATCCCAGCAAACACAACATGTAGCATTACATAAAGATGATCTTGATCATGATAGGCAGCTCACAAGATCTAAACATGGAAGTACAAGTGGAGAAGACAACCATCTAGCTACTGCTATGGACCCGTAGTCCAAAGATGAACTACTCACGCATCAGTCCGGAGGCGGGCATGGTGATGTAGAGCCCTCCGGTGATGATTCCCCTCTCCGGCAGGGTGCCGGAGGAGAACTTCTGAACCCCCCGAGTTAGGGTTGACGGCGGCGGCGTCTCTGTATCTGTTCTGGAAAATTGGCTCTCGGTACTAGGGTTTTCGGGGACGAAGGAATAAATAGGCGAAGGGGCAGCGTCGGGGGAGCGAGGAGGCGTGCTCCCCATAGGCCGGCGCGGCAGTGGGCCCAGCCGCGCCGCCATGTGGGGACAGCCCCCTGCTGGCCCTCTTCGACTCCTCTTCGGTCTTCTGGAACACTCCGTGGAAAATAAGATATTGGGCTTTTGTTTCGTCCGATTCCGAGAATATTTGCAGAAGTACTTTTCTGGAAACAAAAACAGCGGAAAACAGGAACTGGCGCTTCGGCATCTTGTTAATAGGTTAGTTCCAGAAAACGCATAAAAACATTATAAAGTGTGAATAAAACATGTAGGTATTGTCATAAAACTAGCATGGAACGTAAGAAATTATAGATACATTGGAGACGTATCACCTACCAATCAGAATTTTCCTAGAGATTTTCCCTGGAGATGAACTTAAAAAATGAAATCCCTACTTAATAAATTTGATCACTATTTTTCTTATCATGAATACTTGAATAGTCCAATGGATGACTTTTGTATTTGCTAAGTGTAAATTTAAATTTGCAAAGTGTAGATTTAAATTTGTATGTATTAGTGATACTTTTTGCAAATTTCTAAGTGTAGATTTAAATTTGCTATGTATTTTTTTTAGTGTTAGAAATTTAGTGTAAATTTGCAAAGTGTAGATTTAAATTTGTATGTATTAGTGATACTTTTTGCAAATTTCTAAGTGTAGATTTAAATTTGCTATGTATTTTTTTTAGTGTTAGAAATTTAGTGTAAATTTGCAAAGTGTAGATTTAAATTTGTATGTATTAGTGATACTTTTTGCAAATTTCTAAGTGTAGATTTAAATTTGCTATGTATTTTTTTTAGTGTTAGAAATTTAGTGTAAATTTGCAAAGTGTAGATTTAAATTTGTATGTATTAGTGATACTTTTTGCAAATTTCTAAGTGTAGTTTAAATTTGCTATGTATTTTTTTTAGTGTTAGAAATTTGGTGTAAATTTGCTAAGTGTAGATTTAAATTTGCTATGTATTAGTGATACTTTTTGCAAATTTATTTTGTTTAACTTTTGTATTCTCTAATTAATGCTAACATTGTTTTATATTTCTTTTGTATTAGTTAAGCCCAATGGATGACTTCAACAGCAGACACCTTGAAAGCAGACTCCATGAAAATGAGGTGTTCGACATTGTACGTGAACCCGTGGGGGGAGCAGAAGCCGGTGGAACAGAAGATGGCTCCGAATTTTTGAACGACTCCGGTCCGGGAATGGAGGAGGAACAAAGAGACGAAGCGCAAACGAGCATCGAGTGCAATGACAACTCGCTAATTTGTGCACCTCCGCAGTCTGGCGAGGTATATTAAGCCTCTGTTGATCAGATGGAATAATTGATTACTATATGTATATTAACACATATTTTTTTAATTTTTAGACCTCCGCATCGGCCCAATCTGCAACTAAACGAGGCCATGCCAAAGGGTTGGCCGCAGATGCGCATCTCATAATTGAGGCCGTCGCTGCCGATGGCAAACCTACGGAGCCCAAGGCGAACGCATCTAAGTTTGTGCATCAATGCGGAGTTGTTGTTAGGGACAATGTTCCGATCAGCATTCAGGAATGGAATGAGCCAAAAAAGTTAGAGGGCGCCATGAAACCTACTTGGGTCAGCGACAGAGATAAAGATGTGCTTTGGACCAAGCTCATAGCAAGGTTCACCCTACCGGTGTACGATACTACCGAAAGGACACAAGCCATGACCAAAAAAGTCAAGCATTGGGCTCTGAAGAAGATGGCTGAACAGTTCAACAATTACAAGAACAGATTATACCGTGAATGGCAATCGAAACAGAAAGCTCCAGATTTCACTGGGACACTAGAGAGGCAGCGGCCTCACTGGAAGGCATTTCTGGAATACAAGGGATCAGAAAAGGCTAAGGAAAGATCGAAAAAGAATAAGGAAAATGCAGCGAAAAAGAAATATCACCATACGATGGGGGCAGGTGGCTACATTAGTGCCGAGCCTAAGTGGGGTAAGATTGAGGCTGAGCTGCGCAGTAAAGGGCTCACTCCAATTACAGATGGATGGCCCCGTAGATGCAGAAATTGGATTCTTGGGCATGGGGCGGAGTATGACATGGAAACAGGGGATCTAATAGTTGATCCAGAGAAAGAATATCCTATACCCCGGCAGAAAATTCTTGATGCAATCACCGATGCTAAAGCGGGAAGGTTTATTCCCGACCGAGAGTACGACGAGCTGACAAAGGTTTGTTATAAATATATATTTGTTTCGTTTCTTGTTTATGACAATCATGCCGACCAACCTGACATAGATATATTTTTATCTAGGCCCTCGGTAATAAAGAAAAAGGAGGACGAGTACGAGGCTTCGGAGCTGATGTGACGTGGGATCAAGGGTTTCCCGCGGACCATGAATCTTATAGAAGCCGAGCAAGAGCAAAGAAGAGGAAGGAGCAGGAGAATTCAGACCGGTTTAGCAAACTAGAAAGTATGTGAGCAACCTTCATCAGCAAGTAGATGAAATGCGCGAGCAGAGGGCAACTCGTCAGCTGGAGGAAGGTGCTCCAACAGGTGGTCCATCTCAACTGAGAAGCAGCGTGGCTTCCACGGGGGTTGGTGCTGATGAGCCATCGAACAAGGAAACCTGCCCCGTGGATTATATCACTGAGAAGACAACTTGTGAGCTACATGGGGCCATGAGCAACATATCAGTGAAGGCGGCGGAGGGCTATGCTTTACCTTGTGAATCTACAGCACTGTATTTGGGCAAGGAGATTCCAGATGGCTTTGCTCGTGTCGGCGTGGATCAAGTTCACCCCGGATTTGCATCACTCGAACTTCAAATCCCTGGAGGTGATGATGAGAGGACACTGGGAGATGTCGATGGTGGACTCATTCTATGGCCCAAGAAATACATCGTGATTCCAGGTTGGACGGCGCCAAGGCCACCATCGTCTCCAAGTCCACATGATGACGACTTGGACGACCACCACAACACGAGTCCATCTCGATCTTCGCCGCCGCCTCATCAGACTCCTCAACCGTCTCCTCCGCCGCTGCCTCAGCAGACACCTCAGCCGTCTCCTCCGCGGTCTCCGCCCACTAGGAGCAACCAGTCGATTAAGACCGTCGTTTCGACACTAATGGGTTTCCGTCGCGACCGATCGCCGGTACCCCGACAAGAGCCCCTCCCAAAAGTACCGAAGGTTCCTCCCCCGAGACCTTGGGAAAGGACTGTAGAGGAAAACAAGGCGATCGTGGCAGCCGACGTTAAAAAACAGTTGGCACCGAAAAAGCCCCCGCCGAAGCAAGTATATACGGCAGATCAAAAGAGTGGGCTACGAGTTTCTAAGTGGTCCATCGCAAGAAGAGATAAATAGGAAAGATGACTATGCACGTTGTCTGGGTAAAATTAGCTCCAGAAGAAGACAAGTACTAGTGACAGCGGGAAAAGAAAAAGAGACGTTGCCCAGCTCGGAGCACAGTCAAAACAGTCGATCTCCCCGTTTAAGGTGACCACTCGTAAGGGCTCCGCGCGCGCGGGAACACTGATGAATTAGCCTACCGCGCGCAATTTGCTGCAGAAACTGGTATGTCACTTTCTCAACTGGAGGCGGAAGACGAGCTCCCTCTACCGTCGCATGTTGATAAATGGGTCTGGGAATACGGGAAGTCTCTAGTGCCACGGGACCAGATCGAGTTTCTACCAACACAAATGCGAAGACTGCATGATTGGTACATGGATGTCACAAAGAAAAGTCTAGCGGCGCTCCCTGTGCAAGTTACGGACGAACATTTCATAGGTAGAGACGAGATAAATCTTTATCTTGAAGAACTCTATCAGTTATACCAGTTTGACTCCCTGGACTTGAGTATCGTCAGTATCTATTGTCTGTAAGTGATTCAATTCATTTAATTATTTCTAAAATAAAGTCTATAGCTCAACTCGGTCATTGCTTGTTCTAATTATGCTCACTACGCTATTTATGCAGAATGAAGAGTGATGAATGTGACAGAATAGAAATTTTGACTTTGGGTTCGTTGACCCGAGGCGAGTTAATGAAAAATTGCTACAGGATTTCCCCGGGGAAACGAAGAGCAACTTGTTTAGGTTCATACATAGGCAAAATTATAAAAGCAAGATATTGTTTCCTTACCACTCAGGTAATTAAGAGTGTTACTGTCTTGTACACATTAATTTTTGCTTACTCGATGTTAAGTGTAACTGATTAGTTACTGACATATATAAACGTGCGCAGCGACCATTACATTCTGCTAATCATTCAAGTTGATGATGCAAGAGTTGACATCCTCGACTCATTGCATTGGCCCGACGAGAGGTACCAATTCATTAAGGATGTCCTCCAAAGGTATTTTCTATCGTACTATATCGGTCTCTCTAATTTGTTCAATTCCTGAGATATCAAGTAACTAATTAATAACTCATTTATTCATTTGTTTGCCGGGCAGCATTTGGAAAGAATTCAGAAAGAGGACAACAGGTGAATTTAAAGAGAAGCTTAGTTTTTATCCTGACAGGGTAAGTAGTACGAGCTAGGTTCGCGCATCTTTTTAATTCAAATTTCAATACCATCATACCATGCTTGATTACTATTTGATTGAAATCCATTCTCGTAAAGAAATGTGAGAGGCAGCCACCGGGGACCAATTTGTGTGGATACTTCGTGTGCCAGTGGATTCGCGAGGAGGTCTCTGAGCGGAACCCACGGAAATTTATAGACGTAAGTGAACAAAATATATTCACAGTTTTATTTTATTACCATCAATTGTGTTGAGTGTCTAATTTCTGTTATGATGATTGATATTCGCATTGTTCTCCTTTTATAGATGGATAGCATGCGGAGGAACCTGGAACTAAAGGACAAATTTCGACCAATTCAAGAGGAAATTGCGGGATTTTTGGTCGACCAAGTCCTTAACTCAAAGGGAAAATACAACTAGTTCCGGTCGACCTCTATGTAATTAACGGGCTCGAGTCCCGGTTGTAATTAATCGAATAGACGGGATCTAGTCCCGGTTGTAATCGAATAGACGGCTCTAGTCCCGGTTGAATTCTGATAAATATTTCTTTTATGAATATTTTGATATGCTATATTTATTTTTCGATTTGTAATTAATTAATTAACCTTATATATATATATATACAACCCTAAACCCTGGAGAAATAGAAAAGCCAGAGGCCGCCACGTGGGGACCCTCTTGTCCCGGGTC
This sequence comes from Poa pratensis, assembly GCA_947311845.1. NCBI lineage: Eukaryota > Viridiplantae > Streptophyta > Magnoliopsida > Poales > Poaceae > Poa > Poa pratensis. The sequence goes on from CAMZMU010000067.1 coordinate 49,696,345, forward strand.
GTATTACGGCCCGGTACAAGAAGTCCTCAGACAGGCGCTCTGCCACGGCCCCCACGTGGACCTCTCTTGTACCGGGCCGTAAGCCAACCGGTACAAGAGGGGGGAGCCTCTAGTCCCGATTGCCATGTACCGGATGGCAATCCGGTCCCAAAGGGGTCTACAACCCGGGACTAGAGGCTTGGTTTGCACTAGTGTACTAAGCTCCTGTCAAAAGAAAATTATACTAAACTAACCCCAAAATTTGGGGCCACTAAAAATCGTGGGCCCTGTGCGGCCGGCACAGTTTGCACCACTGCTGGCCCAGCCCTGCACCTCGAGAGCATGGCTGTGAAGGGCTTAGCCACCATCTCGTCGGTGAGACACCACACCAACACGGCGTATCGCTAGACAGCCTTAGCAAACTAAACATAAATACTACTCCCTCCGTTCCTTGAAACAAGGCGTGAAATTTCTGGCACAATAACCAAAGCAGGGAAAAGTTGCTGTTATTTGGACCCTTTTGCCCCGGATGAATCCTACGTGCACAATTACCTGACCGTATTCCATTGGCCAGTTCTGCGGCGTCTCCTCGGTTCCGAATTTTTTAATTGGCGGCATGCAAATCAGCCCCGCTCCATCCAATCCACGCATGCATGCGAGGGGACATAGCCAATCAAAGCCAACTTCGTACGAGGCGTGCAGTTACTACCGGTGAGAGAATCGGGGTATTTCCGGAACATAGCGTGCAAATCTGCTTGTGCGCCTTGATCTATGAAATAAATTGGAAAAATTTATGCGCCTTGCTTCAAGGAACGGAGGGAGTATAACTACTAAAGATACAGGGGTCGGCCACCATCTCCGCTTCATTCCCCGCCCACCGGCGCCGGCAAGGAAGGAAGGTGGTGCCAGGAGTTGAGAAGGACCTGATGGCATTCTTCAGTTTCGTCTCATGGTATTTTCTGTAAAAGTTGAGCAATGCATTGTACTTTTTGTTTATTTAGGGGTCCTTTTTGTAATCTGTAAGCCCACCGCTCTGGAGTAATGTAACTTTTGGACCCTTCGACACTCACTCCTATAAACGCACACGCACCCTACCCACTTTATGAGCACCTCCGAAATACTAAACCCGCTGATCGAGTCTTGAGATTGACGAAGTCAGCACAGTTACACAGTTACAATGAGATGCAACTTGAGTTGAGCACAAACTCGACTATTCATAAACAGACATATGACCACCACTTTTTTTAGGGACATATGACCACCAGTATTGATGAAAATCATCAATCAGGAACCAATGATAATGTTGGGAAAAATACAACCAAAGCAGAAAAAAGGCACTCCAGCAGGAGTGTGCACAATCTCCAATCCTAAGTTCCTAAACAATCACAGCAAACTAATTGGATTTCTAAAATGGCCCCAATTCAAGAGATCAGCAGCAACGGAAGCTCTATGTGTCCTACTCCTCTGCAACCTCGTCTGCAGACAACCCATCAGTCTGCCCTGGGCTAAAGAAGTTGGTGGGCAGCACGAACAGCGGGTCATCGCTCCCATCATGTTTGCGCAGGTACGCCAGCCCCAGAGAGTATCCCAAGGCTCGGGCCACAGGGACGGCCACTGCGTTGCCGACTTGCATGTACCTGCCAGCATCATCAGGATTCAAGACCAACAGATGTTCAGTTTCAGTCTTGATTTAGGATGAAAGTCCGACCAGAAGAGTGAGCAGTTCGTAAACTTACCGCTGCTTGATGGGACCATCCAGGCGATAATAATCTGGGAACCCCTGCAGCCTTGCATTCTCACGGACAGTCAGAACTCGGGCCTGGCTCGGGTGTAATATAGCCTGCAGGCAGCAACACCAAACACATTCAGAGATTCTTAACCTTTCACACTGTCGAAACTGAACAAAAGGTTGTTATGTGCTTCCTATACGGTCAGATCAGAGGGCCTGTGACAGAGCTGACCTGGCTGTGTGGCGTTGGTGTGGTCACCACTGTAGAAACCGTCTGGTCCCACCACAGTCGTCCAAACGGCCTATAAATGCATCACAGCGTGAGCAGCATCAACAACATAGTCTAGTTTCAGAAAAGAAAAACAGTGAATATAAGGCACTAACCTGCGAGACATGCCCCTCCTGAAATTCATTGCGTATTCAGGGACCTGGCCATACAGACATGCACTCTTCGGCAACTGTGACTAGAAGAAAAAATCCTGATGATATTGGGCGCTACAACACGTACCAATGGTTTGCCAGACTCAAGGTAAACTCGTGGAATCTCGGGGTCAAACTCCGCGACATTGTTTGGCCCTACTCTTACACCTTTCAGGTCACGGAAGTTGGCTCCCTAACCGAGAATTCAAAATTTTCACAAAGGGAAAGGGAGCAATCACACAAGAAACATTTGGAAAAATAAAGCCACCTACCTTCTCAAATGGTATTCGCTTAACGCGCTCATAATCATCTTCACCAACTTCAGAGGACAGTGATCCATTAGCTTGCCTTCTCCAGGACCAGCTTTATCACCGAATGAGTTATCCAACATTTCTAAAACATTGGAACAGCAATAAATACTGAATTGAAACGTGAAATGCAATAGGAAATCTGAATTAAAACATGAAATGCAAAAGGAAATGACTTTTCACAAACAGAATGAGCATATATTCGTCTTATCAAAAGAGCTATATAGTTACCTCCGTCGACGGCGCAACAGGTGTCACCGGCTTTTTTTTGTTTCCTTTAGCCCTCATTACAAGCGATAAAAAACTAATCTCCGTATCTGATGTAACGACTATAGACAACGATTATATATTATGCCTGTTGCCAAACTTATTGCAAACGATCAAAATCTCCATTGCCATTGAGAGGCTTCACATCACTGACAGAGGCGGGGACACGGACCTTTTCTCCGTTTCTGATGTGTCGTTATGTACTAGTGAGTCTATCATTTGTAGCGTTATCTCCGTCGACTTTCCTAGCTGAAGGGCGGCCACTTCCCTTGGTTACCGAATTATGTTGCATTGCACAGGGTCTTCTTACACATCCAATAACATAGGCGCTTCAACGCTAGTGAGATTTTGCTCTCTCCGCGGCGATCCAAGTGGATAGTTCAAGGTGTCATGGTGGCTGATCTTGTCAGCAAGCATGATGGAGATGGAGCTGCACCAGATTTATTTTCTCAAATTATATATGAGGACCTTCGACCTTTGTCAAAAACAATACAAATGTGTGGGGATCAAAAACATTTAGGGTAGTTGTCTGGTGTGGAGATGGGGCAGGTTTCCAGACTGCTATGGTTCCCTTTGTGAATAGGGCTAGGGTTAGGTCGTGCTTTTCCTTTGGGGTGACTAGAATTATGCCGCTTCTCTAGTTGTTCCTAGGGCTTGTGTACAGCGCGAGAGTGCGTTTTCCTTTCCGGCGTTGGCGGTCCTTTTTGAGCGGCGGCAACTGAAGAGGGATCCGACGGTAGTATTAATACACTCGTTATTGAGCCTTCAGTCTTGAAGGCTTCGGCTTGTGCAAGAGTTGTGCTTCCTCCCGCTCTTCCATCTTCCTCAGACATCAATGAGATGGAGGCGAGGTGGCGTGGGGTGGTGCTCCATTTCGCCCTGCATGGTGGGGATTGGCATCGGCATCGGTGACTTACATTCCCTCACTGCATCGACCTTCATAAGCTGTTGGAGAACTGGTTCTTCAACCAACAAGCTCCTTTGTGCGGACAAGGTGGTTCTCTGAATTTTACAAGCTTTGCCGGAATTTGCTGGGCACCCTTGAACCTCCGACACGAGGCCCCGACTCTCTTGCCTACAGTTGGGAAGATCGTGGGCGCCCTCCTTAAACCTCCAATGGAGGACCTCACTCTCTTGTCTGCAATTGTGAAGATCGGGCTAGAGATGGTGGCAATAGCACATCGTCGGCGAGGTCGCTGTTCGCATAGACCCGATTGCGTTTATGTTTTTCTTGTGGATCCTTAATGTAATTTGCAAGGACATGGTTATAATTTTTCTTTCCTTCAGGTCCTTGTTGTAGTGCTGTATCACTTTCGTTAATAAAGCCACTACCGAAATCTTCTGACCCCTTCCCTTGTTCAAAAATTGTTAGTATAAGGGAGAAGTGATGAGTGAAATGCAACCACGCTTGAGCGGGTGGGTGTGGGTCAAATAGACAAACCACTTTAGGCTGAGAAAAAGCTTGTTGAAACTGAGATTCGGCAGGCTTGGTGAAACTGAAAAAAAGGCTTGTTGAAAATGAAAATATACTGAACAGAGTAATTCGTGACGAAAAGTTATAGCAGGGGTAAAAACCGGAATGCACATTTTTAAGCCCTCTTTTTTCTTGAGAAAATATTTTCGCTAGGGAATAAGAATAAGAATAAGAAAAACCAGAATTGTTTGTACGGAATGACATGGGCCTTGTGAGTGAGCTTCCATGTTGGCCTTAATTCGGGTCGATCTGGAACTTCGAACGCACTCGGAATAGTAATTCGATACGATATGCTAAAAACAAAAGTAATTCGATACGAAGACGGCCGCGCCTAAGTACGCACGTTAATATAAGCCGATAGCCGTAGCCGTGTGATATGACATATGAGTACCGTAGACCCCACGCGACGGAACCATGGCGGCGGTACTAGGACAGGCGCCGAGAAGCATGTTCCAGCGATCATCGGCGGCCGTGGCAGCGCAACGACTCCGGCTTCTGCCGACGCGTCTCGTCCACGGCGGCGGATCGCCATCCACCTTCTCCGCGGCTGCTGCCGAGGTATGTAAGCTTTATGATCCTTCTGCCTGGCAATGTATATGTATTCTATTTCTATCAAGATGTGTGCATGTTCCCTGACGATAATTGCAGGCCCCTATATAGATTGCTAAGTTGCTCAATCTTCTTCATATGTGAAATTTCGGTATCTATTTTCCTTTCCAAAAAGATAAATAATTTCATGTCTCTCGATGGGGCAGAGGCCGACATCGCTGACGGATCTGCACCGGAGGAAACAAGAGCTGTCGGAGGAGCTGTATGACGTGGTGGCGGAGATGGAGAAGAGGATACTCGGCAAGCACTACAAGCCACGTGGCGTCATCTTCCAAACCAAGAACTCAGAACTGCTCGGAGCCATCTCCGAACATGTCCATCCTAGACCAAATGACTCCGACTGGTAATAATATTATTTTTCTATAAGAACATCTTTCTCTCCCTTGCTGCGTACGTTGATGAGTGATAGAAAAGAAAAAAAATACTATAGTATCTAAAAAGCCTGCAAAAAGTGGACCGGAAACAAGGTAGCAAGTTAGGGAAAAATTGGTTCTGCATGCTTTTTTATGCATTGGCTAATATAATATTTTTCTCCACGGTCTATCCTGGTATGCAGGCGTTGGTTTCGAGGAAGACAAAGGGTCGAGAATGGGTTGGCGTCGATCGTGAGTGTTGGGTTCTTCTACTGCACCTGCTTCCATGATTACCACGAGATAGGAGATTGGCTAGCTCCCAAAGAGACTTCTCTTTCTTCGGAAGAAGAGAAGGGGCAGTAGAATTTATCTTACTTCATTTTGTTAGATTTCCTGGAAAATTTGAGATTCGATGTTGAATAATTGGGTATGTTGAAGACTTGAAGTGTTTCAAACAAGAGATTCTCCACTGTGTTTGTAGTGGCACCCTCCATAATTTTATCGAGAAACCTGTCAAGGAGGGCAATATGTTCCATTTGAATTTGTGCTTAAGCATAAGCCGGATTAGGGGTTCCGGTGAGATAAATAGGGCAGGGGGCAGGCGGCGAATTTTGAGGGGAGGCGTGCGTGAGCGACGGCGCCGCCCGCCCGTCGCTGGCTGGCTGGCTGCCTGACCCGACCTGGCACACGCTCTCTGAATTCAGGCAAGTTGGAAGGAACCCTTTTCTTTCCTCCTCCTCGCTCGACCAGACTCTCCCCCCACCCTCGGACGGCCCAAACGGATTATCCCACGCATATTCCTCCACGTTTATCGTATTTTCCGCGCTACAAATGAGTGTGTTATTGTCCAGACAACAATAAAAGAGTTAGAAAAGAAAAAAAGACAACCTATAATTCCATCTCTCACCTTCTCTCTCTTGCCTTCCCTTCCTTACCTATCTGGGTGGAGGGGCCGATCCATCCATATCGGCGGTCGTCTTATTCTCGTTAAGTCTGTGCTCACTGCCATGATTTCTCAGCTGGCTCTGCCCGCCGTAGTTACAGTAAAAAAAAGAGTCATTAGTGTCGCCCCCGGCTTTTCTCCCCTCTCGTCCGGCGGATCTACAGCCGGAGTGGAAGTGGGAGAGGGGGTTGGGACCCCTCTTGTGAATAGCTTCTCTAGTAGTCGTACGATTAATCGGCGTGGCTTTGTTGCTTTGTATGGCGTTATGTCGTTGTCATGGAGCTGCTCGATGTTGTGTACGAGCCATGGCATCGGGTCACCATCGATCTTCTCCGGTCTTTCTCCTTGGTGGAGGTCACACGAGGGAAGTGTATCTGGCGTAAGCTCCCTCGGTAAGCTCGAGGTTGCTTCTGGTCAGGGAGGAGCCGGGAAGGAATTTTTTCTTCCTTTTTATTTAAGAGAGATGTGCTTGTTTTGACAATGGGCCTCTTAGAAGATTTAGCAAAAAAACCCATAATTTAGAACAGTCTCCATGTCATAAAATGTCTTAGTGTGCATAAACTTTCCAATTAGTGCTATATGTTAGAACAGTGGTTGTTATGGTGGTTTTCTTAAAACCCTAACCTGAAATATGGTGTGTTTTCTGTAAGTTAGGTAGATATTTTAAAAAATTATACTATATACTACTATATGCATCAATTTGATGCAGAGGCCGGAGCTACATCCTCATTTAGAAAAAGAAGATCTAATCAAGATTCAAGAAGATGCCATGTACATGAACCGGGCCAGCATGTGCATAGAGGTGTGCACCGCCCTTGTGCGTGTTCACTGATCGATTGGCCCAAAACCTGTATAAATTTTGTTAAACTATACACCATTATTATAGATGCCTTTAGACCAGATCTAGTCAAGAAGATGCCATGTAAACCGAGCCACCATGTGCACACAGCTGTGTTCCATCAGTACCGAGATCCATACAAAATGAACTTCACAAAGACAAGGGCTTACTTAGAGTTGTTGGCAGCCAAACTCCAATACAACTCCATCGCTCACTTCAGAAACGTCTGCCCTTTCAGTCTTGCTCTCACCACTCTCATGCTGTTACCGACCACCTTCTATGCTGGTGTACACAGTCGGACCCCCTTGAATTCTCCTCCTAGCTACTGGTTTCTATCCCCTTGTACCTCTCTTCACACTTATAAACATTGCTTGTTGATATAAAGTTCAGGCTGGCTCTGCCCGCCGTAGTTACAGTAAAAAAAAAGAGTCATTAGTGTCGCCCCCGGCTTTTCTCCCCCTCTCGTCCGGCGGATCTGCAGCCGGAGTGGAAGTGGGAGAGGGGGTTGGGACCCCTCTTGTGAATAGCTTCTCTAGTAGTCGTACGATTAATCGGCGTGGCTTTGTTTCTTTGTATGGCGTTATGTCGTTGTCATGGAGCTGCTCGATGTTGTGTACGAGCCATGGCATCGGTTCACCGTCGATCTTCTCCGGTCTTTCTCCATGGTGGAGGTCACACGAGGGAAGTGTATCTGGCGTAAGCTCCCTCGGTAAGCTCGAGGTTGCATCTGGTCAGGGAGGAGTCGGGAAGGAATTTTTTCTTCCTTTTTATTTCAGAGAGATGTGCTTGTTTTGACAATGGGCCTCTTAGAAGATTTAGCAAAAAAACCCATAATTTAGAACAGTCTCCATGTCATAAAATGTCTTAGTGTGCATAAACTTTCCAATTAGTGCTATATGTTAGCCTTAACCCCTGTACTGAGAGAGAATGCTTCTCGTGCATCCAAATTCTTGAGCCAAAACCCATGCCATTTGTGTCCACCATTACCTATATGTGGTATTTAACCGCCACTCCAAGTAAATTTGTCATGTGCTACCTTTAAACTTTTCAAAACTGTTATTACTCCTTTTTGTGTCAATGTTTACCAAGCTCATGAGGACGTGGTAGATGTCTTTATTTCACTTGTCAATCAGACTTTACCATCAGACTAGCGGCATATACATCCGCTTATCTGTTAATTTTGCAAAAAGAGCTGGCAACGGGGTGCCGGCCAGTCCCAATTAATTACAAGTTTAACCGCTTAATTCTCTTCACATTTTTGCCCTGATTTATCAGTTCAGCAATAATACCAGTGAAATATCTGTATGTGTAAACAAAAGAGAAAAAAGGGATGATCTGCCTTTCTGGTAGAAATAACGTCCTCATGGGAGCCGCTCTTAAAAAATTTGTTTGGCAAGGGTAATATCGTACTGTCTACTACTGATTCGTTGACAATTAACAAACACCTCTCAAAACTAATTTTTACTCTCTATATGATTTCAAAAACTAAAAAGCTCTACCACATGATTTAATCCATGCTTCCCTCTGCGAATGGCCTTTCTTTTACTTTTCATGTTGAGTCAGTACACCTATTTCCTTCCTACTTGAGCAAGCATTTGAGTTGTTGTGATTCAACCATATATATCATTAATATTTTCAATCATGTCTTTTATCCTTTCTTGTCTTAGTACAAAGACCTTTGCCTCTAAGAATATAATTTTGAAAGTTATCAATGACTGTAAGGAAGGTGTGATAATTGAGTATGTAAGTTCTGCAATATAAACTCTAATATAAAGACTCCTTTCGAAAGATAAGTTTGAATTGCTTATTGTTCTATGACTAAGAATGAAGCGTGCTATCACTAATTTATAATTTCCTTCGTGCACCTTTATTGTGGTTGTTTCATTACTCATGTTCAAGTTAAGTTATATGTAGAGTAGTTGCTGTTTAAAATGATTTGTGTTGTTAAGTAAATACTGATGCTTCTTGTCCGTATTCTTCATTATCGACGCTTCACTCCATAAACTTGTGGTCTAGTTTACTGAGCTCAGCTTTCGCTTGGGGACAAGCGAGGTCTAAACTTGGGGGAGTTGATACGTCTATTTTGCATCACTATTTTATATCATAATTTACTGTTATTCATTGATATATTTCATATTAAGATGTGTTACTTATGTTATTTTATCTTATTTTGTATATTTGATGATTATTGGAGAATTAACTGCCGGAGTCTGATTTTAGCTGGAAAAAGCACCGTCAAGATACTATATTCCTGGAGTTCCAAAAACCACGAAAATATATAGAAGCTCCTATTTTATCAGAAGACGGAGGCAGCCAAAAGGGGAGGCCGAGGTGGGCCATGAGGGGCCCAAACGCACCCTCGACGCGGGCCCCACCTTGGCCGTGCCCTAGGGTTGTGTGGGGTCCCTGGCCCACCTCTGGCGTTGCCCCTTCGCATACATTATCTTCTCAACCATAATCTTCCAAAGGAGAGCCCGAGGAAATATTCCGCCGCCTCCACGGGACGGAAACAACAGAGAGAGAAAAAGCTCTCCGGCAGGGAGAAATCTGCCGGGGAAATTCCCTCCCGGAGGGGGGAAATCATCGCCATCATCACCGTCATCATGCTGGACTTCATCGGATCATCATCATCATCTTCTTCATCGGACATGTCCTCAAGAACATTTTGTCATCATAAGTCAACCAACCGGCTTGTCCTTTGCTCTAAAAAGGATTGGCCACTCGCTGCAATTATTATTACTATCTTTTATTTTCTTGTATTTTATTTATCTGCTATATCAAAAATTTCTAAAAACTTGTCTGCTAGTGTTTACAGTGAAATCTTGACCGAAACTACTTGCCAGCACCTTCTACTCCTCGTTGGGTTCGACACTCTTATTTATCGAAAGTATTACGATACACTCCCTATACTTGTGGGTCATCAGACGCCGCCGTGTGGCAGAGGCGAAGCGACGCCTCGCTACCGCGCCATGAATGCATTTGACCGTGGCGGTTCAGGTCCTGTGTCGATGACACGTCTGGCCCACCCGTTGGGGCGTCACGCGAAGTTTAGTTTCTGCATATCTTTGTCGGGTCTTCTTTGCAAAATGTATGGACCTGGTTGTATTTTATTTTTTCCCTTGAGGTCCTTCCTGTGAGATGTACTGTCACCGCTGATGAATAGAGCAGCCTGGGTCCTTCGGGACTCTTCTCCGTTCAAACCAAAAAAACAGCTCCACTGGGATCCCATCGCGGAGCACGAGGTGCCATGTGAACCGGGCCATCATGTGCATACAGCCACCGCCCTTATGCGTGTTCAGTGATCGATTGGCCCAAAACCTGTATTATAAATTTGGTAAACTATACACCATTATTACAAATGCCTTTAGAGCAGATCAAGTCAAAGGAGATGCCATGTAAACCGAGCCACCATGTGCACACAGCTCTGTTCCATCAGTACCGAGAGATCGAGATCCATACAAAATTATAACTTCAATAAAACTCCGTCGCTCACTCCAGAAAAATCTACCCTTTCACCACACACCTTCAACCCCCCATCTTGAGCACAAGCAGCGGCGGCCATGGCTGAGCTCGTCGGCGTCCTTGCCGCTGCCATTCTCAAGGTCGTGGGCGACCAGATTGGTTCTGCCATCGGAGGTCAGATCACGCTGCAGAAGAACTTCGACAAGGACCTGAAGAAGATGAAGATGGCGCTGGAGTCTGTGGAGGCGCTGCTTGCGGACGCCGAGAAGCGGTCGATCACGGACAAATCGACGCTTCTGTGGCTGAAGAGGCTCACCGACGCCATGTATGACATTTCCAGTATAATTGATGAGTTTGAAGCTGACACGCAGGCAACCACCCAGTCGCCCGAGAGGAAGGTAACATCGAAGCCTCTATTCCTTGCTCTCTTTTTGCTGAAGATATTTGTACTGAAAGTATTGTGTTTAAATTTGAGTATGAAGATTTAAATCTTGATAGGTAGAATGGGCAGATTGTTTTGGCATAACTGGGTGGTTGGTATCCCCTGTTTAGATTCAGCGGCCTTATATTCATTTAAATACCGGCTAATTTTTTTATTAAATCAAGAAAAGTGTCCTTTTGTAGAATAAAAAATATTTTAAAATGCTAGTATATCACAAGATGGAAGTTCCAACGGTTCAAAATCAACAAACTATGGAAAAAAGGGGTCCGCGTGTGTGGGGCGGTTTCGCTACGGGGAACGCGGAGCAATAATTGTGGCGTGAAAATAGATAAAACCGACCCTTTTCGCAAACTTCAACACAAAACGAATCCAATATAATTAGATTTTGTTTATTCTGTGCTGAATTTTCATAAAAGCGTCAGTTTTGTGAATTATCACCGACCATATGGTTCGCCTCATTTCTAGCAAGTTTTGTCCATGGAGTCAGCTACCCGGCCATAGGTATTATAGTTAGTTAGTGCACATGAGTCACTCCCTATCTCTCAGAAAAAAGAATCTCCCAGCCCCCCACGTCGCCACACCCAAGCGACATGGGCGGCGACCACCGCCTCCCCCACCACCTCCTCTCCGGCCTCTACCCCCGCCTTCGCCAGCAGTCACCGTCAGGCAAAGCCTGTGCGGGGACAACAAGGACCACCCCCCCCCCCCCCGCTCCATGACGGTGGCAAGGATCTCCCCTTCCATGGAGGCAGTGGTCTTTTTCTTTTGTGGTGGCGCCTGTATGGGCGGCACGCCGGTCTGGACGATGAGGGAGGACGGATTTGTCACGCGACCTGCAGGTTAACCGTGGTCGCTGCAGCCTCTCGCTCTATGTTCTCGTTGCGGGCTGACGGGCTTGGGAAGGTCTGTGGTGTAGCAGTGCAGCGTGCTGGCGGTGAAGCAATGACGATTGACTCCTGCTGCATGCTTGCATGGTGGTGGCGGCGGCGGCGGTTGCCTCCTGCTGCGTGCTAGCGTTGTGGTGGTAGCCTGTTGAAAATATAAGCAATTTAGCAATTGATTTAATTCGCGAAAACAGTAAACAAATTATGACTAGAATAACCAGAATTAAACTAATCATGCGATCTACTAAAACAGTAGATAAACAGATCGAATCTAGAGCAACTACTATAAGCAGAAACTCTAGCAGTACATGAAACAGAAAGATCAAGCATACAGTGCGACAGCAGCGCCGTTGGTGTTCCCGTTGTCGCCATGTCGTCGATGAAGAGGTTGGCGATGCCAGGGAAGAAGTCGTCGTTGGGGAAGAACTCGGTGCCAGTAGTCGCGCGAGTGCGCTCCCCAAAAACCTGATCGCCCCTCTCCCATACAGGATCACAAGAGGCGGGGTTCCGGTGGCCTACTGTCCCTTTTGCCGGTGCACGCCGTAATACGGGATGGAGAAGACTTGGAAGACGGCGGCGCAAGGTTCTGGAACTAGGACGGCGAGCTACCATGTGTTTTCGTGTATGGCGGCTAGGGTTTTCCTCTGCATATATAGAGCGGTCGGGTAGGGAGTGGGCTGCAGCCCACAATCAAGTCGGTAACGTCTCCACCAAACAGAAACGGCAAAACAATTAACGTGTCCGTTAATTATTAATTAATGACTCAATAAATTTCCCGGACTGCAAAAATATAAGCTCGGCTCGGCGAGATTCCCGCAACCCGCGGCGCGTCGTGACGAGACGGACGGCGGTGGAGGAGGAGTGCGCACGAGAGAGCCTTGTGTTCTCACAAGCTTACCAAGTAGCACAACACTCCACTATATAAAGTGGTGTAGCTCTCTCCCAACTAGCGGTATGGGACTAAACGTTAGTCCCCAGACCAGCCACACAAATGGGCCATGGGCAAAACGCTGGGCAAAGGCCCATAAATTCCAACAATCCCCCACAAAGTCTCATTGGCACATCATGCCATATTTGTTCCAAAACATTGTTTATATACCGGTGCTTAGTGGAGACTGTTAAGTTGAACTTCCACTTAGAAACTTATGCTACACTAGATCACAACTTTGATAGTGGACTATGCCTTGAACTACAAGTTTGCTGCGAACTAGTTTCACACAAGCCCTTGACCGATACTGGGCTGCCGCAAGGCTTCCCCGCGGGTGGAGCTTATGCGTCATACTCCAAGACTTTTCATGAGTTTATTAAAGAGCACCCAACTCTCACGGACTGCGATGTTTAACAGTCAGACTCATATAGGTGTATTCCTCAAGAGATGCTCTGCAGGACAACATCTCCGCTTATAAAAGTAAGCCGCTTGGAACACATTAGATAAATATCAACCTGCCATGCAGATCAGGAGAGAATTGCATCTTCACGGAGTGGGATAGTAAAATATAAGGATACGTACTCTCCTCTCAGCTGTCCAACAGCTTGTCACCCACTTCTACTTCACGGGATCTCCGATCACATAGAGTGGTTTACCACTGTGGACAACTCATACTGTGGGTCTCAAACCCATCTCCCTCGATGCACTATCTATCACATTACGTGATAAACCCTTTGTGAAGGGATCTGCCAAATTCTTAGACGTTTGGATATAATCCAACGCAATAACTCCGGAGTTTTTCAATTTTCTGATAGATTTCAATCTCCTCTTCACATGCCTTGATGACTTTAAATTATCCTTAGAACTTTTAATTTTTACTATCACAGTTTGATTATCACAGTTCATAAGGATAGCGGGTATTGGTTTTTCAACCACAGGTAAGTCCATCAAAAGCTCATGAAGCCACTCTGCTTCAACAGTGGCTGTGTCTAATGCTGTGAGTTCTGCTTCCATAGTTGACCTCGTTAAGATGGTCTGCTTGCAAGACTTCCAGGAAATAGCGCCACCACCGAGTGTAAACACATAAGCACTCGTGGCCTTAATCTCATCAGCATCAGAGATCCAGTTTGAATCACTATAACCCTCTAGTACCCTCGGATACCCGGAATAGTGAATTCCGTAGTTCGCAGTGCCTTTTAAATAACGCATAACTCTCTCAAGAGCATGCCAATGATCATCTCTCGGATTAGAAACAAACCGGCTCAACTTGCTTACAACAAAAGAGATGTCAGGCCTCGTGGCACAAGCCAAATACATAAGCGAGCCAATAATCTGAGAATATCTCAGCTGATCTCTAGCACTTTGTTGATTCTTTCGAAGCAACATACTAGGATCATATGGTGTTGGAGAAGGCTTGCAGTCGTCATACCCGAAGCGACTCAAGACCTTTTCCACATAGTGAGACTGAAGCAGTGTAATCCCACCATTACCATCTCTCAGCAGCTTGATGTTCAAGATAACATCAGCCACTCCTAGATCCTTCATCTCAAAACAGCGAGATAAGAAATCCTTAACCTCCTTAATAAAGTCAAGGCTGGTTCCAAAGATCAGTATGTCATCAACATACAGACAGAGAATAACTCCCTCGCCCCCACCATAGCGATAGTACACACACTTGTCAGATTCGTTTACAATGAATCCTGCAGCAGTTAAAGTTCTTTCAAACTTTTCATGCCATTGCTTAGGAGCTTGCTTCAGGCCATATAAAGACTTTAACAACTTGCACAGCTTTGCTTCCTGACCAGGTACTACAAAACCATTGGGCTGATCCATGTAAATTTCCTCGTCTAACTCTCCATTTAGGAAAGCTGTCTTAACGTCCATTTGATGAACGAGAAGACCATGCGAGGCAGCCAACAAAAGTAGCACACGAATCGTGGTCAGTCTAGCCACAGGTGAGTAAGTGTCAAAGAAGTCTTCACCTTCTTTCTGGGTATAACCCTTGGCGACAAGCCACGCCTTGTACTTCTCAATAGTACCATCAGGCCTAAGCTTTTTCTTGAACACCCACTTACATCCTACAGGTTTACACCCATAAGGACGATCAGTGACTTCCCAGGTTCCGTTAGCCAAGATGGAATCCATCTCGCTACGGACAGCTTCCTTCCAGTAGTCCGCATCAAGAGATGCATAAGCTTCTGAAATGGTACTGGGTGTGTCATCCACAAGGTATACAATGAAATCATCACCAAAGGACTTTGCAATCCTCTGTCTCTTGCTCCTAACAGGAACTTCATTGTCATCCTCCACAGGATTATCAGTGTGTTCTATCGAAATGGTAGGATCAGGAATAACAGCCAATTCCTGACTAGATGTAGTAGGTATCTCCTGATTTGATGAGCTAGGCATATTCTTCATGGGAAAGATATCCTCAAAGAAAGTCGCATCCTTCGACTCCATAATCATACCAACATTAACGTCGGGTAACTCAGATTTTACTACCAAAAATCTATAACCAACGCTATGAAAAGCGTAGCCCAAAAGAACACAATCCACGGTTTGTGGTCCAACCTTGCGCTTCTTGGGAATTGGTATATTGACTTTCGCCAAACAGCCCCAAGTACGAAAGTAAGAGAGTCTCGTATTTTTCCTTTCCCATTCCTCAAATGGAGAAACAGTTGTCAATAAAGCCTCCCCCCACCATGCCTTGGAGAGACCCGAAGTATCTAACATGGCGTTAACCAAATCAGTTAGAGTTCGGTTCTTTCTTTCGGCCACCCCCATTTGACTGAGGCGAGTAGGGAGGCGTCCTCTCATGGATTATACCATGTTCCGCACAAAACGAATCAAACTCATTGGAAAAATACTCTCCACCACGATCAGACCTTAATCGTTTAATTTTCCGATCAAGTTGGTTCTCTGCTTCAGCTTTATAGATTTTAAAGAAGTTCAAAGCCTCATCTTTTTGATTTCAGAAGATACACACAACAATATCTAGTGGAGTCATCGATAAGCGTCATGAAATATTTCTTTCTGCCTTTTGTCAACACGCCATTCATCTCACAGAGATCCGAATGTATAAGTTCCAGCGGTGCCAAGTCTCTTGCCTCAGCAGTCGTATGGGACTTGCGAGGTTGCTTAGCTTGCACACATACTTGACACTTGGAACCTTTGACAGTGGTGAATTTCGGAATTAAATCCAAACTAGCTAGCCGCGTCATGCTACCAAAGTTAATATGACAAAGTCGTGAATGCCAGACATTAGACGAAATTTCATGGCAAATATGATTAATAACTTTGGTGCAAAAGTCTGACAAAGATAGGCGGAACAAGCCTCCACACTCATAGCCTTTACCAACAAATTGTCCATACTTAGATATTACAACTTTATTGAACGCGAAAACCAACTTATAACCATCTCGACATAGTAGCGATCCGCTGACGAGATTTTTATTGATGGAGGGCACATGATGAACGTTCTTCAGGCGCACGGTCTTCCCGAAGTAAACTTCAGATCCACCGTACCAACACCTCGAACAAAAGCATGTGACCCGTTTCCCATCAGCACGGGAGAAGTCCCTGTGACCTGGTAAGAAGAAAACATGGAAGCATCAGCACAAACATGTACATTGGCACCAGTGTCAACCAAAGGATGGTAGGAAATATACCATACCCAGATTCCTTCATCTCAACGTCACCAATGACAACATTGGCAGTCTTGCCGCTGTTCTCTTGTTCGCGCAGCTCATGGCGGTTGGGACAACGAGGAGCCCAGTGATTCGGATCACCGCAAACTCCCTTCCGCGGCTTCTTATTGTTGCTCTTCTTAAAGTTGGTAGGCTGTGAAGGCTTGAACCTTCCATCAGGCTTGCCTTTACCCCCAGAATTGCTCTTGTTAAATTTGGGCTTGTGGGTCTGCTGGTAATTCTTCTTCTGTACCATATTGGCACTAGAACCAGCCTCGGCAATTCGAGCACGTGTATCCTTCGCTCTCGCCTTCTCTTCAACATCAAGCGACCCAATGAGATCCGAAACGGAAAACTCTTGTCTCTTGTGTTTCAGAGAAGTAGCAAAGTTGCTCCACGAAGGTGGAAGCTTGGCGATTATGCCACCAGCAACAAACTTGACCGGTAAATTACACTTGAAGTGCTCAAGTTCCTTAGCGAGTGACTGTATCTCATGAGCCTGTTGTACAACAGAACGCTCATCAGTCATCTTGTAGTCATAGAATTGCTCTATGACATACAACTCGCTGCCAGCGTCCGAGGCCCCAAATTTGGCCTCGAGCGCATCCCACATGTCCTTGCCGTTATCAAACGACATGTACGAGTCCACAATGGAGTCGTCAAGAATACTGAGGAGGGCACTCTTGAAAAGAGTATCGAGCCTCTCATATGCCTCCTGTTGTTCAGGAGTAAGCTCGCCCTCAGGCTTTCCTTTGATGGCGGCATAGCAGTTACTGTTTTGGAACCAGTAAACTGCTCTCATGCGCCACCGTTTGTAAAGCACCCCTTTGAAGGGAAATGGCTTCCTTGACGCGAGAAAGCCAGGCGATGCAAATTGCCTATAATCAGGTTTTTGGATTGTTGAAAATATAAGCAATTTAGCAATTGATTTAATTCGCGAAAACAGTAAACAGATTATGACTAGAATAACCAGAATTAAACTAATCATGCGATCTACTAAAACTGTAGATAAACAGATCGAATCTAGAGCAACTACTACAAGCAGAAACTCTAGCAGTACATGAAACAGAAAGATCAAGAAGTCATACAGTGCGGCAGCAGCGCCGTTGGTGTTCCCGTTGTCGCCCATGTCGTCGATGAAGAGGTTGGCGATGTCAGGGAAGAATTCGTCGTTGGGGAAGAACTCGGTGCCAGTAGTCGCGCGAGTGCGCTCCCCAAAAACCTGATCGCCCCTCTCCCGTACAGGATCACAAGAGGCGGGGTTCCGGAGGCCTACTGTCCCTTCTGCCGGTGCACGCCGGAAGACGGCGGCGCAAGGTTCTGGAACTAGGGCGGCGAGCTACCATGTGTTTTCGTGTATGGCGGCTAGGGTTTTCCTCTGCATATATAGAGCGGTCGGGTAGGGAGTGGGCTGCAGCCCACAATCAAGTCGGTAACGTCTCCACCAAACAGAAACAGCAAAACAATTAACGCGTCCGTTAATTATTAATTAATGACTCAATAAATTTCCCGGACTGCAAAAATATAAGCTCGGCTCGGCGAAATTCCCGCAACCCGCGGCGCGTCGTGACGAGACGGACGGCGGCGGAGGAGGAGGAGGAGGAGTGCGCACGAGAGAGCCTTGTGTTCTCACAAGCTTACCAAGTAGCACAATACTCCACTATATAATGTGGTGTAGCTCTCTCACAACTAGCGGTATGGGACTAAACGTTAGTCCCCAAACCAGCCACACAAATGGGCCATGAGATTTTCGGAATTAATTGGGCCATGGGCAAAACGCTGGGCAAAGGCCCATAAATTCCAACATAGCCGGCCAGGAGGCGGCGGCGGATATGACCCTAGCTCTGTCGGTGGCGAGTTTGGACGACGAGATTACCGGTGAAGACCGAGCCTCGACTTCAGTTATGGCGACGTCTCTTGGCGTCATTACCTTGTCGAAGGTAGCATGTCAAGTTACGTCGCTCCTTTCGGCCTGCATCAGGGGAAATATGAGATCTCGGTCTCTCGAATCGGATGGTGGCGACGCCTGACATCGTGCTCCGTGCTGGGGACATCATTTTATACCAGGTGCCGACTCGACTGAACATGTGGTTGAGCGGCGTGCTTTCTACCATTTCATCGTCGCGGGGCTCGACGGCATGACTCAACCGGTTCTTGGCGGCGGATGTCTGTTGATGAACGTGCGCATGGTGGTGGCGCTGTTTGGTACCGTGGTGGCGTCGATGATATGCCTGGCAAGAGTTATGCGGATCTATGCCCCGAAGATGGATCGACGGTTTGACGATGATGGTGGCTTCTTCAGCATGCACATGTGGAGTGCGTCGATTGTCTGCTAGCTAGACAGTTGTGAGCTCCGACTAGCCATAGGGCGGCCTGGTGATGCCCCCGGTTCTAGCTAGTGGGTCGTGGTTGAGAATCGAGGGCACAAGGTCCGAATGTCTTGATCACCCCCATTATCGAGTGTGTAGGTGTGGGGTCTGCCGGAAGGTGACTTTAGGTTATTTATAATATGCTTTGGTGAGTCCTTTGTTGAATAATATAATAAAGAAGATCGTATGCATCTCTTCGATGCAGCAGCCGGGGGTCTCAATCTCAATTTCAAAAAACATGAGTCACTCCCTTGAGGGATATATCAAGATATAAGATTCATATATCGGTTAAACTAACACATGCATGTAAATTTTGGTGTAAAATATGAGATGATGCACAAGCTGGAGAAATTAACCAAATTATACAACAAGCTACAATGAGTTCCATAATTTATTGTAAAAAGTTTTTAAACCATAAAAGATCATAAAGTATTTTTACCAAATCTCACATGTAAGTGTTTCACCCTCTTAACATGTATGCATTCTTTACACTTTCTCATAACTCATATGCACTTTTTTTGCTACTTAAAAAACAAGTATTATGTTCATATGGTATCATAATAGGATTGCATTGTCACCTAAAACAAACAGTTATATGCTCGGAGCTTGTGCGCGGCGGGGCACATTCTCCAATCCTCTTGGCTACACTATACAACAACAGAAATCACAGAGGCTGTGAAATAATTGTAGATTAAGGGCACCCCTCGTGTTGCTCTCAAAACAAAATTTATTTATTATCAAGCTACAAATATTTAAAATGTTATAACTTAAAATTGACATAATTTAACATATTTACTAAATAATAATCCTTGTAACTTATACCAGATGTGCAAGTGTCATGGAAAATCTGTACTCCTATATAGTGTACCAATGTTGAATCCAACTTGTAGTATCACACTAGTACAGAACAGGGCACTAGTACCGGTTGTATTGGGCCTTTAGTACCGGTTGTGCAACCGGTACTAAAAGGTCGGGACTAAAGGGGTAACCCTTTAGTACCGGTACCAAAATACAACCGGTACTAAAGGGTCTCCACGTGGGCACGCAGACGCGCGCGACCCTGAGGACCTTTAGTACCGGTTTTTAATAAAAACCGGTACTAAAGGTTACTGCTATTTTCGCCCTCCCGCCTATTTTTTCAGGGGGGTTTAGGGTTTCGTTTTTTTCTTTTCGCTTATTTTTCGGTGGTTTAGGGTTTCTATTTTTTTCCTTGTCGCTCATTTTTTCAGGGTTTCGGAGGAGATCACGTATAAAGTACTCACTACACATATGAAGTACTCATTACACATATAAGGTACTCTCGTTACATATAAAGTACTCATAATTACAATGGAGATCACCGCTAATAACTAGTACATTCATGGAGGGAGTCTATTGTTCGACATAGTGGAATTCACCGAATTCATCTAGGACATGCGTCAGAATGAATCCCGCCAATTCCTCCGCAATAGCTTTGACGCGGTTATGTGGTAGGAGCTGGTTCCGCTTCCTTATAAGCTTTGATAGAAGGATATCAAATCAGTCACGATCGAAAGTAAACACAATTGATGGTAGCAAAATAAAAGTTGTGTATGATGTTTACATACCTCTCGATTTCTTACACTATTGACTCTCTCATTGACCCTCGTGTGAATATACTCGCAAACGTAGTATCCACATAGTTCCGTCCCCTGTGGTTGTAGCAGACACCACTATATACAAGAATATAATTTAATCAAATAATAATCAAGAGAACGATAATGATATTAGAAAGATACGCAGACCTAGATACGTAGTAGTACTTACTTTGTTAGCTTGCCACTCCAGCTTCTGTTTCCATTCACCGCGTTCTTCCGCGATGAACCTTTTCCAAACCCTGCCCGGAAAAGAAAATGAATTGAGGAGTTATTACTTATACTTTTGATATCCGGAAATGAACGAAAGTGGACGATATAGTGCGATTGAAATTACCTCTTGATCATTAGACGCACGCTTTTGTAATCATCTTCATCTTTCCTCATTGAGTCCCAGACTTCAACTTGTCCTTCCTCGAGTCTAATGATTATCAGAATGAAGTGGTACCTGCGCACATGTACATTTATATACGCAGGTATTCAGAACTCATCAATTACACTTAATATCGGGAAAGCAAAATAGAATGTGTACAAGACAGTAACACTCACCCGAAGTTGTAAGGAAGAAGTATTTCCTTTTTGGTACTTTGTCGCTTGAAACATGTTAGCAGAAGCTCCTCTGTGTCCTTGGCATAATAAGGATTTTCTATGGTCGCCACATTAACTTTATCCGGGTCAATGAACCCAATGTCCCAGATTCCTCCCATTCGGCATTCACGAATCTTCATTCTGCATAATAGCGTACAAAAGAATGTTGTGAGGATAATTACAAGCAATGAACGAGCTGAACTATAAATAATTAAATTACACGAATAAATTACTTACAGACAATAGCAGCTGAGGATAGATTTGTCGAGGGCAAGTTGATTGTACATCTGAAAAAGTTCGGAGAACGGAACCTGCACAGCATATTCTCGGAACAAGTGTTGTTCCTTAACTCCCGCCATGAGATATGTCCTCCCTTCTTTTGCGGCGGTCATGTACCAGGTATGCAATTTATATAACTGTGTTGTTAGAGCACTCGGATTTTCGACCAGAGGCATCCCGAGTTCGAATTTATATTGAATTACTATCTCCGCTGGGGAGACCTGTGTCGCCAATGACAACTTCTGCATGCTCGATTTCCCGAGGTTCAGAAGGCACAATGAGCGGGGCGATCGATTGTGCTTCTTGTTCTCCGAGCTGGGCAACTCCTTTCCCGCACGCTTTTTCTTCCTCCTTCTGTGAGGAAAGTACCTTATCAATACCTCGCTCATAGTCTGAACGGGACGACGGTGGAGGACAATATATGTTGTCAACGGTGCGATCTTTTACCTCAGTTGGTATAGTCTTCAGAAGTTCCTTTATGGGGTCAAGTTTTGCCTCCAGTCTTTCCTTTTTTTTCTGTTCAAAAAAGGCTGCAGCCTTGCCTTGTGTTCTCCGTTCTAATTCCTCCATAGTCATCTCGCCTGCTAACTTCTCAGGAGCCTTGACTTCCTTGGTTTTTTTTCACGTTTCTTGACAGGGGACGCCTTGAAAAGTTTCCGCTTTGTCAAACTACTAGTGGGCGCAGCAGTCGGCTGACGGGAGGGCACGGGCGATGGACTCGCGGTGGGGTCCCAATCGTCGGGGGAGGAGGGTGGACTTTGCTGTGGTGAATTTCTAACCGGAGGAGTCGGTGGCCTTGGCGCCGAGTCTGGAAACTTGATTAAATTCTTCTTCCATAGAACGATACCAAGTTCGACATCTCCTAGTGTCTTCTCTCCTTCAGCTCCGGGAATTTCAAGCTCTATTGAGTTCATTCCCGGCATAATTTTCGTGACCCCGACACGAGCAAATCCAGCTGGAATCACACCAAAATGGAAGGTTGCTCCAGGTTGATGTGGTAAAGCATAGCCAGTCGCCACCGGACAGGTAATGTTCAACATTGGCGCATGTAACTCACAATTTGTCTTCTCCGTGATATCATCCACGGGGTAGTGAGCCGCCGACGGTTCAGCAACTGGAGGAGTCGGTGGCCTTGGCGCAGGATCATCTTGTAGCTGCGTGGAACCCACACTGCTTTTCCGCTGAGATGGGCAGGCATCGCCTGCAGGATCTTCTACTCGCAGTTGAGATTCCCTTGTCTTGCTAAATGAGGCCAGTTGCTCCTGCACAACCTTCAACGAGCGTTCTAACGCAGTAACCCTGTCCGCCTCCTTCTTCTTACTTCTGCAATGTTTTCTATAAGTTGCAGTGTCCTCCGGAAACCCTTCAAGAAAACCAACCCCGCCTCCTCTAGCTCGACATTGTCCCCAGTGTTCTTTATTCCCGAGGGCGAGTGTCAGCTCGTCGTCCTCTCTATCGGGAACATATTTTCCCAACTTGACTAGTTTTATTGCTTTTTTTATCTTTTTTACGACTCTTGTAATTCTTCTCCTCCATTTTCCCTTTGCAACAATCCGCCCTGTTTCCATGTCCAACACTGCCCCATGCGCGAACAACCATAACTTGGACCTGTCGGGCCAGTCATCTGTCTCTGGAGTGATCCCTTTTTGACGCAGCTCGTTTTCATAGGATTCCCACTTAGGCACGGCAGTCTTGTAGCCACCTGAGCCCAAACGATGGAAATATTTCTTCTTCTTAGCATTCAACTTATTTTGGGTCGATCGGGCCACAGCGACGCCCGATTTCCTATACGCCACAAATTCAGGCCAGTCATCTTTTATCTTCTCTAGACGTCCAGTGAATTCTGGAGTTTCGTTCGCATATTTTCTCCACAAAGTTTTCTTCCAGTTGTTGAATTGCTCGGCCATCTTGCTAAGAGTCCACTCCTTGACTTTATTCTGCCTACTCGGTGGGAGATCTGCCGGTAGGCTGAAAGAACCCAATATCGACTCCCAAAGGGTATCTTTAATTCTTTGGTCGAGAAATTTTGCGCCAATGTTCTTTTTCTTCGGCTCATTCCATTCTGCAACGGTGATCGGGACCATGTCCCTTACAAGAACTCCGCATTGAGCTACATATTTAGTGCAGATTCCATCGGGTTTCTCCGGTTTGCCTCTTATGCTAACTTCGTCGATCGACAACTTTGCACCATCCGGCAGCTTTAACCCTTTGGCCGGGCCTCGTTTAGGGATTGAGCTAGATGATCCAGAGGGCTGAAAGAAAAATGTTTCGTTAATAAGTGCGCATATAAATCAATTAATGCAACTAGCTAGTGATCAACAAGACTTAATATATACCTTGCCGGAGTCCTTTTTAGCTAGTGATCCGGGGTTTTCTTCGTCGTCGTCGTCGTCGTCTCTGAAGTTTTGTAACTCAAGTCCCTCACCGGAGTCGTTCAAACATTTCGCGCTGAAATCTTCGGCGTCTTCTTCGTCAGAATCTTGTCCATCAGAATCTTCTCCGTCGGTATTGGGTCCGGCAGCGGTGTCAAATATTACTTGTTGCATTCGCTCTTCCTTCTCCATATCTCGGATGAAGGGGGGGACATCGGCGATGATGGGGGCGTCGTCCTCCATAGCTCAATGTCACTGCAAAATTTTCAATAAAATTTCTTATACACTAATTAATAAAATAACTTTGCAATATTTCTAACTTAGCAATATTTCTAAGTTTCAAAATTGCTAACTTTAAAAAATGCTAACTACAAATTTTAAACAATGTAATTAAACTTCTAAAATATTACTTCTAAATTTGCCACAAATTGCTAACACATTGCTAACACATTTTAAAAATGGGTAACAACACAATGCTATCTACAAATTTTTGCTAACTTAAAATTGCTAACTTTGCTAACTTAAATTCAAACATAAATGCTACACTAATATAAAATGCTACACTAATAATATGCTATACACTAATAGAACAGTACTAAAATAAAATTTGCTACATTTTGTAAATTTTCTATCTTTGCTAAGTTTGCTATGTTTTCAAATTTGCTACATTTTGTAAATTTACCGGAGAAATTTGCAAAATATTTCTAACTTAGCAAAATTTTCAAAGTTATTTTTAGCAATATTTGAAACTTAGCAATATTTCTAACTTAACAATATTTCAAACTTAGCAATATTTGAAACTTTGCAATATTTCTAACTTAGAAATATTTCTAACTTAGCAATATTTCTAACTTTCAAAATTGCTAACTTTCAAAAATGCTAACTTTCAAAATTTCTACACTAAAAATTGATAACCTAAATGATTTCAAACTTAGCAAATTGCTACATTTTTAAATTGCTACATTTTGTAAGTTTGCTAAGTTTTCATATTGTAAAAAAATTGCATCGTGTTTTAAATTTGCTAACTTTAACAATTTTTTTCTACTTTAACAAATTTTAACAAATTTAGCACTAACAAATTTAGCAAAACAAATTTAGTACCCACTAACTATTAACACTAACTATATATTAACACTAACAATTTTGCTAAGTTAAATTTAGCACTAACAAATTTAGTACTCACTAACTATTAACACTAACTAGCTATTAGCACTAACAAATTTAGTACTCACAAATTTAGCACTAACAAATTTACTCACTAACTATTAACACTAACACTATTAACACTAACAAATTTGGTAAGTTAAATTTTTTTCATCTAACAAATGGCGACGGCAGTACGTGCGCGCGCGGCAATGGCGCCGATCGAGTAGGCCGGGAGTAAGGAGGCGAGAGTAGGGCCGGGGAGGAACGAGGCGAGCAGGGGAGGAACCAGGGGGCGAGCAGGGGAGGACGAGGCGACGTACCTGCGCGGCAATGGCGCGACGGCGCGGGGGCGCGGCGGAGGGCAGGGAGAGCGCGTCCGCGGGAGGGGCCGGAGTAGGGCGCGACGGCGTGGAGGCGCGGCCGCCGGAGCAGGAGGGCGCAACGGCGGGGGGCGTGGCGTCCGCGGGAGCGCGACGCGCGGGGGCAGGGCTTCGCCGGAGCAGTTCTTCGAGGAAGACGACGCGCGCGTTTTGTGGAGGCAGTGGGGAAAAGAAGAGAAGAGGCCGCGTTTAAATACAAAATACCTTTAGCACCGATTGCAGATAGCAACCGGTACTAAAGACCCCCCTTTAGTACCGGTTGCAATCTGCAACCGGTGCTAAAGGCCTTTTTTTCGGCCTCTTAATTTCCCGCGGGAGAGAACCCTTTAGCACCGGTTGCTCTTTACAACCGGTGCTAAAGGTATTTTTTTGATTTAATTCTATTGATTTAATTCTTTATTCTATTGATTTAATTCTCCAAATTTGACAAACTTTATATCAAATTTAAGCCCTGGACATGTAGAATCTTTTCCTACTGGTTATTTTCAAATTTGACTATGTTGAATGTATTCAAATTTCAAATGGATGATTTGAGTAAATTTGAGATAGATTTAAATCCATATCATCAAAAAATTGAAACAAAATTGAAAGAAAATGCATGTTTGAAATAATTTGAATTTCTAAAAATGCTTTAAATATGAAATCCATAGCTATGCCCGACACTGAATGCAATGACCGTTTCCCGCCCAAATATTTCCCGCTATCGTTCCCGCCACCGTTTGCCGCCAAATGCCGCCACCGGTAGTTCTATATAACCCAGTCGAAGGTAGGCATGGTACTCACTTGAGCGCAAGCATGGTGTGTATTGGTCCTTGCGAGAAGTGTGTGTCTGGGTTTCACATTTCAGCATCCGAGCATCTCGCTAGGCTTTCAAGCAATTTGAAGGTAGATGGTAGGGTAGTTCCAATTGAAGAAATTTTGCACACTGAGAGTCATCTCGCTTCACTCGGGGCGAAGCTATGCCGCGATGGGTTTCCGTATAGGACCCCGCTCCAAATTCGTGCAGAAATGCTCAGGCTTGCAGATAAGTTTGACAGGAAAGTTACGAATAGTCCGTTCTACCGAACTGAAGCTGATCGTGATTCGTACGGTCGTTCATGTCTCTGGGTAGTTGACAGCGATGATGACGACAATTTCATGCCATCGTCAAAGGAAAGGAGGGTTGAAGCACTGAGCAAGGGCAAGAAGAAGGCTGAAGCATCGAGCAAGGGTAATGGCAAGAAGGCTGAAGCTTCGTCCAAGGGCAAAGGCAAGAAGGCAGAATCTTCGTTAAAGGGCAAGGGTGGCAACACGGCAGATGGTGCAGGCTGCATCGATGGGAGATAGGTTGAGTCTTTGTTTTACTTGTGTTGTATCGTAATTTGCATTATCCAGTATTTAGAACTAGTGAAGTTGTAACGTAGATCTCTAGTTGTATGTTAAATT
The DNA here is from genome assembly GCA_947311845.1 of Poa pratensis. Taxonomy (NCBI): domain Eukaryota; kingdom Viridiplantae; phylum Streptophyta; class Magnoliopsida; order Poales; family Poaceae; genus Poa; species Poa pratensis. The sequence continues at coordinate 49,722,839 of CAMZMU010000067.1, forward strand.
AATTTATCGATTCAATGTGGGATGTTTCGTATCAACTATAATATGCCTCGTACATAGATAATAATATGTCTCATAACAGACGAACATAAATATGAATATGTCTCACATACAAATAGATATGGTTTTTCTAAGCCCGCCTTTAGTCCCGGTTGGTAACACCAACCGGGACTAAAGAATCACACGGATCGTGTGTTTCTTTCAAACGCTTGTGAGCCGTTGGATCAGGGGTGTGTTTCTTTTGAGGGCTTGTGAGCCGTTGGATTTTTAGAACTAGTCCCGGTTGGTAACACCAACCGGGACTAAAGAATCACACGGATTGTATGCCCAATCAGGAAGAAGCACACGGATCGTGTGCTTCCTTCCAGCGCTTGTGAGCCGTTGGATCAGCGGTGTGTTTCTTTCGAGCGCTTCTGAGCCGTCGGATCAGCACTATCAAGACCACTTCGTAAGCCATGCGACCCTATATATAGCCCACCTCCTCAGACAGGTTACTCACTCACACAAAACATTCCAGCGTCACTCGGAGAGGCATCTTTGGGCAACCAGCGGCAAGACGTCTCTGATGACCTGCGACCGTTCCAAACGGTTGCAGATCATCAGAGACGTCTTGCCGGACGGTTGTAGAACATCAGAGACGTCTTGCCGAACGGCACACAACTAGCGTCTACCTTTGCCACCGAATCCAATGGTTGGATTTAGCCTACCTGATGGCATGTTCCCTGGCATTATTGTGTTCGTCCTTGTTCACCGGCCAGCCATTGGAGCCACCTCCCGTAGGACGGTGAATAAGGACAACACAACGACGCTATTGGAAACACAAGCCCTCAGGTAGGTTGAATCCAACCACTGGATTAGGGTGACACAATGATGATTTGCAGTATACAAAGCATTCGGATTCCCGTCATGCAGCCCTACGGTGCATTTGATATGCAGTCACTCACGAGGCACCGTAGGGCTGTATGACGGGGAAACCGTGTGTTTTGGTCAGTTTTGCTTATATATAAGGAGGCTCCACACCGCCCTCCGTCCCCTCCCCAGGGTGCTGCCAGCGGTGTATAACAGTAGATGTATGGTTAAATAAAAATGGACCCGAGCAATGTATTAATTATGGTTTTCACCACATAAAGGTTTAATACATTATTACACATCACCAACAACATCCCTATCTAGTGTTCACTTTTTTCTTCGTGTGTGTCCCTTTCTTCTTATTGCGCCGTAGCCATGGACAATCTTCATCATTTAACACGATGCTTGGGTCAGTTTTCACTTTGAAGGGCGGAATTTCATGAAACTTATTGTAATCTTCTGACATGTCTGTCTTGTCCTCCACTCCCACGATGTTTCTTTTCCTGAAAGAACTATGTGGCGCTTTGGCTGATCGTATGATGTATCCGCTTGCTTATCTTTTCTTTTTTTCGGTCTGGAAGACATGTCCTTCACATAGAAAACCTGAGCCACATCATTGGCTAGGACGAATGGCTCGGTGTGGTACCCAAGTTTGTTGAGATCCACTGTAGTCATTCCGTACCGCCGGTCTATCTCTACCCCGCCTGACAGGTTGACCCATTTGCACTGAAACAAAGGGATCTTAAAAGAAGGTCCATAGTCAAGTTCCCATATCTGCTGTATGCAACCATAATATGTGTCCTTTGTCCCATCGTCGTTTGTTGCATCAAAGCGGACACCACTGTTTTGGTTACTGCTCTTTTTGTCTTGGGTTTCCGTGTAAAATGTATTCCCATTTATCTCGTACCCTTGGAAAGTCAATATAGTCGAAGATGGTGACTTGGCCAACAAGTATAGCTCATCTCCAACAGTGGTGTTATTAATGAGATGTGTACGCAACCAACTGCCGAAAGTTTCACGTGCTTTCCTTTAATCCAGAAGTTAGTCTCCTCCGGGTATTCGGAGCGTAAAATATCCATGTGTTTCACGATATACGGAGCCACCAATCTGGAATTTTGTAGAACTGTGTAGTGTGCTTGAGTGAAAGAATGCCCGTCCATACATGTTGTTGCTTTCTTTCCTAGCGTGCCTTTTCCACGCAGTCTCCCCTCATGGCGCGATTGAGGAACACCGATCGGCTTAAGATCAGGAATAAAGTCAACACAAAACTCAATGACCTCCTCTGTTCCATAGCCCTTGGACATGCTTCCTTCTGGCCTAGCACGGTTATGAACGTATTTCTTTAAGACTCCCATGAACCTCTCAAAGGGGAACATGTTGTGTAGAAATACAGGACCGAGAATGGAAATCTCTTCGACTAGGTGAACTATGAGGTGCGTCATAATATTGAAGAAGGACGGTGGAAACACCAACTCGAAGCTGACAAGACATTGGACCACACCTTCTGTAAACTTGGTAGAGTTGCTGGATCGATTACCTTCTGAGAAATTGCATTGAGGAATGCACATAGCTTCACAATGGGTACTCGAACGTTTTCCGGTAGAAGCCCCCTCAATGCAACCGGAAGTAATTGTGTCATAATCACGTGGCAGTCATGAGACTTCAGGTTTTGGAACTTTTTCTCTGCCATGTTTATTATTCCCTTTATATTCGACGAGTAGCCAGACGGGACCTTGATACTGCTCAGGACTTGAAAAAAGATCTCCTTCTCTTGTTTGGTAAGAGCGTAGCTGGCAGTACCTTGGTACTTCTCTGGATTCAGGTTGTCTCGTTCGTGCGTACTTTGCTGGTCCTGCCGTGCATCCGATGTACTTTCTTCTTCCCATACACGCCTAAGAACTTTAGCAGGTTCACGCAAAGATTTTTCGTCACGTGCATCACGTCGATGGCAGAGCGAACCTCTAGGATTTTCCAATAGGGTAAATCCCAAAATATCGAGCACTTCTTCCACATGGGTACGTGTCCATCAGCGTCTTTCGGAACATTTAGACTGCCAGGACCCTTTCCAAATATTACTTCCAAATCCTTGACCATGCCATATATAACATCACCATCAGGGCGTGTAGGCTTCGTTCGGTTATCTGCCTCACCTTTGAAATGTTTGCCTGCTTTTTTACGGGATGCCTGTTTGGAAGAAATCGACGATGACCAAGGTACACATTCTTGTTACCTAAATATATACTGTCAGTCTTATCTAAACAGTGCGTGCATGCATTGTATCCCTTGTTTGACTGTCCTGAAATGTTACTAAGAGCAGGCCAATCATTGATGGTTACAAACAGCAACGCTCGTAGGCCAAATTCCTCCTGTTTGTACTCATCCCACACACGTACGCCTTCGTCAGACCACAACTGTAAAAGTTCGTCAACTAATGGCCTCAGATACACATCAATGTCGTTGCCGGGTTGCCTCGGGCCTTGGATAAGCACTGGCATCATAATATACTTTTGCTTCATGCACAACCAAGGAGGAAGGTTATAGATACATAGAGTCACGGGCCAGGTGCTATGACTGCTGCTCTGCTCCCCAAACGGATTCAAGCCATCTGTACTTAGACCAAACCTTAAGTTCCTTGCGTCAGCTGCAAAATCCTTGAACTCACTGTCGATGTTTCTCCACTGCGACCCATCTGCGGGGTGTCTCAGCATCTCGTCTTCCTTACGGTCTTCTTTGTGCCATCGCAACAACTTGGCATGCTCTTTGTTTCGGAACAAACGTTTCAACCGTGGTATTATAGGAGCATACCACATCACCTTCGCGGGAACCCTCTTCCTGGGGCTCGGCTCGCCCTCAACATCACCTGGGTCATCTCGCCCGATCTTATACCGCAATGCACCGCATATCGGGCATGCATCCAAATTCTCGTACTTCTCACCGCGGTAGAGGATGCAGTCATTGATGCATGCATGTATCTTCTCCACCTCTAATCCTAGAGGGCAGACAATCTTCTTTGCTTCGTATGTATTGTGCGGCAATTCATTATTCCTTGGAAGACTCTTCTTAAATATTTGTAGCAACTCCTGAAATGCCTTGTCAGATATTCCATTCTTTGCCTTCCACTGCAGCAATTCCAGGGTGGTACCCAGCTTTTTCTGGCCATCTTCACAATTTGGGTACAACAATTTTTTGTGATCCTCTAACATGCGCTCCAACTTTGACCACTCGTTTTCACTTCCGCACTTCATCTGTTCATCAAGAATGACCCGACGAAGATCATCATCATCGGACTCATCAACAATGACCTCGAGCTCAACTTCGTCTTCCCCCATTGTAGTATCGCCGTGTTCAGAGAACACAGGATAGTTGTCATCATCCTCTTCTTCAGGGTCTTCCATTATAACCCCTCTTTCTCCATGCTTGGTCCAACAAAAATAATTGGGCATGAAGCCTTGTCGCAACAAGTGGGAGTGTATGGTTCTTACGCTCGGGTAATTCCTCGTATTCCGACATTCATCACATGGACAAATCATAAAACCATTCTTCAGCTTGTTTAACTTAACCACATCGAGAAAACGATGCATGCCATCAATGAACTCGGGACAGCGTCGATCACCGTACATCCATTCTCGGCTCATCTGCATTACATAAATACATCAAAAACCATTACACCAGCTAAATAATGAATAGAGATACGTGACCAAATTAATTAATACAAGTTCATCACATTAAAACCAAAGTAGAGTAGTGCCCAAATGTAATACATAGTTCTCACGAAACATACATAAACGAAACTAACATACAACTATCTAAAAATTTAAATCCAACAACAAATGCGATCAGAATCGCAACCAAGGTAACTATTGAACCAACACATAATGATACCAAGCCTCTTGACTAATGGCATATTTTCTAATCTTTTTAAGCTTGGCGCGCATTGCATCCATCTTCCTCTCGTAGCAGCGACGACGTCGGCAAGCTCGACCCCGTGAGCATCAACGATGTCGGCAATCTTCAAGTCCAATACCATCTTCTCTTCCAGGCATTGGAGACGAAGATCTTCACTTATCTTCAATTTTGCTTTTAAATCGTTGTTTTCTTTTTCTAAAAACTCGACAATAGGGTCGGCTGGAATTTCCGGTTCAACTACCTCCTAAATAAAAATATATCTATGTCAAGTTGGTCGGCATGATTGTTATAAACACGAAACAAATAGTTATAAAAATATACCACATCGGAATCATAGACCGGACGAGGGCCGACGGGGACGGATATCAAAACCATGACACTATACATATAAAAAAACATAAGAAAATTATACAAGAAATAATTATGCATTTAAATCATATAACTAACATTTTTTAAATAAAAGATAAAAAAGAGGCTCACCGAGGTGGTGTCGGTGACGGAGCGGCGCGGGCGATCGACGACGGTCAGGAAGGGGACGGGACGACACTACATAAAAACACAAATTATATTTTATTTGAGATCAAAATGCATATAAAACAAATGAAATCCCTAACTTAGGAATTTCATCAAACACCTTGCAAGCACCACCAAAATCAAACTTGCTAAACTGCACGAAAATGAGCTAAACTTGAAATGCCGGAAGAGAAGATGAAGTTGCTAACCCTTATATATGTAGGTGCCAACAATCTTGGAAGTTGTTGGAGAAAATGGTGGTCAATTTGAGCTTGGGAGAGCTAAAGAGAGAGGAAAAATGGAGTGAGTTCGAGCTAAAAAATTTCAGCTCGGGTGGAAGAAGGTTATAGTGGCCGGGACCTTTAGTACCGGTTTTTAATAGCAACCGGTACTAAAGGTCTAGGCGTGGGGCCACAGACCGCGGCCGCATGTGCCGGCGGGGGCTCCACCCCTTTAGTACCGGTTTTTAATAGAAACCGGTACTAAAGGTCACCGGTACTAAAGGTCTGTCTTTAGTACCGGTTTCTATTAAAAACCGGTACTAAAGGTCCTCGCCGCGGTGCCACGAACGCAACCGGTGCTAATGCGCTCCTTTAGTACCGGTTTTAGTACAACCGGTACTAAATGTGGCGCACCAAAGCCTCCTTTTCTACTAGTGTCAATCCTAACCATTGGTTTCATAAATCCAACGGTTCTAAAGCGAAGGATTCGCTGTGAACAGTACTCTTAGTTCAGTGAGTTGCCTCCACCTTGCTCTCTGGAACCATCCAGAATCGTTTCATGGGGAATAAGGCACATGCATGCCTCATGGCTGCGTACAGACTTGCAGCAAGTCTTCACGTGCAAAGGGAGAAACTATAAAAACTTAATAATTAAATGAGTGGGTCCCACTGTATACATTTCTTTTGGGATGTGTATCTTGGTTAATATCAATTCCAATCTCTTTCGTTTAAAAAAAATCCAATCTCTATCACCAATAAATGTGCATTGCCCTTAGGTTTAGTCCATTCACAATGTTAATTTGTCGTTGATCATTTGGCGACATGCTATGACGTTTTATTTTCCTTGTGCCAAAATTATCTGGAGTATATAATGTTAAGACGTGCATTGCACGTGTATGCATACTAGTAGGAAGTAGTGGCGTTTAAAGTTGCATGCATGTGTACTAAAAAATACATATATCCCTTCTAGATCTTGCAATGTACTAACAATACATGAAATGCCGTGCAGCTGTCCCTCAAGAAACATCTCTTGCGGTGGGTCTGTTGTCTCCCAATAGGTCCCAAGATTACAATGGCTAATGAGATGGAAATGATTCGCGATGAACTAAAGGAGATCACAGATAACCACCAGAATTTCACCTTCGGGGACATGCACACTTCTCAGTTCAGTGTGACTCATATACGAGAAACATCATCGATCATGGGTGACAAAAAACATATTGTTGGGAGGAAGGATGATACTGAGACAATATTGTCTTGTTTGTCCGAGAGTGTGGCAAAAGAGTTCACTGTTCTTCCCATATATGGCATCGGTGGACTTGGAAAGACAACATTGGCAAGAATTGTTTTCAGTAATTCCCAGTTCAGAGACTACTCTCAGGCGTGGATCCATGTTTCCGAGACATTTGACTTGAATAAAATTGGAAATTCTTTAATATCACAATTATCAAAAGTGAAGAGTCAAGAGACTGAAATGGAAATGATACACAAATCCCTCCAACAGCTACTAGCTAATAACAAGATACTTATTGTTTTAGATGACCTGTGGGAAGACAACAAATTGAATTTGGATAATTTGATGAATATGTTAAAGGTTGGGGGGAGTGGCAATGTGGTTGTTATAGTAACAACACGCTCTGAGGGCATCGCAAATAAAATTTCTACCAAGCCACACAAACTAGCACCACTAACAGATGACATGTGCTGGACTATCATAAAGGAAAAGAGTGACTTTGAATTGAGACCTGACCAAAAAGAGCTGGAGCACATAGGGAAGGACATTGCAAGGAAGTGCGGAGGTGTGGCTTTAGCAGCCCAATCACTTGGACATATGCTGCATTCTCTCACTTTTGATGAATGGGAGTCAACAAGAAACAATGATATCTGGAATTTATCTGATTCAGAAGATACAAGTTTGACATATGTGCTTGCATCCTTGAGGCTAAGCTATAGTGCCATGCCTCCCAATTTGAAGCTATGCTTTGCCTATTGTGCAATATTTCCAAAAGGTTACAAGATAGTTAAAGATGATCTGATTCAGCAGTGGATTTCTCTGGGTTTCATCAAGGCCACAAACATATTATCCACTTCGCAGGTTGGCGAGAAATACATTAGGCAGCTCGTGGGGCTGTCCTTCCTTGAACATTCAAAATCAACATCGGTGCGTTAGCAATTGGCTACGTTAATACTTTTCTGAAATATTATGAGGCACCTTACATGATATGTATTCATATCATACGCACATCATGGTATTGAAACAACCATGTATCAGTTACTATTAATCATAACATAAAGTTGCATCTTACTACGATCTACAATTTTCCAGTTAACTGCTACAACATCCTTATATATATTAGTATATTGAAGTTGTTGTCCATGATATGCCATGTGACAGAATATATAATATAAATAATCTTATGAAATTATGCTAGAGGAGTGCAAAAGTAAAGTATAGGACTAGCAGGAAATTCAGATTTTTTTTTTACTAATAGGACAATCTTATGAGTGCACATAGCTTATTAGTGGGGATTTTATCATGGCCTTTGGGTCTTTAGCAAATGAAAATAACAATAATTTGCTGCAACACTGTGTATACATCCTACTAACCTATATAAGATGCACACGCGTAAACCTGGAACGCAGATTTGTGGCACCTGAGCTAGAATTTAAAAAAAAATAGATTTCAGTTTGAAAACACTACCGGCCACTTACCGGTAAACATGCACGTATTAGCCTATATAGTGCTGAGATGCACCCTACTACGTGTGATCAGAGACGGTCACCGGTGCCAGAAGCCCGATGTACTTGTCCGCGTCCTTCGAGCGGCTCGTGTGGTGACGGCCGGGGTCACACCGCGGCGGCAGCGACGAGGGAGCGGCTTGGTCCCTGCCTGCACCAGGGCAGCTTCGATGGGGAGCACTCGGGCCCCGCCACCGTGGTGGCTTCGGTGGGGGACGCGCAGATCGCGCTGCCCAGCCTTGAGCATCGCCTCCCCTGCCCTGCCGCCAGCTCCGGCTGCGACTTGACTGAGCTTCGACCGCGCTGCCCAGCCTTGAGCATCGCCTCCCCTGCCCTGGTTGTCTTTTTTTAGATCAACGCCATGGCGCCATGCTAGCGAGCGCTGCTGCTCTCGGCGGCCAAATGGGGACGGGGAGATGCACAGGTTAAACCAGTAATCATATACGGAGTATCAAATATTCCGAGGTTCCTTTTTTTGTGCTAAAAACCGCACCACCGTTGAACAGGTTGACCAGTCCATAGCTTGCCTACAAGGGCGTGGCTGGGCTGATACATGCTAATGAATAATTTTTCTTGGCCATGTGCATGTCAGGTCATATTTGGAATGGGAGTATTCTTTCGACAGAACTCATAAAAATACCTCTAACCAAACAAGCCCTAATCGGCCACTAGCCTATGGGTTTAGTGGCCACACGTGGTTGACCTGTTCGCTATAATCCCTCTCCAGACTCCATCTTGTATGGGAGTTTCTATACACTGGGTCTATCATTTATTGTTTGGATTTCTGTTTTCTATTATCCACTGAATTTTAGTATGTAGTATATTTTTGGTACATTAATTAGATGGAATATTAAGAACTGACACCACTAAGCCTTTTTTTTTAAATTGACACCACTAAGCCTTTTTTGCAGACTATGGAAGTGGATTTTGAATATCATACATTGTTCACCATGCACGACTTGGTGAATGATCTAGCAAGGTCGGTCATGGTCGATGAAATATTTGTGTCTAGCAAACAAGGCAACACCAGGGGAAGCTCCTACCACTTTGCATTACTCAATGATTGTCGGAAGCCGTTGGATTCTTCGAAGATAAGAGCACTCCGTTTTATGGAGTGTGGTGAAATTGAACTTCACGGGGCTGCATTTTCATCTTCCAAATCCATGCGTGTCTTGGACTTAAGTGACTGCTGCATACATCAGTTGCCAGATTCTATTGGTGTCCTGAAGCAGTTGAGGTATCTTAATGCTCCTAGAGTCCAAGATGTAATCATTCCAAATAGTATCACCAGGCTCTCAAAGCTATTATACCTCAACCTTCATGGGTCTTCTAGCATCTTGACTTTGCCAGAATCAATTGGAGAAATTGAAGGTCTAGCATATCTTGATCTATCAGGATGTTCAAAAATTAAAAAATTGCCAGAATCATTCAGGAGGCTAAATGAATTAGTGCATCTTGATTTTTCACATTGCTCTTGTGTTGGAGGTATATCGGCGTTCTTGGCAAGCCTCACTCAACTGAAATATTTGAACTTATCATACTGCCCCAAAATTGGAGAGCTACCAGAAGCTCTGGGCGGCCTATCTAAACTGCAGTATTTAAACCTATCATTTAGCTCATATCTTGAATGTTGCCAAGAAGTGGAAGTTTTGGGCAACCTCACCAAACTCGAGTATCTGAACTTAGCTTCACAGGAGTGCGATCTTGAGAAGCTCCCTGAAGCTTTGGGTATATTCATTCAACTCAGGTACTTAAACTTATCAGGCTGTAAGAAGATGACAAAACTGCCGAGGTTATTTGGCAAACATTTGGTACATCTTGATTTATCACATTGTGTTATGGTTGATCGTCTGCATGAAGCTTTGGTTGGTCTTACCAGTCTGCAACATTTGAATTTAGAAAATACAGATATCTGCTCGTTGCCAGAGGATCTGACCAAACTCCGGTATTTAAATCTATGTGGAAGAAGATCGTACCATGACCTTAACAGTCTCGTCGAGCATATATCTAATTCTTTTTTTGATCTGGAGCACCTGGACTTGTCCGGAAATATTTATATAAAAATACCTGAAAGTATTTGTAGCCTGAGAAAACTGCATACACTGGACCTATCGAGATGCAAATATCTTACTGAGATACCAGAAAGTTTAGCTACAATGGTTAGTTTGAAGTTTTTGATTTTAATCGGTTGTCCCTATCTTTCCAACACCCCACAGCTCAGTAGTGGTGCAATATCTTTACCACACTTTGTGGTGCAGCCTGGTTATGGTGACTCTAGTAGCAACATAGTCCAGCTACAATCCATAGATCCTGTTGAGCTGCAGATAAGTAAACTTGAAAATGTGAAGTCTGTAGCAGAGACACATCGTATGAAATTAGTGGGGAAGCAAAAGCTTGAGGACTTGAAACTGGAGTGGACGGAAGATGCTGAGAGATTTGTCGATGATAGAATCTTGCTAGAAAATCTAATGCCACCAAGCACATTAAAGAAGTTGGAGATATGTCGTTATAATGGTGTCAGCTTTCCATCATGGGTAGTGGGCCAACTGCCAAACCTAGAAAAGTTGTTTCTCAGAGATCTGCCAAACCTGAAATTATGGGTAGTGTTACAACTACCAAACTTGAATGAATTGGTTCTTAGCGGTATGGCAAGCCTGGAGTCACTAGTTCTCAGAGATATGGAAAAGCTAAAGTCAGTGGTTCTCAGTGATATGGCAAACCTTGAAGAGTGGGACACGTCATACTCAATTGGTGAGGAGTCCGTAATTGAAAAATTGAAAATAGATGATTGCCCCAAGTTAAGGATGAAACCTTTTCCACCTAGAGCTAAATCCTGGGAGATATCTAGTGATAATGTGTTATCATCATGGGAAGAGTGTACTGCGTCACAAACCAATGCTTCCTCCTCTTCTTCTCTAATGAAAATTAAGTTGTCAGTTACAGGCTGCAATGTGCCTATAAATCAGTGGAGGCTGCTTCAGCACTTGTCTGGTCGGATTAGTTTGTTGATTACCAGATGTGGTGATCTAACCGGCTCATCAGAGACCAGCCAGTATCTCTCCTCCGTGCAAAAGCTGCACCTACAATATCAAGACCTGGAAGAACTGCCAGAATGGATAGGTGAGCTCACATCTCTACAGAAGCTGGGAATACAAAAATGCAGAAGGCTAAAGGGGTTGCAAGGCAACATGAGACAACTCATTAAGCTACAGTCACTAGCACTGAAATATTGCAACATCATGGCATCACTGCCGCATTGGTTAGGCGAATTAACTTCCCTCAAGACTCTTCTGATAGAGGGTTGTGATGTCTTGAGGTCTTTACCGGAATGCATACAAAGACTCACCAGCCTCCAGCACCTAAGCATTATGTTCTGTCCTGAATTAAAGCACTTTTTTGAATCAGAGGAGGGAAAGCTGGACCTCAATCACAACCAAGAAAAGGTGTGTGTACTTCCCATCTCTCTCGAGGTACTTTATATCCAGTACTGTGAGGGTATCAAGTCTTTGCCTGATGGCATACAACTCACCAACCTCCAAGAACTTTTAATTGGAGGGTGCCCTGAACTGAAGGAGTGGTGTGAACTAGAGGAGAACCATATGAAGCTGGCTCACATAAGAGCAAAGGTATTAATCTGATTTCGCAATCTTTTCTTATTTTCTTACAAATAGAATTTATTCTGCCTTGCATTTCCTAGAAGATACTTTAATGCAGAAATGTTTAGGTAATACTAGTATAATTTTTCTAAAAATAAACACTTATGAAAAAGAAAGAGCGCCCTCTCGCGGCAGGTGAGCGCGCGTGGCAGCGCCCGCTCGATCTCGCTCCTTCGGCCCGGCCTGCTTCCACCGCTGCCGGATCCGGGGTCTCCTCCACGCTCTCGCTCTTCCCTCGCGAAGACCCACTCCCTAGTGCCCCGCCCCCCCGTCTTCCCAGCGCCGTGGCTCCTCGCCCGAGCTCCCGGCTCGGGTCAGCGCCGGCGGCGGCGTCTCCTGGTCTGTCAGCACAGGTCGCCGCCCCTGCCCTGTCCTACCGCTCGTCTTCTAGCTCGTGGAGCTGGGAGGCGGAGTGCCGGAGTCGCCGCAGGGGAAGACGGCCGCTGCTCCCCAAATCTTGGTTCCGTTGCCAGCTAACCTTCCCGTGGGGGCCGGGCCGCGAGTGGTTGCTGCGGGTCCTCGTCTTCTCCCGCTCCTAGGGCTCGTCTCAGCCTCTCAGGTCTGTCCGTGAAGGCTGGGTTCAGGTGGCGTTTTGGTGCCGGGGCAGATGATGTTTGTACGGATACTGTCCGTGGAGGCTGGGTTTAGATGCGTAAGCGCAGGGGCTGCGCGGCCATGGCCAGTGGCGGTCAGGTTGCGTCGTCGCTGCATCCCGTGGCAAGATGGTTAGGAGGGTGGTTGTACCCCCAGCCCACCAGAGTTCAAACCCAGGTTTGACGCTAGTGTTTCTCATTTAGGTGGAATATTCTTCAGTGGGAGGCGACGTTCCCGTTGACAGCGAGGCGCCCGTGGTGACTTCGTCAATCTCAAGACCTGATCCGCCGGCTCAGTCTCTCGGAGGTGCTCATAGGGGTAGTGTGTGCGTGTATGCGTTCATAGGGGTGAGTGTATGCGCGTGTATATGAGCGCTTGCGTTGTACTGTGTTTCTCAAAAAAAAAAAAAATGGGTGGCCAGGCAGAGCATGCCGCTTACCTCAAATGGATGCCTCAGCCGCAAGCACTTTGTTGTTGCCCGCTGGCACACTAGAAGAAATTCTGCTATATATAGACCAGGAACTTCGCAGAGACCATGGTGTATAGTGGCTTTTGGCCATGAAAGTTCGCTGTTTTTGTTTCCATGGTCGATGATAGCAACGACCACGGATTTTCAAATCCGTGATCTATTGCACCCATTGCCCACGAACTTTCTGAATTTCGTGGTTAGAAGCTATGTTTTGCGTTGCGAGCCACCTATAGACCACGATCTCACTGAAATTCCTTGGTTAGAAGCTACACCTATAGACCACGATCTCACTGAAATTCCTTGGTTAGAAGCTATATTTACGATTATGCATTCGATTTTTTAATGGGATCGACAACCCTCAGAAGATTTTCACCTTGCGAGCAAATGCCCGCAGAAGTCCTCCTCGACATGGCTGACCTCGAGACCTCGTCTTGCTGATAAGATTGCTCCTGAGATGTTGATTGGCTTAGCTTTGAGGCCGCGCTTCTACACTGATGCGATCTAGGCTCCATCTCCTGGTGTTCGCTTCGCTCGTCCGACAGATCGCCACTACCTAGCCCAGCCCTTTGAGCAGGAGCTTCTTGCCGCGATGATGTTGGCGGGGCAAGGAGACCAGGTTTGGCGGCATGATGACCCTATGCTTGTTGAAGCCATGGCGCCGCCCTTCCAAGTTACGTCTGCGGACAAGTGCGATCATGTGATTACCTACTTTGATGTTTCATCAATGGGAGTGAGGATTATATCGACCCAGTGTGCTCTGGAGGCTCTGATCCCGCTGCCTTGCATCGTTGTCTGGTGTCTGCTCCCCGAACACCGTTGATCTGGTTCTGGTGGAGCCGCATGCTTCGCTACAGGCCAAGCAGGATCAGCGAGTCTGTTGCTCGGGTTGGGTCTCAAAGATGAGAGTTGTTCTGCCGATGGTAGCGTGACACACGAAGCAAGGGATGAGCGCTTTGTTGCGTACGCCACCAATATCGGTGGAGAAGTTTCTCAAGAATGCCACTCGCGTGTTGCCGCGTCCTCTTCTTGGACCCCTCAACCTATGCAGGTGGCGGCTGAGGATGCCTCTCGCACCGCTCCACGAAGTGGGCTTCTTGATAGGAAGAACAATTCATGCACTATCCCAGTGGAAAAGCGTGCAAAATTTAGGTTGATGGAGACCTTTGGAGAGTTGCCAGAGATGACCAAGGAGGAGGTCGCGGAGAACAAGATGAAAGCTTACCACCGCGGTCCGCGATTTGGTGGGCATGGACGGAAAGGGGAAGATGGACTTTGCCAAAAATGGATTTTTCTGACGTCCCGGCTGACTCTCCACTTGATAATGGTAGCCCATGATTCTTGCATGGAGGGGTGGTGGCATGTCTCAGGGAGGACGAGTTGTTCTCTGAGGGTCGTCTTGGTTGCACACGAGCTGCGCCTTGTGGTTTTGGGCCTTGGCGCTCTCGTGTTTGTTCCTTGATGTCTTTGTCTGTGTTCTTCTAAACCCTTCCCCCAAACTCCAATTTCTTTTTGTGTATTTTGTGTTTGTATTTCGGTTTTTGCCTGGTTTTCCTCAATTAAATGGGCACTCTCTTCTTCTTCTATGAAATGGCAGAGCTTGAGCCCTTGTTTTTCAAAAACAAAACGTATAATTTGTCTTTTAATTTTTATTTTGTTCAAGATCACCTCATTTTACAAAAGAAAATAAGAAAAGACGATTTCTCCGTTTTTTAGACAATGTTTGGTGATCATGTGCTTCTACCGATGTAAAATTCGATAAATAACTTAGTGACTCGTTTGCAACACCGGCCAGTTCATCACACTTGGAACCACCATTTAATTGATCTGAACATGACATTTTCCTTACGTATACCCTGTATCATTCATATGAACTAGAAACCAAGCTAACGAAGAGTTGTCATTATTTATTTTGCAGAGGATTTACGAATGATTTTAGTTTCATGATAACCCATGCTAGTCGCACACCAGGTTGCATAATTTATGGCCTGAATTAGCCTGCAAAATTAGTGGAGTTGAAGGGGGCCATCAGGAGAAAAGGGGTATAATATCTAGCTAGTTTGTCCGATTAAAGGAAAGCATGAATGGTGTCCTGGTGATTATGTTTGTTCCGTGATGAAAGCGTGATAAACGTAGTTAAATGTTTGGGGTTTCTGGTAGTTTCATCCTTTTGCAAGTGAACAGTTTGTACTTGTAATTTCTGTGACATTCATTTATGCAGTCCTGGGGACTTGCTTGTGTTGAGGATGATACATAATTTGTTGGTAGTTCTTCAGATAAAATTGAAGAAAGCATGAATGGCAACGAGATGAAACGTTGAACACTCAGTTCATTTGACTGTGTACTGCGGTTTGGCTGTGTACTGTTGGTTTCTGCATTATGTAGGGGGGCAAATGATGGACACGTCAAAATCAAACTGCACCCTAATCATCTGCCTACACTGCATATGATATTCTGCAACTGCATTCTTGGTTTCTTGATATATGTTTTGTGTAATTTATTGCTAGTTTCATGTCGTTTTGATGTTAGCGGAGCTGGAGAAAGGACCTCGAAAACAAAGGTAGCAGAGGCGAGGGTAACCTGATAGCTCAGGGATTAAGACTGCTTAAACGTTTGTTCGATGCATGATTTTACGGCTTTTTCTCTAGTCTATGTTGTTGCAGAGGAGGTGGACCTGAACATGGTTCCCCCTGCTCCATGGTGAGTATGGGCAGTGACCTGACAAAAATGACACTTGTCCATAGTGTTTGTTTTCCCCCTTCTAATCGGTTTACCAACATGTGAGTGGCAAATTCAAGTTAACAAGAGTATACTACCTAACAAACCGGAAACTGCATCTGGAAAGTAGGTATACTCATCATCCGTTTCTTGAAAATACATATGCATTATAGTGTTTCAGAAATCGTTCTCTAAAACACATTCTCGTAGTGTGGAAGCAACATACCTTACATCTACTCACTCCGTTCCAAATTAATTGACTTCTATTTGCCCACATGTGGATGTATCTAGACATGTTACAAGTATATATACATCCACATTTGGACAAATAGAAGTCAATTAATTTGGAATGGAGGGAGTAGTACGCTTGCTTCAGTACATCTAGTACGCTTCCTTCTGGGCATCCTTACATCCTGCTACACGTACGTGAAGATGAAGGTCCCGCATGCATGCTTACTCTTTATTGTCTCGTACATCTACATATGGAGCATGCTTTCCTCTGGCACAGCCGAAGCCCTTCAGCTAAATACGAGATTACACTTCAGCTAAACACGAGCAGCGCTAAAACACGATTACTACAAAATACTATGACTCAGCTTTATACCAGGGATGATGAGCTTACGAGTGGCTAAGAACTCAATCGCGTCGAGATAGGGACAGAGAGGAAAGGAGAGTTGGGAAGAGAAAGGAGACAGACGTGGGAACTTGCAATCTTGCATGCACATGCAACTTGTCGTCAAACCAAAGGGTCGTTACACACGTGTCGATTAAAAGGAGCGTGTGTAGCTAACACTATGTGTAGTGGCGTTCATTTGTTACATAGAAACACAACTATATATACACATATTGTATAACTAGACAGACACAGGTTATATAGATACAGATTGTACAACTAAACAGACAATGTTGTATAACTAGACAGACACAGGTTGTACAGACGTACAACTATACAGACACGTGTTGTACAACTATGCAGACACAGTTTGTACGACACAAGTTGTACAATTTAACAGACACATGTTATACAACTATACATAACTGAAAGTAAAAAAAAAGTTCGTCGAAACATATCAACATGGGATCTAGTTTTAAAGATCTCCACGCGAGGAGCTCAAAAGTGAAAACGGTTTGAAATTTGGATAAACGGTTCTCAAAATATTTCGTTTTCAAAATTTGGATTTGAAAAATAAAAGGCAAAAAGGGAAACTGCATGCCCATGTACGTGCATGCCTTCCCTTTCTCTCTCATACTCCCCTACTTTCAATCTAATTGTGACACTTGGCAGAAATACAGACAACTAAAATCGGAGAATGTGGATAAACCAACACTTGTCACAATTAGAACGATGGAGGGTTCCCTTTGCAAAGGGCAAAGGGAACCCTTTTTCTAGTGATTGCCGTTCGTCCATTGCTTGGTTGCAGCCTACGCAGCAGGTATTGGCCAGCCCCTGATTATGCAGCAAACTATCCTCAAGTCAGCTAAAACAATTGAGTCATCTATATTGAGTGTTCTATTAAATGTCGGTGTTCAGTTTGATTATGCAGCAAACTATTCTCAAGTCAGCTAAAACAATTGAGTCATCTATATTGAGTGTTCTATTAAATGTCGGTGTTCAGTTAAGCTACTATATCCAGATATTCATAACGGGTAGTGGGTGCAGATGCACTGCCCAAAAAATAATTTTTCAAATGTCAAAAAATTCAAAATAAATTTTTTGCATGTAGTTCAACACATTTCAAGTCAGCACAAAAAGTTACGTGAAGAAAAACTTTTTTGCAACCTGTGCAAAAAAGACAAATTCGGACATACCGAAATGTATATATACGTGTCAGAATTTTGTTTTTTTGTACAGGTTGCTAAAAAAGTTTTTTCACCATGCCAATTTTTGTGCTAACACATTACGCTGTAATGTACATCCGGATTTTTTTCTGAAATTTTTTGACATTCTGAAAAAAACCAAAAATAAATTACCTAATGGGTGTATCTAGACCCACTACCCAAATCGCCGCCTCCACTATATCTAGTTACTATTTTGTTCACATAAGTTTAGGATGAAACGAAACGACTACCGATAGAATTCTACAAAATTTGGTTGTTTTAAACATATTTATTGTAGCTAGAATCTGGAAAGTGCAGTGTATATATTCATTTATGTTGACACCAAGGTGAACCTGAATTTCTCATTGTAGCATTTTTGCATTTAGTTCATTAGCAAGTTCACAAGCTCGCAGGGTCAACTAGATTTTCTTGTACTTTTTTTTTTGAAACGAGGCAAAAACTTTTCCTTTAATATTGGATTTTCTTGTAAATAAGTTCGTCTTCGGGGCATAGAGAACTTTTTGTAATTAAGTCGCCGCGTTTACTCATCATCATCCATTTTCAGGAACATTCGGAAAAAAATGCATCATCAACTTTCAAAAATCATTTGCTGAAACGTGGAAATTAAAGATGAATCAACTTCAGGAAGACGATGGCGCACACTAGTGCAGCTCAGTGCGAGCATAGACCAGCCCGCCCGTGGGCTAAATTTAGTGATGCGGCCCGCTTATGGATACTTGATCGAGCACAGCCCACTGCCGGCCAGGCAGGACATGACTCATGAAGATGGTGACGTCCAGCTACACCTTTCGGATCATTATGTTCAAGCTATACATCATCCACTAGTAGAAAAACCACCTTTGGTCCAGAGTCCTGTTTGCCCATTAGCCCCGGTTCAGGCAAAAACCGGGACCAGTGCCTGGCACTGGTCCCGGTTCGAGCTGCCAGGGCCCCGTGGGGCATTGGTCCCGGTTCGGTTGGGGCATTGGTCCCGGTTCTTGGCAAGAACCGGGACCAAAGCTCCAGAGCCGGCCACGTGGCGTGCGCGGAGCTTTGGTCCCGGTTCGTGCCAAGAACCGGGACCAATACCTCCCCTGCCTATATATAACCCCCACCCCCCTCTCTTCTCTCCTCTGTTTTTTTTTCTGGTTGGATTGGTGGGAAGTGGGTGCTAGTTTTTTTTTCTTTGCCACGCACAAGATGTGTTCGATGAAATGCCCGAGCCACACTTAAGTTCGCACAAGATGATATCCTCGGCCGAGGTTAGCAACTATATCCTTTTCATCTGTAATTGATACAGAAATATTGCACGTGTCGATGTACGGTGGTCATTTCACTATTCAAGATGTTATTGTAATGGTATTTGATAAACTTAATTATATATATGATGCAGATGGATGCACGGATGCGATGGATGTACGGCGAACGACGCAGTTCCGAGTTTATTGCAGGCCTGCATAAATTTCTCGATGTGGCTGAGGCAAACAAAGTGAATAATTTTATGCCTTGTCCATGTGAGAAGTGTCGGAACGTCAGGGAGTACTCTGACCCGAGAACCATTCAAGACCACGTGATTCGGAGAGGTTTCATGCCCAGCTATAATTGTTGGACCAAGCACGGAGAAAGAGGGGTTAGGATGGAAGACAATGAAGAAGAGGAGGATGATGACAACTATCCTATGTTCCCTGAGGAATGCGGTGATACTGTAATGGAAGACGTTGAAGAAGAAAGAGGTGAACATCGGGCATCAGATGAGCCCGCTGATGGTCTTGGTGGGGTCATTTCTGATGCAAAGCGAGAATGCGATACAGAAAAGGAGAAGCTAAAGTTGGAGGCCATGCTTGAGGATCACAAAAAGTTGCTGTACCCAAACTGCGAAGATGGCAGCACAAAGCTCGGTACCACACTGGAACTGCTGAAATGGAAGGCAGAGACTGGTTGTTCTGACAAGGGATTTGAGAAGTTACTGAAAATAATGAAGCCGAAGCTTCCAAAGGATAACGAATTGCCCGAGACTACATACGAAGCAAAGAAGGCTATCTGCCCTCTAGGATTAGATGTGCAGAAGATACATGCATGCATTAATGACTGCATCCTGTACCGCGGTGAGTACGAGAATATGGATAAATGCCCGGTATGCAATGCACTGCGGTACAAGATCAGACAAGATGACCCTGGTGATGTTGAGGGCGATGACGAGCCCCCCGGAAGAGGGTTCCTGCTAAGGTGATGTGGTATGCTCCTATAATACCACGGTTGAAACGTCTGTTCAGAAACAAAGAGCATGCCAGGTTGTTGCGATGGCACAAAGAAGAGCGTAAGAAAGACGGGAAGTTGAGACACCCCGCCGATGGGTCCCAGTGGAGAAAAATCGACAGAGAGTTCCCGACATTTTCAGATGACGCAAGGAACTTAAGATTTGGTCTAAGTACAGATGGCTTTAATCCTTTTGGGGAGCAGAGCTCCAGTCATAGCACTTGGCCCGTGACTCTATGTATCTACAACCTTCCTCCTTGGTTGTGCATGAAGCGGAAGTTCATTATGATGCCAGTGCTCATCCAAGGCCCGAAGCAACCCGGCAACGACATTGATGTGTACCTAAGGCCATTAGTTGATGAACTTTTGCAGTTGTGGTCCGAACCAGGTGTACGTGTGTGGGATGAGCACAAACAACAGGAATTTGACCTACGAGCGTTGCTGTTCGTAACCATCAATGATTGGCCTGCTCTTAGTAACATTTCAGGACAGTCAAACAAGGGATACAATGCATGCACGCACTGTTTAGATAAGACTGAAAGTATACATTTGGGAAACAAGAATGTGTACCTGGGGCATCGTCGATTTCTTCCGAACGTCATGCCGTAAGAAAGCCCGGCAAGCATTTCAACGGTGAGGCAGATCGCCGGAAGAAGCCTAACCTCCCTGATGGTGATGTTATATATGACATGGTCAAGGATTTAGAAGTAATCTTTGGAAAGGGTCCTGGCAGTCTATCTGTTCCGAATGACGCTGACAACCACGTACCCATATGGAAGAAGTGCTCTATATTCTGGGAGCTACCCTATTGGAAAGTCCTAGAGGTCCGGTCTTCAATCGACGTGATGCACGTGACGAAGAATCTTTGCGTGAACCTGCTAGGCTTCCTGGGCGTGTATGGGAAGACAAAAGATACACCGGAAGCACGGGCAGACCAGCAACGTATGAAAGACCCATACAACAAGCAGACGGATAAAGGGCGTCAATACTTAAGCAGCTACGCTCTTACCAAAGCAGAGAAGGAAATCTTTTTTGAATGCCTGAGCAGTATCAAGGTCCCGGCTGGCTTCTCGTCAAATATAAAGGGAATAATAAATATGGCAAAGAAAAAATTCCAGAACCTGAAGTCTCATGATTGCCACGTGATTATGACGCAGTTGCTTCCGGTTGCATTGAGGGGGCTTCTACCGGAAAATGTTCGAGTACCCATTGTGAAGCTATGTGCATTCCTCAATGCAATATCTCAGAAGGTCATCGATCCAGTAACTCTACCAAGTTTACAGAAGGCTGTGGTCCAATGTCTTGTCAGCTTCGAGTTGGTGTTCCCCCCATCATTCTTCAATATTATGACGCATCTCCTGGTTCACCTAGTCGACGAGATTGCCATTCTCGGTCCTGTATTTCTACACAATATGTTCCCCTTCGAGAGGTTCATGGGAGTCTTGAAGAAATATGTTCATAACCGTGCTAGGCCAGAAGGAAGCATCTCAAGGGCTATGGAACAGAAGAGGTCATTGAGTTCTGTGTTGACTTTATTCCTGACCTTAAGCCGATTGGTGTTCCTGAATCGCGGCATGAGGGGAGACTGAGTGGAAAAGGCACGCTAGGAAAGAAAGCACTGATATGTAGGGACGGGCATTCTTTAACTCAAGCACACTACACAGTTCTACAAAGTTCCACCTTCGTGGCTCCGTATATCGAGGAACACAAGAATTATGTACGCTCCAAGAACCCGGGGAAGGATGACTCCTGGATTAAAGAAAAACACATGGAGACCTTCGGCAGTTGGTTGCGATTACAGCTCATGAATGACACCACTGTCGGAGATCAGCTCTACTTGTTGGCCGCGTCACCATCTTCGACTGTATTGAATTTCCAAGGGTACGAGATAAATGGGAATACATTTTACACGATCGCCCAAGATAAAAAGAGCACCAACCAGAACAGTGGTGTCCGCTTTGATGCAACAAACGACGATGGGCAAAAGGACACATACTATGGTCGCATAGAGGAGATATGGGAACTTGACTATGGACCTACTTTTAAGGTCCCTTTGTTTCGGTGCAGTTGGGTCAACATGAATGGAGAAGGGATAAAGGTAGACCAGCTGTACGGGATGACAACAGTGGATCTCAAGAATCTTGGTTGTTACAAGAACGAACCATTCGTCCTAGCCAATGATGTGGCTCAGGTTTTCTATGTGAAGGACATGTCCTCCAGACCGAAAAAAAGAAAAAAAAGCAAACGAATACATCAGACGATGAGCCAAAGCGTCACGTAGTTCTTTCAGGGAAAAGAAACATCGTGGGAGTCGAGGACAAGACAGACATGTCAGCAGATTATGATAAGTTTGATGAAATTCCGCCCTTCACAGTGAGAATGACCCAAGCATCCCGTTAAATAATGAAGATGCTCCATGGTTACGGCCGAAGCGATCATACGCGAAGAAGGGTTCATGACTTTTATGTAAATCAATGTAATGTATTAAGAGGGTCATGGACTACATCACGGCCGGTGATAACCCCCGCCTGCGCTACCCTCAATCACAGTCCAGGAGACAACCCCCGTCAACGACTACATCACGGCCATCCGACGACAGCGACGACGACGACGGCGACTACGACGACTACACCCACGAGTATTATAGGCCTAGGCAAGAGTATGACTAACCTGAGCCACAACACTGGTTAGGACAAAATGGTTTGTTGTCATTCGTCTATGTACCCAAGTTTGTTTTCATTCGTCTATGTACCCAAGTTTGTTGTTATTCGTCTATGTACCCAAGTTTGTTGTTATTCGTCTATGTACCCAAGTTTGTTGTTATTCGTCTATGTACCCAAGTTTGTTGTTATTCGTCTATGTACCCAAGTTTGTTGTTATTCGTCTATGTACCCAAGTTTTTATCGATTTATACATATTATTAGTCGAGTTTCGACTTACGGATCGATTTAAAGATATGAATTTATCCATATTAAATTGAAAATGACAATAATGGTTAATAGTTTGTATAGTTAGAATAATTATTTTAGAAAACAGAAAATGGTTTTGGATTATTTATTCAAATTTAAAAACTTTTCATGTTGAAAGTTTTGTCAATTCAAAATATGCAATAAAGTTAATGCATTTTTAGTTGAAAATGGCAAAATGGTTAATAGTTTGTATAGTTAGAATAATTATTTTAGAAAACAGAGAATGGTTTTGGATTGTTTATTCAAATTTAAAAAGTTTTCATGTTGAAAGTCTTTTCAGATTCAAAACCATTTGAAATTCATATCCAAACACCTAAATAAGAAAAAAAAAGGCGGGAACAAAATTTCAGAACTGAAAAGTTCGAAATAATTTTGAAAAAGGACTCTTTGGTCCCGGTTTATACGAACAACCGGGACCAAAGAGTCCCTGGACCCCGCGCTTGATCTGGCATTAACTGCCCACTCTTTGGTCCCGGTTCTTGCCAGCAACCGGGACCAAAGAGGCATTGGTCCCGGTTTCTGGCAAGAACCGGGACCAAAGACCCCTGCTATAACTGCCCCACCCCTTCTTCTTCCTCATTCACGCAAAATCGACGAAGGAAAACGGAGGCGACGCGGAGCGAAACGACGACGCCGTCAGGCTGCCCAACCTCCGCGCCGCCCCACGCCGCGCCTCGCCGCCGCCGTCGACGTCCGTGCGCCCGAGCTCGCCGCCGCCCCGACGCCGGCCTCCTCCCGCGCCTCCACGCCGGCCTCCTCCCGCGCCTCCACGCCGCGCGCGCCGACGCCGGCCTCCACCGCGCCTCCACGCCGGCCTCCTCCCGCGCCTCCACGCCGCCCCGACGCCGGCATCCTCCCGCGCGCCTCCACGCCGGCATCCCTCCCGCGCCTCCACGCCGCCGCCAGCGCCTCTCGCACCACCGCCTAGCTCGCGGTGAGTTAGGAAAATTTACTGTTAGGAATTTTGTATAGTAAATATGATTTTTAGTATAGCAAAATTTAGTATAGGAAAATTTAGTATAGTAAATATGATTTTATTTTGTATAGGAAAATTTAGTGTTAGGAATTTGTATAGGATTTTTAGTGTTAGGAATTTTGTATAGGAAATTGTATAGGATTTTAGTATAGTAAATATGATTTTTTTTTGTATAGCAAATTTTAGTGTTAGGAATTTGTATAGGATTTTTAGTGTTAGGAATTTTGTATAGGAAAATGTATAGGATTTGTATAGGATTTTTTTTGTATAGTAAATAGCATTTTAGGAAATTTAGTGTTAGGAAATTAAAATAACAAGTTTTCCCAAATTCATGGATTTGCATTCACATATGTACAAATGAGAGCATCGAGGTACTAACAATGTATGAATTTGTGTATGAAATAAATATTAAATGCATGCATTAGAAATTTACGGGTTTACGATACGAGTTAACGAGTTTACGGGTTTACGATACGAGTTTACGAGTTTACGGGTTTACGAGTTTACGGGTTTACGATACGAGTTTACGGGTTTACGATACGAGTTTACGGGTTTACGGGTTTACGGGTTTACGATATGAGTTTACGAGTTTACGGGTTTACGAGACGAGTTTACGAGTTTACGGGTTTACGAGTTTACGGGTTTACGATTCGAGTTTACGAGTTTACGGGTTTACGATACGAGTTTACGGGTTTACGGGTTTACGATATGAGTTTACGAGTTTACGGGTTTACGATACGAGTTTACGAGGAACAAAGTTACCCAACTAAAATTTTGTGCATTGTTCTTAATTTGCAGAAACTATGGAACGAGACGAAATAAAGGAAAACATACTCCAGGATATAATCCGCGCGCCGGAAGATATAACGCACGGGCCGGAAGATATAATCCACGGGCGGGAAGATATCGTCGATGTCACCACGGAGTTTTTGAACAACTCCGGTGAGGGAGATGAGTCTCTCAACCGAAGAGACGGCTCCGGTGAGGTAGAACCCGACGGCCGGGGTGAGGGAGAAGTCGGCGAGGGAGAAGCCGACGAGGGAGAAGCCGAAGGCTCCGGTGGAACATTAAATGTTGCAAACTCCGGCGAGGTGCATATACCTATATTAATGAAGCCGAAGATTGTATTAATTAAGCCTCTGCTGTCTATATACATATATTAACGCTCTTTCTTCTTTTAGTCCTCCGGATCGAGCAAATCTTCTGTAAGGACAAAACGAGGCCCAGCCAAAAAGTTGGGCGACCAAGAAAGGTACATGATCGAAAGAGTCGCTGAAGACGGCACACCGACTGCTCCCCCTGGTGTTGCACAAAAAATGGTAAAGCAATGCGGAGTTCTTGTTAGGGACTTCATCCCGATCACCGTTCGAGAATGGCATCAGCCAAAGGAGAAAGGACTGCTATATGTCAGCGAGAAGGGCAAAGAAAGACTTTGGAGAAAGCTCATGGTTAATTTCACCCTGCCGGTGCCAGAGGTGGATTCAGATGAGGAGGATCCAGAAGAGGCAGAAAAGATTGCCCGGAAAATCATGGAGCAAAAAGTCAAGGACTGGGCACTTAAGAAGATGGGGCAGCTATTCAAGAACTGGAAGAAAAGATTGAACAACCTGTTTGTCAAGAAAAATAAGACTCCAGACTTCGATAAAGGGTATGAGAAGATAAAGAACGACTGGGAAGAATTTGTGGCGTACAAGAAATCGGAGGAAGCTCTGCAAATTTCTGCACAAAATGCGGCAAATGCTGCTCTAAAGATGTACCACCATACTATGGGGCCTGGTGGCTACGCCCATAACATCCCTAAGTGGGAGAAACTTGAGGCGGAGTATCTGGCTAAAGGGATCACTCCAGAGCCACATACATGGACCGAACGGGCAAGAAATTGGTTTTACGCGCATGGGGGCACGTTGGATGCAGAAGGGAAGTGCATATATAACAGACGACACAAAGATAATCCCCTACTACCCATCGAAGAAATTAGAACTGCATTCAAGGATGTTGCAGAGGGACGGTTCAGTCCCGATAGAGAGGATGACGAGCTCACACGCGCCCTTGGGAATAAGGAACACGACGGACGGTTACGAGGCGTGATAGGCTCCAAGCCCAAGACAATTGCGAATCCCGAGCACAGGAAGAAATTTCCTGATAGAAGCCATCAGAGGAGAAAGGAAAGGGAGGCAATGGAAGCACGCGCTGCTGCAGACCGGCTGCGTAATATAGAAGAAGAATTAAAGCTGCATGATGCGCGTAAAGTCACACGTCAGTTGGGAACCCCAAGAGGAAGGTATGATGAGCACAGCAGCAAGTTTTCCCTCAGTAAGAAACCAAGGTTTAATCGAACCAGTAGGAAATCTCGAAGCTACGAAGGTTGTTGGTGCAGGAATGTAGTGCGGCGCAACACCAGGGACTCCGGTGCCAACGTGGAACCTGCACAACACAATCAAATCACTTTGCCCCAACTTAACAGTGAGGTTGTCAATCTCACCGGCTTGCTGAAAACAAAGAGTTAAACGTATGGTGTGGAAAATGATGTTTGTTTGCAGAGAATGAAAGAGAACAATGATTGCAGTAGGTTGTATTTCAGATGTAAAAGAATGGACCGGGGTCCACAGTTCACTAGTGGTGTCTCTCCAATAAGATAAATAACATGCTGGGTAAACAAATTACAGCTGGGCAATTGACAAATAGAGAAGGCATAACAATGCACATACATATCATGATGACTACTATGAGATTTACTTAGGGCATTACGACAAAATACATAGACCGCCATCCAGCATGCATCTATGCCTAAAAAGTCCACCTTCGGGTTAGCATCCGCACCCCTTCCAGTATTAAGTTGCAAGCAACAGACAATTGCATTAAGTACTGTGCGTAATGTAAACAATACAAATATCCTTAGACAAAGCATCATTAGGTTATCCCTAGTGGCAACAGCACATCCACAACCTTAGAACTTTCTGTCACTGTCCCAGATTCAATGGAGGCATGAACCCACTATCTAGCATAAATACCCCCTCTTGGAGTTACAAGTATCAACTTGGCCAGAGCCTCTACTAGCAACGGAGAGCATGCAAGATCATAAACAACACATATAAGATAGATCTATAATCAACTTGACATAGTATTCAATATTCATCGGATCCCAGCAAACACAACATGTAGCATTACATAAAGATGATCTTGATCATGATAGGCAGCTCACAAGATCTAAACATGGAAGTACAAGTGGAGAAGACAACCATCTAGCTACTGCTATGGACCCGTAGTCCAAGGATGAACTACTCACGCATCAGTCCGGAGGCGGGCATGGTGATGTAGAGCCCTCCGGTGATGATTCCCCTCTCCGGCAGGGTGCCGGAGGAGAACTTCTGAACCCCCCGAGTTAGGGTTGACGGCGGCGGCGTCTCTGTATCTGTTCTGGAAAATTGGCTCTCGGTACTAGGGTTTTCGGGGACGAAGGAATAAATAGGCGAAGGGGCAGCGTCGGTGGCCGAGGGGGGCCACCACACCACGTGGCGGCGCGGCAGAGGGGCCCGCGCGCCGGGCTATGGTGTGGCCCCCCTGCTGCCCGTCCTCGACTCCTCTTCGGACTTCTGGAACACTCCGGGGAAAATAAGATATTGGGCTTTTGTTTCGTCCGATTCCGAGAATATTTGCAGAAGTACTTTTCTGGAAACAAAAACAGCAGAAAACAGGAACTGGCGCTTCGGCATCTTGTTAATAGGTTAGTTCCAGAAAATGCATAAAAACATTATAAAGTGTGAATAAAACATGTAGGTATTGTCATAAAACTAGCATGGAACGTAAGAAATTATAGATACGTTGGAGACGTATCAAGCATCCCCAAGCTTAGTTCCTACTCGCCCTCGAGTAGGTAAACGATAAAAAGAATAATTTCTGAAGTGACATGCTACCAACATAATCTTGATCAACACTATTGTAAAGCATATGAGATGAATGAAGTGATCCAAAGCAATGATCTATAGTTTGCTAACAAAATAGATAATGACTAAACAACTGAATCATATAGCAAAACTTTTCATGAATAGTACTTTCAAGACAAGTATCAAAAAGTCTTGCATAAGAGTTAACTCAAAAAGCAATAGATTCTAAATAAAAGGTTTTGAAGCAACACAAAGGAGGATTTAAGTTTCAGCAATTGCTTTCAACTTTCAACATGCATATCTCATGGATAATTGTCAACACAAAGTAATATAATAAGTGCAATAAGCAAGCATGTAAGAATCAATGCACACAGTTGACACAAGTGTTTGCTTCTAAGATAGAAAGAAGTAGGTAAACTGACTCAACATAAAGTAAAAGATAGGCCCTTCGCAGAGGGAAGCAGGGATTAAATCATGTGCTAGAGCTTTTCAAGTTTTTGAAATCATATAGAGAGCATAAAAATAAAGTTTTGAGAGGTGTTTGTTGTTGTCAACGAATGGTAGTGGGCACTCTAACCCCCTTGTCAACCAGACTTTCAAGAGCGGCTCCCATGAAGGACGTTATCTCTACCAGCAAGGTAGATCATCCCTCTTCTCTTTTGTTTACACATGTATTTTAGTGATATTTATAGATGACACTCCTCCCAACCTTTTGCTTTCACAAGCCATGGCTAACCGAATCCTCGGGTGCCTTCCAACATTTCACATACCATGGAGGAGTGTCTATTGCAAAATTAAGTTGCTTACTGATAAATCAGGGCAAAACATGTGAAGAGAATTATTAATGAAAGTTGATTAATTGGGGCTGGGCACCCCGTTGCCAGCTCTTTTTGCAAAATTATTGGATAAGCGGATGTATATGCCACTAGTCCATTGGTGAAAGTCTGTCCGGAGTAAATGACAAGATTGAAAGATAAAAACACCACATACTTCCTCATGAGCTATAAAACATTGACACAAATAAGAGATAGTAGCTTTTGAATTGTTTAAAGGTAGCACATGAAGTATTTACTTGGAATGGCAGAAAAATACCACATAATAGGTAGTTATGGTGGACACAAATGGCACGGGTTTTGGCTCAAGGTTTGGATGCACGAGAAGCATTCCCTCTCAGTACAAGGCTTTGGCTAGCAAGGTTGTTTGAAGCAAACACAAGTATAAACCGGACAGCAAGACTTACATAAGAACGTATTGCAAGCATTATAAGACTCTACACTGTCATCCTTGTTGCTCAAACACTTTTACCAGAAAATATCTAGACCTTAGAGAGACCAATCATGCAAACCAATTTTCAACAAGCTCTACGGTAGTTTCCACTAATAGGCTTAAACTACATGATGCAAGAGCTTAAACATGATCTACTTGAGAGCTCAAAACAATTGCCAAGCATCAAATTATTCAAAACAATATACCAACTACCACATGAAGCATTTTCTGTTTCCAACCAAATGATCAATAAGTAAATGCTGCGGCTTTCAGCTTTCGCCATAAACATAAACATAAATGCTGAGGCTTTCAGCTTTCGCCATGAATACTAAAAAGTAAAACGAAGAACAAGTGTTCACATGAAAAAGCGGAGCGTGTCTCTCTCCAACACAAGCAAGCTGGGATCCGATTTTATTCAGAAAACTAAAATAACAAAACAAAAATAAAAGCACACGGACGCTCCAAGTAAAGCACATAAGATGTGACGGAATTAAAATATAGTTTCACTAGAGGTGACCTGATAATTTGTTGATGAAGAAGGGGATGCCTTGGGCATCCCCAAGCTTAGACGCTTGAGTCTTCTTGAAATATGTGGGGATGAACCACGGGGGCATCCCCAAGCTTTGACTTTTCACTCTTCTTGATCATATTATATCATCCTCCTCTCTTGATCCTTGAAAACTTCCTTCACACCAAACTCAAAGCAATCTCATTAGAGGGTTAGTGCATATCAAAAATTCACATGTTCAGCAAGGACACAATCATTCCCAACACTTCTGGACATTACCCAAGGCTACTGAAATTTAATGGAGCAAAGAAATCCACTCAAACACAGTAAAAGAGGCAATGCGAAATAAAAGGCAGAATCTGTCAAAAACAGAACAGTCCGTAAAGACGGAATTTTTCGAGGCACTTAACATGCTCAGATGGAAAAGCTCCAGTTGAATGAAAGTTGCGTACATATCTGAGGATTACTCATGAATTTTTTCAGGATTTTTCGAATTTTCTACAGAGAGAAAAGCTCAAAACCGTGACAGCTAACAAATCTGTTTCTGCGCAGAAATCCAAATCTAGTATCAACTTTCTTATCAAAGACTTTACTTGGCACAACAATGCAAGAAAATAAAGATACAAAGGTGTTGCTACAGTAGCAGCAAAACCTTGACTCAAATATAAAACAAAAATTGCAGAAATAAAACAATGGGTTGTCTCCCATAAGCGCTTTTCTTTAACGCCTTTCAGCTAGGCGCAGAAAGTGAAAATCAAGTAACATCAAGAGAAGAAGCATCAACATCATAATTTGTTCTAATAATAGAATCAAAAGGCATCTTCATTCTCTTTCTAGGGAAGTGTTCCATACCTTTCTTAAGAGGAAATTGATATCTAATATTTCCTTCTTTCATATCAATAATAGCACCAACGGTTCGAAGAAAGGTCTTCCCAAAACAATAGGACAAGAAGGATTGCATTCAATATCCAAAACAACAAAATCAACGGGGACAAGGTTATTGTTAACCGTAATGTGAACATTGTCAATCCTCCCCAAAGGTTTCTTTATAGAATTATCAGCAAGATTAACATCCAAATAACAGCATTCCAAAGGTGGCAAGTCAAGCATATCATAAAGTTTCTTAGGCATAACAGAAATACTTGCACCAAGATCACATAAAGCATTACAATCAAAATCATTGACCTTCATTTTAATGATGGGCTCCCAACCATCTTCTAACTTCCTAGGGATAGAAGCTTCAAGTTTTAATTCATCTTCCCTAGCTTTAATGAGAGCATTTGTGATATGTTTTGTAAAGGCCAAATTAATAGCACTAGCATTGGGACTTCTAGCAAGTTTTTGCAAGAACTTAATAACTTCAGAAATATTACAATTATCAAAATCAAAACCATTATGATCTACAGCAATGGACCATTGTCCTCAACACTTCGAAAAATTTCAGCACTTTTATCACACACAGTTTCAGCAATTTCAGGCAATTTTGCAGGCTTAGTAGTAGAAGTAGAAACATTGCCAACACCAATTATTTTACCATTGATAGTAGGAGGTTTAGCAACATGTGAAGCATTAACATTACTAGTGGTGGTAATAGTCCAAACTTTAGCTATGTTATTCTCTTTAGCAAGTTTTTCTTCTCTTTCCCACCTAGCATGCAATTCAGCCAACATCCTAATATTGTTGTCAATTTTAACTTGGATGGCATTTGTTGTAGCAAATGACTTAGTATCTTTAACTTCATTAGGCATAACTTTCAGTTTTAAAAGATCAACATCAAGAGCAAGACTATCAACCTTAGAAGCAAGAACATCAATTTTACCAAACTTTTCCTCAACAGACTTGTTAAAAGCAGTTTGTGTATTAATAAATTCCTTAAGCATGACTTCAAGATCAGAGGGTACACTCCTACTATTGTTGTAAGAATTACCATAACCACTACCACTATTAGAAGGATATGGCCTATAGTTGTTGTTACCAAAATTATTCCTATAAGCATTGTTGTTGAAATTATTATTTTTAATGAAGTTCACATCAACATGCTCTTCTTGAGCAACCAAAGAAGCCAAAGGAACATTATTAGGATCAACATGAGATTTACCATTAACAAGCATAGACATAATAACATCAATCTTATCACTCAAGGAAGAGGTTTCTTCAACAGAATTTACCTTCTTACCTTGTGGAGTCCTTTCAGTATGCCATTCGGAGTAGTTGATCATCATATCATCAAGAAGCTTTGTTGCTGCACCCAAAGTGATGGACATAAAAGTACCTCCAGCAGCTGAATCCAATAGGTTCCTTGAAGAAAAATTTAATCCTGCATAAAAGGTTTGGATGATCATCCAAGTAGTCAGTCCATGGGTAGGGCAATTCTTTACCAAAGATTTCATTCTCTCCCATGCTTGGGCAACATGTTCATTATCCAATTGCTTAAAATTCATAATGCTACTTCTCAAAGATATAATTTTAGCAGGAGGATAATATTTTCCAATGAAAGCATCTTTACATTTAGTCCATGAGCTAATACTATTTTTAGGCAAAGATAGCAACCAATCTTTAGCTCTTCCTCTCAAGGAGAAAGGAAACAATTTCAGTTTTATAATATCCCCATCTATATCCTTATACTTTTGCATTTCACAAAGTTCAACAAAATTATTAAGATGGGCAGCAGCATCATCAGTACTAACACCAGAAAATTGCTCTCTCATAACAAGATTTAGTAAAGCAGGTTTAATTTCATAAAACTCTGCTGTAGAAGCAGGTGGAGCAATAGGAGTGCATATGAAATCATTATTATTGGTGCTAGTAAAGTCACACAACTTAGTGTTCTCAGGAGTACTCATTTTAGCAATAATAAAAATAAACAAGGCAAAACCGAAATAAAAAAATAAAACAAGTAACTAATTTTTTTGTGTTTTTGATATATAGCAAACAAGACAGAAAATAAAATAAAGCAAGACAATAAACAAAGTAAAGAGATTGGGTGTGAGAGACTCCCCTTGCAGCAGCAACTAGAAATCCCCGGCAACGGCGCCAGAAAATGTGCTTGATGCGCGTAAAGTCACACGTCAGTTGGGAACCCCAAGAGGAAGGTATGATGAGCACAGCAGCAAGTTTTCCCTCAGTAAGAAACCAAGGTTTAATCGAACCAGTAGGAAATCTCGAAGCTACGAAGGTTGTTGGTGCAGGAATGTAGTGCGGCGCAACACCAGGGACTCCGGTGCCAACGTGGAACCTGCACAACACAATCAAATCACTTTGCCCCAACTTAACAGTGAGGTTGTCAATCTCACCGGCTTGCTGAAAACAAAGAGTTAAACGTATGGTGTGGAAAATGATGTTTGTTTGCAGAGAATGAAAGAGAACAATGATTGCAGTAGGTTGTATTTCAGATGTAAAAGAATGGACCGGGGTCCACAGTTCACTAGTGGTGTCTCTCCAATAAGATAAATAACATGCTGGGTAAACAAATTACAGCTGGGCAATTGACAAATAGAGAAGGCATAACAATGCACATACATATCATGATGACTACTATGAGATTTACTTAGGGCATTACGACAAAATACATAGACCGCCATCCAGCATGCATCTATGCCTAAAAAGTCCACCTTCGGGTTAGCATCCGCACCCCTTCCAGTATTAAGTTGCAAGCAACAGACAATTGCATTAAGTACTGTGCGTAATGTAAACAATACAAATATCCTTAGACAAAGCATCATTAGGTTATCCCTAGTGGCAACAGCACATCCACAACCTTAGAACTTTCTGTCACTGTCCCAGATTCAATGGAGGCATGAACCCACTATCTAGCATAAATACCCCCTCTTGGAGTTACAAGTATCAACTTGGCCAGAGCCTCTACTAGCAACGGAGAGCATGCAAGATCATAAACAACACATATAAGATAGATCTATAATCAACTTGACATAGTATTCAATATTCATCGGATCCCAGCAAACACAACATGTAGCATTACATAAAGATGATCTTGATCATGATAGGCAGCTCACAAGATCTAAACATGGAAGTACAAGTGGAGAAGACAACCATCTAGCTACTGCTATGGACCCGTAGTCCAAGGATGAACTACTCACGCATCAGTCCGGAGGCGGGCATGGTGATGTAGAGCCCTCCGGTGATGATTCCCCTCTCCGGCAGGGTGCCGGAGGAGAACTTCTGAACCCCCCGAGTTAGGGTTGACGGCCGCGGCGTCTCTGTATCTGTTCTGGAAAATTGGCTCTCGGTACTAGGGTTTTCGGGGACGAAGGAATAAATAGGCGAAGGGGCAGCGTCGGTGGCCGAGGGGGGCCACCACACCACGTGGCGGCGCGGCAGAGGGGCCCGCCGCGCCGGGCTATGGTGTGGCCCCCCTGCTGCCCGTCCTCGACTCCTCATCGGACTTCTGGAACACTCCGGGGAAAATAAGATATTGGGCTTTTGTTTCGTCCGATTCCGAGAATATTTGCAGAAGTACTTTTCTGGAAACAAAAACAGCAGAAAACAGGAACTGGCGCTTCGGCATCTTGTTAATAGGTTAGTTCCAGAAAATGCATAAAAACATTATAAAGTGTGAATAAAACATGTAGGTATTGTCATAAAACTAGCATGGAACATAAGAAATTATAGATACGTTGGAGACGTATCACTGCACAAGGAACAAATTACCGCACTTAGCCAGCAAGGTACTAGCGGCCAATCTCAGCGGCAAATGGTAGAAGCTGCATGCGATGGTACCGGTGCCCCATCGAATCGGAAAAGCAGCGTGGCTTCCACGGAGCTCCAGGATGGTAATGATGATGCAGTGGCTCCTCTTCGTCGCTACCCAGTGGATGATATCACAGAGAGCACGCCTTGTGAGCTACATCTGAAAGTTTATAACTTATCCATGAAGGTGGCGGTCGGCTATGCCCTACCAATTGGACCTAATCCAACTTACCATTTTGCTCCGGTTCCAAATGGCTACGCTGTTGTCGGGGTGGATGCAGTGATGAAAGATTTTGAGGAGCTGAAGCTGCACCACCCTGCAGGTGAAGATGGGGAGGTGCTTGAACTTGGAGAAGCCAAGAAAGCGCCAATTCTATGGCCAAAGGAATTGATCGTGCTTCCGAACTGGCAGCCAAGGCCATCGACTCCTCAGAATTCTCCAGCGCAACAGTCCTCTTCACCGCCTCAGCATTCTCCAGCGCAGCCGTCCTCTTCACCGCCTCACAAGTCTCCAGCGCAGCCGTCTCCGCCGCCGCGTGACCAGTCTCCAGCGCAGCCGTCTCAGCAGAAGAAACGGAACAACGCCGCTCCCCCGCTCCGCACTCAGAAGAGAGGTCGCACTCAGAAGATAGTCGACATCCCGTCGGTTCCTCCCAAGAGACCTTATGACAGGACTGAAGCGGAAAACGCCGAGGTAGTGGCTGCCTACAATAAGGCTTTTTTTGCACCAAAAAAGCCCGAGCCAAAGATGGTATATGATGAAAAAACCAAAAAGTGGGCTAAGTCCTTCCTTGATGGCCCATCCCAGATATCGATGAATCTGCCATCTGACTATGGTCGTGAACTTAAGAGGCTAGCACGTGCCCAGTCTGAGCAGAACAAGGGAAGAAGTGCAAAAAGCGGGAAACAAATTCCCCAGCTCGGACAGCAGAAAAATCAATCGGTCGCCCCGCTCATAGTGTGTTCCGATGTCGACAAGGACTTCAATGCCGCTATGGATCAGGACCTGGTATTATTGGATCGCAGAGCCCTGGCTGCTGCTAAAGAACTTGGTATCACTGTATCACAGGCCAAGGAAAATGCTACCGCCATGGGTATGAGCCTTGGTCAACTTTTAGGCTATGAAAGTGCGCCAATGTTAGAGATGGCACGGAAATATGTCCAAGGGGAGCCTATGGTCAGTAATGTGGAGCTCGCGGGTCTATCAACACATATGCGAAATCTGCATACCTGGTACCTGCTGCACACATCAAAGAAGGGTGCGAAAGAGTGGTTTCCGGTGGACGTTAGAGTGGACCATTTCTTCAAACCTTACATTATACAGGTTCAACTGACTGAACTGTTCCAGTTATTCCAAAAGCGCGACCTCGACAAATCTATCCTCTCTTGCTATTGTCTGTAAGTGATTTATTTTCGTAATTAAGTCTCTAGCTCAGCTCGTTCATTGCCTGTATTATATTATCCTGACTATATATATATCCTTTTGTACGCTATTATGCAGAATGAATATGCTGGAATGCAAAAGAACTCAAGTTTTTGAGGTTGGGTTCGTTGACCCATATATCGTGAATTCACATAATTTAGTCAATTTCCCCAAAGACGTGGAGAATGACCTGACCACCTTTTTAACCATGCAACATTTCTGTACGGAAATACTATTTCCTTACAACTTCAGGTGAGTGTTTCTGTCTTGTACATATTTTTATTTGGCTTTCTCGATGTTAAGTGTAATTGATGAGCTATGCATGTCTGCTTTATGTAAACGTCCGCAGGGCCCACTGGATTCTGCTAAGCATTCAACCTGACAAGTCCATAGTTGAAGTGCAAGACTCATTAAATTGGGACCAAGCGTTGTGGTCCGACATGAAAGAAATGCTCAACAAGTAATTTCAATCATTATCGCATTATATCGCCCTCTTTCGTTCGTTCCCTGATGTCAAGTAATTAATAACTCCTTTGTTCATGTTCTTTGCCAAAGCAGGTGTTGGACAAATTTCAAACAGAAGGTAGAAGGTCCATTCAAAGATGAGCTAACTTTTAAATCGGTGACATGTCCGCAGCAGCCACCGGGGAGTAATTTATGTGGATTCTACGTTTGCGAGTTCATTCGCGAGTTGACCACTGAGCGGAAAACAACTCATTTGAGCGACATGCGGGAGACGCTCGACCCAAAACTGCGCGTAGGAGCAATTCAAGAGGAATTGGCGGGATTCCTGCTTAGGGAGGTCATCGATGGAAAGGGAGAACATTATGCTTCGGACGATGAACTACATATCCCTTGATGGCTTGATCTATCTCCATGTAATTAAATAGTTGTATTCTCGCAAGAGATCGAATATTAATTATGTATGCATCAATGTGTACTGTGTATATAGTAGAGCGTATAACATGCGTACGGAAACGATGGAGAGCACGTCGGCGATGCGAAGAAGGGGGAGACGACGGAGGCACCGGCGAGAGGGAGAGGGGGCACCGGCGAGAGGGTGAGGGGGCACCGGCGAGAGGGGGCACCGGCGAGAGGGAGAGGGGGCACCGGCGAGAGGGAGAGGGGGACCCTAAACCCTAAATACCAAAAAAAAAAGTCACACATTGGTCCCGGTTCGTATTAAGAACCGGGACCAATGACCTCCCCCCAGGCCCAGCCTGACCTGGCCACGTGGCCACCCATTGGTCCCGGTTCTTGGGCCAACCGGGACCAGCATTGGTCCCGATTGGCCAGTCCCGGTTGGGCAACCGGGAGTGATGGCCCAACCGAACCGGGACCATAGGGCATTTTTCCACTAGTGATCGTGTAAACAACTATGGAGTACTATATGCAACCTGCATTTGAATATTTCGTGAACACGTCAGGAGAATAAGGGAAGCGTAGCGTTGTGTGTAAGGAACCGTTAATTAATAGAGGGAACCAAAGTTGACTTATTGAAGGGCCACACTTGAGCCGTCTCGCCTTTCCCCTCCTTGCTACAGTTCACAGAGGCGCAAAAGGCGATTCCAAGTTCCGCCGGCGAATCCGTTGGTTCCCTCCGCCTCCGGCGCCGTCGCGGCGTCGTGAGGTGGGGGGAACCGGTGGATCTCGTCATGCGGCAGTAGTTTAGGTGTAGGCTATGAGTATTTTAGGTCTTCCCGGTGGCGGCGGTGGGGTGGAGCCGGCGTCGCGTCTGTGGAATAAGGTTGCTGGAGCACGTCTTCCGCCTTGGCTTCGTCCTCTGTGGCGGCGCCTTCGTGCTGCCGGTGTTTGGTGCTCGCCAATCCTCGGATTTGGCGGGTTTCTGCTGCTGTTTTGGTGCTTCGTCGCCGTCGGAAGATTTTGGAGATTTGAAAGTACATTTAGATCCATACATTTGTTATTTTTGTATAGAACATAATATAAATATTTCAAACCAAGATTTTGCACTTTTGCACGACATATCATTTGCAACACGTAGGATTGTTTTCAGAATATTTTGAAACTTATAAATATCTTTTTAGCTAGAGGGATCACTGGAGACCGGGAGCAAGAAATCTCTACTCCCGAACGAAACAAAAACAAACTAATAGTAGTACGACGTGTAGACCACAAAGCTATATGGGATACACACATTACTTAAGACATGTTGTATAGAGTCGATCTTGACGGAAAACACTTTTTGTTCCCGAGCATCAGTGCTCCCTCCGGTAAAAAAAAAATCACAAATCATATTTTAAGTTTTAAAAAATCTGAAAAAATGCATGCATGTTGCTAATTATGTATCTCACAAATGTGCCAAATTTGGATTTGAAACACCTTATACTCTGGGCTACATAAAAATATTTTTTTTTATATATTTTGGAGATTTGAAAGTATGTACATTTAGATCCACACATTAGTCATTTTTGTATAGAACAGAATATAAATATTTCAAACCGAGATTTTGCAAGTTTGTGGGACATATCATTGATAACACGCATGATTTTTTCTAGATGTTTTTAAACTTATAAATATGATTTTTTATTTTTTAACCAGAGGGATCACTGGATCATGGGAGCAAGAAATCTCTATCCATCTTGATAGATAGTTTCAGACTGATTTTGTTCCGTACGCCTGTCTCAAACAGTTTCCATGAGCAGATGGACGACCGAAACACCAGTTGCTAGTAAAATGCAATTTGTACTACCTCGTTGAATATTTCGTGGATATTTCAGCTGAATAACGAAAGTGTGTCCGTACACTACTGGAAAATGAATCTCCGCCGGGTAGTCAAAACACTCGGCGAACGCCGGAATCCACCTCTTTGCTGAGTGGCCCTGCGTTTTTGCACTCGGCGAAGCCGAGACCACTCGGCGGAGATTGATTTTCTAGTAGTGGTAAGCAACCATGAATTAAATAGAGGGTAGCAAAGTTAGCTTATTAAATTTTAAGAGAGCAGACTCCACCGTCCGTATATAAACAAATGTACTTTAGAATGGTCTGAACAGCGGGTGCTAGCTAGGGACAGGTGTTTACGGACTTATACAAACAAATATATTGGAGCGGCGGTTTGGCACCCAGAGCATATGCTCCCTTTAAAATGCATTTTAGATGTAAATGTCAAAAAATTCAAAAACAAGTTCACAGATACTGAATCGATTGTGGATTAATAAGAACCGAGTTGAATTTATAAAATTTAAAGACTGTAGACTCCACCTTTTCGTCTCTAAAACAAATCTAGTCTCTACCGCTTCTGCACATTTACGAGAACTGTAGGTGGACAGGTGGTTGTAAAGCTGTATCTAACTTGTACACACACAAAAAGTGACATGATCGCCGCTAAAGCAAGTGTTGGAACACAAATAGTTAGTAGGGTTAATTAGATATATGCCACTGCAATTCATGCGAAATCGAAAAATGCCACTCCAATTTGCAACTTTCGAAAAATGCCACTCCAATTCTTGCATACATCTACAAATGCCACTCTACTCATTTGGGCTCCTTTTTGGTAGGAAAACTGGATACGTATTTTGTCTTGGACGATTCTGCCCCTGAGCCCATGGACTAAAATCAACAGCAGCTCATCTCGCTTCTTTTCTCCTCTGCCCGCACGAACCTAGCAGGGAGGCGGCGCCGCCGCTGTTGTTCCTCGCCGGCGCGCCCTGTAGCCCCCAGCCGCCGGCCTCCTCTCTCGAGCTCCTGCCCACAGCCGCCGCCCCTCCTCTCCCCCGCTCCTGCCCACTGCCGCCACCCCTCCTCTCACCCGCACACAGGAGACCAAATCGTAGCAGGGCGCCGCCGCCGCCGCCGCCTTGGGCGCCTTCCTTCGAGCACTCTGCAGCTCCAACCGGCGCCTTCCCTCGAGCAGTAGCTCCGACCGTCGCCTCCCTAAAATCTCTGCAGCCGCGCCCGTTCCTTCCCCTGTTCCTCTCCGCGGTGGAGGCAGCGGTGACGACGGGATTTGAAGTCCAGAAGATGGAGAAGTTTATGACTAATTGCTGTGTGTATTCTGATGTGTGCATTGGTGTTGTGGTTGTAATCTTGCCGCTAGAGCTTGTGTAAATCTTGCTGCTAGAGCTTGTGTAAATCTTGTGTAAACTGCTGTGGTTGTACTGAAGCTTGTACTCGAAATTGAAAAT
This sequence comes from Poa pratensis, assembly GCA_947311845.1. Classification (NCBI taxonomy): domain Eukaryota; kingdom Viridiplantae; phylum Streptophyta; class Magnoliopsida; order Poales; family Poaceae; genus Poa; species Poa pratensis. Next base: position 49,762,447 of record CAMZMU010000067.1, read on the forward strand.
AAAACTGAAGTAGATGAACCAAAGTACTCCAGATGCATTCATTTTCATATTTTGTAGATGCAAATTGTCGGAAAAAATCGACATGACCTTAGCTAAAATACAGCTAATTTATGCATCACAAAAACATAGTCAAATGTTGATAATATTCTGCATAATTATATGAACCAAAATAGTCTTCAAACTTCGATTCTGGGGGCGGAGATGACATTGCTCCGAGAGGGGGCTCGGGGATGCGTTGTTCAAGACTCTGTCGCCGCCATTCTCGTCTCCGCCCAGGAGCTCGAGCTTCGGAGGAGGGGCGGCGGCAGTGGGCAGGAGAGGGAGAGAGGAGGGCGGCGGCCGAGGGCTGCGGGGGCGCACCGGCGAGGCCGAGCTGCGGGAGCGCACCGGCGAGGAAGGGCGGCGGCGGCGGCTCCCTGCTAGGGTTCGTGCCTGGGCAGAGAAGAAGAAGAGTGAGAGCACGGGTGAGCTGCAAGTGATTTTAGTCTCTTTAGACAGGGGCAGAATCGTCCAAGACAAAATACGTATCCAGTTTTCCTACCAAAAGGAGCCCAAATGAGTAGAGTGGCATTTGTAGATGTATGCAAGAATTGGAGCGGCATTTTTCGAAAGTTGCAAATTGGAGTGGCATTTTTCGATTTCGCATGAATTGCAGTGGCATATATCTAATTAACCCTAGTTAGTACGTTATATGGAAGCTGGTAGACCAATGGTACTAGTAAATAACAATTCTCAACTCTTTTCAAAAATTTAATCGCCCAAGGTATCAACTCTTTTCAACTTGTTTCATCGACTTGTATTTCTTTGCTTGGATTTGGTCGCCCTAGTGTGGTGTTTTGATTGTTGAATCGATTGGCACCTCCCAAAACCAGTAAATATGGTTAAACTATACCCCATTATTGCAGATGACTTCAGACCAGATCAAGTCAAGAAGATGCCATGTGAACTGAGTCACCAACTCACCATGTGCACACAGCTGTGCACCATCGATGGGATCAATTTAAATCAGGCTACCACGATGTGTACAGCTGTTCCATCAGTACCGATCCATACAAAATGAACTTGACAAAGACAAGGACCTACAAAAGAGTTGACTTACGCAATTGCCGGCACCCAAAGTCCAATAAGACCCAATCGCCCACTTCAGAAACGTCTACCCTTTTCATTCTTGCTCCCACGTCCCTACCATCAAACCCCCATCTTGAGCACAAGCAGCGGCGGCCATGGCGGAACTCGGCGGCATGCTTGCTGCTGCCATCCTGAAGGTGGTGGGCGACCAGATTGGTTCAGCCATCGGAGGTCAGATCAAACTGCAGAAGAACTTCGATGCTGACCTGAAGAAGATGAAGATGGCGTTGGAGTCCGTCGAGGCGGTGCTCGAGGACGCCGCGAGGCTGTCCATCACAGATAAAGCGACGCTTCTGTGGCTGAAGCGACTTAAGGACGTCATGTATGCCATCTCCGATATGATTGATGAGTTCGAGGACGACACACATGCCATCACCCAACCGTCTGCGCGGAAGGTATGGGTATTCTTGAAACAACTCCGTCATTGATCACTTCTTTTATGAGAGGAAACTCAGCTTGTCAAAGGTTTATAGTATTCCTGTAGTCCTGTTAGAGCATCTCCACTGGGGGCCTCCAAATTCATGACCGGCACCCCCAGTGGAGGCCCAATTGGGGTGCCGGACATGTGTCCGCCCTAGATTTGGAGGCCGCCCACAGCGGCGCATCTCAAAGGCCCGCCCCCCAAACGCGAGCAAATGATCGAACACCTTGCGGGCGGTACTTGTGTCGACCGCGGCTTTCGAACTAATTTAAAAAGATTCAAATTTAAACTACCGATACAAGTTCTAAACTTATTATCACGTTACATAGTTAAACTAAAATCATAGACACTTACACTAAAACTTAAACGTAAGCCTAATCTAAACGCCGCCGCTCGGGCCAGCATCGCCGTCGCTCGGGCCAGCCTCGCCGTCGTGCACGGCCTTCTGGTGGGCTAAGCGGGAGCGCACACGCCTCTCCTGCCGGAGCTGACTCGCCACCCGGCGCATGGCATCCCTGTACTCAGCCTGCGTCTGCCTCGCGCGAGCCTGCCTCTCCGCACGCATCTGGTTCAGCTCCTTGTGCGCCTCCCGCTCGGCGCGCAGCCTGGAGGCCGCATCCGCTAACTCCTCCGCCTGGGCGATGAGCGCTTACTGCGTGGGCTCCTCCGCCTGGGCGTTGAGCTGCTCGTACGCCGCCCGCTCGTCGGCCATGAAGGCGCGGCACCGCTCGTCGCGCTTCGCGGTCTCGATGGAGGCCTGGATGATGGCGGCCTCCACGGCGTCCCCAGCCGCCTCATAGCCGAGCCTGACCTGGCGGCTCGCCTGCTCATTGTGCCAGCTCTCGAACGAGTTGGCAGCAACCACCTGGTCAGGCCACAACGGCGGCGGGAGCGCTTGCTGCGGCGGCTCCTGGCCGGGGTACGGGTCTTGCAACGGCTCCTGCTCCTTCTGTTCGTCGACGTCGACGTCGTCCACATCCGCCCAGTCGAACGGCTGTTCGTCGGTGGCGGCGACGTCCTCCTGCACCGTGCCGTGAGCACTGCGCGCTGCCTGGGTAAGCGTGGCCCATGAGGTGGCGAGGCGGCGAGGCATGGCTATGTGCTCAACTGGCTACGGCTGGACTATGTGCTCAAATGGCTACCGGCGAGCGTCGGTGCTGGTTTGGCGAAATGGCTATGTCGTGGGGTAGATAACACGGCAGATGCTACCTTGGGGCAGCTTGAGTTTTTGGGCAAGGCGACTCTGGTGTCTGGGAGATTGTTTAGCACTGCAGGGGAAAAAGGTTTACCCAGGTTTGGCCTCTCCATTGGAGATAAAGACCTACTTCCTGCTATCTTATTATTGATCTCGATCTCGATAACCCGGCTACGACAACAGAGCCAGATCTCGATCAAGGTTACAAGGTCTGTGTGTTTCTCTCTGCTTCTCTCGCCTAAGCTTGGGTTACGAAAGTCTTGCTAGCTATGACTCAGGGGCCGATTTATATAGATATCGGGTCTCCTGGTCGCATACATGATAAGTCGGGTTCTACCCGAACTCGGAGTCCTACTCTAACTCTTCTAGTCTTCGTTTATTCTAAGTCTTGAACCGCCTCTGGATCTTCTAGAACATCTCCTCCTTAGCCGAGTTACCGCCAAGATGCTGGCCCAATATCATAACCCGGCCCATGCTGACGATTGGCTGGCCTCGCCGGGCCTCCTGCCTGGCGGGTCATGCTTTCCTCTTCATAGGCCTACCGGGTTATTATCCCTCCATCAGGCTGCACGGCGGGGGCCTCTTTATAGCCAGCCCAAGGTCTCTGCGGGTGGCTCAGGCGGGAAGCGACGGGTGGGTGAGCACGCGTCGCGTCGGAGTTAATGGCGGCGACACGTCTCCGCCACTACGCCGCTTGGGAAGCCGTGAAAGGCTGGGCGCTCAGCAGGCGCCACCGTAAATGCGAGGCGTGCAGGAGACGCATCGCCGTCCCGTCCCTTCGTCGCCTGCGGAAACGCGTCGCCAGTAACGCGGGCGAAACAGCCTCTTGCACAGCGCCTTAAACCCATGGCCAGGCGGGCACTGTGTGTATGATGGGCGGGCCACCCCTGTCAGAGCCCATGTCCGGGCAGTGTCCGGCACCCCCAAGAGGGCCTCCAAACTTGGAGGCCTCTTGGGGGGTGCCGGACATGTTTTTGCTCGGGGCGACCCTTTGGGGGGTGCCGCTGGTGGCGTTTTTGACCGTCCGGACCCCAATGGGCCTTTGGGGGGTCATTTGGAGACCCCCGGTGGAGATGCTCTTAGAATAATATTGTATGCGGTGAGTTAATTTATTTATCTTCACGAGAAACAATTTTCTGATATGATTTATGTTTCCCGGGTCGCGGAAGTGGTTATTTCCCGGGTTTTCAATTTCTGTTAGTGCGGCCGTGCGGGGGATGTGAGGAGCGTAACCGGATGTTTTTTTTTTGTGTGCGATCGATCGCGGGAAGGACAGGTTGCGGATGTGATGCGATTTATTTCTTTGTGTTCGAGGCCGACGTACCGCAATCACGGTCACCACCGCTAACGATTTAATAGCAATGATATTGTGTGAAGTGAGTTATTTTATGTATCTTCTCGAGAAGCAAATTCCGATATGATTTATTTTACTAAATGTTTTAAGACTTTTAATTTCTGAATCTAGTTTTCTTATCTTAAAAACAAGAAATAAAATTTGCTAATTAATAACCAGAGTAACACGTGCAATGAATTAATTTATATATCTTCACATGAAACATTCTAATGATGTCATACTTATAAATTCATTTTGAATCAAGATTTCTTACGATTTGTACCAAAAGCATATGTTATGATTTTAAGTATACTAGTTGAATGCCCATTCGTTTCCCCTATCCATCATTTTGTTTGATTAGCACGATGTTTGGGGAAATTTATGTGTGTAGAAACTATACATACAGATACTGCAAAAATATTGAGATTCTACTTTCCTAAAAGTGTATTTTTTGATAAAACATATGATTGAACTTCATGCATAGAAAGCAATGTCCCACATACTTATTTCTCATTAACTAAGATTCACTCCCTAACGCCTGTTCGATGTTCTTGCTCAACGCCGTGAATGTTGCTGAGTTCTCAGCGAGTTTAGATATGCCCTCATGTTTTATTGTGTAAAACTTGGCCTATTTTTAGTCACTTAAAACAACATTACCCCTATGTCTATCTTAGTGGCAGGGTTTTTTCTAAGGTACACCATTGAACAGTGAGATGATTAACCAATTGTATCTACATTTCAAAAATATATATTCAAGTACATAAACTTTATTAAAATATGGTACATAAATAAACTGCAAACAACTTTAAATTACACTACCAACACCTTCAAAAATGATATGAACATTATTTTCATACCAATATCCATAGAGAATAATAGATTGTTACCTTGTAAGGCATCTCTCATTCTGAGCTATAATGTTATAAGCATGTTTCAAAATATTTTTTTTGTGTAACACGTGAATATATTTACATCCACAGAATGACAAAAAAAAAGAGAGAAGCAAATATTTTTCACACCAGCTTAGAACTTCCAAGAAAAACGTGAAAAAAATGCATACATTAATTATTTTTTCTTACAATTTCATCTCAGATCCAAATAACTAAGCCTTGGTAAGAAAAAAATTATTCTCAAGAAATCCTTCTTTTGTGGCAGAAGATGGTGACTTGTAATAGAGGTGATTTTGAATGTCCACACATTTTTTCAAATACCACTTTTAGCCAGTTTTGCCACTACATATTGTAAAAGTGCTTTCAGGACAAGTTTGCACATGATTTCTAACTATCCAAGCTATGAATTTCTTAAGACACGAGTACAAAGTTTAACTTGGCCTATGTGAAAAAGGACAGTTTTTTATGAAATAGGCACCCTTTTTATGTCAATTAACTATGCTCTACACTAGTTATCTACCAGTTAGATCAAATGTATTTATAACAGAAGTAAACAACCTGCAAATAAAGATGTAAGTACCATTTCAGTCTTAACACATAAGCAGTCTCATGATTTACTTCCACGAGCAGAAGGCATTGTTCTTACAACAAGTAAGAGCATCTCTAATGGCTGACCTAAAATAGGGCACCGATTTTGCATTATACATCACCACTTTTTCAGTTTTAGGGTACGAAAACGTCCGGCGCTTTACTGGCCGATGTATAATAGGGGACGGCTTGCTCCAACGGCTGCCCTATTTTGGGGCATGGCTGCCGCGCAACAACCCATCATTTTCACTATGTTTTTACACATTTGCATACATATATCAAATGAATAGTATAAAAGATGATCTAAAATGAATTCAAACAAATAAAGTTTCAATACAAATCAGTTATTACAACACAATACGAATTGTTCATCAAATGGTTCATCATCTTGCAAATAAATCAACACACAATAGAATTGTTTCTTGACATCGAACAAACATCAATCAAGTGCACGGTGTTGCCTTTTGTGCTCCATACCATGACCACCACTCCTCCATGAGATCCTTTTGAAGATCCTCGTGCACGTCGAAGTCACGAATGTCGTGGTAGGACTCAAGAAAGCGTGCAACTCGGTATCCACCTCGCCTCGGCCTCACCGGCCGCCCCATCAACTCGTAGGTACCATAGACCACATTTTGGCCACGCTGATCTTGTATTATCATGTTATGCATGATCACACATGCATTCATGATGTACCAAAGCATGTCTTCACCCCAAAACCTCGCAGGTCCCCTGACAATAGCAAATTGGGCTTGCAATGTCCCAAATGCCCTCTCCATATCCTTTCTTGCAGCCGCTTGAGCAGTGTGGAAATCAACTTCCTTCTTGCCTTGAGGGGCAACTACGGGCTTCACGAATGTAGCCCACCTGGGGTAGATACCATCCGCTAGGTAGTACCCCATGTTATATGTCCGGTTGTTTGCTTGGAACTCAACCGGTGGTGACTCTCCGTTTGCTAGCTTGGCAAAAAGAGGAGAGCGTTGAAGGACGTTGATATCATTGCAAGAACCGGGCATACCAAAAAATGCATGCCATATCCAAGTCTCATGATCCGCCACAGCCTATAAAATAATGGTGGAATCCTTTTTTTGCCCTCTGAACTGTCCATGCCATGCAACAGGACAGTTCTTCCACCTCCAATGCATACAATCTATTGAGCCTAGCATACCTGGAAAGCCACGAGCCTTGTTCATCTCCAAGAGTCTAGTTATGTCTTCAACATTGGGGCTTCTCAAAAACTCCGAGCCAAATACTTCAACTATTGCGACAGCAAAGCGCTTGACACATTCGATACTCTGGCTCTCACTCATTGCCAAATGGTCATCAACCATATCAGCTGGGATGCCATATGCAAGCTGTCGCAATGCGGATGTCACCTTTTGGTAGGTGTTGTGCCCAAGTTTCCCGGATGCACTTCTTCGTTTCTCAAAAAATCGATCATGAGCCTTCAAGTGTTCTGCAATTTGCTTGAACAAACGGATAGACATCCGGAAGCGACGGTGAAACAAACGCTCTAGATAAATAGGAGCTCTAGATAAATAGGAGGGGAATTGAAGTAGTTGCGCATGAGCTTTGCATCGGCTTCCAAACGTTCCCGCAGAATGTCCTGCCGGCGAAAGACCGAACCTCCACGCTTCGGCCGCTTGGTCTTGTTGTGCAACATCAAAATCAAAGCTATGTCTTCCTCCTCCAAATCATACTCCTCATCGGAGGAATACTCGACTAAAACCATCTACAAACAAAATATATGTGTGTTCAAGTCTCTAACTAAGAAATCGAACCAAAAACTAACACAAATGTGGGATATACTTACCTCAAACAGCTTGCCTGCGGCTCGGGCGGAGGTGGCGCGCCCCGGTCGCCGTGCTGGTCCTCGTCGGGCGCAGTCGATAGATCCTCACCGGGGCCGCGACGGCGACTCGGTTGCGCTGTAGAAGCAGCCGGAGACAGCCCGAATCGAGGCGGGGAATCAGACGGCGGCGGCGGCCGGCAGATTCAACTCATCCGCGGGCGGTTCTGTGGCCCGCGATGGCGGGGAAGAGGCGGGGAATCCGCCAGGGGTTGTGCGGCGGTGGTCGGCGGGGACGGGGGCGGCCGCAACGGCGGTCGATTTCTGGCCGGCGGCGGCGGGACGGGTCGGGGGTGGTTCGGCGGGAGGGGAAAATGAAGTTTCCCTTCGGCAGTTGGGCTGCACACGCTCGGTTTTGGGATATAGGGCAGGCTGCGTTTTGATGTATATTTACATCAAAATCGGCTCTGATGTAAAAGTTTTTAGGGCACGGAGTATAATAGGGCAGCCGCTGGAGGCCGTTTTTTGCCGTTTGGTGACCTATAAGTTAGGTTTTATAGGGCACGGCTGATTTTAGGTCAGCCATTAGAGATGCTCTAACAACTTTCTTGCTGGGAGCGAGGCACAAATGATAGATATGTATGGAGTATAAACCGATCGATCTCCAGCAACCTTGTATGCCCATTACTTCCTAGCATTAATTTTCTTCATGTTGCCATCTAGCAGTCGGTATAAGGTACATATTCAGGCCTTGTAGTTTTGGACCTGGCGCAAACAAAAATAAAATGGGCAGAAGCACAACATACATCGATGTTCTCGATCTTCTTACGGCAGAAGCACCATTTGACATTCTAAACTTTACAGGATAGAAGTTCAGAAGATACAACAGTACAAATAGAGACATATTGTCTGTTGCTGTCCCTGAGGCAAAGCCGTGCTGGTCGAGTTTGTAGACCTGGTTGTAGAGCATGTTGCGCTGCTCCTCGTACGTGCCTTCTGGCCGCGACATGCCGGAGAGGGACAAGGGCGGGCCGAGCGGCCGAGCCTAGCCGGTTAGATGGACTACGCGAGTGCCTTTCCTCCCAGGCGGCGGATCTTAAGCGTCGGGGGTGTTTCGCTGGCCTCCCCTCCTTGGCAGCGTCGGCACCGATCGACTTGAACAGTCCCTCTCCTCTAGCGCCACCTTGTTGTCTTTTTCTTTTTGCGGGGAGCGCCGGTTTGCTGTCATCCCTCATGTCTCCATCGTACGAGCGAAGAAAGACCCGGCATGTGATTGGAGGGGGGGAGCCGACAGCTGAAGCAGGAGACAGGATATGGCGTTATCGGCGAGCTCGAGGCGGGCCGGATATTACCTGCTACCGTGGAGGGAGCGAGAGCGACAGGGGATACACGCGCGTTCGCGTCGCTTGCTGGCGAGAAAGAGGCCGACGATTTGGGAGGGCAGGTTTGGCGGCGGTGTGCGTGGATTCCAATGGTGTGGGGTTTTCCTTTTCTGTTCGTGCGTGGGGGAAGCGCGAACCGACTAGTTTTTTGTGCTTGTGGGATCGCGGGAAGGGCAGGTTCTTGACGCGATGCGATTTTGTTTTGCGGGGGGAAGCCGCCGACTTGCCGCAATCACGGTCACCACCGCTAGCGATTTTGTACTGTGTCCCTTAATGTTTTAACCAAACTTCCCATTCGGTTGAATAGATTTGTAATACTACCTTATTTTAGAACTCGTCATTTCACACTGTACTAAGAAACCATATTTTTCGCAGTTCTCCTTCAAAAGGTATTTGGAAATTATGATCCCTTGCCTCACAATTGGTCCCAAGATTATAGTGGCCAATAAGATGGAGAAGTTGAGGGAGGATCTGGAGGTGATAACCGATCAACACAATAAATTCAAATTAATCGAAGTAACTAACACCAATGAGCCAAATGTTACGAATATACAAGAAACATCATCAAGGTTGGAGACACATATTGTTGGGAGGGCCGACGACAAAGATGAAATATTGTCTTCTTTGTATGGTGACATGGCAGAAGGGATCACAATCCTTCCGATATATGGTATTGGAGGCCTTGGCAAGACAACCTTGGCCAAGATGGTTTACAATAGTTCACAGTTCAAAGAATACTCTCAGGTGTGGGTTTATGTGTCCCAGACATTCGATTTGATGAAGATTGGCAATTCTATAATATCCCAACTATCAGAGAAAGAGGATCAGAGCAAGTACACTGAAATGCAGATGATACACAATTCCCTTCAGAAGCTCCTCACTGATAAGAATATTCTGATTGTTTTAGATGATTTGTGGGAAGGTGAGGAATTTCTGCTAGAAAGTCTCAGGGATATGCTGATTGTTGGCAAGGGCAGTAATGTGGTTGTTATAGTAACAACACGTGACGAGGCCATTGCAAAGAAAATCTCTACCATACAACCATACAAATTAGCACCATTGAGTGATGACATGTGCTGGTCCATAATAAAGCAAAATTGTGCACTTGAATCAAGTGGTGCCAAAGAACAATTAGAGAATATTGGGAAGGTCATTGCAATGAAGTTTGGCGGCATTGCTTTAGCAGCTAAATCACTTGGACACATGCTTCAATCTATGAAGCCTAGTGAATGGGAGCTGGTGAGAGACAGTAATATATGGACCACATCTTCATTGAGGGATACATCTTCTTCAAAAGTCCTTGCATCTCTGAAGTTAAGCTACAGTGTTATGCCCTCATATTTGAAGCTATGCTTTGCCTATTGTGCAATATTTCCAAAAGGTCACAAGATACTTAAAGATGATCTTATTCATCAGTGGGTTTCTCTCGGTTACTGCACTTCGCGGCTTGGTGAGAGATATATTAATCAGCTTTCGGGGCTGTGTTTTCTTGAGCATTCAAAGTCAAGATCGGTGAGTTTATGAATACTTATTTAACAAAAGTTTTTTGTTATTTTTCTTGAATTGGTGTAAGTAACACAACTATGTAGTGAACAAAAGTCCTTGATATTTGTAAATTACACAAACTACGTGTTATTTGAATGACAGTATAACATATCATACAGTTGTAGCTTACAACAAACTACTTGTACCAATAACTTCTTACAAAAGTTCTTAGTTGTTGATTCAAAGAAATGCACCCAACTTTCATAATAGTGCGCTAACCCCTAGCACCTACCTAGAATATCCGACTACCGATTCTATTGCAGCACGCTGATAAACGTGTTTTGGCTCGTAGTCGTAGGACTATCTAGTCCGATTATGAGAAATGAATTTAAAAAATATTTTAGAATGTCACAAAATTATGAAATACAATTTCGAGTGTACCTCTGAACATTTTATGTTGGTACACAAAATTTTGTGAAAAATAATGTTTTCAATATTCTGTATAAAAAAGACAAATTTGGTGCTAAAAAATGACTTTTTAGTAGACATGTTTTTATCTTTTTTACACAGGGTACAGAAAATGTATTTTTTAATAAAGTTTTGTGTGCCTACATAAAATGTCTATATGCACACCCGATTTGTTATTTGTAATTTTTTGATATTGTGAAATATGTTTTCAAGTCAAAATGGATTTCCGGATAAACTAGTCTATTATTTCTGCATCCTTTTGTCTGCATGATTGCTTGTACGAGAAGTCACCCTTTTGTTTTTTTCCTTACATATTGTTTTGAATTTAGGTTTTAAATATTATGCTTTAATATAAAAAACATATTTGATTTCCTATGTGAAAATGTTATACTGAATTTTATCAAAAAGAAATCTGATTATATATTATATATTTCTACTTCCAAAAGTAAAAGTAACCAAAGATAGTGATAGTCTGGGCACTTTACTTGAAATTCTCAAGGGTTCAACTACTGAACATTAAAAGCAAAGCTCTCGGTTGCGAAATATGCATGTACTTAACAATTAAAAATATTTGTTATTATTCACTTCTGTATGACACCAAAAAATGCACAAGTTTGCTATAAAGATGAAATGCGACATTATACTGAAAGTTGCATAACAAAAAGATCAAGATTGTAATGCATGCCTGCAGAGAAAGATCAATTTGGAGTGTTGCAATTTTTTGGATCTACAACCAATTCTCAACATAATATGAGCCATTATGAGTGCCTAGACAATCGTACATGTTGAAATAGAACAGTTGCATGCACACATACTAGCACACTTACATAAGCGTCGGTTTTGATATCCCGAAGTGCAAGTGAATGGAGTGGAAATTATAAAGTTTTTATAGAAACCAAGTTGGTCTTTAGTAATTAACATTGTTCCAGAAATTTCCTCAAAGAAAAAAATTGAACATATTGTAGAAAAAGAGTCTCTGAATGCCTTCATTGCGAACTGCCATAACTAAACTTTTTCGATGTACACGGATAAGCATATAATGTTATACTTTTACCTTTTTAGGAAAGTAAAATGAATTGACGACCAGATCTGTGTGGCTCTATTCAGTATTATAATACTACAAGATAACGTCCATTGTTGATCACTTAATTATTTTCCTAGACTATTCGACTAAATTTTAAGTCTTACGACTTCAAACTATATGGATTTTGTTCATAAACCATAGTAGGGCGATTAGATGTTGTAGACAGATTATGCACACAATAAGCCTAGTCATACAAAAAACAAAAACCAGAAAATAAGGAAAAAATCAGGAAATGTGGGAAAGGAATCTGAAAATAATTCTTGGTATTGCTTCTTTATGTCATACAACATTTTTTATACAAATTCTTATTTTAGTGCAAAATTTTCACCAGTTCTCATAAACTGTTCATGAATATTCTGGGCTTTTTGTTTTGTAGTATGATTAAATTTCCTTCGCCAGTTTCCTCACAGTTCTCTTTTTTTATCGTATTTGTTTCTCAATTTTTTCCATACATGCAAAACGACGAAAATCCTTTTTTTTTTTTTGCAATTTCTAAGGAATATATTTTGTATGGTCTTTTTATTTGAGGGAAGGGTGAGGTTTATTAATTAGGAATGAAACAATTACAATCGTTTGTGCTCAATTCCGACACGCAGGCTTAAGAATCCAACTTTTCTAATTTTAGAGCTTACAGACTAATTTCAGCCACCTGAAAAGAATGGGACTAAAAGGAGTTAGTTCGTAAATTGACAAAATATATGAAAACTCAAAAAAAACTGACATTGTTGTAAATGATTATGTTGCAGGCTATCCAGACATATGATGAAAATATCACATTTTTGACCATGCATGACCTGGTGCACGATTTAGCAAGATCTGTCATGCAAAATGAAATTATTGTCACCGGCAAAGGCAGCGACTCCGATGAAAGTTGCTATCATTATGCATTGCTCGATGATTGTAGTAAGCCATTGGGCATGGAATCATCCAAGATAAGGGCACTCCGTTTTATGGACTGTGACAAAATTGAACTTCATGATGTCGCATTTTCATCCGGCAAATCCCTGCGTGTCTTGGACTTAAGCGAGTGCATCATACATAAGCTGCCAGATTGTATAGGTGAACTGAAGCAGTTGAGATATCTTAATACTCCAAGAGTTCAAGATGCAGCGATTTCAGATAGTATAACCAAGCTCTCAAAATTAATTTACCTGAACCTTCATGGTTCTCCCAAAATCTTAGCACTACCAGAATCAATTGGAGAAATTGAAGGTCTAATGTATCTTGATTTGTCCGGTTGTTCAGGAATTGAAAATTTGCCAGAATCATTTGGGAGGTTACAAGAATTGGTGCATCTTGACTTATCAAACTGCTCTTCTGTTGGAGGTATATCGGTGTTCTTGGGGAGTCTTACACAACTGCAATATTTGAACTTATCATACTGTCCAAATATTGGAGACCTACCAGATGCTCTGGGAGGCCTGTCTAACCTAGAATATTTGAACTTATCATTCAGCTCATATCTTGAACATTACCAAGAGGCTGAAGTTTTGTGCACCCTTACAAAACTTGAGTATCTGAACCTATCTTCAGAGGAGTGTACCCAAGTGTTCCCTGAAGCTTTGGGAAGATCAATTCAACCCAAGTACTTAAACTTATCGGGCTTTTTTAATATAACAGAATTTCCAAGGATATTTGGTCCGACATGTCTGCAGTATTTGAATTTAGCTAGAACAGGAATTTCCTCGTTGCCAGCTGGTCTGACCAAACTCTCGTATTTAAATCTATCCGGTCTTCATGGACATTCAAATGTTACCTTTTACAATCTCGTCGACCATATATGCAGTAATCTTTCTTATCTAGAATATTTAGACCTGTCTGATAATTATAGTCTTACAAGAATACCTGAAAGTATTGTTTGTATGAGAAAGTTGCATACATTGGACTTATCAGAATGCTGGGCCTTAGGTTATATACCAGACAGTATAGGTACAATTGACAGTTTGATGTTTCTGAATGTAACCGATTGTTGCCGTCTTTCCAACACCCCTCAGCTCAGCAGCAGTGCAGTATCTTTACCACACTTTGTGGTGCAGCCTGGTTACGGTGACTCTACAAGCAACCTGGTCCAGCTACAATCCACAGATCCTGTTAAGCTGCAGATAAGTAAACTTGAAAATGTGAAGTCTGTAGCAGAGGTACGTCGTATAAAATTATTGGGGAAGCAAAAGCTTGAGGACTTGAAACTGAAGTGGACGGAAGATGTTGAGAGATTTGTGGATGATAGAATCTTGCTGGAAAATCTAGTGCCACCAAGCACATTAAAGAAGTTGGAGGTATGTGGTTATAATGGTGTCAGCTTTCCATCATGGGTAGTGGGCCAACTGCCAAACCTAGAAAAGTTGTTTCTCAGAGATCTGCCAAACCTGAAATTCTGGGTAGTGTTACAACTACCAAATTTGAATGAATTGGTTCTTAGCGGTATGGCAAGCCTGGAATCACTAGTTCTTGGAGATATGGCAAAGCTAAAGTCAGTGGTTCTCAGTGATATGGCAAACCTGAAAGAGTGGGACACATCATGCTCAAGTGGTGAGGAGTCCGTAATTGAAGAATTGAAAATAGATGATTGCCCCAAGTTAAGGATGAAACCTTTTCCACGTAGAGCTAAATCCTGGGAGATATCAAACAGTGATAATGTGGTATCATCATGGGAAGAGTGTATTGCGTCACACACCAATGCTTCCTCCTCTTCTTCTCTAATGACTATTAAGTTGTCAGTTAAATACTGCAATGTGCCTATAAATCAGTGGAGGCTGCTTCAGAACTTGTCTGGTCCGATTAGTTTGTTTATTAGCAGCTGTGGTGATCTAACCGGCTCATTAGAGACCAGCCAGCATCTCTCCTCCGTGGAGACGCTGCAACTAGAATATGAAGACCTAGAAGAACTGCCAGAATGGCTAGGTGAGCTCACATCTCTACAGAAGCTGGAAATAATCGAATGCAGAAGGCTAAAGGGGCTGCACGAGAACATGAGGCAACTCATTAAGCTACAATCACTAGAACTGGGTGGTTGCAACAACATGGCATCACTGCCGCATTGGTTAGGCGAATTAACTTCCCTCGAGACTCTTGCGATATGGCGTTATGATGTCTTGAGGTCTTTACCGGAAAGTATTCAACAACTCACCAGTCTCCAGCACCTATGCATTATTGAATGTCCTGAATTAAAGCATTTTTTTGAATCAGAGGAGGGAAAGATGGACCTCAATCACAACCAAGAAAAGGTGTGTGTACTTCCTATCTCTCTCGAGAGACTTGCTATCCAGGACTGTGAGGGTATCAAGTCTTTACCTGATGGCCTACAACAACTCACCAACCTCCAATTCCTTTCAATTGGTGGGTGCCCTGAACTAAAGCAGTGGTGTGTATTAGAGGAGAACCAGATGAAGCTGGCTCACATAAAAGAAAAGGTATTAATCTGATTTCGCAATATTTCTTCTTTTCTTACAATAGAATTTATTCTGCCTTGCATTTCTTAGAAGATACTTTAATGCAAAAATGCTTAGGTAGTAGTATAATTTGTCTAAAAATAAACACTTATGAAGAAGAGAGAGCGCCCTCTCGCGACTGCTCCAGTGGCGGGTGAGCGCGCGCGGCAGCGCCCGCTCGATCTCGCTCCTTCGGCCCGGCCTGCATGTTTCCGCCGCTGCCGGATCCGGGGTCTCCTCCACGCTCTCGCTCTTCCCTCGCGAAGACCCACTCCCTAGTGCCCCCCGTCTTCCCATCACCGTGGCTCCTCGCCCGAGCTCCCGGCTCGGGTCTGCTCCGGCGGCGGCGTCGCCTGGTCTGTCAGCACAGGTCCCCGCCCCTACCCCGTCCTAACGCTCGTCTTCCAGCTCGAGGAGCTGGGAGGCGGAGGATGACCTGGAGGTGGTGCCAGAGTCGCTGCAGGGGAAGACGGCCGCTGCTCCCCGTGTCTTGGTTCCGTTGCCAGCTAACCTTCCCGTTGGGGCCGGGCCACGAGTGGTTGCTGCGGCTGCGGGTCCGCACATGATGTTTGTACGCTCCGAGGGCTCATCTCCGGTTTGTGGCGTTTAGGTGCCGGGGCAGATGATGTTTGTACGGATACTGTCCGTGGAGGCTGGGTTTAGGTACGTAAGCGCAGGGGATGCACGGCCTGCCGGTGACGGTCAGGTTGCGTTGTCGCTGCGTCCAATGGGTGGCCAGGCAGAGCAAATGAGGGGCTTACCTCAAATGCCGCTTACCTCAAATGGATGCGTCAGCCGCTAGCACTTTGTTGCTTCCTGCTAGCAGCCGATCAAGTGTTGGCTGTTAGAAATAGGCTTGTGTTTCAGTCGACTTCTCGGCTGTGGGAAGCCGATCAATGTTGGCTGTTAGAAATAGGCTTGTGTTTCAGTCGACTTCTCGGCTGTGGGAAGCCGGCCGACTGCGTGGTTTGTCTCTGCGAGTACCTGACTTGGAGTCTGTTCTGGGTCGCGGCAAGTAGGATGTCGTTTCCGGTTAGGGAGCTGGATGTTGGGTAGCCGGGTTACCGAGTGTGGGGCTCCTAGTCCTATAGCCGGTGTCCTGAGGTGGCGTCAGCATCAGTACAGAGCAAGTAGATATGACGTGCTAGACGTTCCTAGTCATGACGTCGTCAATTGTTGCGACTCGGATAGACAGGGGGGCCGGTCATCTCGCACGATGTGACCGGATAATTGACTTAGGCCGGCAACCGGCACAACCCTTATTTAAAGGGAGAAATATAATGAGAAAATTGAGTCAAACCATTTCACCCACTGGCACACACTCCCCCTACTCCCACTCTCGAAACCACGAGCTGACACTTGGCTTTTGGGACAACAATTGGTATCAGAGCACACGCTCATTGAGAGATCTCACTGGAGATGGCTGAGAAGAAGGCTATCAAGCCGGCGGAGGGGGACGAGACCACAAGCACGCTGGCAATCCAGCGTGTTGTGCGGGACTCCGGTAGTTCGTGGCCGCTGCTCACGTGGTCAAACTACGTGGATTGAGCGCTACTCATGCAAATCAAGCTTGAGGCGCACAAGGTCTGGGTGGCCATCTCGGATAGCACGCAGGAGCAGGACGTGGACCGAGCAGCGCTGGAGCTGATGCTGCTTGTCGTCCCGCCGGAGATGATCTCCACACTGGCGTCGAAGAAGACGGCCAAGGAGGCGTGGGAGTCGATCAAGACGATGCGGGTCGCAGATGCCCATGTCCGAGAGGCGAAGGCGACGGTGCTGAATAAGCAGTACTAGGCCCTCAAGTTCGGCGACAACGAGAACATCGACGACTTTGCACTGTCGTCGCTCGTGTCGTAGCTTGGAGTGCTCGACATCACCATCACCGATCCGGACACAATCCGTAAGTTTCTCTCGGTCGTTCCCACGAGGTTATCGTAGATGGCATGCTCCATCGAGACCCTGCACGACTTTTGACATGGTCCCCATGGAGGAGCTCATCGGCCGCCTCAAAAAGACTGAGGAGTGACACGAGGTGGAGAAGCCGGAGGCCAAGCAGGCCGGCAAACTACTCCTCACGGAGGAGGATTCGTTCTCCCGGATGTTCCTGCAAGACGAAGGTGGATCCCCTAGCAATGCCGGACACGGACGTCGCAGGGACAGCCCGGCTCATGGAGCTGACAACCGCGACATGAAGGACAAGTGTCGCTACTACAGAGTCGTCGGTCACTAGGCGCGAGACTGTCGCAAGAAGAAGCGCGAGGAGGAAGCCCACCTCTTGCGTGGAGGGGATGCAGAAGCGCACCTTGTTCGTGGCAGAGACAATGAAGATGACAACGCGCTCCTCATGATGGAGACCTGCACGGTCGCGTTTGCCCCACAGATTCTTTTCGGCTCGCCACGCGGAGCAAGGAACCTTGGAGGCGGCACCCTTGTCTCGATTGGTGGAAGATTCAGTGACTCGACCGGTGGTGGAGACAGTGGGAGCGTCGACTCCTCCGGAGGTATTCACGCCGATCCAATGGATCGCGGAGTGGGACATGCCAGCTCAAGAGGAGCCGGACGCGAAAACTCGAGAGGAGTTGGCCGTGTCGGGTTGTGAGGACCTGAAAGCGTCGAGTCGCGTGGACTCGGCAACACCGGCTCGGGAGGAGCCGAACTCGGCAGCTCGGGAGGAGCTCGCCATGGCGACTCGGGAGGAGTCGGCCACCCGACACCAAGTTTCGAAAGTGTCGAGTCGCATGCACTCAGCCATGTCGGGTCGCGCGCACCCTACTGGGGTGACTCGAGAGGAGTCGACCGCGGCAGCTCAGAAGGAGCTGGCCAACCCGGCTCAGCTGCAGCGGGTCCTCCTCACACTAGAGGATAGAGCGCATGTCAACCTGTCGAAGTAGGGTGACGCCAAGAAGGGTGCCTGGTACCTCGACTCGGGTGCCACCAATCACATGACTGGTGTTCGCACCACGTTCGCGAAGCTCAACACGAGTGTCACCAGGACTGTGATAAAGTTCGGCGACGGCTGGCGAGTCGCCATCTGCGGGCAAGGGACGGTGTTGTTCATCTGCAAATCAGGCGAGCATCGGGCCGTCACTGGGGTGTACTACATACCTCCGTTGAACACGCAGATCGTCAGCCTGGGCCAATTCAACAAGAATGACTGCCATGTGCTGATCGAGGATGGGATCCTCTGGGTGCATGACAGCGAGCGACATCTCCTAATCAAGGCTAGGCGAGAGCCAAACTTGCATGTGCATGTTGCAAGCGCGAGACGTGCAGCCGGTGTGCCTAGTCGTGGGCACTGGCAACGACCCAAATTGTACTTGGCATGCCCGGTTCGGGCACCTCAACTTCGACAACTTGCGCCAATTGCCGAAGTGCGAGATGGTGTGTGGCCTTTCGCTGGTAGAGCACGTGAACCAGCTCTATGACGCATGCCTAGCAGGGAAGGAGAGGTGAGCCCCGTTCGCAAAGCAAGCGAAGTTTTGGGCGAAGGATCGACTTGAGCTGGTCCACGACAACCTCTGCGGGCCGATCACCCCGGCCGACCACTCAAAGCAGGAATAAGTATTTCCTCCTGCTTGTGGACGACCTGACCTGGTACATGTGGCTCGCCCTTGTCTCGACAAAGGACGATGCCGCAACCGCCATCATCCAACTCCAGGCGGGAGTCGTGTCGGAAACCGACTGCAAGCTGCGCACGTTGCGGACAAATCGCGGAGGCGAATTCACCTCCGGCTCCTTCACGGCATACTACGCCGAGCTCGGGGTGGAGAGTCACCTGACGACTTCATACTCTTCGCAGAAGAACAATGTCGTGGAGCGATGCAACCAGACGATTGTGGGCATGGCACGCAGTCTGCTGAAGGTCAAGAAGGTCCCCAGTGAATTTTGGGGTGAGGCGGTGACGACGGCCGTGTTCATATTGAACATGTCGTTGACCAAGAGCGTGGACGGCAAGACGCCGTTTGAGCCCTAGCATGGCCGCAAGCCGGACATGAGCTAGTTGCGTACGTTCGGGTGCGTGGTGCACATCAGGGAGATGTGACTCGGGCTCAACAAGCTCGACGGCCAGAGCAGGCCGATGATCTTTGTCGGGTACAAACCCGGCACGAAATGATATCGGGCCTACTACCCAACGACCAACAGTATGACCAACACGTGGGATGTTGTGTTTGACGAGAACGCGCACTGGGACTGGAGTTCACCGGACACTCCAGCGAACACCTTCAAAGATGACACCTTTGCAGTCGAGCACATGGTGTTCGAGCCGCAGCCGACTCTGGGTGACAAGAGCGCGGGTCCCGGACCTGACTCATCGACTCCAGACTCGCTGGCTCTAGGAGCCGGGAGTGAGACACTCCCAGCCGTTCCCCGTCTACACCCGGGCACCCGACGGCCGAGTCCCTGACTGCGGCTGTCACTGGCGTTGAGTTTGTCATGTCGCCTACAAGGTACGCAAGTATGCTCGACGCAGAAGAAGACACACTCTTCGAGCACCGGTTCCACACATTGCAGAATATGCTCGACGTAGGTTCAACCCTTGAGCCGGACGAGGAGCTCCACTACCTTGCCTCCAAAGAGCCAGGCTCATTCGATGAGGCAAAGGTGCATGCCAGCTGGAGTCCGGCGATGCAGGACTAGCTGGAGGCCAACGAGTCAAACTCGAATTAACGGCTAGCCACCTTACCACTGGGTCACCACGCGATCGGCCGGAAGAGGGTGTACAGGATGAAGTAGGACGCGCATGGCCCGGTTCTTAAGCCCAAGGCTCGCCTGGTGGCGAAGGGCTATGTGCATCAGCACGAGGTCGACTACGGTGAGGTCTTTGCTCCCGTGGCCCGTCTCGAGTCTATCCGGCTATTGCGAGCCATGGCTGTGAGTGCAGGGTGGGACGTCCACCACATGGACGTCAAGTCCGCCTTCCTCAACGGAGAGTTCGAGGAAGAGGTGTATGTGCAACATCCATCTGTCTTCGCCATAAAGGGGAAGGAGCACACGGTGCTCCGACTCGACAAGACGCTCTACGGCCTCAAGCAGGCGCCAAGAGCATGAAACACCAAGCTCGACGCATGCTTTGTCACTCGTCAAGCTCGCCTTTAAATGCTGCGAGTCGGAGCACGACATGTATGCGCGAGTAGCGACTCCGAGCCGGCTTCTACTCGGTGTCTACATCGATGACTTGGTGATCACGTGCTCGAACTCCAGTGACATCTACAAGTTCAAGCTGGAGATGCGGAGCCTGTTCCAGATGTCCGACCTCAGGCTGCTGAGCTACTACCTCGGCATCGAGGACCGACAAGGCCCCAGCGGGATCGACATCTCACAGGGTTCCTATTCCCTGAAGCTGCTGAAGAAGGTGGGGACGGCCGGGTGTAACCCCGTCCACGCACCCATGGAGTTGCGCTTCAAGCTGTGTAAGTGCAACACGGCGCCCACGACGGATGCTACCGAATACCGGAGCATAGTTGGGAGCCTCCGGTACTTGGTGCACAAGAGGCCGGACCTGGCCTTCGCAGTTGGGTTCGTGTCGCGGTTCATGGAGGCTCTGACTCTGAGCACCTCGCGGCTGTGAAGCATATCCTACGCTACATCGCCGGGTCTCCGCGACTCATATGTAGGTATGGGAGGAGTGCAGGTACACCGCGCCTGGTCGGCTACAATCACAGCGACCTGGCGGGTGACGTCGACTCATGGAAGAGCACCTCAGGTACGCTATTCTTCCTCGAGAGCAGTCCAGTGACCTGGCAGTCACTAAAGCAAAAGATTATGAATCTGTCGAGCTGTGAGTCAGAGTATGTGGCTGCTGCCACAGCTACCTGCCAGTGGATCTGGCTGGCTCGGTTGCTGGCTGAGTTCAGCAACGGCGAAGCCGAGCACGTGGTGCTCAAGGTCGACAAAAAGTTGTCAATCGCGCTCGCCAAGATTCCCGTCTTCCACGAGGGCTTGAAGCACATCGACTTGAAGTACCACTTCATTCGAGACTACGTGGAGGTGAAGAAGGTCGAGCTGGAGTTCGTGCCCACCGAATGCCAACTCGTGGACATGCTGACCAAGCCACTTGGACGATTCCGCCTGGCGGAGCTGCGCACAAGCATCATCATAGTGGAGATGTCTCCGGGACTCAAGCCTAGGGAGTGAATGTTAGAAATAGGCTTGTGTTCCAGTCGACTTCCCGGCTATGGGAAGCCGGCATGTGTGCTCCGGCTGTGGGGTCTGTCCCGAATCAAGGGCGAGTGCCCGACTTGGAGCCTGTTCCGAGTGGTGGCAAGTAGGACGTCGGTTCCGGTTAGGGAGCCGGATGTCGGGTAGCCGGGTTACCGAGTGTGGGGCTCCTTGTCCTGTAGCCGGTGTCCTGAGGTGGTGCATCAGCACTAGTACAGAGTAGGTAGATAGGACGTGCTAGACGTCACATGTAGTGTTTACTAGTCATGACGTCGTCAACAGTGGTGACTCGGATAGACAGGGTATGGCCGGTCACATCGCAACGATGTGACTGGATAGTTGACTTAGGCTGACAGCCGGCACAACCCCTATTTAGAGGGAGGAATACAATGAGAATATTGAGGCAAACCATTTCACCCATTGCCACACTCTCCCCTCACTCCCACTCTTGAACCGCGAGCCGACACTTGGCTTTGGGACAACATTGGCATTGTTTACGAGATTTCCACGTTGCGAGCAAATGCCCACAGAAGTCCTCCTGGACATCGCTGACCTCGGGACCTCGTCTTGCTGTTAAGATTGCTCCTCAGGTGTTGATTGGCTCTGCTTTGAGGCCGCGCTTCTAGGCTGAGGTGGTCTTGGCTCCATCTCCTGGTGTTGGCTCAGTGCTCTTGTGTCTGGCTCAGACGATGTTCCTTGATGTTTTTGTCTATGTTCTACTAAACCCTTCCCCCAAACTCTAGTTTTATTTTTGTGTATTTTGTGTTTGTATTTCGGTTTTTGTCTGGTTTTCCTCTCTTCTTCTTATATGAAATGGCAGAGCACGAGCCCTTGTTCTTAAAAAAAAGTATAATTTGTCTTGTAATTTTCATTTTGTTAAATATCACCTTGTTTTACAAAATATAAATACGAAAATAAGAAAAGACGAATTCTCTGTTTTTAGACAATGTTTGGTGATTGTGTGCTGCTACCAATTAATGTAAAGTTTGATAAATAACTTAGTGACTTTTTTGCAACACCGGCCAGTCATCACACTTGGAACCACCATTTAATTGATCTGAACATGACATTTTCCCTACGTGTACCCCGTATCATTCATATGAACTAGAAACCAAGCTAATTAACGAAGAGTTGTCATTATTTATTTTGCAGGAAATTTTTTGAAGATCTTATTTTCATGATAACCCATGCTAGTGGTACACCAGGTTGCAAAATTTATGGCCCGAATTAGCCTGCAAGATCTCGCTCATGGAGTTGAAGGGGGGCCATCAGGAGAAAAGGGGCATAATATCTAGCTAGTTTGTCCGATTAAAGGAAAGCATGAATGCTGTCCTGGTGTTTATGTTTGTTCCGTGATGAAAGGGTGATAAATGTAGTTAAATGTTTGGGATTTCTCGTAGTTTCATCCTTTTGCAAGTGATCAGTTTGTATTTGTAATTTCTGTGACATTCATTTATGCAGTCCTGGGGACTTGCTTGTGTTGAGGATGATACATAATTTGTTGGTAGTTCTTCAGATTAAATTGAAGAAAGCATGAATGGCAACGAGATGAAACGTTGAACACTCAGTTCATTTGACTGTGTACTGTTTGGCTGTGTACTGTTGGTTTCTGCATTATGTAGGGGGGCAAATGATGGAAATGTCAAAATCAAACTGCACTCTAATCATCTGCCTACACTGCATATGATATTCTGCAACTGCATTCTTGATTTCTTTTTGTATGTTTTGTGTAATTTATTGCTAGTTTCATGTCGTTTTGATGTTAGCGGATCTGGAGTAAGGACCTCGAAAACAAAGGTAGCAGTGGCGAGGGTAACCTGATAGCTCAGGGATTAAGACTGCTTAAACGTTTGTTCGATGCATGATTTTATGGCTTCCGGTTTGATTGGTGACAGATGGTTACTCAAACAGAGGTCCAGATTGTGCAAGCTCCAGACAGAGATGTCCGAGAAGGAGCTCTAGTCTATGTTGTTGCAGAGGAGGTGGACCTGAACATGGTTCCCTCTGCTCCATGGTGAGAATGGGCAGTGATCTGACAACAATGAGACTTCTCACTAGAGTTTGTTTTCCCCCTTCTCATCAGTTTACCAACATGCGAGTGGAAAATGCAAGTTAATAAGAGTACATATACTATCTAACAAACCGGAAACTGCATCTGAAAAGTATGTACAGTAATCATCCATTTTATGGAAAATACATATGCATCATCAAGTTTCAGAAATCATTCTCTGAAACTCATTCTCGTAGTGTGGAAGCAACATACCTTGAGCCTACCAGCTATGTCCTTTCAACTTCGAAGTCGTCTTTACAGACCAGAGTTCAGTTGCCGGGTCCGCGCCATGTTTCTCCTTGCCGGCGCCGGGAAAGAGGGCAGGGCGCTGTCCAATATATGGCTCAGGCTCAGCATCCTTCCTCTGGGTAGGTGTTGCCCCCCTTCCGCTCCACATGTTACAGAATGTGACTTCGGTTGAGTAATCTTGCTCTTCTTTGCAAAATACATGGCTGGGAATCATACGAGATAAAAGATGTTAAGTTCTTGTGAAAATACCTCACCGGCACTGAGCATGCGCCTTTGCACCGGCGCCATCCTCCTCGTCCCCTGTCGAAGAAGCGCCACCATCGTTGCCGGCCTGCAAATAGTTAGGGATTAGGGGAAGTCCGACACACCGCCGGCGGCTGCTCCACCTCCCGTACCGAGGCTACTGGGTAGCGGTCGGTTGCAAAGGCGACAAATTTCGGGAGATTTTGGTGCCTACCTTTCGGATCTGGGACTTCTTGCTCCTTAGGAGTTCTTGCTCCTTAGGGCAGGTGCAACAAGGAACACGTACGTGCAGCAACAAGCTAGGTGATACGTACGTAACAAGAAAGTATAACAAGCGCAAAGACAAAGGCCGATCTATTCACGGTGTCATACCTACGTGACAAGGAAAGAGCTAGAGCGATGGCCTTGTACGTAGCCTATTTAAGCAATCAAATATTTGAAAGGGTAGCTTGCCAAGAATGGTTGTCCAAACGCGAGATAATTGATGCATACATTCCCCATATATATTTGGCCCGTCATTAATCATCATTCCCTTGACTATGTAACGATTGCGTTAATTTTGGCACAATCAACTCAAGCATTAAACATCTGAGTGATACTACAAGATCTGCATCTGCCTATATAAACACCCGCAATAGCGAACATTGGAGCGCACAACAAATCCCAAGAGTTCCTCTAAATCCTCGATCATGGCAGTGATCACGAAGAACAGGCTTGCCTTGTGCTTGGGAGCTCTTATGCTCATGGCTAACTTTCTGTCCTCCCAAGGTTTACCACAAGGCTTTGGTACGTTCACTCGCGTGCATATTAATCCTCTCTTAATCAGCATTGTTAATTTTTCGCAAATTGCAATAATATTCTGCAGCATATGTTGAGCCACATGGGATATATATTCGGGAGTAATATATACATGTTAATTTTGTATGCAGTTGGATGTTTCGAGCCACACCAGAACTGCTTCCCGGACGTTTGCCAGACAAAATGGGAGAATGATCTGGGTATGGGAAAAGATGTGATTGGATCCTGCGAGTTGGACCATGTTCAGAACCCGTACGTACAGCCAGTTCGCCTGTTGCTGCGCTCGGAAAACAGTCTCTGGAGATGACAAACATGCATGATTAGCCACTGAGAAAGCATCATCAGTTGATTCTTTTGGTTGACGTCATAATACAATAAGGTGATGTAATGCAGGACCTGCCAATGTACTGTCGGTTGGATGTGTGTATATCCACCTATTGTAGTACATCGTCTTTACTATCAAACGAGAGTTAGGGATGGTATGTCATCTTCAATGATCGTCGACAGTATCATCTTGACAGTTAAAATGTGCATCTGATAAAAAGTAAGATTTAGAAAGAAAAAAAACCACCACGCAATCGGGATTAGATGTGTAATAATAATTGACATAAATAAAAGGTAATTACACGTGGGCCTCTAAGATTATCACGTTTGACGAGAAAACAATCGGTTGAATTTTCTTTTTGAGAATCAGAAACGATCAGTTCATTGCCTTCCATTCATTGAAAGAAGGCTCAGATCGGCCCAGCTCCATTATAGGAGTAAAGAAAACATTAGTTACATCATAGGAAAATCGATAGTACCTCCCGAGCACCAGTGTACCCGTTTTTAAATTTTTTTGAAAACCATACTTCTAGATTTCAAAAAATTCTGAAACTTTACACAAATACATATACACATTATGTATGTACGCGAGAAGTTTCGTAAAAAACATTATATTTTGAGCTACACAAAAGAAATTCTGACAGATTCAACGCGCTATTTCCCCTTTTTTGTGCCCAGAAATTTGTTATTTTTATACAGCTCGTAATACGACTTTTTTGCACCGAAAATTGGCACATACGTAGAATACATGCATATATATCATAGGCTATACTCCCGCCGCTCCTTACTATTAAGGTATATAGTTTTTCCTAAAATATCAAACTCAACTATCTTTGACCAAGATTTTAGAAATATGATTATCAATTACATTATAAAATCAGTATATTTTCATATTTTATTTTATTTGTATTTTAAATATTGATATTTTTTCTTAAATCCTCGTAAAAATAGTCAAGTTAGACTTTTCAGGAAAAACTATACAACTTGAAACAAGAAACAAAGGGAGTATGCCATAGGGATTATTTTCAGATTTTATTTCAAACTCAAATTCAAGGTTTTCAAAACATGATCCACCAGGGCACACTGGTGCTCGGGTGTAGGGATGAAAACGGAGCGGATACGGACGGAACTGAGTGGTGCCACATTTGTTTTCATATTCTTTTGCGGAAGCGGAAACAAATACAGAAACTCCGGAAACAAATACAGAAACAAATATTGTCGGAAACAGATACAGACCGAATACGGTACAGAGACGGAACACAAAGCAGATATTTATCGGAACCGAGAGACGCCTTAAATAATTAAGGAAAAGCCAAGCAAATAAACAAACTTGTCAAGTTTTTAAGATGAAATAAAATTATAAGGAGATATCCTTATTATATAATATGGCGTGCAACATTAAAAATATATATTACCATCCCTGTCCCTAGTATAATGTCGAAATGGAGAAGTGAGACCGACCAGAGGGAGAGATGATATGCGAATACATAGGTCATAAACGTGGTAGCTTCAGATCTTTTCGTTTTTATCATTCTCTTGGGCTGTGCCTAAATTTTGTCACCAGAATTTTGGTGCCGGTTGGGTATGGAAATGACCGTGTAACAAAAAACGGAAAGTTCCGTATTACCGAAAACGGAATTTCTGTTTCCGCAGTCGTTCCGCCGGAATACGCTGTTCCGTTTCCGTTTCCGTTTCCGCATAAAAGTTTCCGTTTCCGTTTCCGTTTTGCAAAATTCCGTTTCCGTTTCCGTATTTCCATTCTGTTTCCGTTTTTTCCGCGGAAAAGTCGGAAATATTCCGTACCGTTTTCATCCCTACTCGGGTGCACCAAGTCTGCACTCCACCATATACTCCTACGAAAAGAAACGTTGCCAATTAAACAAGAACTCGATCTTCCTACTGGAGGCATGGTCATGGCTTGAAATTTAAAACTTCTTCGCGACTTCAGTAGTCCAGACGGCCCCATGCTTGCACTGAAGACACTATCATTGACTTACGTTGAAGTAAAGAAAATAAGTTGGCTGCGCAGGAGAAAAAAGGTTCATTGACTTACATGTTTTAAAAAATATCATTTCTTGCAAAAAGAAAAAAAAGGTACAAAGTCATTCTCGCCCTGAACCACACTCTTGAGGTGTTTCTTTCTTCGCCGCCTCCTCTTCCCACAGGATGGCCCTAGACCACCTGGCATTTTTGCTTTGCACGCATTTAGATTTTTTGGCCGTGATGCTCAACGTGGAAATTAAATATAAAAAAATGTCACGCACGTGCCAAGCAGGGAGAGACAACATGCCACATGCACCAAACACAAGTTTCGGTCCACAAGATGCATGAGATGATTGACAACATTGAACATCTTGTATAGACCCTATCTCATGACATCTCGATGGCACCAGTATCGACCCCCACGTCCCCGGCAACAGTCACTGACGCGTGGACGCCATCAACACCCTCGCGTAGGTGCAGAAGCACACCATCAAGAATCTCCGCCACTTGGTCGGACGCGACGAGCTGGGGGAAGTGAACGACGGACTCAATGATCTCCACAACCGCGTCTGTGCCCGCCATCATCATCCTCCGCTGCATGTACTCGGCCACGACCAATTGCGCCACGAAGTCGTCACATACCTGGATGATGGTGTATGGCGCGGGCACGACACCCAGGGCCTCGCGCTAGTAGCCTAGGAAGATCATCCTGGCCACCCCGAGGGGCACGTTCGGGTCCATGGCTAGGAAGCTACGCTCGATAGGTTCCACCACAGTGGCACAATGGGCGGCGTTGGGGACGAAGCTCTTGACCCATCCTTGGAAGTCCAACACAAAGGCGCCTAGCATCACGCTGACGGATGCCTCCTCGAACCCTCCCACATACCCATCATCCTCCGAGTCAATGTACCTGGTTGACACCAAAATTGTATTTTTTAAGGCTTCGAATTAAAAAATCAATTACTATAAGCTCAAAACTAAGAAAACGTCTATTTCACAATTTATTAATGAAAAGTATGGTGGCACATTTTAATAATCCAACCGCGTAGAAAATAGAAAAGATCAAGTGAATTTGAAGCAAATCTGCAAAATAGAAGATTAGTTTTTAATCATAATAATGTGCTATGGGATTATTCATAGTCAAACTTTTGAAGTTTGACCAAATATATAAGAAAGGGTATGAACATGAACAACAAAATAAGCTTTATGAAAAAATATAACAGTTATATTAAAGTTGTTCAGAGTTATTATCTTTGTAATTTCCTTTCACTAGTACAGAACGACACATCGGATACCCCTCTATGGAAACGGCAGGTGTTAGGCGACGGAGAATCGCGCTTTCCGCGCGGCCGGTGCGTACAAACCTGACCAGGCCCGCCTACATTGGTATGAAAATTACTCACAACAAATTAAGCTAATACTTCATTAAAACATGTGGTATTCCAGATAACAAAGGTTTCACAACAATATTAATCAACCAAATGAAACATGAAATGATCAATAATAATCATCCTGTACCATAAAATAATGAACAATACTAAAGTACCAAGCTTTATTGATAAGTGATACAATCGACAGTCGGGTCAGCAATTCCCAAAAACCAAATTACTTGGGCAACGATACAAGACATGCCCTAATTAT
Source organism: Poa pratensis (assembly GCA_947311845.1). Classification (NCBI taxonomy): domain Eukaryota; kingdom Viridiplantae; phylum Streptophyta; class Magnoliopsida; order Poales; family Poaceae; genus Poa; species Poa pratensis. Next base: position 49,791,085 of record CAMZMU010000067.1, read on the forward strand.
TAACGATATCGAATCGTAGGTAAAATTGGAATCCAATATACACACATGGAAGCAATATGCCATAAACTGGCATGTAATTGCGATTGTCTGCCGAATATATATAATTGCAGACTCGATTTCCATGATACATTTCCAAATAATCCCACCTCCATGTGTGCATATATATCCACGATCTATCGATCGAGCGGCCATCGATCCTTCCTCTCGTCTTCGGCAATGGCATCATCATCCTCCTCCCAGCTCGCCTTCTCCCTGCGCGACGGCAGCCTTGCTGTCGGCGGCGCTGTCCTCCTCTCTGAAGTTCCGTCCAACGTGACGCTCACCTCGTTCCAGTTCGATAAGTCCAGCTGCGACGCGCCGCCCCATCTGCTCGACCAGGCCACGGCCGCCACCGATCACGACCCGCTGGACACCGGCGCGACCACCGGCGTACGCGCGGGCGGAGGGGGAGCAAAAGCGAGTCAGGGATCCGTCTGTTCCTCTCTCTAATAAAAGCGACGAGTCAGGGCGTACTCTCGGGACCAGCTAGTCAGTCGATGGCGAGTCAGGGATCCGTTTCGTGCAAAGCCAGCGTTTCCTCGTTCGGCCGCCGTTTCGTGCGTCCGAAAAGGAAAAGAAGAAATAATCCTGGATCCTCTCTCTCTTTGCCTGCCAGCAGCTATAACAAGATCGATCGGATCTTTTTTTTTGAGAACACAGTACAACACAGACGCTCACAAATACGCACATACACTCACCCCTATGAACGCACGCACGCACACCCTACCCCTATGAGCACCTCTGAAGGACTGAGCCGGCAGATCTTGAGGTTGACGAAGTCACCACAGGCGCCTCGCTGTTGACGGGCACGTCACCTACCACTGAAAGAATAGCGCCGGATAATCCTGAAATAAATCCAGGTAAATGCAAACGCCCATGCCAAGTCTAGGACTTGAACCTGGGTGGGCTGGTTCCACCACAGGGAACCCAACCATCAGAGCCAAGCTCCGTTTGCAGATCGATCGGATCTAAGCCTGGACGTGCACGCACGCCATCAAAAAATACGATGATGGGGAAATACTCTTTACCCAGACAAGACCTTTCGCGTACGTACAAACTAAATTCATAATCCATGGACGTATATACTCGTGGAAATTACAACAAGAATAGTACTCCAACATGGCTAACCTCCTGCTGCTGCTGGCTCGATCGTCAAGTGCTAGCGGAAGGCCAGAGATCCGATCAGATCGACCATGGGGACGGAGGAGGAGCATCACCGCCTGGTTTTACAGACGGCCGGAGATCCGATCAGATCGAAACCACGGCAGGGACGTCGGAGCAGCACCACCGCCACCGCCAAGCTCGCCCAAGTCGCGACAAGTCACACGCGCAACCGCACGCGGCTCTGCCGACCCCCCTCTTGTATTTATAGAGGCCCGGGGGCTGACCCGTGTGTATTGGAGGGAAGAAAGTTTGAATGAATTTTTTTTCAAGTAAAACAGAAGGAGAGACACATATCTCGGCGGGAAGGAGAGTTTTCCGTCCACGTAGCGTGGGTACGAGCACCCTCAACTACTATTACTTTTCCTTGAAAACATCCAATATAATACGTGGTAGCTTCCTCAAATTCCGTTTCGTCAAAATCGGCCTTAATTACTTTCCAGATATTTTGGGTTGCCCATGATTTGTTTCCTTGATCCCATTGCATAGCGCACGTACGGTTGGGCTAGGGATCAAATCAACTTTTTATCAGACTACTACTACTACTGTGCATGCATGCATGAGAGGAGTGCAATCCGTGTGAAAAGGAATTGCCATCTGTGATTGGCTAGTAATGGTTGCCCCGCATAAGTAGTACTATTTCGCCGTGCGTTACAAAGAGAGACATTCTCTCCTATTTTTCCTCCGGATTGATTAGGCCACTAAAAAATGATGGCATGCGAATCATCCAATAATTGCATAGACAATCTCCCCCTATATATCCTTGGTGAATGGTGATCCCGGAGCCAAGAGGTTAAGCGCGTTTTTATTGGAGGGAACAAAGTTTGAACGAATTTTTTTCAACCAAAAGAGAGAGGGCCAGGTGAGATAGAGGCGGGAAGCTGCTAATTTTCGGTCCGTGTAGATATCTCGTGGATGCGAGCTTAATTGACTTTCCTTACGAAAAAATCATAGGAGTTATACCGTGCTAGTTTTTTCCTAAAACTCTAAAACTCCGTCTTGATCATCCTTAATCCGTGTGAACAGGAATCGCTCGCTGTGATTGGCTAGGATTGATTGTCCCCGGATGGACTATGGATTTGCCCACTGTACGTGCCAAAAATAATGGAAAGAGATACTCGCTCCTAATTTTTCTCCCGGTCGGTTAACTAGGCCAGTCTGATCCTACCCTCCGCCCGACTAAGATTTCCCTTGCATGGCGTACGTATTTGTAGGCCCGATCGTCGAGATCGTAAGAGGACGTGTGTTGTAAGCACCATATTTTGTCACCGAAAAGAGCGAGCCAGGGGTCTAATTTTCGATTCGTGTATTCAATTATTTTCTGGCCTAAGAATGTGAGCGTGACTTTCACTTTAAAAACCAACAGCGCCCAAGTGATAAGTTTCCTGAAATTGCCTTTCGTCAAAATCATCCTTAATTACTTTCAAGCATCCTTAATTGGAAACGAAGTTTGAACGCATTTGTTTTTCAACGAAAAGTGAGGGAGGATTTTTTTGAGCGGAAACGATAATTTTTGGCTCGCTTATTCAATTATTTGCTGGCCCTTATGATGCGAGCGTGGCTTTCTTCCCTAAAAACCGCACCGTGATTGGTAGTTTCCTGGAATTCCATCCTCTAAAATCATCCTTAGTTGCTTTCCGGGATTCTCAATTATTCTGCTACCCACAAATCCATCTCATGCTCAGTTTCCTCATTGTTTACTTCACAACACTGATATAAACCAAAAGATTTCGAATTTTATTAGTTGCCTCATTGTTTACTTCACAACACTGATATACACAATCTCTCGCCCAACCGCATGGCAACAGCGGCTAGGAACGCGGGAACGTTTGGTTCCGTTGCCTAGACTGGCCATAGCTTCGCTAGCCAGCTAGCCCAGCTCGGCTTAGCTAGCTTCGACTTGGCTGAACGTTTGGTTGGTCTGTTTGCTTTTGCTAGCAAGTGCAAGGGGCTAGTCATTTGGTTGGACTACTACCGTTGCTTTTGGAGGCAAGAACTGACAGATCGATCAGGAGGAGCAGCGGACGTGGGTAGTTAAATTGTTTGCTGTCGAGAGCGAGCCGATTCGGCTCTCCGCGCCTGGCGAGGACTTGCCCTCAAAAGCAAGAAAAAATTACTGTACCAAACGTATATCCTAGCCTGGGGAGGCTATAACTAATTTTGCCGAGGATCCAAACGTGCCCTAAATATTTACAAAGAAAAACTGTAACTCGCCATTCAATGAATTAGCAAGAAATTCGGCATAACCTTCCTTATTCTTTCAACATTTTTGGCTAAACATAATGAATAACAAGTACAACTTCCAAACTAGACAGCAGCTAGTACAAGCTAAACTTCTAAAAATCTGACCGAATACTATAACTACAAGACCTGAAACAGTATATATTTACACGCAGCAGCAGCACAGCCGCCGGAGACATCGTCGATGGAAAACTCAACATCAGGATAGTACGCTAATCTGGACAATATTGGATAACAAATATTTTAACAGCAAATTAACATCAATTGTTCCGACCTAGCAGCCAAGGCTCCCTCCTGGCCAGCTCCACTTCTTCCCCTTGCTGCCGCTCTTCGACCAGCGCCACGGCAATCTGCACTCCAGCGTGCTCGAGTCCACTGCTCCAACTGGCCTCCTATCACCTGCACGACAACTGACAAACAAAGGCTCACCGACTTGCACACGAAACCATTGCTAAACAACACACAAACAAGAAAAGGCTGCTGCCTGATGAATCTCTACTCCTAAAATGTACAAAAGATTAACATTCAGCTTGTTTTGGAATGTCAAAAGAGTAACATTCAGTCAAAATGCAAGGAATACCCACGATACCATCCAGTGAACATTTCAAGTTCCTAGCACAGACAAAATATACCACCACCATCAAGTCATGAATCAGGAACGAGTATAAGCTCTTATATTTTATTCTAGACAATTAAGCTACTCGAAACTAACCAAAACAAGATGATGACATTTACCATCCAGTCAACATATTTCACAAACACAATTAGGAGGCTTACATACAAAACCAGAATCATGTCAGTGCACTCAGTCAATCAATAAACATGGGCATGTAAGCTCACAGGTTCATAGCCAGCAGAACAGCAAGATCATGACATGACCGAATCCTACAAACCATCCCACCACCAATAAAATCTAAACCAGCATTTCATCGGCTTGATGGCCAGATACAGCCACAGGTATCACAGAGCACAGTTGTCACACATCAAAGGTTAGGCTGTACCAGTTGTCACACATCAAAGGTTAGGCTGTACCACTAAAATCTAAACCAGCATAAAGAGTGACCTAGAACACAATGATTTCTAATCAACTATAACCAAACAAGAAACAAGTAGACCTACGAATCTGCACAGAAGTAAATATTGATTTAAGCATAGGTAAGCTCAGTTTGGCTCAATGTGATCAAACTGAAGATAACCACCATAGCTAGTTTAGCTAGAGAATGATGCCCAGTGAAGACAATAAACCCCAGGTCCAAGACCTCCACATATATGTATAGCTCATGCCATTCACTACAACCAAGTCAAGGAACTAACATCAAACTAATATAAACAGTTTCGGTGATGAGAAACTTGTCTCAAGCCAAGAAGCAGCACACTAAGTCCAGAAGTGGTAAAAGTAATCATGCAAAAATAATAAAATAAAAAACCCCAAGTTCTGTTTGAATCTATCAGGCCCAAGAGGGAGCGAGCAGGTTTCTCTAGCTTAATGGGTGCTTCTTAAGTCCTGCCATGAGACAGACCACTGCTTCGTCGCCTCAACTAGCATAACACTGGAAATAGCTTCCAGGCAAGAAAACAACGATGACACGCTGCAGCATTTGACATTCAGCTCACTAGTACCTAACCAGTCCAGCGCCCTCTCCTTGCTCCGGACAGCGGCACGGACTCGTAAGCCGAGCTTGATGAGCTCCCTAATCATTGCATTCCACGTCAATACAAGAATAGATAGAATGTCTAAAACAAAAACAAAAACATGGCCAGCAAAGCAGGATTGGCTAAAAGAAGATTCCTTAACCTGAAAATCACAAACACGCAACGGGCTGTCGGGCTCAAGGTCAGGATGTTTGCATCACCTCAGGTTTACTAGTCTCATATAAAGAGGTCAGAAATAATGTCAATACACATAATGTTTAATATCGTCACACAGATTTGGCCTATCATACTGGTACCTTTTTAAGCAAAAGTATATCATCGACACACAGAGCGATGACATTGTGTTGGTGTGCTCCGATTTATCATGAGCATACATGTCAAGTGCATCTACTGACATAAGATGCCGACGCAAGATAACAATCCAATGCACACATCAAAGATTACAGTACTCAAAACTTGAAGGCTAGCTAGTACGTTTTCATTGACCAGTTTACGCTAGTACTTGAATATGGGGGAGTCACCGTACTATAAGAGATTAATGAGAAAATTTGAAAAGTTCAGGATGTGGAATAAGAAAGGAGCACTCTTTAAAAGAGCCACTCTTCTCAGATACCATGCTTGAGATTCGTCACAGCAAAAACCAATTGAGCAGTAAAATCCAGAAAAGTCTATGTTTGTTAATTTCGAAATTAATAATGTTCAACGAAGTGACATAGGATGGAAGTTGACCCTGTTAAAGGCAACGAATTTATCATTATTTCAAGTTGGACAACATGTTACTAAATGGCAGGAGCTAGCATGGCAAAAACAACAAAAGCAAATTGCTAGCGGAGCTGTTCATTACAGATTGTCGTTGTGATTCATCACAGCAACAAACAAGCAGACAAGGGCAACTTAATTAACCCATAAACTAAGTTAAGTATATGTTCTACAGTACAAGCATAAAAGAATTCACAACAAGAAACAGAACACATTGTGCAGCGTCCCACTGGGGGAGTCGGTCTTTGCAAATGCCAAATAGCTTGTGAATTGCTGTCAGATTAAGATCTGTACATGTTTGCTCAGAATATATGATCAGTTTAGGATGTATAATCAGGGAAGAAAGCCTTTTCAAGAGCGACCTTACTCATATACCGTCCTTTCATTCATCACAGCAAACAAACCAAGACAATAGCTTACGATGTGTTCAACAGTAGCAAATCAAATAACCATTATAAGCAATTAAACATACGAAGACAAAACTCAGGCATACAAAGAAAAGGTCGTTTTATGTGGAAGTGAAACACTGAAGGCTAGTATATCAACTAAAAAGAAGTCCCTTTCACAGCACTGGGACACCTCTGATGCATGATCCGCACTCATGATTGTCACTGCCCATTCAAGACTATCACAGAATAATGAACCGAAGCTGATCCTAATCGCACAACCATGGCCCTAAAATACTAGATCATCATCTCTATGGCCGAAGCACAGAATAACCAATTAATGCCCATTGGCCATGATATCATACAGCATCTAGAGGAAAGAAAAGGATAACCAAAGTCTCACCTAAACCATGGAAATGAAGAAGAGGCCACCGCTGTGAGGTGAACAACCGCCATCGCACGGCAGCGGGGCCGGAGGTGAAGGACGAAGTAGTCAAAGCCCTACAACCACGGGCGATGTGCAGGAGGACGTCTCCAGCACAGCGGCAGCACTGCCAGAGCCACAACATCTGGGTCACGCCAGATCCGGTAGCCATGGCTCCCTCCTGGCCACAGCTCCAGCTCCACTATCCCTTGTTGCCCTGCAAAGGATGGATGAACAAAACCATCTATTAATATAGCAACCCCAAAGTCATAAGTCAAGGGGATAAGCAACAGAACCTTTAAGTTATACTCCCTAAATGTTACTTGCATTGTATAGTAACACGAGTAAACAGTCTCCAAAATAGAAAAGCCAAGTAACAATGCCTTGTTATCTAAATTTCATCACTGCCAGCACTTTGTTGTACTATACTACAGCCAAACACCAGTATTATTCGTTTTGTATTTGAAATAACAAAGTCATTACAAATGAAGCCATATCAGCACAGCAAGAGAATGAACCAAAGTTTAAATTTTTAGAAAGCCCTGAAACCAAGTTAATAAACATGAACCCAACATCAAAATGTAACAGATGACTCGGGTGATACAAGACCCTCAATTTTACGTACTTGAGCATTAGAATCAAAGCCATGAGATGTCACAAGCCTGACCTGGATTAAATTAAAGAACCAGCTTATCGGCATGTCAAGACAAGTTACAGAATGAAGCATCTGCACATATACATTAACAAAAGAAAACAATGGCTAGCAGCCTTTAAAAGCTTCATAAACCAACATGAAACCACAGGCATCTCATTGACTGACCGAGAACTAAAAAATCAATGGCAAAGCATGAAAAACACCTTGTCTCTGACTGCAAGGACTGGCCACTGCACACGAACTAGAAAACCCAGCTAGGGCTCTAATACACGGGAGCTTGGCCTCCCTCTGCTTCCCCTTTCGTTGCCACTGCCGCCTCAAATACAAGATATTCTTCATATCTGCATCCGAGAGAGCACGAGAGGTCAGCATATGGTGGTTATGAGAGCAGATGAAAAGATATCTGCACAAGCACTTAAACAGAATCACCTCGAAGAAAATTTTAAAATTGGAAGTAAGAAAACAAGTGGGTTCTCCAACTCTGACCTAGTGAGCTTTGCAACAAGATGTTGTTTTAGGCTACTCTTCTCATGTTCACTTGCATTTGCATATGACACTAAGAAAACCACTCTTGTTCTAAAAGGCTTCCCCTAGTAGCGATTGGAATATACAAAGTTTGCTTGCTGAGTTTATACAAATTGGAAGGGAATAAATGCATTGCACAAACTTAAGCTTAATCAGATAGCTGCGAGTAAGAGAAGCCAATCCTCCACTACTCTGCAAATATTTCCGTTTGATCACTGGTGGGCTAGGTACCCTCCTGATGATCCGACAAACAATCCTAATTATACAAATTCTAAACACACAGAAAGAATGACCAAATCCTAATTCTAAAACCACACCAGCAATGAACTTAAATTAAAGGCAGCATGTCAGCTGCTTCATGGCAGGAATACAGTACGTCGCACAAAGAGGAGAAAGGAGAGGAACCAGAGCTTCACCTAAACCACAAAAATGAAGAAGAAAAAGACGCAGCCGCCTTCAGACGGAGCCTCACAAGGGCAGTCTGCGTCTTAAGACCTACAAGGGAGAAGGAGACGAGTATTAGAGTAGTTGCAATGTCCAAGCATACTGGAACCAACAAGTGTAAATATGACATACACGCAATAAAGAGATGATCAAGCAAGCCCATTTTACAGTAGACAGATGCAGGTGTAAGTTAGCAGGTATTGCTCTCCTTGTAGGGGAAATAAACAATTTATGATCAGCTAGGCATGAATCTATACTAACAACAGCTCAGGAGGCATATGAAGCATCATTCATGCAATGTACACATTATTAAATTAAAGAACAAGAATTGATCAGCGTGACAAGACAAATTGCAGAAGCAAGCATCTGCCCATATGCATTAACAAAAGAAAATAACGGCTAATAGCCTTAGAGGCGTCAGAAACAAACACAAAACCACATGCATCTCATGTATTGACCGAGACCTAAAAAATGATGGCAATGCAGAAAAAAGGTCACCTTCTATCTGACTGCAAGGACTGGACGCTGCATACGAACTGGAACAATCAGCTAGGCCTCTAATACACGAGAGCTTGGCCTCCTCTACTTCTGCTTTCGCTGCCACTGCCGCCTCAAATACATGATATTCTTCACATCTGCACATAACGAGATATCAACATATGGTGGTTACGAGAGGACAGGAGAAGATAGCAGCACAAGCACTTAGTCAGAATCATCAAAAAAATGTTTACAGTTGCAGATTGGAAAACAAGTGAGTTCTCCTAACCAACTGACCTAGTGAGCTTTCCAACAAACTGGTGTTTTAGGCTACTCTTCTCATGTTCACTTGCATTTGCAAATCACTCTAAGAAAAACCACTCATGTTCTAAAAGGCTTTCCCTAGTAGTGATTTGACTGTTTATCTTACAATTGTTTTCACGGACTCATGAGTGACACTTGATCCCAAAAAAATGGTAATAGGTACATGCAATGTTTTGCAACCACATTTTTAGAGATGGCGAAAGTTATATCAAAGCAAGGAATACATGTGGCGAAAAGTAAAAACTTTTCATTAGGTCCCGAAAATATAATCATATTACATACAACTGTGGCATTTTTCCAAGGCAGTGTCCATTTACAGAAATCAGATTAGCTTGCAAACTTTAATAATCTATTAAACTCATAATACTATCTTTCTGAAATGAAAATTTTCAGTTTTATGGAATAAAAAAATAGGATGATAAAGATTCGGGACAGGAAAGAGGGAGATAAATTGGAAGGGAATACATGCAATGCACAACTTAAACTCAATCAGAGAGCTGCACGTGAGAGAAGCCCATCCTCCAAAACTTGTGAAAATATTGCCGTCTGATCACTGGTGGGCTAGGTACCCTCCTAACCATCTGACGAAACAATCCAAATTATACAAATCCTAAACACACAAAAAAAATGACCAAATCCTAATCATACAACTACCAGCACTGAACTAAAAAACATAGGTAACTGATCACCGGCTCGATGGACGGAACACGTTACAAAGCAGTTAGAGGAGAAAGGAGCGGAACCAGACACTCACCTAATAAACCACAAAGACAAAGAAGAGGATGTTGCCGCCATTGCACAGAGACAAAGGCGGAGAGCCTCACGAGGCCGGGCAGTGTGGTAAGACCTACAAGGGAAAACGAGAGGAGTGAGTAGTTGCATTGTTAAAAAAGCATTCGCGAACCAACAAGGGTAAATATGATATGCACGCAATAAAGAGATGGTGAAGCACATTTCACAGTAGATAGATGCATGTATAAGTTAGAAGGTAGTGTTCTCTTGGGAGGGGAAATAAGCAATTCATGATGAGCTAGCAAAGCTCATGAGGCATATGAAGCACAATTTATCCAATGTAGACAGTATGAACATGATAATATTCTGATAAGCGACAAGATTATATTTTTTAAAGAGCGAGCTAATATTGGTACAAACAGTTTCAAGCAGCTGAAATATTATGAACAGCAAAGTATATCTAACATGAGACCATGAGTATCCAGGAGAGAGCAAGATGTAGCATGCATGGCATGGACTAATTACTACAACCAAATAAAAATTTAGGAGCAGATTCCAAAAAAGTGTTGACACCTTGGTCACATTCCAGGAAAAAGACATGAAATTTCTTGGAGGACATATTGCTGCCGTTGCGGAGACCTAGTGGTGTTGTTAATGTAAAAGAGAGAGGGGTGACGAGGTGGTACTGATCGACATCCTCCAAGGCGGCTTTCTTCTATACACACAGATTAATTTTAGGAGCGGTTTGCAAAAAGTGTTGACACCTTGAACGCATTCCAGGATAAAGACACGAAATTCTTTGAAAAATAGCTGCCGTTGGGGAAATCAAATAATGTTGAAAATAGGGACTTATACCTACCCTTTGGCAGAACCAGGGCGATGAAGACGAGAAGCAGCAGCCTCAATTTGTCCTGCAGCTAGGCCAGGGCAGGGGTGCTCACGTGCCTCTTGTCCGGACAACGGGGAGGCTCGAGTAGGAGGGCATGTGGTGTCGCGTCAGCGCTCAGCAAGAGCGCCCCTGTGGTCGCCACCCGCCGTTGAGCTGCACAGCTCCTCCCACTCAATCTATCTCCCACAGGTGGTGATCAAGATAACGTCTTGTACGAATCTGGAGGAACAATTCATGCTCTCATCACACAAGCTACCAGCAATTCAAATGGCAAGTGCCATGTAGTGAAGGAAATAAACAATTCATGATCAGCTAGTCATCAGTATGACCAAACGACAGCTCAGAAGGCATAAGAAGCATCATTAAACCAATGTACACAGTATGGACATGACAACCCTCTGATAAGCGACAAGATTATATTTTTTTAAAGGGCGACCTAATGTTTCATACCAGGTACAAACGTTATCGTGGAGCTGAAATGGTATGTACAGCAAGGTATATGTAACATGAGACCATGAGTACATATTATGTACATCAAGGTATATATCTAACATGACACCATGAGTATCCAGGAGAAAAACAAGATTTAGTATGCATGGTATGGCCTATATATCTCCAAATGTCAGTCATATTCTCTGCCAGATTAATTTTAGGAGCGGTTTTGCACACATTCCAGGAAGAAGACATGAAATTTCTTGAAGGATATATAGCTGCCGTTGGGGAGATATAGTGGTGCTGTACATGTAAAAGGAGAGGGAGGACGAGGTGGTACTGATCGACATCCTCCAAGGCGGCTTTCTTCTATACATACATGATATAACGTGAACTAGACCCAATCTACACATACAGAAATATATACTAGTGCAATCGATCTGCCTAGGCTGCAGCCAAACAAACGTGGACAGCAGCAGTTACAACTAATTCTGCTCCCAAAGAAAGAAAACAAACAAGATCTCTATATATATAGGGCGTACAACAGCTACAGATCATCATGATGAAGACTTTGAGCAGAATCGATGGACGCAAACGGTCCTACTACTTTCAGCGGAGAACAAGTGCCCTGTACTAGTGGAGGAGGAAACGCACTCGCAGGACATATATATATATATGTCCAGTAGACGAAGTTGCGGAGGAGGAAATCTTAACTACCTGTGAACCCGTCCGCTGCAAACAACGCTGCTGCTGCTGGTCCAATCCAATCGAGCGGCAACAGCGGAGGCGGCCGGCGGTCTGGCAGCCAGCGGTCGGACCCGGGCCTTCCCCAGACCTAACCCTAGCGGTCGGGCCGGCGGCAGGAGCACCGGGCGGACACCATCGGGGCGGCGGCGTGGAGGAGGCACGATGCAGAGGGGCCCCGCGACCAGCGGGAATCGATCCTGGGCGGCTAGGGTTCGTCGTGGGGCATGCAAGGGATGGGCGGTGCCACGACATGGAATGGGGAGAGGAGGAGCTGGTGGCGTCGGGGCGGTGGTCGGCAACGCGAGGAATCGGCCGGCGACGGAGCGGCGGAAAGGGGATTGCGAGAGGGAGGGAGGGAGGCGGCGCTGGGAGGAGAAATGAGACGATGGGGTGGAGGAATTTTTCGCTGGGTCAGGCCGAGAAAATTTCGCCTCGATGCGCGTTTTGAGCCCGCTGGATCAGGCCCAAACGAAAAATCAAATGATATGATTCGTCACGCGCTCCCGCCGAAATTTTGTTTGGCATAGCCCTCTACATGCAGCTTACCGCCGGATAGCAACGCCCCACACACAGTTAGTTTTAACATTCACACCGACATAGACAAATTTTATATATGGAGGAGACGGTTATTACCTATCGTTTCATGTGACATTTCATCACCGGGTGTTACTAACTTCCTTACTTTATGATAGGGGATGGTTATTACCCGACATTTCATGTGTTATTTTGGTCAGTGTTTGTTATTATTATCCTTATTTTATGGTATGAAATAGTTATTACCTGTCATTTCATGTGTCACTTTATTGTCACACGTTATAATTTAATGCCAATGGTATCATTCCATGTGGCATTTAGTTGTGGTGTGTCCATATTTTTTGTTAGGAGAAAGTTTCACCATAATTGTATTTATTTGCGAGTAGTAGCATTGGCATACAAACTCCAATTGGGTTGATTTGAGAGGCGCGAGAACACTCATAGAAGTTAGGATAAAAATTCAGGTTTTGATGTCCGACAAATCCATGTAGTAATGCTTAAGGTGTGGACAAAGGAGGTGGAGGATTTGAAAATGGACGGGTTGCACGAAAAGGGGTACTTTGAGGGAAAAAAATCATGTCTTCTAAATTTTTTCTGGTGGCTATAGTTCTAAGGATTTTCATTTTGGTTGAGAAAAATTCACTCATTCGTGTATGATAAATGGAACAAACGACACGGTACACACTCGTGAAAGTGGTTATTGGATGTATCTCCCTTCGTCTCTCCACCACATTCTCTCCTTGGCCTGCACGCCTCCCTTCTTCCTTGTTCGCCTGATATCGTTGACTTGCAAACCTAACAGGCCAGTCGGAGCGCCCCCACAATGCGGAGCGGGGAGGAGGATGATGTCACGCTGAAATTCAAACAGAGTGATTTTTATATGTTTTAAAGCACATAAACATAAATATTCTTGAAAACATTAAGAACACGAGGAGGGAGGGAGTCTCCAACGCAATTATTGTCAAACATCTACCATGGTGCACGAGTCCGCCGACCCATAGAGGGGGTAGCGCCGATCCCATCTTCCATGAATTCTCGACCGAGATAGGTGGCCAAGCCATAGCAGGTTACGCCGCCACCTGCATCCCGCTCCTCAACATCGCCCGCTGAGACGTCGTGTGAGGGCTTACCCTCATCTAAGGAGGCATGACCTTTGAACAATGGCCACACGATGTAGGCGTTGGGCTTCGGCATGGGGTCGCGTCTGCGGACCTAGCGAACACCATCGTGCTTGATGTCATGCTCAACTCACATCTTAGGAGTGAGAGCTCCATCAATGGATATTGCGTGGACTAAGTACAATGGAGTAGCATACATCTAGTCCTACGTGCACCCACATGAACCAAACATGCATGCAGCATGATGTCATTGCGAGGCACACGCATGCATGCCATCATGCACGTACGTCTACCAGACTACCACGGCGTACGTCTCCAACCAGTGGACACACACACGAAGCAGTCCATCCATTGTTTTGTTTTGCACCATGCACCACATCGATCTTCCAGGATCCACGTACGGTTGCATTGCAGCAAAGATAATAACCATTAATTACTGCTGATTTTTTACTCAACAACTTGTGTGCGTGGCCGGTTGCATTGCATTGCAGCTCTGGTGGGGTGACTATATATTCGATCAGCTAGCCATGGCAGTTCTTCGATTCTTTGGTGGCGGATGAAGGGTGACTCCCGTGTGAGCAACTGCTGCAAGTTCAACAGCATATATGTGCATATGCAACATATTTGCTTCACGTGGGTAAATTCACGTGCACCTATATATTCCCATGAATGTAACATCCATATATATGCATATGCAACATATTTGCTTCACGTGGCTAGTTATTAACGCACAACTGTTTTTTTTTCATCTACATGTTTCCATAAAAAACTGCATGCATGCATGTACACATAATATAAATGGAACGTTAACATCAAGGGTAGTATTTTCTTTAGTCTTTCCACTTGAAAACAGAAAAGGCGACGAGAGAAATGATCGACCGGTTATGACTAATACAGGAAACAAGATGGTTTTATTACTTTCGGTGAATACAAGATCGATGGTGCGGCAAGCCACGCCCTCCGACGTAGTATAGGATCGTCGTTGTTGTCTATGCAATGTAATGCCACATCATTAATTGCCGACTCAAGCTCATAACCTATAGGGCATGCCATCTCCCACCTCCTCGATATCCACCCGACTGGAACACCATGCCTATGGCATCGCTGAGGAGGTCATCCATAGAGGGAGGCGCCGCCATGACCAAACAAATGGTGATGTCCTCCACCAATGAGCTCTGAGGTTCATCGTATCGACATAGGTCCCCTTTTGGCCGGTGGCGCTCGGTAGGAGAGTGTTGGACGTCCAATGCCACACCATGTTTATCGTCACAAGAATAAAGGTTATGTGTGTGTGTTATTAGTGCATGGGATGATATTTATTATACTCAAATTCATTTTCATGTCATAGCAAAAGAGAAATAATTGGCACATAAAATAATAGCATGTAACATAAAATAATGAAAGATCAACCTCAACCGTCATGGTCATCTGCTACTTAGCCAACATCTACAATTACATGTTCCCGTGGCGCCCGTGGATGCCTCGTGAATTACCCAGATGCCAAGTCCGCGACAATGGTCGCCTCATGGATTACTAGAAAATCAAACATAAACACATCTCATCAAGACTTGACGGGAAATTTCTCTTAAAATAACATGCATGTGCTCAGAGTTTTATTCATGGATTACTAGAAAAATCAAATATTACCTCTCGCCATTGTAGCAAATCAACTATGTTTACTGAACAACCATGTCCCCTCTCGGCCATGTTTTTATCGTTTCTCGGTTTCATCACCTTCTCTATCCTATCGATGGGTGAAACCACGACACCTCGACAGGTGCAATTCCATTATCCGTGATGTTGAGCATGTGGCTTGGATATGCGTCGACACGCGGACAGGAGATGTGTGGCGCTGACATATGCATGCTTGCTGGTCACAACCGGAGAAGCATCCACGGCCACGTCGAGTTTCTGCTATGCCGGTCGGTGCCCACTTTTTTCACTCACACGGGGGCGATGATATGAGCATCTTTAGGGCCGTTGTCTTCGACATTTGTAGCTTGGAAATGGTGTGGAAATTAGCGCAGTAATGACATGACCAATATAGTCGGCGCCTCGCGACTTAATTAGTCGGACACACGAGAATGGATGTCATCGTTGTCTAAGGAGGACCTCATGGTGTACGGAGTCGAGGAGGATGCTAAGAGGCCACGGCGCGGTCGACAAACAACCGGTCGTTTGTGTTCACCCGGGCGTCAATAGAATGGGGAATATTAGTTCCCTTGCGTATAAATATACATGCGAGTTTCATAAACTTAATTGCAATTTTTTGTAAGAAAAGGATGCTCTAGGTAGGTACCTAGCAGCTTCCGTGATATTTGAAGCAGCTCGCTAGGGTAGGTAGTCCCTTTACGTGAGTGCATGGATGCATGGATGTGTCTACGTAATTTTACGTACATACGTCTTGGATACAGGAGTCCATGCATCGATCGATGGACTACGCGAGCATGACCTTGCAGCAAAACTTTCCATTGTTCGTATGCAATCGATGAATGGATTTGTTTTATCATTCTGTGGTGGTTTGATTTGATCTCTTTACGATGAGGAAGTCACGGAGACGGCCATGTCCTGGATGCCCGCTAAGGACTCGGCGGCATAATTAGCGATCCATTATTTCAGGGATTTAATGCCTCTATTGTGTACACGGGGAGGAAACATATTATATTGTGAAACTGTTACCAAAATCTATAGTACTTGGATACAGGAACTAATATTTATATGCATAATTAGCGTTCATAAGTTTTCTCACATGAATTATCATGTTTTCAACATGCACGAAATAACAATCTACATAAATAATAATGGTTATAACCCACGTGAAATAATAGTCATGATGCATACGACACCCTTTTTCCGGTAAGAGAATAAAGATTATCAAATTAACATGACATAACATTATATACATGTTACGTCAGACATGGTATGCTCTCTCTTTCTCTCTCTACCTCACGACCTCAAAAGTTCCATCTTTTGTTGCACGGTTAGATTAATTGATACCCAAATACTATGTTTTGACTGGTGATACCGAACCTTCACCGATTAATCAGGGACCTCACTAGTGTTTTTCAGAGCTATTAGACTAAGAAGCGGCAATGCCCAACCCTATGCGGTGTGATCTCCTGTAAGGACATGCGGACGAAGCCGTGACAGTCCTTCTCGGCCGAAAAGTCATGCATCTAGCTAGGGTTACATTGTCCCGCTCTCCGTGTCGCACCATGCGGCTACTCCGGTCGTTATAACGCGGTCGCGGGTCAACGATATCCCACAAAGAAAGGAGAGGGTAGATGTGTAGGGGCAGGGAGAGAGTCGAGAGGAGAGGTGTAGGGAGAGATAGAAAGAATCACTTGCCGCCAATGTGTTAGGACTTTATTTCATTTCACATACATGAATGAGTTAATTTTCCACAACCGAAGTGAAATTCCTTGGAGTCGCCTCCACCGGATTTTTGTTTACAAGCCCTAAGTTTTAGTCTCAAACTACCATTTCATGTAACTTACTCCTTTTCCAATTCCCTATATTTTTTCGACATCTTAAGCATTCCTACATAGATGGGTTGAACACCAACACCTGAGATTTCATCCTAACTCCCCCATGATCTTTCTGACGCCTCTCTTCACCTTAATCAGAGAGCACATGCAAAATTTCCGCTCAGCAACACCCGACTTTTCATCCTAACTCCAATCGCCTTAATCGGATACCACATGCAAAATTACAACTCACGAATAAATACAATTAGCAATTCCATCTATTGTCAGTCTGCTTATGAAATCGTACACCATTGAGTTTGTTTCTTTCCATTCACAGTCCATGCATTTTCATGCTCAGTCTTGTTGTCTTATCGACTTCTGTGTTGTGTAGATGATGTGATGCCAAGTGGAGGATCTGCATGTAGATGGTACCTTAACGAGGATCTGGTTGATATTGACCAATGGCTTAAAAGGTAGCTGTCCAGCTCAACCTGCACCTACATGTCCCCTATTGCCTCTCGCCCGGTTGTAGGTCTGGCTGACCCCCGGCTTCGACTACTTCTGTGCCTGTGATGGCTGCGAGTTCACTGCGCCGCAACCAAGAGTGTAGCGGCCTTCTTCTACGCCTCCTTGGTTTAGGTAGTTCGCTGGTTCCTCTTCTTTTTCCTCTACATCCTTTGTGAGACATGTTTGTGCTTTGTTCCGGTCAACAAGCTGATGAACTATATTTTAGTTGCGGCAATGGTGGTTGATCTGTCTATGTAGCTTTTAAAATTTGTTTTTCTGAAATCAACACATAAGCCTGGTATCATGATCTGGTTGAGCCAATTGTTTCTTGCCCTTAATTGCAATTGTGCTTAGTATAGTGAAAAGTGAACATGTCTTGCAATGCTTTAGAATTATTTCTAGTAGGTTCTAGCTTTGGATTATCATGTTTGTATGCATGCTTGTTGTGTTTCTGAAATATTTGCCATGTTCACTGGATGCTAATTAAAGCTTGAACTCCTGGATATTCCGTGTTCACTGAATGTTTTTTATTTTCATGTGGAAACTTTAATGCTTAGGGATGATCAACTAGGCCAACTACTGATTAGTGCTTGTTACATTGATAAACGGTGCATCATATAGTAGCGTTGGCTTGTAAAGTCTTTTTTCCATTTATTTGATATTATGATCTAAACAATCTACATGAGCACCCAAGTTTTATGGATTAAGTCGTGAACACTCGGTATTTGAACATTTCTATGTCTGCTTGTTGAATGCTTGGCCTAGCCTAGCATATCTTGTTTCTGTGTTGAGTAATAGTATCCTGTGCCGAGCTTGCTCAACCAGTGGTTGTCGGATGGGACGGCGGAGCAATACACAAAGCAGCAGACTGCCACGGCGCTTGTGAAGGGGACAAGTGTGGCCAGGCTGGAGCCATGTTTTCTTTGTCTATTTTCGTGGTCTGGTGTTGCATCCGGTTAGGTGCTAGTGAGCTGAATGTCAAATGATGCAGTGCTTCATCGTCGTTTTCTGGCCCTGGAGCAATGGAGGCTGCTAGTTCCAGGTTTGAGTTAGTTGTAGCACAACTGATCTCATGGGCCTGGTTGATTCAGACAGAGTTTGGAGGCGGTGTTGATTTTGATTATTTTTGCATGATTAGTTGATTACTCTTATACGACTGCTAGCTAGACCAAGTGTTTTGCTGAATGGTTTGAGATAAGTTGACTGACGAAACTGCTTATATTGTTTTGTTGTTTGTTTCCTTGACCTGGTAAGTTGTGGTGAATGGCATGAGCTAGAGAGATATTGAGGTCTTGTTGGACCTGGTATGATTTTATTGTCTTCACCTGGGCATCATTCTGTAGCTAAACATGCTATGGTGGTGGTTTTGTTTGATTACATTGAGCCAAAACTGGGATACACTTTGACACCTCTCTTTTCCTTGTTTGTTTTCAGGTGTCCTGTGAGACGCCGTCGTTGGTTTCGAGCGATGCTCCTGGCATTTCCATGCCGTAGTGGAAGTGTATGGGAGCAGTCTATCAGTGGACATTCAAATAGCTTGTTAAAGTGGAATATTTTGGCTACTGCTCGCCCTCCTGGAGAACACACGCGCTACACTTGTAGCTGGACGCACTCGAGGCTACGGACCACTGGTGGTTGTTGATCGGCGTGCTGAAGCATGGCCGAGGTCGCCTGGCTTTGTCGTCGTTGACCGCTACGTCAAACATGGTGTAAATATATATGAGAATGTTGCAATCAGGAAACATATCTTAGATAATTAAAGGAAATAAACGAATGATTTCAATCTACGCCTGAAAAATTGTTCGAGACCTGGGTTGGGTTGTGGTTCGGAGATTTTTTTTTTTGGATTTGTTCCTTTCCTTCCTATTAAGAAGGTTCCAAATCAGTAATCGAGAGCATTACTCATCCGATCGAGCCGTCCATCTAAACAGGCTATCCGCTTGCCTGATCCGCGGAATAATAAGTTATACGGGAATGTTGGACCTTGTTTGATAACAAATGTGTGAAGAAAAGGCTCAATCCATCCCAGAGCGTGATTTGGAGATTTATTAAGGTACACAATTAATTAAGAGCATGATATAAGGGATTTATATGAATCCTAGAAATCAGGGCGGTTAGCCAGCTACTAAAGAATATTAGAGGGCATGTTTTATACAGATTTGATAGGAAGGGAACTTTCTCATTCCTGGGAGATGTATTGAATTTTAATTAGAAACTAATCGCTAGGATCACGGGTAAAAAAGAAGAAGATGCTGATTTAGTTTAAAGGAAAGCGTGGATCCTTATCTCTCTGCATGCATGACACGCGTTTAATTACGGAATTGATAGCTGCCTCCTTAATTCTCATGGCGCTCCGTTCCGTACTCTTGTCCCAGATTTTAGTCCCTCAAACGATAGCAAAACAAACAGGGGGGAAATTAAGGACCAAAATCCAGAGATTTGCCGTGTGGCCATTATACACGGCAAAGAGCTTGCGGAACATGGCAAAGGCTTTGCCGTGTTCAGCTGCACGGCAAACGCCACACGGCCTAATAAGCGTCGGTAAATGTTCTTTGCCGTGTGCTTCCTGAAATTCAACACGGCAAAGCCTTTGCCGTGTGCCTTGCTAGCCCAACACGGCATAATTCTGTCAGAGCTGGTCAACCATCTTTGACTGATCCTTCCATCTTTGCCGTGATCCTAGCGTCAAGTGTACACGGCATATTTTGAATCTTTTCATCCAAAATATCTAGTGTTTTCATGTGACCTTCCTCTTTTACAACTGTGTCAAATGAATTAAGACTAAGAGCATCTCCAACGGACGCGCCAAAAACGCCGCGCGCGCGAAATACCGGCCGTTTCCCGCGCGCGGGGCCGGTTCGCGCTCTCCAGCAGACGCGGGAAACTTCCGCCGCGCGGGAAAACGGTCCAGCGCGCTGGACGAAGCGGCGTCATATATAGTGCCGCGCGTCCAGCGCGCTGGACACAAACGCGCCACGCAACCACCTCTCTCTCCCGCGCCGCTCCGGATATTTCCACTTTTTTCCCCACCGACGCCCGCGCCGCGCCGCCGCCACCATGCCGCCGCGCCGCCGAAGCCAATCTGGCTACCGCGGCGTCCGCGCGCGCCCGAACGGCACCTTCACCTCGGAGATCCGGTCCGGCGAGGAGCGCGTCCAGCTCGGGACGTTTGAGACGGCGATCGAGGCCGCCCGCGCCTGGGACGCGGCGGCGTGGGCGCTCGGCCGCTCGCGCCGCCAGATGAACTTCAACGACTGCCGCAACGCCGTGGAAGCGCGCAACATGGCGCCGCCGCCGCGCCTCGTCACCGACGAAGACCGCCGCCTCCACCGCCGCCGAGCGATGCTCAGCCTCGTCGCGGAGCGGGACCAGCGCGCGGTCGCGGACTGGTACCGTAGCCACCCGCGCGAACACCAGCTCGAGCTGGAGCACTGGAACGTCACCGCGGCGGAGCAGGCGGAGCGGCGGGCCGAGCGCCGCGAGTGCAGGGAGGCGCGGCGCCTGGCGAAGGGGGAGGCGGAGGCCGAGCTCGCGGCAGGCCGCGCGACCTGGCCAGCCGGCGACGAGCGGTGGAGCGCGCTGGAGGACGAAATCTCCAGCGACACCGCCTCGGATTCCTCGGACTTCGAGTTCTAGAGTTGTAGTTTAGGTAGTTTGTTGTAGTTTAGGTAGTTTGTAGTAGTTTGTATTCTATTAGGTAGTTCGTAGTAGTTTGTATTAGGTGAAAAATCGTCAAATCTATCGAACTAAGTTTAAAATCGTTTAAATTTGTGTTGTTTGTATTTATTTTGTTGCAAAATTTGGCTCTGGAGCGCGTTTTTTTGGGCGTCTGCTGGAGCGCTGCGTTTCGGCGCGCTAAACTATAGCGCTTCTGGAAAAGCAAAACCGGCGCCCCGCGCGCAAAAACGCCTTTTTGGCGCTGCAAAGGAAATATAGCGCGCCGCGCCGAAGCGCGTCTGTTGGAGATGCTCTAACATATAAACCCAAAAAGACCACGGTCTTACAAAAGTTGCTTTGATTCCCACGAAGTGGGAGTTTTTCACCGTATGTCGAGACTCTTACTCCTCGATAGTTATTTTTGTGAAGTAAGTGCCACTAAAAAGTTGTGTACTGACTTTTACTCTTAAAGCCATCATTCCATACAAATTTGAGGACCTCGTTCCACATTGGAAGGGGCTCCGCCATTCGTCGCGTGATTTCATGCATCACATATACCCCCCGGGCCTCGAAAACGATAGTATGTAGTGAATCCATGTGACTTTCCTCTTTGCTAGAGTTCAGCAAAGTAATATTAACATATAAAACCAAAAGAGTCCACGTTCTTACAAAAAGTTGGTTTGATTCCCTCGAAGGGGAAGGTTTACACTATAACTCGAGAATCTTCCTCCAGATAAGTTCATTTTGTGTATTATGTGCCACTTTAAAGGTGTGTATTGACCTTTACTCTTGAAACTCGTTAAATACAAATATGAGAACCCCATTCCAAAAGAGGAAGGGTTTCCTACCCTTCATTGCGTGATTTCATGTGTCCCTATCCCGTGGCCTCCTAACGACAACACGCTAAATTTTCATCCAAAGTGGTGATTTCGTGTGACTTTTCTCTTCGCAAGTGTTAAAATAAGTAAAAAGTGTCCAAGTTCTTACAAAAATTGGTTCGATTCCCTCAGGAGTGGGATCTTTCTCTTATAAGTTCATAAGCTTTATGTGGGAAATTTCAATTTGTGTACGGTTTTCCTATTTTCAAATATTTCTGTACGGTTTTCCTATTTTCACAACCCTTATATACTTACTCCCTCCGCTCAAAATTACGTGTCATGGATTTAGTACAACTTATTGCTCCCACCCACCCATTTTTCGTGAAACCGACCACCTTGTTGCTCCTGCACATTACTAGGGAAAGGGACGATATAGTACTTCCTCCGTGTCTTTTTGTAAGACGTTTAGATAAGCTAAACTAGCTTAACAGAACGTCTTATATATTGTTACGAAGGGAGTAGCAAGCAAGAAAACTCCCAAGAAATTCACAGCTCCAATCTTGCATGTGTTCAGTTCGTTGTTTGCCAGGGATCTACGTGTACCTGGTTTGAAGAGTGGAAGAAAACAATACCCCATTGACCTTTGTGCTTTGTCTATTGTCGGTCGAGCTGTCAAGCTCGCACGTGTGTACATGTACGTCGGAGTTATTCGGCGGCGACACAAGACGCGAGCACGTACGCGCTCGCCGGAGCTAGCCAGCTCGCGTACACATGCATCGTCGTCGTCCACGACGCCGATTTCATTTCTTGCCGTCGTCGTAGGTCGCCGTCCGCCAGCGCTTCGACTCACGTCTTCCGGCCGGCGACTGCTCTATCTAGCTTGCCTTTCACACCGGATTCTCATTGCAGATTTTGTCGGCACGGCCGGAAATCTCAACGAGGTTACGACTTATGACAATGGCTATGGTAGAACGTTTAGTAATCCCTTCGTTTGGGCATGGAAGCTCGAAAAATTTGGGAACTTTTCTGTTAGGTCCGCTTACAAAATTCTTAGCCAGCATAGGAGACTTGCTGTTCCTACCAACTAGCAAGGTGGCCCTCGCAAATGCGAGGGCATCACCTTAAGCCCACTCAATGTGTTCGGAAATGGTCTTAGAGATGTTAAACATGCTAATTTCTAAATGATATTATTTGCTCGGTTAAATTGTAAATAATTACGAAACCAACAAAAGTAGAAAAGCATATTTGACATCATCAAAATGGGATTTGATTACATCATATAAAATACATTCATCAGAGAAGGTCTAGATTTGTTTGTTTTAAAGATAATATCATTGTTTTTGTATATGGTTCATTTTAATCTATGTGTGGATAATATATATTTAATTCCCCAAAACACCGTGTCACGCTTGGGTTTTGGGTAACAATTTTTTACGTGAACACTATAAAAAATTGCAAGGGCATCATATTCACCATATTGAGCATGTACACGGATTTTATTTCAGTAAACCAATACATATTTGATTTTGTAGAACATATTTAACTTAGTTGAGAATCATGGATTATATGAAATACAATCGTATGATATAGTATTAAGGATCCTAACCATCTCCTTGAGTTTAGAATTATGTCGCTCTCAACCTACTCTCTATTACCTTTTTCACTGAGAGAGGCCCTAATCAATCTCTATAGAGTGTAGTTTACTTCTGTTGTGGCGGAGGGTGACATAAATTATCGAGAGGATGAAAGAGAGTATAATTGTGTTTCATAGGAAGGGAAGCAAAATACTAAATCTTCCCTTCTAAGCCCTTTCCAGAAAATTTGTTTTCAACTTTGTCCAAAGATGAGTGATGTGGCCCCACCTAACTTAGACTAAGCTCCGACTTTGTATATATGGTATGTACATTCTTCACGACAATGTCTTGGTGCTAAATATTGTGTCCTATGAAATACAAGCATGTTGTATCCGTCTAATTCTTTGTGTTTTTGTACTGAGGTGGTCGGGCACTTGTCAGGGTGTGTCACCACTACGCATGTCACAACTTTTTTATACTCTTTCTGAAGTTCATTACAGTAGATGTGATATTCCGATATAGTATAATTTGGGGCGACGTTTTGATATTCCGGAGTATATGCTGCTGGTTTATAAAATGCATATTAAATCTATTGTGAGGTGTCAAAATATTCGACAAAAATTCTTGTGTACATGTCATCGTTATGTATGCTCACAAAGCCTTCTCACAGAAAATCGATATTTTTGTGTTGTGTGTAAAATAAATAAAATTCGGTGCTACAATATGCTTTTCACGAAATTGGTCTTTTTTACACAGGCCATAAAAATATCGGTTTTCACGAAACTTGACGTACGCTCATAGAATGTCTAGAAATATGCGTCAATTTTTTGTTCAGATTTTTTGATGGCAAAATCATATACTCCAATATGCTTTCTGTGCAAATCATACTACATTTACAGGTTACCAACATGTTGATATTCCGATATAGTATAAATTGGGGCGACGTTTTGATATTCCGGAGTATAAGCTGCCCGTTTATACAATGCATATTAAATCTATTGTAAGGTGTCAAAATATTCGACAAAAATTCTTGTGTACATGTCATTGTTATGTATGCTCACATAGCCTTCTCACGGAAAATCGATATTTTTGTGTTGTGTGTATAATAAATAAAATTCGGTGCTACAATATGCTCTTCATGAAATTGGTCTTTTTTACACATGCCATAAAAATATCGGTTTTCACGGAAAATCGATATTTCTGTGCAAATCATACTACATTTACAGGTTACCAACATGTTTAGCTCTTAATTCCACAACGTAGATTCATAAAAAATTTCTTGTGTAGTACGATTCCCTGACACGCACATGGGATAGTTTTTTTAGGCGTGCTTTAGCTAGTGCAGATCCCGCTGATCAGCTTTTTTTTGGAATCGATCAGCTGTCCCAGTGTTTTTCATTACCGATCAGGTTTTGTGTCCGGGCTGGACTCTATTACGAAAAGATGTTGCCTCTCAGTTTTCTATTTTTAAAATAATGCATAATGGAACGGGACCTTGTTTGTTGTACGTGTTAAAACAACATGTTTGTACCCGATTAATATTGTACGTAACTTTTCCATTTTTAATCTCAACCGTCACAGACAAAATCAACGGATTATATAATTCTAGCATATGTGGCTTAACGTGGTGGCTCTGTTAGCTAACTCATTTTGCTTTTAGTATATAATAGATGCTTCATCTGGTGGGGCGGGAGACAGCTGGAAGAAGCTGTGGGGGTTTGAAAGTTCCCCCGAAGCTGGTTCGCAATTTATGGTGGAGGTTTGAAAGTTCCCCCGAAGCTGTGGGGGTTTGAAAGTTCCCCCTGACGCCCGATGTGTTTCTTTCCTCGCCGCCGCTGCCTCCTCTTCCCACAGGATGGGCCTAGACCACCTGGCATTTTTGCTTTGCACGCATTTAGATTTTTTTGCCATGATGCTCAACGTGGAAATGAAACATAAAAAATGTCACGCACGTGCCAAGCAGGGAGAGACAACATGCCACATGCACCAAACACAAGTTTCGGTCCACAAGATGCATGAGATGATTGACAACATTGAACATCTTGTATAGACCCTATCTCATGACATCTCGATGGCACCAGTATCGACCCCCACGTCCCCGGCAACAGTCACTGACGCGTGGACGCCATCAACACCCTCGCGTAGGTGCAGAAGCACACCATCAAGAATCTCCGCCACTTGGTCGGACGCGACGAGCTGGGGGAAGTGAACGACGGACTCAATGATCTCCACAACCGCGTCTGTGCCCGCCATCATCATCCTCCGCTGCATGTACTCGGCCACGACCAATTGCGCCACGAAGTCGTCACATACCTGGATGATGGTGTATGGCGCGGGCACGACACCCAGGGCCTCGCGCTAGTAGCCTAGGAAGATCATCCTGGCCACCCCGAGGGGCACATTCGGGTCCATGGCTAGGAAGCTACGCTCGATAGGTTCCACCACAGTGGCACAATGGGCGGCGTTGGGGACGAAGCTCTTGACCCATCCTTGGAAGTCCAACACAAAGGCGCCTAGCATCACGCTGACGGATGCCTCCTCGAACCCTCCCACATACCCATCATCCTCCGAGTCAATGTACCTGGTTGACACCAAAATTGTATTTTTTAAGGCTTCGAATTAAAAAATCAATTACTATAAGCTCAAAACTAAGAAAACGTCTATTTCACAATTTATTAATGAAAAGTATGGTGGCACATTTTAATAATCCAACCGCGTAGAAAATAGAAAAGATCAAGTGAATTTGAAGCAAATCTGCAAAATAGAAGATTAGTTTTTAATCATAATAATGTGCTATGGGATTATTCATAGTCAAACTTTTGAAGTTTGACCAAATATATAAGAAAGGGTATGAACATGAACAACAAAATAAGCTTTATGAAAAAATATAACAGTTATATTAAAGTTGTTCAGAGTTATTATCTTTGTAATTTCCTTTCACTAGTACAGAACGACACATCGGATACCCCTCTATGGAAACGGCAGGTGTTAGGCGACGGAGAATCGCGCTTTCCGCGCGGCCGGTGCGTACAAACCTGACCAGGCCCGCCTACATTGGTATGAAAATTACTCACAACAAATTAAGCTAATACTTCATTAAAACATGTGGTATTCCAGATAACAAAGGTTTCACAACAATATTAATCAACCAAATGAAACATGAAATGATCAATAATAATCATCCTGTACCATAAAATAATGAACAATACTAAAGTACCAAGCTTTATTGATAAGTGATACAATCGACAGTCGGGTCAGCAATTCCCAAAAACCAAATTACTTGGGCAACGATACAAGACATGCCCTAATTATTAACGATATCGAATCGTAGGTAAAATTGGAATCCAATATACACACATGGAAGCAATATGCCATAAACTGGCATGTAATTGCGATTGTCTGCCGAATATATATAATTGCAGACTCGATTTCCATGATACATTTCCAAATAATCCCACCTCCATGTGTGCATATATATCCACGATCTATCGATCGAGCGGCCATCGATCCTTCCTCTCGTCTTCGCCAATGGCATCATCATCCTCCTCCCAGCTCGCCTTCTCCCTGCGCGACGGCAGCCTTGCTGTCGGCGGCGCTGTCCTCCTCTCTGAAGTTCCGTCCAACGTGACGCTCACCTCGTTCCAGTTCGATAAGTCCAGCTGCGACGCGCCGCCCCATCTGCTCGACCAGGCCACGGCCGCCACCGATCACGACCCGCTGGACACCGGCGCGACCACCGGCGTACGCGCGGGCGGAGGGGGAGCAAAAGCGAGTCAGGGATCCGTCTGTTCCTCTCTCTAATAAAAGCGACGAGTCAGGGCGTACTCTCGGGACCAGCTAGTCAGTCGATGGCGAGTCAGGGATCCGTTTCGTGCAAAGCCAGCGTTTCCTCGTTCGGCCGCCGTTTCGTGCGTCCGAAAAGGAAAAGAAGAAATAATCCTGGATCCTCTCTCTCTTTGCCTGCCAGCAGCTATAACAAGATCGATCGGATCTAAGCCTGGACGTGCACGCACGCCATCAAAAAATACGATGATGGGGAAATACTCTTTACCCAGACAAGACCTTTCGCGTACGTACAAACTAAATTCATAATCCATGGACGTATATACTCGTGGAAATTACAACAAGAATAGTACTCCAACATGGCTAACCTCCTGCTGCTGCTGGCTCGATCGTCAAGTGCTAGCGGAAGGCCAGAGATCCGATCAGATCGACCATGGGGACGGAGGAGGAGCATCACCGCCTGGTTTTACAGACGGCCGGAGATCCGATCAGATCGAAACCACGGCAGGGACGTCGGAGCAGCACCACCGCCACCGCCAAGCTCGCCCAAGTCGCGACAAGTCACACGCGCAACCGCACGCGGCTCTGCCGACCCCCCTCTTGTATTTATAGAGGCCCGGGGGCTGACCCGTGTGTATTGGAGGGAAGAAAGTTTGAATGAATTTTTTTTCAAGTAAAACAGAAGGAGAGACACATATCTCGGCGGGAAGGAGAGTTTTCCGTCCACGTAGCGTGGGTACGAGCACCCTCAACTACTATTACTTTTCCTTGAAAACATCCAATATAATACGTGGTAGCTTCCTCAAATTCCGTTTCGTCAAAATCGGCCTTAATTACTTTCCAGATATTTTGGGTTGCCCATGATTTGTTTCCTTGATCCCATTGCATAGCGCACGTACGGTTGGGCTAGGGATCAAATCAACTTTTTATCAGACTACTACTACTACTGTGCATGCATGCATGAGAGGAGTGCAATCCGTGTGAAAAGGAATTGCCATCTGTGATTGGCTAGTAATGGTTGCCCCGCATAAGTAGTACTATTTCGCCGTGCGTTACAAAGAGAGACATTCTCTCCTATTTTTCCTCCGGATTGATTAGGCCACTAAAAAATGATGGCATGCGAATCATCCAATAATTGCATAGACAATCTCCCCCTATATATCCTTGGTGAATGGTGATCCCGGAGCCAAGAGGTTAAGCGCGTTTTTATTGGAGGGAACAAAGTTTGAACGAATTTTTTTCAACCAAAAGAGAGAGGGCCAGGTGAGATAGAGGCGGGAAGCTGCTAATTTTCGGTCCGTGTAGATATCTCGTGGATGCGAGCTTAATTGACTTTCCTTACGAAAAAATCATAGGAGTTATACCGTGCTAGTTTTTTCCTAAAACTCTAAAACTCCGTCTTGATCATCCTTAATCCGTGTGAACAGGAATCGCTCGCTGTGATTGGCTAGGATTGATTGTCCCCGGATGGACTATGGATTTGCCCACTGTACGTGCCAAAAATAATGGAAAGAGATACTCGCTCCTAATTTTTCTCCCGGTCGGTTAACTAGGCCAGTCTGATCCTACCCTCCGCCCGACTAAGATTTCCCTTGCATGGCGTACGTATTTGTAGGCCCGATCGTCGAGATCGTAAGAGGACGTGTGTTGTAAGCACCATATTTTGTCACCGAAAAGAGCGAGCCAGGGGTCTAATTTTCGATTCGTGTATTCAATTATTTTCTGGCCTAAGAATGTGAGCGTGACTTTCACTTTAAAAACCAACAGCGCCCAAGTGATAAGTTTCCTGAAATTGCCTTTCGTCAAAATCATCCTTAATTACTTTCAAGCATCCTTAATTGGAAACGAAGTTTGAACGCATTTGTTTTTCAACGAAAAGTGAGGGAGGATTTTTTTGAGCGGAAACGATAATTTTTGGCTCGCTTATTCAATTATTTGCTGGCCCTTATGATGCGAGCGTGGCTTTCTTCCCTAAAAACCGCACCGTGATTGGTAGTTTCCTGGAATTCCATCCTCTAAAATCATCCTTAGTTGCTTTCCGGGATTCTCAATTATTCTGCTACCCACAAATCCATCTCATGCTCAGTTTCCTCATTGTTTACTTCACAACACTGATATAAACCAAAAGATTTCGAATTTTATTAGTTGCCTCATTGTTTACTTCACAACACTGATATACACAATCTCTCGCCCAACCGCATGGCAACAGCGGCTAGGAACGCGGGAACGTTTGGTTCCGTTGCCTAGACTGGCCATAGCTTCGCTAGCCAGCTAGCCCAGCTCGGCTTAGCTAGCTTCGACTTGGCTGAACGTTTGGTTGGTCTGTTTGCTTTTGCTAGCAAGTGCAAGGGGCTAGTCATTTGGTTGGACTACTACCGTTGCTTTTGGAGGCAAGAACTGACAGATCGATCAGGAGGAGCAGCGGACGTGGGTAGTTAAATTGTTTGCTGTCGAGAGCGAGCCGATTCGGCTCTCCGCGCCTGGCGAGGACTTGCCCTCAAAAGCAAGAAAAAATTACTGTACCAAACGTATATCCTAGCCTGGGGAGGCTATAACTAATTTTGCCGAGGATCCAAACGTGCCCTAAATATTTACAAAGAAAAACTGTAACTCGCCATTCAATGAATTAGCAAGAAATTCGGCATAACCTTCCTTATTCTTTCAACATTTTTGGCTAAACATAATGAATAACAAGTACAACTTCCAAACTAGACAGCAGCTAGTACAAGCTAAACTTCTAAAAATCTGACCGAATACTATAACTACAAGACCTGAAACAGTATATATTTACACGCAGCAGCAGCACAGCCGCCGGAGACATCGTCGATGGAAAACTCAACATCAGGATAGTACGCTAATCTGGACAATATTGGATAACAAATATTTTAACAGCAAATTAACATCAATTGTTCCGACCTAGCAGCCAAGGCTCCCTCCTGGCCAGCTCCACTTCTTCCCCTTGCTGCCGCTCTTCGACCAGCGCCACGGCAATCTGCACTCCAGCGTGCTCGAGTCCACTGCTCCAACTGGCCTCCTATCACCTGCACGACAACTGACAAACAAAGGCTCACCGACTTGCACACGAAACCATTGCTAAACAACACACAAACAAGAAAAGGCTGCTGCCTGATGAATCTCTACTCCTAAAATGTACAAAAGATTAACATTCAGCTTGTTTTGGAATGTCAAAAGAGTAACATTCAGTCAAAATGCAAGGAATACCCACGATACCATCCAGTGAACATTTCAAGTTCCTAGCACAGACAAAATATACCACCACCATCAAGTCATGAATCAGGAACGAGTATAAGCTCTTATATTTTATTCTAGACAATTAAGCTACTCGAAACTAACCAAAACAAGATGATGACATTTACCATCCAGTCAACATATTTCACAAACACAATTAGGAGGCTTACATACAAAACCAGAATCATGTCAGTGCACTCAGTCAATCAATAAACATGGGCATGTAAGCTCACAGGTTCATAGCCAGCAGAACAGCAAGATCATGACATGACCGAATCCTACAAACCATCCCACCACCAATAAAATCTAAACCAGCATTTCATCGGCTTGATGGCCAGATACAGCCACAGGTATCACAGAGCACAGTTGTCACACATCAAAGGTTAGGCTGTACCAGTTGTCACACATCAAAGGTTAGGCTGTACCACTAAAATCTAAACCAGCATAAAGAGTGACCTAGAACACAATGATTTCTAATCAACTATAACCAAACAAGAAACAAGTAGACCTACGAATCTGCACAGAAGTAAATATTGATTTAAGCATAGGTAAGCTCAGTTTGGCTCAATGTGATCAAACTGAAGATAACCACCATAGCTAGTTTAGCTAGAGAATGATGCCCAGTGAAGACAATAAACCCCAGGTCCAAGACCTCCACATATATGTATAGCTCATGCCATTCACTACAACCAAGTCAAGGAACTAACATCAAACTAATATAAACAGTTTCGGTGATGAGAAACTTGTCTCAAGCCAAGAAGCAGCACACTAAGTCCAGAAGTGGTAAAAGTAATCATGCAAAAATAATAAAATAAAAAACCCCAAGTTCTGTTTGAATCTATCAGGCCCAAGAGGGAGCGAGCAGGTTTCTCTAGCTTAATGGGTGCTTCTTAAGTCCTGCCATGAGACAGACCACTGCTTCGTCGCCTCAACTAGCATAACACTGGAAATAGCTTCCAGGCAAGAAAACAACGATGACACGCTGCAGCATTTGACATTCAGCTCACTAGTACCTAACCAGTCCAGCGCCCTCTCCTTGCTCCGGACAGCGGCACGGACTCGTAAGCCGAGCTTGATGAGCTCCCTAATCATTGCATTCCACGTCAATACAAGAATAGATAGAATGTCTAAAACAAAAACAAAAACATGGCCAGCAAAGCAGGATTGGCTAAAAGAAGATTCCTTAACCTGAAAATCACAAACACGCAACGGGCTGTCGGGCTCAAGGTCAGGATGTTTGCATCACCTCAGGTTTACTAGTCTCATATAAAGAGGTCAGAAATAATGTCAATACACATAATGTTTAATATCGTCACACAGATTTGGCCTATCATACTGGTACCTTTTTAAGCAAAAGTATATCATCGACACACAGAGCGATGACATTGTGTTGGTGTGCTCCGATTTATCATGAGCATACATGTCAAGTGCATCTACTGACATAAGATGCCGACGCAAGATAACAATCCAATGCACACATCAAAGATTACAGTACTCAAAACTTGAAGGCTAGCTAGTACGTTTTCATTGACCAGTTTACGCTAGTACTTGAATATGGGGGAGTCACCGTACTATAAGAGATTAATGAGAAAATTTGAAAAGTTCAGGATGTGGAATAAGAAAGGAGCACTCTTTAAAAGAGCCACTCTTCTCAGATACCATGCTTGAGATTCGTCACAGCAAAAACCAATTGAGCAGTAAAATCCAGAAAAGTCTATGTTTGTTAATTTCGAAATTAATAATGTTCAACGAAGTGACATAGGATGGAAGTTGACCCTGTTAAAGGCAACGAATTTATCATTATTTCAAGTTGGACAACATGTTACTAAATGGCAGGAGCTAGCATGGCAAAAACAACAAAAGCAAATTGCTAGCGGAGCTGTTCATTACAGATTGTCGTTGTGATTCATCACAGCAACAAACAAGCAGACAAGGGCAACTTAATTAACCCATAAACTAAGTTAAGTATATGTTCTACAGTACAAGCATAAAAGAATTCACAACAAGAAACAGAACACATTGTGCAGCGTCCCACTGGGGGAGTCGGTCTTTGCAAATGCCAAATAGCTTGTGAATTGCTGTCAGATTAAGATCTGTACATGTTTGCTCAGAATATATGATCAGTTTAGGATGTATAATCAGGGAAGAAAGCCTTTTCAAGAGCGACCTTACTCATATACCGTCCTTTCATTCATCACAGCAAACAAACCAAGACAATAGCTTACGATGTGTTCAACAGTAGCAAATCAAATAACCATTATAAGCAATTAAACATACGAAGACAAAACTCAGGCATACAAAGAAAAGGTCGTTTTATGTGGAAGTGAAACACTGAAGGCTAGTATATCAACTAAAAAGAAGTCCCTTTCACAGCACTGGGACACCTCTGATGCATGATCCGCACTCATGATTGTCACTGCCCATTCAAGACTATCACAGAATAATGAACCGAAGCTGATCCTAATCGCACAACCATGGCCCTAAAATACTAGATCATCATCTCTATGGCCGAAGCACAGAATAACCAATTAATGCCCATTGGCCATGATATCATACAGCATCTAGAGGAAAGAAAAGGATAACCAAAGTCTCACCTAAACCATGGAAATGAAGAAGAGGCCACCGCTGTGAGGTGAACAACCGCCATCGCACGGCAGCGGGGCCGGAGGTGAAGGACGAAGTAGTCAAAGCCCTACAACCACGGGCGATGTGCAGGAGGACGTCTCCAGCACAGCGGCAGCACTGCCAGAGCCACAACATCTGGGTCACGCCAGATCCGGTAGCCATGGCTCCCTCCTGGCCACAGCTCCAGCTCCACTATCCCTTGTTGCCCTGCAAAGGATGGATGAACAAAACCATCTATTAATATAGCAACCCCAAAGTCATAAGTCAAGGGGATAAGCAACAGAACCTTTAAGTTATACTCCCTAAATGTTACTTGCATTGTATAGTAACACGAGTAAACAGTCTCCAAAATAGAAAAGCCAAGTAACAATGCCTTGTTATCTAAATTTCATCACTGCCAGCACTTTGTTGTACTATACTACAGCCAAACACCAGTATTATTCGTTTTGTATTTGAAATAACAAAGTCATTACAAATGAAGCCATATCAGCACAGCAAGAGAATGAACCAAAGTTTAAATTTTTAGAAAGCCCTGAAACCAAGTTAATAAACATGAACCCAACATCAAAATGTAACAGATGACTCGGGTGATACAAGACCCTCAATTTTACGTACTTGAGCATTAGAATCAAAGCCATGAGATGTCACAAGCCTGACCTGGATTAAATTAAAGAACCAGCTTATCGGCATGTCAAGACAAGTTACAGAATGAAGCATCTGCACATATACATTAACAAAAGAAAACAATGGCTAGCAGCCTTTAAAAGCTTCATAAACCAACATGAAACCACAGGCATCTCATTGACTGACCGAGAACTAAAAAATCAATGGCAAAGCATGAAAAACACCTTGTCTCTGACTGCAAGGACTGGCCACTGCACACGAACTAGAAAACCCAGCTAGGGCTCTAATACACGGGAGCTTGGCCTCCCTCTGCTTCCCCTTTCGTTGCCACTGCCGCCTCAAATACAAGATATTCTTCATATCTGCATCCGAGAGAGCACGAGAGGTCAGCATATGGTGGTTATGAGAGCAGATGAAAAGATATCTGCACAAGCACTTAAACAGAATCACCTCGAAGAAAATTTTAAAATTGGAAGTAAGAAAACAAGTGGGTTCTCCAACTCTGACCTAGTGAGCTTTGCAACAAGATGTTGTTTTAGGCTACTCTTCTCATGTTCACTTGCATTTGCATATGACACTAAGAAAACCACTCTTGTTCTAAAAGGCTTCCCCTAGTAGCGATTGGAATATACAAAGTTTGCTTGCTGAGTTTATACAAATTGGAAGGGAATAAATGCATTGCACAAACTTAAGCTTAATCAGATAGCTGCGAGTAAGAGAAGCCAATCCTCCACTACTCTGCAAATATTTCCGTTTGATCACTGGTGGGCTAGGTACCCTCCTGATGATCCGACAAACAATCCTAATTATACAAATTCTAAACACACAGAAAGAATGACCAAATCCTAATTCTAAAACCACACCAGCAATGAACTTAAATTAAAGGCAGCATGTCAGCTGCTTCATGGCAGGAATACAGTACGTCGCACAAAGAGGAGAAAGGAGAGGAACCAGAGCTTCACCTAAACCACAAAAATGAAGAAGAAAAAGACGCAGCCGCCTTCAGACGGAGCCTCACAAGGGCAGTCTGCGTCTTAAGACCTACAAGGGAGAAGGAGACGAGTATTAGAGTAGTTGCAATGTCCAAGCATACTGGAACCAACAAGTGTAAATATGACATACACGCAATAAAGAGATGATCAAGCAAGCCCATTTTACAGTAGACAGATGCAGGTGTAAGTTAGCAGGTATTGCTCTCCTTGTAGGGGAAATAAACAATTTATGATCAGCTAGGCATGAATCTATACTAACAACAGCTCAGGAGGCATATGAAGCATCATTCATGCAATGTACACATTATTAAATTAAAGAACAAGAATTGATCAGCGTGACAAGACAAATTGCAGAAGCAAGCATCTGCCCATATGCATTAACAAAAGAAAATAACGGCTAATAGCCTTAGAGGCGTCAGAAACAAACACAAAACCACATGCATCTCATGTATTGACCGAGACCTAAAAAATGATGGCAATGCAGAAAAAAGGTCACCTTCTATCTGACTGCAAGGACTGGACGCTGCATACGAACTGGAACAATCAGCTAGGCCTCTAATACACGAGAGCTTGGCCTCCTCTACTTCTGCTTTCGCTGCCACTGCCGCCTCAAATACATGATATTCTTCACATCTGCACATAACGAGATATCAACATATGGTGGTTACGAGAGGACAGGAGAAGATAGCAGCACAAGCACTTAGTCAGAATCATCAAAAAAATGTTTACAGTTGCAGATTGGAAAACAAGTGAGTTCTCCTAACCAACTGACCTAGTGAGCTTTCCAACAAACTGGTGTTTTAGGCTACTCTTCTCATGTTCACTTGCATTTGCAAATCACTCTAAGAAAAACCACTCATGTTCTAAAAGGCTTTCCCTAGTAGTGATTTGACTGTTTATCTTACAATTGTTTTCACGGACTCATGAGTGACACTTGATCCCAAAAAAATGGTAATAGGTACATGCAATGTTTTGCAACCACATTTTTAGAGATGGCGAAAGTTATATCAAAGCAAGGAATACATGTGGCGAAAAGTAAAAACTTTTCATTAGGTCCCGAAAATATAATCATATTACATACAACTGTGGCATTTTTCCAAGGCAGTGTCCATTTACAGAAATCAGATTAGCTTGCAAACTTTAATAATCTATTAAACTCATAATACTATCTTTCTGAAATGAAAATTTTCAGTTTTATGGAATAAAAAAATAGGATGATAAAGATTCGGGACAGGAAAGAGGGAGATAAATTGGAAGGGAATACATGCAATGCACAACTTAAACTCAATCAGAGAGCTGCACGTGAGAGAAGCCCATCCTCCAAAACTTGTGAAAATATTGCCGTCTGATCACTGGTGGGCTAGGTACCCTCCTAACCATCTGACGAAACAATCCAAATTATACAAATCCTAAACACACAAAAAAAATGACCAAATCCTAATCATACAACTACCAGCACTGAACTAAAAAACATAGGTAACTGATCACCGGCTCGATGGACGGAACACGTTACAAAGCAGTTAGAGGAGAAAGGAGCGGAACCAGACACTCACCTAATAAACCACAAAGACAAAGAAGAGGATGTTGCCGCCATTGCACAGAGACAAAGGCGGAGAGCCTCACGAGGCCGGGCAGTGTGGTAAGACCTACAAGGGAAAACGAGAGGAGTGAGTAGTTGCATTGTTAAAAAAGCATTCGCGAACCAACAAGGGTAAATATGATATGCACGCAATAAAGAGATGGTGAAGCACATTTCACAGTAGATAGATGCATGTATAAGTTAGAAGGTAGTGTTCTCTTGGGAGGGGAAATAAGCAATTCATGATGAGCTAGCAAAGCTCATGAGGCATATGAAGCACAATTTATCCAATGTAGACAGTATGAACATGATAATATTCTGATAAGCGACAAGATTATATTTTTTAAAGAGCGAGCTAATATTGGTACAAACAGTTTCAAGCAGCTGAAATATTATGAACAGCAAAGTATATCTAACATGAGACCATGAGTATCCAGGAGAGAGCAAGATGTAGCATGCATGGCATGGACTAATTACTACAACCAAATAAAAATTTAGGAGCAGATTCCAAAAAAGTGTTGACACCTTGGTCACATTCCAGGAAAAAGACATGAAATTTCTTGGAGGACATATTGCTGCCGTTGCGGAGACCTAGTGGTGTTGTTAATGTAAAGAGAGAGGGGTGACGAGGTGGTACTGATCGACATCCTCCAAGGCGGCTTTCTTCTATACACACAGATTAATTTTAGGAGCGGTTTGCAAAAAGTGTTGACACCTTGAACGCATTCCAGGATAAAGACACGAAATTCTTTGAAAAATAGCTGCCGTTGGGGAAATCAAATAATGTTGAAAATAGGGACTTATACCTACCCTTTGGCAGAACCAGGGCGATGAAGACGAGAAGCAGCAGCCTCAATTTGTCCTGCAGCTAGGCCAGGGCAGGGTGCTCACGTGCCTCTTGTCCGGACAACGGGGAGGCTCGAGTAGGAGGGCATGTGGTGTCGCGTCAGCGCTCAGCAAGAGCGCCCCTGTGGTCGCCACCCGCCGTTGAGCTGCACAGCTCCTCCCACTCAATCTATCTCCCACAGGTGGTGATCAAGATAACGTCTTGTACGAATCTGGAGGAACAATTCATGCTCTCATCACACAAGCTACCAGCAATTCAAATGGCAAGTGCCATGTAGTGAAGGAAATAAACAATTCATGATCAGCTAGTCATCAGTATGACCAAACGACAGCTCAGAAGGCATAAGAAGCATCATTAAACCAATGTACACAGTATGGACATGACAACCCTCTGATAAGCGACAAGATTATATTTTTTTAAAGGGCGACCTAATGTTTCATACCAGGTACAAACGTTATCGTGGAGCTGAAATGGTATGTACAGCAAGGTATATGTAACATGAGACCATGAGTACATATTATGTACATCAAGGTATATATCTAACATGACACCATGAGTATCCAGGAGAAAAACAAGATTTAGTATGCATGGTATGGCCTATATATCTCCAAATGTCAGTCATATTCTCTGCCAGATTAATTTTAGGAGCGGTTTTGCACACATTCCAGGAAGAAGACATGAAATTTCTTGAAGGATATATAGCTGCCGTTGGGGAGATATAGTGGTGCTGTACATGTAAAAGGAGAGGGAGGACGAGGTGGTACTGATCGACATCCTCCAAGGCGGCTTTCTTCTATACATACATGATATAACGTGAACTAGACCCAATCTACACATACAGAAATATATACTAGTGCAATCGATCTGCCTAGGCTGCAGCCAAACAAACGTGGACAGCAGCAGTTACAACTAATTCTGCTCCCAAAGAAAGAAAACAAACAAGATCTCTATATATATAGGGCGTACAACAGCTACAGATCATCATGATGAAGACTTTGAGCAGAATCGATGGACGCAAACGGTCCTACTACTTTCAGCGGAGAACAAGTGCCCTGTACTAGTGGAGGAGGAAACGCACTCGCAGGACATATATATATATATGTCCAGTAGACGAAGTTGCGGAGGAGGAAATCTTAACTACCTGTGAACCCGTCCGCTGCAAACAACGCTGCTGCTGCTGGTCCAATCCAATCGAGCGGCAACAGCGGAGGCGGCCGGCGGTCTGGCAGCCAGCGGTCGGACCCGGGCCTTCCCCAGACCTAACCCTAGCGGTCGGGACGGCGGCAGGAGCACCGGGCGGACACCATCGGGGCGGCGGCGTGGAGGAGGCACGATGCAGAGGGGCCCCGCGACCAGCGGGAATCGATCCTGGGCGGCTAGGGTTCGTCGTGGGGCATGCAAGGGATGGGCGGTGCCACGACATGGAATGGGGAGAGGAGGAGCTGGTGGCGTCGGGGCGGTGGTCGGCAACGCGAGGAATCGGCCGGCGACGGAGCGGCGGAAAGGGGATCGCGAGAGGGAGGGAGGGAGGCGGCGCTGGGAGGAGAAATGAGACGATGGGGTGGAGGAATTTTTCGCTGGGTCAGGCCGAGAAAATTTCGCCTCGATGCGCGTTTTGAGCCCGCTGGATCAGGCCCAAACGAAAAATCAAATGATATGATTCGTCACGCGCTCCCGCCGAAATTTTGTTTGGCATAGCCCTCTACATGCAGCTTACCGCCGGATAGCAACGCCCCACACACAGTTAGTTTTAACATTCACACCGACATAGACAAATTTTATATATGGAGGAGACGGTTATTACCTATCGTTTCATGTGACATTTCATCACCGGGTGTTACTAACTTCCTTACTTTATGATAGGGGATGGTTATTACCCGACATTTCATGTGTTATTTTGGTCAGTGTTTGTTATTATTATCCTTATTTTATGGTATGAAATAGTTATTACCTGTCATTTCATGTGTCACTTTATTGTCACACGTTATAATTTAATGCCAATGGTATCATTCCATGTGGCATTTAGTTGTGGTGTGTCCATATTTTTTGTTAGGAGAAAGTTTCACCATAATTGTATTTATTTGCGAGTAGTAGCATTGGCATACAAACTCCAATTGGGTTGATTTGAGAGGCGCGAGAACACTCATAGAAGTTAGGATAAAAATTCAGGTTTTGATGTCCGACAAATCCATGTAGTAATGCTTAAGGTGTGGACAAAGGAGGTGGAGGATTTGAAAATGGACGGGTTGCACGAAAAGGGGTACTTTGAGGGAAAAAAATCATGTCTTCTAAATTTTTTCTGGTGGCTATAGTTCTAAGGATTTTCATTTTGGTTGAGAAAAATTCACTCATTCGTGTATGATAAATGGAACAAACGACACGGTACACACTCGTGAAAGTGGTTATTGGATGTATCTCCCTCCGTCTCTCCACCACATTCTCTCCTTGGCCTGCACGCCTCCCTTCTTCCTTGTTCGCCTGATATCGTTGACTTGCAAACGTAACAGGCCAGTCGGAGCACCCCCACAATGCGGAGCGGGGAGGAGGACGATGTCACGCTGAAATTCAAACAGAGTGATTTTTATATGTTTTAAAGCACATAAACATAAATATTCTTGAAAACATTAAGAACACGAGGAGGGAGGGAGTCTCCAACGCAATTATTGTCAAACATCTACCATGGTGCACGAGTCCGCCGACCCATAGAGGGGGTAGCGCCGATCCCATCTTCCATGAATTCTCGACCGAGATAGGTGGCCAAGCCATAGCAGGTTACGCCGCCACCTGCATCCCGCTCCTCAACATCGCCCGCTGAGACGTCGTGTGAGGGCTTACCCTCATCTAAGGAGGCATGACCTTTGAACAATGGCCACACGATGTAGGCGTTGGGCTTCGGCATGGGGTCGCGTCTGCGGACCTAGCGAACACCATCGTGCTTGATGTCATGCTCAACTCACATCTTAGGAGTGAGAGCTCCATCAATGGATATTGCGTGGACTAAGTACAATGGAGTAGCATACATCTAGTCCTACGTGCACCCACATGAACCAAACATGCATGCAGCATGATGTCATTGCGAGGCACACGCATGCATGCCATCATGCACGTACGTCTACCAGACTACCACGGCGTACGTCTCCAACCAGTGGACACACACACGAAGCAGTCCATCCATTGTTTTGTTTTGCACCATGCACCACATCGATCTTCCAGGATCCACGTACGGTTGCATTGCAGCAAAGATAATAACCATTAATTACTGCTGATTTTTTACTCAAACAACTTGTGTGCGTGGCCGGTTGCATTGCATTGCAGCTCTGGTGGGGTGACTATATATTCGATCAGCTAGCCATGGCAGTTCTTCGATTCTTTGGTGGCGGATGAAGGGTGACTCCCGTGTGAGCAACTGCTGCAAGTTCAACAGCATATATGTGCATATGCAACATATTTCACTACGGGAAACGCACAATACGCCGACGGCCGGAAGCCGTCGGCGTACGCTCGTATGCCGTCGGCGTGCACAGTCGGCGTATGGTCGTCGGCGTAGAGGCCCGTCGGCGTAGCCACTCTGCCGTCGGCGTATCCGTTGCCGTCGGCGTAGCCACTATGCAATTTTTTTGAATTTTTTGAACTTTTTTGAATTTTTTGAACTTTTTTTAACTTTTTTTCTATTTCGAAATTTCTAACTCAGCTACATACTAGATCTCTAATTACACATTTAATCATAGGTCAAAGTACTTACGCTGGTCAAAGTTCCCGTTCGGTCACCCATCCTCAAATTGCTCCAGCCCAAGCACGCTTAACCTTTGAGTTCCTTCATTGTTAGCTTCCAAATGAGAAATGAGAACTTACTGATACTTGTATCATATCAATCATGTTAACCCCTGATTTAGGATGTTACACTTTTTCATTGTTTAAATTTAGAAAATTCATTTGAATAAGTAACAATGATTCTAAAATAGTATATATTTTTAATAAACTAGCAGGGTGGCCCTCGCAAATGCGAGGGCATCATCTTTAGTATGCCGAAAGCTAACTAACACAGAGATTTACGATTATGCATATGTTTATCTTATATGATGGGAAACGATAAAAAATAGCAAATAACATGTTGAAAAAATATCACCTGCGTGGACTTGCATCTTTTTACTTCGAAAAAATTCATTCTACTTTCGGTTCATTGTTTCTCTCTTTTATTTCTACATTTTTAAATTATGTGGCATTCCCCTTTCTTTCAAAATGTCTTTTTAGGCACAAATAGTCTTCAAAACGTCCCACAAAGTTAATCTAAGTAAGTGAAGTTTGACTAATTTTTTTCCCCGTATATCATATTTTTTATGCGGAGGTAGTAATATTTTTTCTATTTTCTGTAACTCTCTCTTTTTACATCAGTTTGGGGTTCCATTTTATACATGATTGTAATGAA
Organism: Poa pratensis; assembly: GCA_947311845.1. Taxonomy (NCBI): domain Eukaryota; kingdom Viridiplantae; phylum Streptophyta; class Magnoliopsida; order Poales; family Poaceae; genus Poa; species Poa pratensis. The sequence continues at coordinate 49,832,773 of CAMZMU010000067.1, forward strand.
AAGTCATGTATGGTTTTAAATGATTATATTATAACTCATGTAAATTAGCGCACACGTGTATCTGATTGCATAATCAAGAAGACATATGAAGTCATCAGCCATAATATTTTCCTTAAGGTTATACTGGAAAACAGTTGTCAGTTCAAAGTGATTGTTATCTCTAAAAAACAATTATTTTATGTAATCCTTCAAACCAAACAATCTCACAAGAAGTATCCGATAATGCCCAGCGCAAAATCGCCGGAGAGTTTAATATGGTTACTATTTTGCACACGTAATTATATATTATTGTGAAATTTACAAAAATTAAATATAACGATCATTTTAATATAATGCACTCGACCTTGAATGAGGCATGTATGATCACACTCTACCTTTTCAATGAAATGAAATGCAAATGTCATTTGCGTTTTCTCGAAAAAAGTATTTGCGTAGAATTAAGAATGGATCGGTATTATTGTTGGTTAAGTGTTCATGATATTAGATCGCTTCGTGATATAAAAAATAAACTGAGAGAGCAAGACATTTAATCCCTTGTAGTTGACATGTTAGATGGGCGCTATATTTCATATCAGTACACATGATTGAAGCTAAAGTTGAGCACTTGTAATGCACTCTTATAAGAGCCTACAAATTGATAAATATAGACGAACGATTTAAATACATGCCCCCCACATGTTTTTGCATTAAATTACGTGTTTTGGGTGTTAAGTACAGAGAGTGTGTAATATTTTCTTTCTAGCCATATAAGTTAGCGCAAACATCTCACCGAGCTTACCATCTCTAGCGAACCCTAATTGATTGAGTGACTGCTAAAGTTGATTGATCAATTTCACATAATATTAGGTCGTATATGTAGCAGATGTTATGTGTTTTGGTGCAATTTTTAAGATCCAACTGAACTGGTATGTCGGTATAGTTATATAGACCTTGAAAGGGCATGGCGCCCCCATGTGTGGTTTTGGTAATTAATGACAATCCCTATGGACTAATGGTTGCATTGAGTTATACTTGTAGTGTCTGTTCATAGACCATGCTTGAACTCCATATGTTGGATTCAAGGTTGATGTCATGAATATATTGATATAATGAAGCATTTAGCATCAAGATCATCGAGTTGAGCATATTGCTAGCATGTCTTGAAGAAAAGAATTATGTGGTCATTCATGGTTATCTTCAAGACATCATCTATTGAAAAGAGAAGAAAAGATACAAGGTTGATCAAGATATCGATCAACACTCAAAGCTACAAGATGTACCAAGTGGGATCATGTATCTCTTGGTATGGTAAGCAATTGTCCATATAGCTTTGTGAACTAACCCATGATATGTGCGTAGCATTTCTATGTGTGGTTAGGTATGTTTCTATGGGCTTGCATCAAATGAAGATTTCATATAGCCCATGATCGATGACGTCAAGTGGTGTTCGTCATCAATATTGAGAAGCGCAAGTTCAAGAGGAGCATCTCGAAGAAATCCTAGGCTTGAAGCTTGCCACCCATTTAGAGAAAATGTTCATGTGAAGATGTGCCTAAGAGAGGTTCTCCCATAGTGGAGTGTGGGGGAGCAATGTTTGGGTCTTCACCAAGCGAAGCGCAATCAAGAAAGGTGGTCCACTTGAAGAGATCAAGATCGACGTCATCTAGCTCAAGTGGAATGCGCAAGGCAAAGGTATGATAGGGTTTCTATTTTACCGGTCTCGTGGTACTAGTTGGGAGACCGGGTTATAGGATAGATACCGTACTATCAAGAGGGGCTCTCGATTGAGATTTAGCGTATCAGTTGGAGAGAGCTCAAACCTTTGCATACTTTCCTTCATCATCTTTCTTGGTTCTTATTTGGATTTTCTCCTTGTTGGGTTTTGGTGCTTGTTGTGATCTTCATGACAAGCCCAAGTTCTCCGAAAACGGATTCCGGATGAAAAACTTGTTGCGTTCTCGGTGTTGGAAATATTGCCGGTCCTCCTCGAGATAAGGTCCACACCTCCCATGTGTGATATCTCCTCCATATTTGTGACCCTTAATATTTCCACTTTTTGTAGCATAGGTTTTGTCGTTACCTTTCCAACGCAACTGAATTCACCTGATTTGGAGTTCGGACGAGAAAGTTATAGCATTTCAGGTTTTCCTGTTTCTGTCTGTTTTGCTCAAGCAGGGGAATTGGATTATCCGATCAATGATTGTTTCGGATTATCCGATTCTTAAGGTTTGCTCGAATTCGGCTAAGGACTTTAATAGTAATGCATACTGGAGTTTTTCGGAATATCCGATCAAGGATGTTTTCGGATTATCCGATTCTCATGTTTTGCTCGAATTCGGCTAAGGACTTTAAAAGCATGGCGTACTGAAGATTTTCGGAATATCCGATATATGATTGAATCGGATTATCCGACTCCGTCGGATTATCCGATACAGACTTATATCGGAATATCCGACTCCCCTGTCTGCAACGGCTCTTTTTCTGGGAGGGGTATAAATACCCCTCCACCTAGCTCCAGCCAAGCACTTCTTGCAGCTCGTGTTTTCCCCATTGTTGACCTTCTTTGAGCTTGCTATTCTCTCTATCCCTCCATGATTCTTGCCTCCATTTAGTGGGAAAAGAGAGAGGAGATCTAGATCTACCATTCCACCAATCAATCTCACCTCTAAGTGAGAGGAAGCTTTTTGGATCTAGATCTTGGAGAATTTGGTGTTCTTCCTCTCTTCTCCCCCCCAATAGCATTAGTTGCTTTGGTGGGATTTGAGAGTGAAGGATTTTGAGCACTTCTTGTGTTCTTGCCCATTGCATCGGTTGCATCGGTTTGAGTTCTCCACGGTGATACGTGGAAATCGAAGTTGAGAAGCTTGTTACTCTTGGGTACTTGGGGTGCCCTAGAGCTTGTCCTCTTGGGTACTTGGAGTGCCCTAGACGGTCCTTGTTGATCTCGGAGTTTTGGTAGCTCGCGGGATAGTTGGGAGCCTCCAATTAAGTTGTGGAGTCGCGCCCTAACCTTGTGATTCTTGTGGCTTGGGAGCCGCGGGAATTCGGTGAGAGCCTCCAATTAAGTTGTGGAGTGTGCCTCATCCTTGTACGGGTTCGGTGACCACCCTCAAGTGTCCCATAGTGGATCGTGGCACTCCGCATTGGTGGAGGCACGAAGGAGATTACGGTGTGCCATTTGACGGCTATTCGGGGATCACTTTGTGACTCCGCACCGCTCCAACGGAGACTAGCTTCCATTGGGAAGTGAACTTCGGGATAAATCATCGTCTCCAAGTGCCTCGGTATTTCTATACCCGAGCTTCTTACTTATGCAATTTACTTGGTGATAGCCATCGAGCTTGAAGTAATATATCTTGCTATCACCTAGTTGCTTATCTTGCATAGCATAAGTTGTTGGTGCACATAGGTAAACCTAGCTTGTTTAGGTTTTGTGCTTGATAAATTAAACGCTAGTTTTATTCCGCATTTATTCAAGCCTAAACCGTAAAGAATTTTAAATCGCATATTCACCCCCCCCCCCTCTAGGCGACATCCGTGTCCTTTCAATTGGTATCAGAGCGGGTTCTCTCCTTACTGGCTTCTCCGCCTGGAGAGTAAAGATGTCGTCTAGTGAACTAGTGCACAATGCTTCTTTTATATTAGATGGCACAAATTATGATGTTTGGAAAATTCGCATTCTTGATATTCTTCGGGTCATTGACCCATACATAGAGCGAATTCTAGATAGGGGTTATTCTTCTCCAAGGAATCCCAAAAGATTATCTTTATTGGATGAGAATAATTCCTATCTAAATGCTCAAGCTTCTAATGTGATTTTCAATGCTTTGAGCGATGTAGTTATTATATCGGTCACTCCATTTCGGAATGCTCATGAGCTTTGGACCAAGCTTCAAGATAAATATGATGTGTCCAAGAATTGTGGAGATGGTTGTTATCCCTCCACTTTCGGTCGTGATGAGTTCTCAACTTCTTCTACTTCACCTACATGTGGCAAGCCACAAAGTAATGCAATGGTGAGTAGTGATAGACATTACAATAATGATAGTGAGCTTATTGTTGATGATACTTCACCTCTATCTTATTGCAATGATTTATCTTTGGACTTAAACGCATCTAGCGCAAAAAATGATCTACATGCTTGTGTTGATAGTCCTTGCATATCATGTGCAAATTGCTTGACTAATCCTCATGATGATATGCTTTCTATGTCTTGTTCCCTTGATAAAAATACTTCTATTTCCTCTAGTATTTGTTTGGCTAACAATGTAGAGGAAATCAAACACTCCATGGAACAAGACATTGACTTGAATGGTGCTTCAAGTGTTGCTTCATCATCATCAACCACTTCGCACCTTTGCCTCATGGCAATGGGATCAACGGTAACTTCTACCTTGACTCCCAATATTTCTCAAAATGATAATGATGATGATAATGAAGAAAATGATAATGATGCTTCCCTTATTGAGAAGGGTAAAATGGTTCTTCATGCTATTGCTAAGAATAAAGATGCTCGTGCTAAATTCATAGAAATCTTGACTATTGCTATTGAGAGCAATAAACTTATTGATGGGCATGAAGACACAATTGAGAAAATGCAAAGCCGCGAATATGAATACGCGGATGAGATCGCGAATCTCAAGGAAGCTCTTGAAGAAGAACAATTCACCAAGAAGACTCTTGAGGAAACTTTTGCTATTAAACTTTCTATAGTAACGGAATCCCATGATAGATCTCTTAAAGTGGCAAATGACTTCAAAATATCAAATGGTAAGCTTATAGATGCACATGTCAAACTCCTTGAGGATTTTGAGCACCTAGATAATGGCTCTAGGGTCACTAAGAGTGAGCTCATCAAACTCACCGAGTCTCATGCGCAACTTAAAGCTTCTCACTCTAAAGAGCTTGCCAAGTTACCTTCTCCTATTGTCATAAATAATGATGCTTGTGCTACTAACTCTATCTCTTGTGAAGCATCCATATTAACGGAGAATGTTGAGCTAAGGGCTCAACTTGAATTGCTATCTAGCAAATATGGGAAATTGGAAGAAAGCCATGAAAAGCTCTCGAGCTCTCATGAGGATCTTCTAGTCTCTTATGATAAGCTAAAGATAGCTCATGAGGCTATTATTACAAAGGTAAAATCTTGTGAGCCTCATGTGGACAATGGCACAACTACTACTCAACATGCTTTATTGCCATGTGCTAGTCCTAGTAATTCATCCACTCATAATATTGCTACATCTTGTGATGAATTACTTTCCATGCCTTTTTGCTCTAACAATGAAGCTTCTACTTTCTCTAGTGTTTTTGTTAATACTAACCATGTAGAGGAATTAAAAGAGCTCAAGGCTCAAGTCACTTCTTTGAAGAAAGACTTGGAAAAGCGTCATGATGGGAAGCCCACACTTGACAACATGTTGAGTGTGCAAAGACGCCCCAATGACAAGAGTGGACTTGGATTCAACTCCAATAGTAAGAACAAGTCCAAGTATAACAAGAATAAGAAGGGCCAAGAACAAGTCAAGAATTCGGCCAAGATCACTTGCTTCAAGTGCAAAGTTGAAGGGCACCATGTTAGATCTTGCCCTATGAAGAAGAAATCTCTTAGCAAGAAGCAACAAGGGAAGAGACCTCAAGTTCAATCTCAAGTTCATCAAGATGAAGAACGGTCCCTTCCCAAGAAGAACCATGGCATGCCTCCTCATGATGAAGCTTCAACTAAGAAGAAAGGAGGAAGCAAATGTTGCTACATATGTCGTGAGAAGGGTCATTTTGCTTCTTCATGCACTAGTGGTAACTTATCCAACCCCATAATAATTGATAATGCTTATTCTATTGGGAAGGATAAAGTTGGCAATGTGTTTGCCAAATATGTTGGTACTCAAAGTGGTGTCAAGAAAAGGACCATTTGGGTTGCCAAGCCTATTGTGACTAACCTCTTAGGACCCAACTTGGTTGGGGACCAACAAGTTAAAACTTGATCAATAGGTGTTGAAGGAGGGCATTGGAGACTTGGCTACATCATGAAGAATTAAGGGATCTTCATCAATTTTATTCTCTCAAGCCAAGTCATTTGGATTATATTGTTCTATCTCATATCCAATGTTCCTCCTTGCGGTAACTTGTGTCTAAATCATACATACATTGAAAGTTGCTTGCACCCTTGCATATGTTTGGTTTTGTACCTTGCTAGTGTTTGTATATGGTGTGCCTTGCTAGTGTTTTGTACCTTGCTAGTGTTTGGCCTTTACAGAAAAACAAGAGAGCCACTAATCTCTACCTTCTTCTCGGATTGATTTACTCGTCATACGTGGATAGAAAGACGAAACAGATTCGCCGGGAGAAGATAGGCTCGCTCACGGCCAGCCGGCCGGAGATCGAGCGGACGACGGCGACACCGACACAGCTCGCTTGCGGCCAGCCGGAGATCGAGCGGACGACGGCGACACCGACACAGCTCGCTCGCGGCCAGCCGGAGATCGAGCGGACGACGGCGACGTTTCTGACCGCTCCTCTCCTCTCCGCCTACGCCAAAGTCCAAAGTCACAAGTCACGCGATACCGCACGCGGCTCTCGTGGTGTTGGCCTTGTATTTATAGAGGTGACTTTGGTGGATGGAAGAGAGGTTGAATTCCAAAGAAGAGAGCTACGGCGGGAAAAATAAGGAGCAGCTGCTAGTCTCGTTGATTCTTGAGGGATGTAGAGAACGGACGGTTTAGATGCATCATGTCGCGGATCGGTGACCTGGCCGTTCATTAATCCTCGTGCTGGGTGCTTGCATGCCTCAAGTAGTAATTGGCATGCATGAGCCCGTAATTAATTGAGCAACCTTGTTGGTTGGTTCGTGGCGCATGTATTGGCTAACGTTACATCTTTCTTTCTTTTTTTGAGGAGACATTGCTTTGAAAATTCATTCCGTTTCACCTTCCTAAAATCCCTCCCGGCTACATTTATTTCTCGTGACACATACTTTGTTCGTCAGACTACATTTGTTCTGTTCTTTTTGTGAGATGTTGCTGCGTGTTTCCGATATTGCCTAAATCCTCGCCCTTCGTAGCTGTGGTAAAATTACAGTGGTGAGCTCTGCTGCTATTTTGCAGCAACTACCCCGTGAGAACGAACGAGTTGCGTTTTGGGATCATTCCTGTGCTCGTACCGCGGCGGAGGAAACCTCAGCTTGAAGAAGAAAAATCTCCTCTGGTCAAGTTAGATTTAGGCATATTCGCAAGTGTTCTGTTCCCAAATTATTGCACGATGGCACCATATCTACATAGTGAGAGCAAAGGTTCACAGCTCATACCACAAGAATGTAATTGCGCTAGTGGATCCTAACAACTTCACTTGGTCTGGACCTGCCCCCCTCCAGCTAAATAGGAACACAAAAAATGAAATGCCTAAAATTCATTCATTTTAATCCTAACAACTTCACTTGGTCTGGATCTGCACTGGAGCTGGTACAAGCTTAACTCATCATATACTGCGCCACCAAACACATCGGAATCTTAACGTTCACTACAAACAATCTGCACTTGAGTACCAAAACAATAAGAACACGACACACAATCTGCACTTGAGTTTCCTACTCCAGTACCGAAACAAGAACACGATCGAATGGTTCAAAAAAATAAGAACACGATCAAGGTCCAATCACCGACAGCTTCAGGAAGACCAGGTTTGATCGCGTGGCTTGCAGGGAAGCCCAGGCTACCACACCAGCTTCGGCCAGCAGCTCACCGTCCTTTGGATCAGATAGGTGCTCCATCAAGTCTCGGCACTTTCAGGTTAGGCTCAACCAGACCCTGCTCAGAAAAAAAACCAAGAAGTACAGTGAGAGGTGGAAAATTACAAAACTTGTGAGGAGGAACTACTAATTGTTATCAAATTTAGACATGATGAGTTGATGACATCTTTCCCAAAGAGCTATTTTATACAACTGTCTATACAAAGCTAACAAGAATGTAACTAAAAAAACAAAAAGAAACTTGATCGGGGCAAAACAGGCGAGTGGTATCTCACCATTTTAGTTTGCTACAGCGGATATGCCAAGCATCAGGAAAGTTGAAAAGTTCGCAAGGACAGAGTAACGACTCAGATTGAGATGCACGTCACTTTGGTCAAGACAGCCTAGTCACTGTTGTGAAGGCCATAAGTACACAATTTTAAACCAATTTTTTTGATAGTTAGCCAAGCCACTGTGGAGTATCATATATTAGTAAAGAAACGGGCTTGTATCCATTATTAAAACCAACAACATACCAGCTCGACAATATTCTGATCACACTGAAGCTGCTACATTAACAATATTTTAAGTCTTTTACATAAAGAATAACAGAGCCCTAATCGTGTTATATAGCAGTATTGACAAGACAAACTTGCTAACTATAGGATGTCAGCAGGATTGCAGCATCCAGCAACACCTGCTTGCTGTGTCTAGTAACAGCAACGGAATTAGGCAACACTAATCGAGGCGGCATATTTAAGCATATGAATCTATTATCCAGCCAGCAACAAGCAAAGCATTGACCCATCTATCTAGATAAAAAAACTAAGCTCCAGATTACAAGAAGGCAACACTCATGCAAGGGATTGTGATTTAGTTTTCATGTTGGAATCCAACTACGACCAAATGATGCCCAAAATGATAAGTATTTCGAATCTGCATAGCCAAACTTTTGAAAGCATTTGATGTATTCAAATTAATATAACATAGTTAAGAGGCTACTGCCTAGCATCTATGGGGAAGTTGTAAGCTTCTACCCAAAGCAATCTGAACTCATGGTTCCAATCAAACGCCAGCAAATCTAGAACACCTCATGAATCTACAAACGGCAGCTCTCAGCTAATCAGTAAAAGCTCCGCAAGATTGGTTATGTCTAGGGATAGAGAGAAGACGAGATGTCTCACTGGCTGTACGGCCTTGCTCCTGGCAAAGACATCAGAGGAGAGGGCAAGGACAGAGCCAAGGAGCTGCGCCGGCTGATGCTGTGGAGGGGGGCGGGGGAAAGAGGGCGCCCCATTTTCTTCTCACTGGAACCAAAAACAACATAAAGGTTTGAGCAAAAATCGAAAAACTGAAGTAATCATTCTGTTGCATATAATGAACACACATGAAGAATCAGAAGATAGTACGTAGCTAGATCCACTGCTATCAAGTCCCCAGATGGCATACAAGAAGAATAAACATGAAATCTTCTAACAGACTGGAAATCAAATCGACAACAACACTAAAGCATTCACAAGTAAGAACCAAACAACAGCCAAATCACATCGACATAAATTTAGATCATAAAGGAGCACTCTTTAAAAGAGCCACCCTTCTCAGATAGTGACCTTGAGATTCATCACAGCAAACAACCATTGAAAAGTAAAAAACCAAAATCTCTATGCGGGCACTGTTGTTTACCTCGAAATTAATAATGTTTAAAACGTGATTTAGTATGGCAGTTGACCCAGTGAGAGGCAATGAAATTTGTTATCATCTCAAGTTGGAAAACATTAATAAAATGTCAGGAGCATGGCAAGAACAACACAAGCATATTACTAGCTGAGCTTTACAGACTCTACATCCTTGCTCAGAATATTTGATCAGTTTCAGATGTATAATCAATGAAGGAGCACCTTTTCAAGAGCTACCTTAATCAGATACCGTCCTTTAGATTCATTCATCACAAGTAACAGGTAGTTGTGTTCATTATTTGAAGATAGATAACATGGCAAAAAAGATAGCAGACTACTCTAAAAGCACAAACAACATATGAATTGCTTTCAATTCAGAACTGCATTTGTTTGCTATATATGATCAGTCAAGAATGTATAATCAAGGGGATGCCTTCTTCAATAGCCACCTTACTCTAGATACCATCCTTGTGATTCAGCACAGCAACAAACAAGCAGAAAAGAGCAACTTAATTCACATGTGAGATAAGCTAAGTATATGTTCAACACTTCAAGAATGCAAAAAAAAAGGGCACCCAACAGCCAGCACATCAGCACCTTGACCAAATCCTAATCATACAGGAAAACACAGAATAACAAAGCCTCCATCGCCAAAACATCACGGAGCACGTAGAGGAGACAAGGAGAGAACCAGAAACTCACCTAGCATGGCGACGGGAGGCAAGGTAGTCAAAGCCGAGCCAGAACTGTCAGGGCTGGGGAGGCACAGGAGGCCGCAGTCAGCACAGCAGTAACACCACCAGAGCCAGAACTGCCAGGGTCATGCAGGATTCAGCGGACATGGATCCCTCATGGTATCTCCATATACACCTCTCCCCTGCTGCCCTGCAAAAGATGGATGAGCATAACCATCGATTACTACCAAGCATTGCAAGAGAGCGACACATAATAACAAGGTTGTAAGTTCTAATCACAAATCCCAAAACCAAGACTTGACATTTCAAAGCAACTCAAATGTCAAGACATATATACATAAGCTCTAACAGTTGTTCCTACCATTCTAATCCCAATCAGAAGAGCTACATCAACACAAACCAAAGAAGAATGACCTGGGGACCTCCAAGCATCCTAACTGGGAAGTCAGAGAGTGAGGTTCCTCACCTAACTTTCATGGAAATCCAACCAAGGCATGCCACCAAGCAACCCAAAGTCAATTGTGCATAGGTACACCCAATGGTGTTGTCAAACCACCACCAGCACACCGCGTCGTCCACCGCTTCTCATACTCAAGATCATCAGTAGGCAGCTCGTAAGGGCACACCGGTGCATATTACAGATGGAAAACCACTGGAAGGTGCACACCACATGTTTGAAGTGCTGCCAACATACACAAGACATTAGCTGCTGCTAAAGCCGTGGTGCTTTGCGAAAACAACAGTTGAAACATGCAAAACAACAATGAGGGATTTATACCTCCCTATGGCTGAACCACCTGGATGAAAACAGGCAGCAGTAGCAGCAGGCGTGGGTTGTCAGCTAGGTCGGGGCAGGGGTGCTCACACGTCTCCCCTGCTGTCCTGCAAAAAATGGATGAGCATAATCATTGATTAATCCCAAGCACTGCAAGAGAGCGCCACATAATAACAAGGTTTCAAGTTCTAATAACAAATCCCCAAAACCAAGACTTGACATTTCAAAGCAACTCAAATGTCAAAGTTCGTTCTTTAACTGAGACTCAAACATCGTAGTTTACAAAAGTAGTAATAAGATTTTAACATGGCACACTACTACTGTAGGTGTGATCACTTTTGCTTATAAGCAGAGATTTACTACGTGCTACTGACATAATATGAGTTCTTGGCTTCTTGCTCTCAAAGGGCAATACCAAATCATGTCCAAATTACATCTTATTTGGAGACTGTTGTACTACTACTTAAACATGTTAAATCGATAAGACGACATGCAGATTTTTCAGGTTTAATATAATAGACATGCTTATGTTGTATCTGAACACATCAGGTCCAGAAAATACTACTTCCAGTCTTAAAGAGGCACCCATTGATTGATAGACACCTACTACTTCAAACAGTGGAATAGCTAACAGATTTTACCAGACCAGCGTCCAGATTACGAACTTGAGCTCTCGGGTTTGGAACCTTCGAATCGAGGGTGTCGATCACATGTGGCGTACCTCGAGCAGAACGGCGGAAAGAGCTGTAGCCTCTCCATGGAGTGGCAGGTGCAGGGCAACGACGGAATTGTCGTCATTGATGGCCTCGTCGACCATGAGGCGGTTGGGCTACTTCTTCCTCTAGAGGATAGGCGTCAAGTAGTCTTTCTTGGACTTCCTGCACCTAAAAAAATGACCTTTGGGTATCAATGTCGACGAGCTCCTGAACTGCAACGTCGAGGCCGCTGGGGTGGGACTTGGGGGCGAGCTCCTCCGCGACATGGTCGCCTTACCTGGCCATCAGATAGGTAACAAGGCAAACAGGAATCAGTAGTCATAAAGCTCAGTTACATGCGAAGTAAGAAGCGAAATAGAATACAAACATTAGAATCGGTAATAAGATTTTTACTTCCGCCAGCTGCAATCTAAAGAGCAGCATTATAAATTATTATGTCATGCATCAAATCATGTGCATAAATCCAAGGTTTGATCAGTACACATCCAACTCAGTGAAATTGTCACTTACGAGGGCATGATTAACTCTTAACAGCAAAAACAATAAACGGAAGCATAAGCCTATTGCAAGATTACCATGGTTGGGGAACGTGGTCGGGGAAGACAGCAAGCACGCCCGGCCTTGAGGTCCGGCTTGTCTACGGCCGTCGGATGCCCCCGCGAAGACGCCGGCGAGCAGCGGCGGCCGGGATCGACGGCCCAACCGGAGAAACGCAGAAACCCGCCGTCCCCTCCTCCGAGGAGACGACCGCTTCCTGCAGCGCGAGGTGGACGACGGCCTCCGAGGCTCGCGCCGGCGCCCTCGCCGTCCTGGTGGCCGGAGACCCTTCGCCGGCGTGCACCCCAGACCCTAGGCCGCGACCGCGCCGCGGTCCGGCCAGCTCGACGGAGCGCCGCGCATCGAAGCACGCGCGCTCCGGCGAGCAAGCCAGCCGCGACGCCTGTCTCGGGGGGAGAAAGGGCACGGCGGAAGGGTGAGGTGGCCGGGGCTGGGGGGAGGAAGGGGTGGCGGCGGTTGAACCTGGGAGAGTGGGAGGAGCTGTGGGTGGGAGAGGTGGAGGTGGATTTGTCGCTCGGTTGGAAGAAAAGTGATCGTCGGATCCGGTGTAGACGGACGGTACAGATCTCAGCTATCCATGCTCATTGGCGCATGTTCCTTGTGCACGTATTTAAGTATCTCACATGCATGCATGCATGGGTAACACAAAGAGCTAGCTAGCTACTGGTTCTTCTTTTCCCAAGGTACCAGCACATAATTAGCCAACAAAATGATCGATGCTCGTGTCAAGCAAACAAATTAATAGCCCACCAATCGTAGCAGCACTTGATTGTTTTACCGAGGAGGCAGCCTCGTCGTGTCAAACAAAATAAATAAATATATATGCAGACTAATGACCCCAATCCAAAAATAAACAACAACAACAAAAATAAACACTTAACTGTTTCATGGTTGAAGTGTACAAGAAGCACAAGTTTTTTTTAGAGGGGTTCTTTTAATAAACCTAGTGTTCCCTCCACGTTTAGTTTTCATCGTTTTCTTATTCACATGAAATAAATTCTAGTGCCCTCGACACACCTACGAGGTTTTTTTGCGCGATGTCCAGGCTTTGCATCGCCAAGAGTTACGTTATCGCGATCATGTAGTCATGGGCGCGTTAGCTAGTTTTTTGGTTGTTTGATCCCGTCATATTTGTTAAACCAACCGTGGAATATAATAAAAGGGTGAAAAAATTTGGACATCGCAAATGTATGACAAAGGTGGAGATGTCAAGCCAACACATGATGATGAATTTTTCATTTAGTCTAGTCGGGTACCGGAACTCATTATCTCATGCTGATTATATTACATAATGTGTTTGTTGGAGTGGCACACTCAATCGTTCGTCGGGTAAGAAATACAGGATGGTGGCGTATTGTCTGACAACATGTCAGAATTAAGGTAACCTGACACACAGTTAGGAGAGATGCCACGAAAAATGACTGTTTTCATGTTCTCCCACATGTTCTACGGACGTGGGCGCACTCGTAAAGACTCTCACAATCTCTTATTGTGGGGACGTTATGCCTTGACCAACATGTTTTGTTTGGCTCACTAGAAAATGAATGAAAACCTACTCAGTGTCTTCTTCTCCCGCTTCCCCCATGGTTTTTTATGCTAGATTCTTTTGGGTATGAGCCCATCGCAATAGGATCTCCGTTGTCGCGCTGAGCACCACTGGTTCGGCTACCGGGAGGTATTGCAGGATATATGCCTCGTCGAGCTATTAATGGTGCGTGACGTTGTTGCCCTTCACGCTCTGTCTCGACTTGTCGTAGTGGGTCACATTGTACTACTCCATCGAGCTAGGTTCATGCTCACCGGAAACAGGCGAGCATGAATACTATATAGATTTTTCCATCTCGTCGCCTGTGGCATCTCGCCATCGACTCGAGCATTTCAAAGGCCTCATGACATCAACCACGTACATTGCTACAAAACATGCAACGTCCAACCAGCCTGAAGCAAAGCAATCTTGTTTGCAAAGGGAGGTGGGTAATTGCATGCATGGATTTCACGATAGGGAGATATGGCAACATATATTGCATGGATTTCACTACGAGAGGCTGATGACGTACTTACCAGTAGTCCGTGTCTTTGTTCACTAGTAGGGATAGATATTCAGTTCCGGTTATGAAAGTGACTAACATATGGAATGAGCAGACATATTGGACATTCTAGTAGACATCCACACCCACTTGACCATCTTTGCCATTGTTGTCGTGTTCGTCACCTCCAATGACGCAGCGGACCAGTGGTTCGCCCCGGATGCTATTACAACATCCTCCACTAGCCATTACACCATCGCATGCATGACTCGCCCGCAAATATCGGCCATCTCTATTAAAAGCATGGGAAAAAAGATAATATCTATTATTTTATGTCATTTTAGAATGATCATTGGTATCCTCATATTAAGAAATCCGTGGTGTACCACTCCTCCATGGCTATTATTTCATGTGCATAATAATAATCATTATTTTTATTGATCATGGATTCCTCTGTTTTGTAAATGGAATGGATAATAATAATAATAATATTTTTACTGTCATGCACTCCCTCCCATAATAATAATCACCACTTTCAACTCATGCAGAATGTGGACCATGACTCTCCGATGCACGTACCACTACTTTCTCTTTTCCCTTCGGGAACTCTTCTATTGCCGATGGGTATCCCATCACCTCAGACCATCTTCCTCCCTCTCATTACTCACTAGTTAACCATTGACCTCCAAACCTAGCTTCTTCCGGCAAACCGTGTGTCGACACAATTGTTGAGCCTTACATAAAATGTAGGTTCTTTTACACATGAAATAATAGGTACTAGTCATGTAATAGCATGAAATAAATGTTAGGCTACACTTGCATGGTAATTGTCTTCTACAACAACAAATGCCACCAACTCAATCATCTCGCACGAGGGACAAAACGGTCCCTCGGACTCTGCCTCAATGGAGGAAGAGACATGGGTGACGCACAAGGAGAGAGGATAATTCATCCATGCCCCCAATATCCGAAGGTGGCATGGTCCACTTTGCTGCGCGCCAACGCGCTAAACATTGACGATGAGGGGAACCGACATAGAGAGGATGGCTGGGAGGCAAATGAAGCATGCTAAGCAACCATGGTCAAGAGGCTCTAAGACTAGCTCTAAACTTCCTGAGAGCTTTCTAATGTCCCGGGCATCTCATCAATCGGAATTCGCGCGCTAAAAATCAGAGGATGCTCGGTAATTTTGGGAGGGAAATCTGGTCGTGAAAATTGGTCGGTTGAACTCAATAGTTATTTTGTTATATCCTCTCAAAACTGGTGTGGCAACTGTCAAAATGGATACGGGCAAGAAAATTTTCCGAAATTGTGGACTCCGACGCATACTTGGGACTACACTCATAGCGCCAGGGAGAGGTCCTTTCATTTTCATATTACCTCGGTGGCACCTTTGGGTGGTGGCGACATCGGCCGGGTTCCCCTTTGGTTGAGGTGCCACCTTTTTCTGGAAGGCGGTAGTCCGGCGACACGGGGGATCTGGCGATAACGATCTCGTGTGGCTCCAAAGGATGGGTATAGACCGATGAACGATGGTAAATGGGTGAGGGGCGGCCATCGAAAACTAGTCTTTCATTTAAGAGCTGGAGAGTCAAACATAGTATTCCAGTGGGGGCCACTAAAACCCCGGCGCCGTTCAAGAAGCGGAAAGCAAGATGATTGGGGTGACCGCATGAGCACTCGACTTGGTGGCTTGCCTAAACCACGGAAGTTCCGTTGTTGGCCGCGGCGCACATCTACCCACTGTAATACGCGTTTGGCCCGACGGCCATGCCTAGGAGAAGCGCTCGATCGGCGGATAGGACAAAACACGATCGAGTAGGTAAAATCATTTTTGCATGGATGCATGCACACGTAACGTACGTGTGCTTGTGTGTGTGTTTTTAGTAGAGTAAAAACTTGGCCGATGTGCTCGTGTTTTCATTTCATTTGGATCGTTTTGTCCTGGGCCAGTCTATGCGCGAATACTACTCACTAGGAGACTGAAAAATGCCCTAAGAAAAAAGAGACTGGAAAAAATTAGCATGCTCCGAGTCGTTGCTGTCTCCTACGTGCGTTTATTCGTTTTCTTCGTCTTCTTCTAAATATAAATACAGCTGCCAGACGAATCGATCTGGAAATATATAAAATGACGGTGTGTATATAGAAAAGAAAGAAAATAGAATGATGGTGCGTATGGAAAAGAAAGAAGATAGAATGTGCTATATCTAGCTAGCTCGATCGTGCATTTCTTCCTTTAATTAAATAGGAGTATCTTTTTTTTCCGGAGAAAAAAGGAACGGCAAATGGAGCCTCGTACCATGCGTTAATTAATGGAGCATGCATGCGTTAATTAATGGAGCATGCATGCGGCCACGCCTGAGTGAAGAAAACGATACTTATGCGCGTGTGTGGGGAGATGCGCTGGTCGGGACTCCTCATGCATGCGTGTGTTTCCTTTCGATTGTTGCATGTGTGGACGATGGATGGCTGTGATGGGCGATCCGCGTGGAGTTGGTTGGCCTCATCTCATTGGCTGTTTGGATGGTTTCGTGTCTCGTGCTTTTCTGGCTCTTCCAAAATTTCCCGCCAGCTCTGAAACGAAAAATCAAATCTGTGTGGTGGCGGACACTTCCAAATTTGACAAAATGGCACACAAATTTTGGTAATGATTGTCTCTTATCATAAAACTATATGTTTGCACGATCGACTTGATGCACTCTCTGTCGGGTGTAGCGAGTTTTCAATGAGCGCCACCACAGGGGGCTGTCATTGTCCATTACAACTCATGGATGAAGATGATGGAATCTTCAAAAAACCCATGAGCATATGTAAATAAATGAAATAAAAAATAAAAACTCATCGAAGTCATATATGGGGAAAACTGCGAACCATTGTTAATTTTGGGCGGGAAAATTATTCATGAAATTTGGAGAGAAAAAACCAAAAGGCATGTGTGTCATAGCCCCCGAAAAAAGGGGGAGAAGTGCCATGTATTTAATGTATGTTGGAAGAGTCGATATTTTTATGCTTACGAGACAATTTGGCTTGCTTAATCACTTGTTGCGAAAATTGGGCGGTAGAATCCCAATACTATGTGTGTCATAGCACTTGAAAAAGGCATAAATGTTGGCGCAAAGTAAATGGGCACATAAACTACCGGAAATGAAATGGGCGGGAAAACAACTAAATCTTTCATGTATGACAAAAGACTTGATATATTTTACAATTTCAAACTACATAATGCATTCTTTTGTAATAGTGTCACTAGTGTCAAAAAAGGACATAAGCAAAAAATAACACTATTCATGTTACATTTTTCTTTTATGTTTCGCAATGTTCATTTAGAATCCCGACCCGAATTTTTTTGAGGTTGTTGTCACTACCTTGTGAACACTCACACTTCTACGTAGAATTTTTTGAAACATTTTTTTCTTAATGGTAGCACAGTGAGCACCTAATTAAAGGGGTGGTAGCACTAAATATTTTCTCACGTGCATGGCTATATAGGTCTTGATGGCTTCACAATGATCGACCAACGGGTTACCTACGTCATGAAGCACGTCCCCCCTCGAGCTTGGTCTCCACGAACCACCTCGACCATAGCAGGACGTACGGTGCAAGTCGTGGAGCGGCCTTATCGCATATATATGGATACAAAGGCCCACGTTGTTTGAGTCAAGATAGTGAGCCTATCTACCTCTCTCCCCCCATGATAACGGCCCTACCATCCACTTCCGCCACCATGAGCCTCTACCCTTTGCCACCGGCACCGATGTTGACGAGGGACGTTGGTTTATTTTTATTGGTGCAACATTCCACATAGCATGCATGTACGCGTGTACGACAAACCTATACGTCATGTTCGCATATGCATATGCAGGCTGCATCGATGACACGCGCATGCTTGATGTACCATGTACGAGAACCTATAGCTGTATATATAGCTGATGCAGTGGATGCATGCACACGTGGTTATCAAAACAATCGTTTGATTTCGTGGAACATGAAAAAAGAACGTGCGTGGAAGCTAGCTAGCGGCCTAAACGAACTCACGTCATATCGTGGTGTATGATAGATGTGCGTGATTGTGATACGAATCGTACGCTTGGTTGGCCCCTATTTCACCTTATATATACACACAGTGTGAATTAGGTTTTACATGCGACGAGCAGGTTTTCAAGTGGTAAAGATAAACACAAATGCTACTAGAACATCTAGATTACTTTTACTAGGAATATCTCGTAAAACATGCGATGATTTTGGCATGGTTTACACTCCAACATCGTGCATTCAGGCCTACTCCCGATAGGCGGGAACACTGGAGATCCATGACCTCCTCAAAACGGTAGGTAATATCTATCTCGTAACATAAAATAAGAACATGCGGCAACAAGGTGGAACATGAATTGACGCGTGATAGTTATGTTGTAGCACAAAATAACAACGCATGGCAATGAGATGAGAGAGAGGCGTTTTGACTCCCGGGGTGCACATGCACCCTTTATTTTAAATACATTTTAAACATATTTGGAGGTATCAAAAAAATTGCGAAGAAAGAATGTTCGTGCATAGATTGCAACATCCTATGTGTCACAATGTTGTTTCACGAAAAACCGATATTTTATATGGCTTGTGAAAAAAAGACAATTTTTGGTGGTAAAATAAACCTTTTCACGAGACAACTTCTTGCCTTTTTTCACAGGCCATAAAAAATTTCAGATTTCCACGAAACGACTGTGTAAACATATGCCCACTGTAATACGCGTTTGGCCCGACGGCCATGCCTAGGAGAAGCGCTCGATCGGCGGATAGGAGAAAAGACGATCGAGTAGGTAACAGTAGTGCATAATTCATGCACGTAAAGTACGTGTGCATGCTTGTGTGTGTTTTTAATTAGTAGAGTAAAAAACTTGGCCGATGTGCTCGTGTTTACATTCCATTGGATCGTTTTGTCCTGGGCCAGACTATGCGCGAATACTACTCTCTAGCAGACTGAAAAAATCCCCTAGAAAAAAAAGAGACTGGACACAATTAGCATGCTCCGAGTCGTTGCCGTTTCCTACGTGCGTTTATTCTTTCTCTTCTTTCAAATAAATACAGCTGCCAGACGAATCGATCTGGAAATAGAAAAATAGAATGATGGTGCGTGTATCGAAAAGAAAGAAGATAGAATGTGCTATCTAGCTAGCTCGATCGTGCATTTCTTCCTTTAATTAAATATCTTTCTTTTCCTGGAGAAAAAAAGGAGCGGCAGATGGAGCCTCGTATTATGCGCTAATTAATGGAGCATGTATGCGTTAATTAATTAATGGAGCATGCATGCGGCCACGCCTGAGTGAAGCAAACGATACTCATGCATGCGTGTGTTTCCCTTCGCTAGTTGGATGTGTGGACGATGGATGGCTGTGATGGGCGATCCGCTTGGAGTTGGTTCGCCTCATGCCATAGGCTGTTTGGATGGTTTCGTATCTCGTGCGTTTCCGGCTCTTCCAAAATTTTGGATTTTCTATCAGTTGGAGATACCGTACTATCAAGAGGGGCTCTCGATTGAGATTTAGCGTATCAGTTGGAGAGAGCTCAAACCTTTGCATACTTTCCTTCATCATCTTTCTTGGTTCTTATTTGGATTTTCTCCTTGTTGGGTTTTGGTGCTTGTTGTGATCTTCATGACAAGCCCAAGTTCTCCGAAAACGGATTCCGGATGAAAAACTTGTTGCGTTCTCGGTGTTGGAAATATTGCCGGTCCTCCTCGAGATAAGGTCCACACCTCCCATGTGTGATATCTCCTCCATATTTGTGACCCTTAATATTTCCACTTTTTGTAGCATAGGTTTTGTCGTTACCTTTCCAACGCAACTGAATTCACCTGATTTGGAGTTCGGACGAGAAAGTTATAGCATTTCAGGTTTTCCTGTTTCTGTCTGTTTTGCTCAAGCAGGGGAATTGGATTATCCGATCAATGATTGTTTCGGATTATCCGATTCTTAAGGTTTGCTCGAATTCGGCTAAGGACTTTAATAGTAATGCATACTGGAGTTTTTCGGAATATCCGATCAAGGATGTTTTCGGATTATCCGATTCTCATGTTTTGCTCGAATTCGGCTAAGGACTTTAAAAGCATGGCGTACTGAAGATTTTCGGAATATCCGATATATGATTGAATCGGATTATCCGACTCCGTCGGATTATCCGATACAGACTTATATCGGAATATCCGACTCCCCTGTCTGCAACGGCTCTTTTTCTGGGAGGGGTATAAATACCCCTCCACCTAGCTCCAGCCAAGCACTTCTTGCAGCTCGTGTTTTCCCCATTGTTGACCTTCTTTGAGCTTGCTATTCTCTCTATCCCTCCATGATTCTTGCCTCCATTTAGTGGGAAAAGAGAGAGGAGATCTAGATCTACCATTCCACCAATCAATCTCACCTCTAAGTGAGAGGAAGCTTTTTGGATCTAGATCTTGGAGAATTTGGTGTTCTTCCTCTCTTCTCCCCCCCAATAGCATTAGTTGCTTTGGTGGGATTTGAGAGTGAAGGATTTTGAGCACTTCTTGTGTTCTTGCCCATTGCATCGGTTGCATCGGTTTGAGTTCTCCACGGTGATACGTGGAAATCGAAGTTGAGAAGCTTGTTACTCTTGGGTACTTGGGGTGCCCTAGAGCTTGTCCTCTTGGGTACTTGGAGTGCCCTAGACGGTCCTTGTTGATCTCGGAGTTTTGGTAGCTCGCGGGATAGTTGGGAGCCTCCAATTAAGTTGTGGAGTCGCGCCCTAACCTTGTGATTCTTGTGGCTTGGGAGCCGCGGGAATTCGGTGAGAGCCTCCAATTAAGTTGTGGAGTGTGCCTCATCCTTGTACGGGTTCGGTGACCACCCTCAAGTGTCCCATAGTGGATCGTGGCACTCCGCATTGGTGGAGGCACGAAGGAGATTACGGTGTGCCATTTGACGGCTATTCGGGGATCACTTTGTGACTCCGCACCGCTCCAACGGAGACTAGCTTCCATTGGGAAGTGAACTTCGGGATAAATCATCGTCTCCAAGTGCCTCGGTATTTCTATACCCGAGCTTCTTACTTATGCAATTTACTTGGTGATAGCCATCGAGCTTGAAGTAATATATCTTGCTATCACCTAGTTGCTTATCTTGCATAGCATAAGTTGTTGGTGCACATAGGTAAACCTAGCTTGTTTAGGTTTTGTGCTTGATAAATTAAACGCTAGTTTTATTCCGCATTTATTCAAGCCTAAACCGTAAAGAATTTTAAATCGCATATTCACCCCCCCCCCCTCTAGGCGACATCCGTGTCCTTTCAATTGGTATCAGAGCGGGTTCTCTCCTTACTGGCTTCTCCGCCTGGAGAGTAAAGATGTCGTCTAGTGAACTAGTGCACAATGCTTCTTTTATATTAGATGGCACAAATTATGATGTTTGGAAAATTCGCATTCTTGATATTCTTCGGGTCATTGACCCATACATAGAGCGAATTCTAGATAGGGGTTATTCTTCTCCAAGGAATCCCAAAAGATTATCTTTATTGGATGAGAATAATTCCTATCTAAATGCTCAAGCTTCTAATGTGATTTTCAATGCTTTGAGCGATGTAGTTATTATATCGGTCACTCCATTTCGGAATGCTCATGAGCTTTGGACCAAGCTTCAAGATAAATATGATGTGTCCAAGAATTGTGGAGATGGTTGTTATCCCTCCACTTTCGGTCGTGATGAGTTCTCAACTTCTTCTACTTCACCTACATGTGGCAAGCCACAAAGTAATGCAATGGTGAGTAGTGATAGACATTACAATAATGATAGTGAGCTTATTGTTGATGATACTTCACCTCTATCTTATTGCAATGATTTATCTTTGGACTTAAACGCATCTAGCGCAAAAAATGATCTACATGCTTGTGTTGATAGTCCTTGCATATCATGTGCAAATTGCTTGACTAATCCTCATGATGATATGCTTTCTATGTCTTGTTCCCTTGATAAAAATACTTCTATTTCCTCTAGTATTTGTTTGGCTAACAATGTAGAGGAAATCAAACACTCCATGGAACAAGACATTGACTTGAATGGTGCTTCAAGTGTTGCTTCATCATCATCAACCACTTCGCACCTTTGCCTCATGGCAATGGGATCAACGGTAACTTCTACCTTGACTCCCAATATTTCTCAAAATGATAATGATGATGATAATGAAGAAAATGATAATGATGCTTCCCTTATTGAGAAGGGTAAAATGGTTCTTCATGCTATTGCTAAGAATAAAGATGCTCGTGCTAAATTCATAGAAATCTTGACTATTGCTATTGAGAGCAATAAACTTATTGATGGGCATGAAGACACAATTGAGAAAATGCAAAGCCGCGAATATGAATACGCGGATGAGATCGCGAATCTCAAGGAAGCTCTTGAAGAAGAACAATTCACCAAGAAGACTCTTGAGGAAACTTTTGCTATTAAACTTTCTATAGTAACGGAATCCCATGATAGATCTCTTAAAGTGGCAAATGACTTCAAAATATCAAATGGTAAGCTTATAGATGCACATGTCAAACTCCTTGAGGATTTTGAGCACCTAGATAATGGCTCTAGGGTCACTAAGAGTGAGCTCATCAAACTCACCGAGTCTCATGCGCAACTTAAAGCTTCTCACTCTAAAGAGCTTGCCAAGTTACCTTCTCCTATTGTCATAAATAATGATGCTTGTGCTACTAACTCTATCTCTTGTGAAGCATCCATATTAACGGAGAATGTTGAGCTAAGGGCTCAACTTGAATTGCTATCTAGCAAATATGGGAAATTGGAAGAAAGCCATGAAAAGCTCTCGAGCTCTCATGAGGATCTTCTAGTCTCTTATGATAAGCTAAAGATAGCTCATGAGGCTATTATTACAAAGGTAAAATCTTGTGAGCCTCATGTGGACAATGGCACAACTACTACTCAACATGCTTTATTGCCATGTGCTAGTCCTAGTAATTCATCCACTCATAATATTGCTACATCTTGTGATGAATTACTTTCCATGCCTTTTTGCTCTAACAATGAAGCTTCTACTTTCTCTAGTGTTTTTGTTAATACTAACCATGTAGAGGAATTAAAAGAGCTCAAGGCTCAAGTCACTTCTTTGAAGAAAGACTTGGAAAAGCGTCATGATGGGAAGCCCACACTTGACAACATGTTGAGTGTGCAAAGACGCCCCAATGACAAGAGTGGACTTGGATTCAACTCCAATAGTAAGAACAAGTCCAAGTATAACAAGAATAAGAAGGGCCAAGAACAAGTCAAGAATTCGGCCAAGATCACTTGCTTCAAGTGCAAAGTTGAAGGGCACCATGTTAGATCTTGCCCTATGAAGAAGAAATCTCTTAGCAAGAAGCAACAAGGGAAGAGACCTCAAGTTCAATCTCAAGTTCATCAAGATGAAGAACGGTCCCTTCCCAAGAAGAACCATGGCATGCCTCCTCATGATGAAGCTTCAACTAAGAAGAAAGGAGGAAGCAAATGTTGCTACATATGTCGTGAGAAGGGTCATTTTGCTTCTTCATGCACTAGTGGTAACTTATCCAACCCCATAATAATTGATAATGCTTATTCTATTGGGAAGGATAAAGTTGGCAATGTGTTTGCCAAATATGTTGGTACTCAAAGTGGTGTCAAGAAAAGGACCATTTGGGTTGCCAAGCCTATTGTGACTAACCTCTTAGGACCCAACTTGGTTGGGGACCAACAAGTTAAAACTTGATCAATAGGTGTTGAAGGAGGGCATTGGAGACTTGGCTACATCATGAAGAATTAAGGGATCTTCATCAATTTTATTCTCTCAAGCCAAGTCATTTGGATTATATTGTTCTATCTCATATCCAATGTTCCTCCTTGCGGTAACTTGTGTCTAAATCATACATACATTGAAAGTTGCTTGCACCCTTGCATATGTTTGGTTTTGTACCTTGCTAGTGTTTGTATATGGTGTGCCTTGCTAGTGTTTTGTACCTTGCTAGTGTTTGGCCTTTACAGAAAAACAAGAGAGCCACTAATCTCTACCTTCTTCTCGGATTGATTTACTCGTCATACGTGGATAGAAAGACGAAACAGATTCGCCGGGAGAAGATAGGCTCGCTCACGGCCAGCCGGCCGGAGATCGAGCGGACGACGGCGACACCGACACAGCTCGCTTGCGGCCAGCCGGAGATCGAGCGGACGACGGCGACACCGACACAGCTCGCTCGCGGCCAGCCGGAGATCGAGCGGACGACGGCGACGTTTCTGACCGCTCCTCTCCTCTCCGCCTACGCCAAAGTCCAAAGTCACAAGTCACGCGATACCGCACGCGGCTCTCGTGGTGTTGGCCTTGTATTTATAGAGGTGACTTTGGTGGATGGAAGAGAGGTTGAATTCCAAAGAAGAGAGCTACGGCGGGAAAAATAAGGAGCAGCTGCTAGTCTCGTTGATTCTTGAGGGATGTAGAGAACGGACGGTTTAGATGCATCATGTCGCGGATCGGTGACCTGGCCGTTCATTAATCCTCGTGCTGGGTGCTTGCATGCCTCAAGTAGTAATTGGCATGCATGAGCCCGTAATTAATTGAGCAACCTTGTTGGTTGGTTCGTGGCGCATGTATTGGCTAACGTTACATCTTTCTTTCTTTTTTTGAGGAGACATTGCTTTGAAAATTCATTCCGTTTCACCTTCCTAAAATCCCTCCCGGCTACATTTATTTCTCGTGACACATACTTTGTTCGTCAGACTACATTTGTTCTGTTCTTTTTGTGAGATGTTGCTGCGTGTTTCCGATATTGCCTAAATCCTCGCCCTTCGTAGCTGTGGTAAAATTACAGTGGTGAGCTCTGCTGCTATTTTGCAGCAACTACCCCGTGAGAACGAACGAGTTGCGTTTTGGGATCATTCCTGTGCTCGTACCGCGGCGGAGGAAACCTCAGCTTGAAGAAGAAAAATCTCCTCTGGTCAAGTTAGATTTAGGCATATTCGCAAGTGTTCTGTTCCCAAATTATTGCACGATGGCACCATATCTACATAGTGAGAGCAAAGGTTCACAGCTCATACCACAAGAATGTAATTGCGCTAGTGGATCCTAACAACTTCACTTGGTCTGGACCTGCCCCCCTCCAGCTAAATAGGAACACAAAAAATGAAATGCCTAAAATTCATTCATTTTAATCCTAACAACTTCACTTGGTCTGGATCTGCACTGGAGCTGGTACAAGCTTAACTCATCATATACTGCGCCACCAAACACATCGGAATCTTAACGTTCACTACAAACAATCTGCACTTGAGTACCAAAACAATAAGAACACGACACACAATCTGCACTTGAGTTTCCTACTCCAGTACCGAAACAAGAACACGATCGAATGGTTCAAAAAAATAAGAACACGATCAAGGTCCAATCACCGACAGCTTCAGGAAGACCAGGTTTGATCGCGTGGCTTGCAGGGAAGCCCAGGCTACCACACCAGCTTCGGCCAGCAGCTCACCGTCCTTTGGATCAGATAGGTGCTCCATCAAGTCTCGGCACTTTCAGGTTAGGCTCAACCAGACCCTGCTCAGAAAAAAAACCAAGAAGTACAGTGAGAGGTGGAAAATTACAAAACTTGTGAGGAGGAACTACTAATTGTTATCAAATTTAGACATGATGAGTTGATGACATCTTTCCCAAAGAGCTATTTTATACAACTGTCTATACAAAGCTAACAAGAATGTAACTAAAAAAACAAAAAGAAACTTGATCGGGGCAAAACAGGCGAGTGGTATCTCACCATTTTAGTTTGCTACAGCGGATATGCCAAGCATCAGGAAAGTTGAAAAGTTCGCAAGGACAGAGTAACGACTCAGATTGAGATGCACGTCACTTTGGTCAAGACAGCCTAGTCACTGTTGTGAAGGCCATAAGTACACAATTTTAAACCAATTTTTTTGATAGTTAGCCAAGCCACTGTGGAGTATCATATATTAGTAAAGAAACGGGCTTGTATCCATTATTAAAACCAACAACATACCAGCTCGACAATATTCTGATCACACTGAAGCTGCTACATTAACAATATTTTAAGTCTTTTACATAAAGAATAACAGAGCCCTAATCGTGTTATATAGCAGTATTGACAAGACAAACTTGCTAACTATAGGATGTCAGCAGGATTGCAGCATCCAGCAACACCTGCTTGCTGTGTCTAGTAACAGCAACGGAATTAGGCAACACTAATCGAGGCGGCATATTTAAGCATATGAATCTATTATCCAGCCAGCAACAAGCAAAGCATTGACCCATCTATCTAGATAAAAAAACTAAGCTCCAGATTACAAGAAGGCAACACTCATGCAAGGGATTGTGATTTAGTTTTCATGTTGGAATCCAACTACGACCAAATGATGCCCAAAATGATAAGTATTTCGAATCTGCATAGCCAAACTTTTGAAAGCATTTGATGTATTCAAATTAATATAACATAGTTAAGAGGCTACTGCCTAGCATCTATGGGGAAGTTGTAAGCTTCTACCCAAAGCAATCTGAACTCATGGTTCCAATCAAACGCCAGCAAATCTAGAACACCTCATGAATCTACAAACGGCAGCTCTCAGCTAATCAGTAAAAGCTCCGCAAGATTGGTTATGTCTAGGGATAGAGAGAAGACGAGATGTCTCACTGGCTGTACGGCCTTGCTCCTGGCAAAGACATCAGAGGAGAGGGCAAGGACAGAGCCAAGGAGCTGCGCCGGCTGATGCTGTGGAGGGGGGCGGGGGAAAGAGGGCGCCCCATTTTCTTCTCACTGGAACCAAAAACAACATAAAGGTTTGAGCAAAAATCGAAAAACTGAAGTAATCATTCTGTTGCATATAATGAACACACATGAAGAATCAGAAGATAGTACGTAGCTAGATCCACTGCTATCAAGTCCCCAGATGGCATACAAGAAGAATAAACATGAAATCTTCTAACAGACTGGAAATCAAATCGACAACAACACTAAAGCATTCACAAGTAAGAACCAAACAACAGCCAAATCACATCGACATAAATTTAGATCATAAAGGAGCACTCTTTAAAAGAGCCACCCTTCTCAGATAGTGACCTTGAGATTCATCACAGCAAACAACCATTGAAAAGTAAAAAACCAAAATCTCTATGCGGGCACTGTTGTTTACCTCGAAATTAATAATGTTTAAAACGTGATTTAGTATGGCAGTTGACCCAGTGAGAGGCAATGAAATTTGTTATCATCTCAAGTTGGAAAACATTAATAAAATGTCAGGAGCATGGCAAGAACAACACAAGCATATTACTAGCTGAGCTTTACAGACTCTACATCCTTGCTCAGAATATTTGATCAGTTTCAGATGTATAATCAATGAAGGAGCACCTTTTCAAGAGCTACCTTAATCAGATACCGTCCTTTAGATTCATTCATCACAAGTAACAGGTAGTTGTGTTCATTATTTGAAGATAGATAACATGGCAAAAAAGATAGCAGACTACTCTAAAAGCACAAACAACATATGAATTGCTTTCAATTCAGAACTGCATTTGTTTGCTATATATGATCAGTCAAGAATGTATAATCAAGGGGATGCCTTCTTCAATAGCCACCTTACTCTAGATACCATCCTTGTGATTCAGCACAGCAACAAACAAGCAGAAAAGAGCAACTTAATTCACATGTGAGATAAGCTAAGTATATGTTCAACACTTCAAGAATGCAAAAAAAAAGGGCACCCAACAGCCAGCACATCAGCACCTTGACCAAATCCTAATCATACAGGAAAACACAGAATAACAAAGCCTCCATCGCCAAAACATCACGGAGCACGTAGAGGAGACAAGGAGAGAACCAGAAACTCACCTAGCATGGCGACGGGAGGCAAGGTAGTCAAAGCCGAGCCAGAACTGTCAGGGCTGGGGAGGCACAGGAGGCCGCAGTCAGCACAGCAGTAACACCACCAGAGCCAGAACTGCCAGGGTCATGCAGGATTCAGCGGACATGGATCCCTCATGGTATCTCCATATACACCTCTCCCCTGCTGCCCTGCAAAAGATGGATGAGCATAACCATCGATTACTACCAAGCATTGCAAGAGAGCGACACATAATAACAAGGTTGTAAGTTCTAATCACAAATCCCAAAACCAAGACTTGACATTTCAAAGCAACTCAAATGTCAAGACATATATACATAAGCTCTAACAGTTGTTCCTACCATTCTAATCCCAATCAGAAGAGCTACATCAACACAAACCAAAGAAGAATGACCTGGGGACCTCCAAGCATCCTAACTGGGAAGTCAGAGAGTGAGGTTCCTCACCTAACTTTCATGGAAATCCAACCAAGGCATGCCACCAAGCAACCCAAAGTCAATTGTGCATAGGTACACCCAATGGTGTTGTCAAACCACCACCAGCACACCGCGTCGTCCACCGCTTCTCATACTCAAGATCATCAGTAGGCAGCTCGTAAGGGCACACCGGTGCATATTACAGATGGAAAACCACTGGAAGGTGCACACCACATGTTTGAAGTGCTGCCAACATACACAAGACATTAGCTGCTGCTAAAGCCGTGGTGCTTTGCGAAAACAACAGTTGAAACATGCAAAACAACAATGAGGGATTTATACCTCCCTATGGCTGAACCACCTGGATGAAAACAGGCAGCAGTAGCAGCAGGCGTGGGTTGTCAGCTAGGTCGGGGCAGGGGTGCTCACACGTCTCCCCTGCTGTCCTGCAAAAAATGGATGAGCATAATCATTGATTAATCCCAAGCACTGCAAGAGAGCGCCACATAATAACAAGGTTTCAAGTTCTAATAACAAATCCCCAAAACCAAGACTTGACATTTCAAAGCAACTCAAATGTCAAAGTTCGTTCTTTAACTGAGACTCAAACATCGTAGTTTACAAAAGTAGTAATAAGATTTTAACATGGCACACTACTACTGTAGGTGTGATCACTTTTGCTTATAAGCAGAGATTTACTACGTGCTACTGACATAATATGAGTTCTTGGCTTCTTGCTCTCAAAGGGCAATACCAAATCATGTCCAAATTACATCTTATTTGGAGACTGTTGTACTACTACTTAAACATGTTAAATCGATAAGACGACATGCAGATTTTTCAGGTTTAATATAATAGACATGCTTATGTTGTATCTGAACACATCAGGTCCAGAAAATACTACTTCCAGTCTTAAAGAGGCACCCATTGATTGATAGACACCTACTACTTCAAACAGTGGAATAGCTAACAGATTTTACCAGACCAGCGTCCAGATTACGAACTTGAGCTCTCGGGTTTGGAACCTTCGAATCGAGGGTGTCGATCACATGTGGCGTACCTCGAGCAGAACGGCGGAAAGAGCTGTAGCCTCTCCATGGAGTGGCAGGTGCAGGGCAACGACGGAATTGTCGTCATTGATGGCCTCGTCGACCATGAGGCGGTTGGGCTACTTCTTCCTCTAGAGGATAGGCGTCAAGTAGTCTTTCTTGGACTTCCTGCACCTAAAAAAATGACCTTTGGGTATCAATGTCGACGAGCTCCTGAACTGCAACGTCGAGGCCGCTGGGGTGGGACTTGGGGGCGAGCTCCTCCGCGACATGGTCGCCTTACCTGGCCATCAGATAGGTAACAAGGCAAACAGGAATCAGTAGTCATAAAGCTCAGTTACATGCGAAGTAAGAAGCGAAATAGAATACAAACATTAGAATCGGTAATAAGATTTTTACTTCCGCCAGCTGCAATCTAAAGAGCAGCATTATAAATTATTATGTCATGCATCAAATCATGTGCATAAATCCAAGGTTTGATCAGTACACATCCAACTCAGTGAAATTGTCACTTACGAGGGCATGATT
The DNA here is from genome assembly GCA_947311845.1 of Poa pratensis. NCBI lineage: Eukaryota > Viridiplantae > Streptophyta > Magnoliopsida > Poales > Poaceae > Poa > Poa pratensis. Next base: position 49,862,774 of record CAMZMU010000067.1, read on the forward strand.
AACTCTTAACAGCAAAAACAATAAACGGAAGCATAAGCCTATTGCAAGATTACCATGGTTGGGGAACGTGGTCGGGGAAGACAGCAAGCACGCCCGGCCTTGAGGTCCGGCTTGTCTACGGCCGTCGGATGCCCCCGCGAAGACGCCGGCGAGCAGCGGCGGCCGGGATCGACGGCCCAACCGGAGAAACGCAGAAACCCGCCGTCCCCTCCTCCGAGGAGACGACCGCTTCCTGCAGCGCGAGGTGGACGACGGCCTCCGAGGCTCGCGCCGGCGCCCTCGCCGTCCTGGTGGCCGGAGACCCTTCGCCGGCGTGCACCCCAGACCCTAGGCCGCGACCGCGCCGCGGTCCGGCCAGCTCGACGGAGCGCCGCGCATCGAAGCACGCGCGCTCCGGCGAGCAAGCCAGCCGCGACGCCTGTCTCGGGGGGAGAAAGGGCACGGCGGAAGGGTGAGGTGGCCGGGGCTGGGGGGAGGAAGGGGTGGCGGCGGTTGAACCTGGGAGAGTGGGAGGAGCTGTGGGTGGGAGAGGTGGAGGTGGATTTGTCGCTCGGTTGGAAGAAAAGTGATCGTCGGATCCGGTGTAGACGGACGGTACAGATCTCAGCTATCCATGCTCATTGGCGCATGTTCCTTGTGCACGTATTTAAGTATCTCACATGCATGCATGCATGGGTAACACAAAGAGCTAGCTAGCTACTGGTTCTTCTTTTCCCAAGGTACCAGCACATAATTAGCCAACAAAATGATCGATGCTCGTGTCAAGCAAACAAATTAATAGCCCACCAATCGTAGCAGCACTTGATTGTTTTACCGAGGAGGCAGCCTCGTCGTGTCAAACAAAATAAATAAATATATATGCAGACTAATGACCCCAATCCAAAAATAAACAACAACAACAAAAATAAACACTTAACTGTTTCATGGTTGAAGTGTACAAGAAGCACAAGTTTTTTTTAGAGGGGTTCTTTTAATAAACCTAGTGTTCCCTCCACGTTTAGTTTTCATCGTTTTCTTATTCACATGAAATAAATTCTAGTGCCCTCGACACACCTACGAGGTTTTTTTGCGCGATGTCCAGGCTTTGCATCGCCAAGAGTTACGTTATCGCGATCATGTAGTCATGGGCGCGTTAGCTAGTTTTTTGGTTGTTTGATCCCGTCATATTTGTTAAACCAACCGTGGAATATAATAAAAGGGTGAAAAAATTTGGACATCGCAAATGTATGACAAAGGTGGAGATGTCAAGCCAACACATGATGATGAATTTTTCATTTAGTCTAGTCGGGTACCGGAACTCATTATCTCATGCTGATTATATTACATAATGTGTTTGTTGGAGTGGCACACTCAATCGTTCGTCGGGTAAGAAATACAGGATGGTGGCGTATTGTCTGACAACATGTCAGAATTAAGGTAACCTGACACACAGTTAGGAGAGATGCCACGAAAAATGACTGTTTTCATGTTCTCCCACATGTTCTACGGACGTGGGCGCACTCGTAAAGACTCTCACAATCTCTTATTGTGGGGACGTTATGCCTTGACCAACATGTTTTGTTTGGCTCACTAGAAAATGAATGAAAACCTACTCAGTGTCTTCTTCTCCCGCTTCCCCCATGGTTTTTTATGCTAGATTCTTTTGGGTATGAGCCCATCGCAATAGGATCTCCGTTGTCGCGCTGAGCACCACTGGTTCGGCTACCGGGAGGTATTGCAGGATATATGCCTCGTCGAGCTATTAATGGTGCGTGACGTTGTTGCCCTTCACGCTCTGTCTCGACTTGTCGTAGTGGGTCACATTGTACTACTCCATCGAGCTAGGTTCATGCTCACCGGAAACAGGCGAGCATGAATACTATATAGATTTTTCCATCTCGTCGCCTGTGGCATCTCGCCATCGACTCGAGCATTTCAAAGGCCTCATGACATCAACCACGTACATTGCTACAAAACATGCAACGTCCAACCAGCCTGAAGCAAAGCAATCTTGTTTGCAAAGGGAGGTGGGTAATTGCATGCATGGATTTCACGATAGGGAGATATGGCAACATATATTGCATGGATTTCACTACGAGAGGCTGATGACGTACTTACCAGTAGTCCGTGTCTTTGTTCACTAGTAGGGATAGATATTCAGTTCCGGTTATGAAAGTGACTAACATATGGAATGAGCAGACATATTGGACATTCTAGTAGACATCCACACCCACTTGACCATCTTTGCCATTGTTGTCGTGTTCGTCACCTCCAATGACGCAGCGGACCAGTGGTTCGCCCCGGATGCTATTACAACATCCTCCACTAGCCATTACACCATCGCATGCATGACTCGCCCGCAAATATCGGCCATCTCTATTAAAAGCATGGGAAAAAAGATAATATCTATTATTTTATGTCATTTTAGAATGATCATTGGTATCCTCATATTAAGAAATCCGTGGTGTACCACTCCTCCATGGCTATTATTTCATGTGCATAATAATAATCATTATTTTTATTGATCATGGATTCCTCTGTTTTGTAAATGGAATGGATAATAATAATAATAATATTTTTACTGTCATGCACTCCCTCCCATAATAATAATCACCACTTTCAACTCATGCAGAATGTGGACCATGACTCTCCGATGCACGTACCACTACTTTCTCTTTTCCCTTCGGGAACTCTTCTATTGCCGATGGGTATCCCATCACCTCAGACCATCTTCCTCCCTCTCATTACTCACTAGTTAACCATTGACCTCCAAACCTAGCTTCTTCCGGCAAACCGTGTGTCGACACAATTGTTGAGCCTTACATAAAATGTAGGTTCTTTTACACATGAAATAATAGGTACTAGTCATGTAATAGCATGAAATAAATGTTAGGCTACACTTGCATGGTAATTGTCTTCTACAACAACAAATGCCACCAACTCAATCATCTCGCACGAGGGACAAAACGGTCCCTCGGACTCTGCCTCAATGGAGGAAGAGACATGGGTGACGCACAAGGAGAGAGGATAATTCATCCATGCCCCCAATATCCGAAGGTGGCATGGTCCACTTTGCTGCGCGCCAACGCGCTAAACATTGACGATGAGGGGAACCGACATAGAGAGGATGGCTGGGAGGCAAATGAAGCATGCTAAGCAACCATGGTCAAGAGGCTCTAAGACTAGCTCTAAACTTCCTGAGAGCTTTCTAATGTCCCGGGCATCTCATCAATCGGAATTCGCGCGCTAAAAATCAGAGGATGCTCGGTAATTTTGGGAGGGAAATCTGGTCGTGAAAATTGGTCGGTTGAACTCAATAGTTATTTTGTTATATCCTCTCAAAACTGGTGTGGCAACTGTCAAAATGGATACGGGCAAGAAAATTTTCCGAAATTGTGGACTCCGACGCATACTTGGGACTACACTCATAGCGCCAGGGAGAGGTCCTTTCATTTTCATATTACCTCGGTGGCACCTTTGGGTGGTGGCGACATCGGCCGGGTTCCCCTTTGGTTGAGGTGCCACCTTTTTCTGGAAGGCGGTAGTCCGGCGACACGGGGGATCTGGCGATAACGATCTCGTGTGGCTCCAAAGGATGGGTATAGACCGATGAACGATGGTAAATGGGTGAGGGGCGGCCATCGAAAACTAGTCTTTCATTTAAGAGCTGGAGAGTCAAACATAGTATTCCAGTGGGGGCCACTAAAACCCCGGCGCCGTTCAAGAAGCGGAAAGCAAGATGATTGGGGTGACCGCATGAGCACTCGACTTGGTGGCTTGCCTAAACCACGGAAGTTCCGTTGTTGGCCGCGGCGCACATCTACCCACTGTAATACGCGTTTGGCCCGACGGCCATGCCTAGGAGAAGCGCTCGATCGGCGGATAGGACAAAACACGATCGAGTAGGTAAAATCATTTTTGCATGGATGCATGCACACGTAACGTACGTGTGCTTGTGTGTGTGTTTTTAGTAGAGTAAAAACTTGGCCGATGTGCTCGTGTTTTCATTTCATTTGGATCGTTTTGTCCTGGGCCAGTCTATGCGCGAATACTACTCACTAGGAGACTGAAAAATGCCCTAAGAAAAAAGAGACTGGAAAAAATTAGCATGCTCCGAGTCGTTGCTGTCTCCTACGTGCGTTTATTCGTTTTCTTCGTCTTCTTCTAAATATAAATACAGCTGCCAGACGAATCGATCTGGAAATATATAAAATGACGGTGTGTATATAGAAAAGAAAGAAAATAGAATGATGGTGCGTATGGAAAAGAAAGAAGATAGAATGTGCTATATCTAGCTAGCTCGATCGTGCATTTCTTCCTTTAATTAAATAGGAGTATCTTTTTTTTCCGGAGAAAAAAGGAACGGCAAATGGAGCCTCGTACCATGCGTTAATTAATGGAGCATGCATGCGTTAATTAATGGAGCATGCATGCGGCCACGCCTGAGTGAAGAAAACGATACTTATGCGCGTGTGTGGGGAGATGCGCTGGTCGGGACTCCTCATGCATGCGTGTGTTTCCTTTCGATTGTTGCATGTGTGGACGATGGATGGCTGTGATGGGCGATCCGCGTGGAGTTGGTTGGCCTCATCTCATTGGCTGTTTGGATGGTTTCGTGTCTCGTGCTTTTCTGGCTCTTCCAAAATTTCCCGCCAGCTCTGAAACGAAAAATCAAATCTGTGTGGTGGCGGACACTTCCAAATTTGACAAAATGGCACACAAATTTTGGTAATGATTGTCTCTTATCATAAAACTATATGTTTGCACGATCGACTTGATGCACTCTCTGTCGGGTGTAGCGAGTTTTCAATGAGCGCCACCACAGGGGGCTGTCATTGTCCATTACAACTCATGGATGAAGATGATGGAATCTTCAAAAAACCCATGAGCATATGTAAATAAATGAAATAAAAAATAAAAACTCATCGAAGTCATATATGGGGAAAACTGCGAACCATTGTTAATTTTGGGCGGGAAAATTATTCATGAAATTTGGAGAGAAAAAACCAAAAGGCATGTGTGTCATAGCCCCCGAAAAAAGGGGGAGAAGTGCCATGTATTTAATGTATGTTGGAAGAGTCGATATTTTTATGCTTACGAGACAATTTGGCTTGCTTAATCACTTGTTGCGAAAATTGGGCGGTAGAATCCCAATACTATGTGTGTCATAGCACTTGAAAAAGGCATAAATGTTGGCGCAAAGTAAATGGGCACATAAACTACCGGAAATGAAATGGGCGGGAAAACAACTAAATCTTTCATGTATGACAAAAGACTTGATATATTTTACAATTTCAAACTACATAATGCATTCTTTTGTAATAGTGTCACTAGTGTCAAAAAAGGACATAAGCAAAAAATAACACTATTCATGTTACATTTTTCTTTTATGTTTCGCAATGTTCATTTAGAATCCCGACCCGAATTTTTTTGAGGTTGTTGTCACTACCTTGTGAACACTCACACTTCTACGTAGAATTTTTTGAAACATTTTTTTCTTAATGGTAGCACAGTGAGCACCTAATTAAAGGGGTGGTAGCACTAAATATTTTCTCACGTGCATGGCTATATAGGTCTTGATGGCTTCACAATGATCGACCAACGGGTTACCTACGTCATGAAGCACGTCCCCCCTCGAGCTTGGTCTCCACGAACCACCTCGACCATAGCAGGACGTACGGTGCAAGTCGTGGAGCGGCCTTATCGCATATATATGGATACAAAGGCCCACGTTGTTTGAGTCAAGATAGTGAGCCTATCTACCTCTCTCCCCCCATGATAACGGCCCTACCATCCACTTCCGCCACCATGAGCCTCTACCCTTTGCCACCGGCACCGATGTTGACGAGGGACGTTGGTTTATTTTTATTGGTGCAACATTCCACATAGCATGCATGTACGCGTGTACGACAAACCTATACGTCATGTTCGCATATGCATATGCAGGCTGCATCGATGACACGCGCATGCTTGATGTACCATGTACGAGAACCTATAGCTGTATATATAGCTGATGCAGTGGATGCATGCACACGTGGTTATCAAAACAATCGTTTGATTTCGTGGAACATGAAAAAAGAACGTGCGTGGAAGCTAGCTAGCGGCCTAAACGAACTCACGTCATATCGTGGTGTATGATAGATGTGCGTGATTGTGATACGAATCGTACGCTTGGTTGGCCCCTATTTCACCTTATATATACACACAGTGTGAATTAGGTTTTACATGCGACGAGCAGGTTTTCAAGTGGTAAAGATAAACACAAATGCTACTAGAACATCTAGATTACTTTTACTAGGAATATCTCGTAAAACATGCGATGATTTTGGCATGGTTTACACTCCAACATCGTGCATTCAGGCCTACTCCCGATAGGCGGGAACACTGGAGATCCATGACCTCCTCAAAACGGTAGGTAATATCTATCTCGTAACATAAAATAAGAACATGCGGCAACAAGGTGGAACATGAATTGACGCGTGATAGTTATGTTGTAGCACAAAATAACAACGCATGGCAATGAGATGAGAGAGAGGCGTTTTGACTCCCGGGGTGCACATGCACCCTTTATTTTAAATACATTTTAAACATATTTGGAGGTATCAAAAAAATTGCGAAGAAAGAATGTTCGTGCATAGATTGCAACATCCTATGTGTCACAATGTTGTTTCACGAAAAACCGATATTTTATATGGCTTGTGAAAAAAAGACAATTTTTGGTGGTAAAATAAACCTTTTCACGAGACAACTTCTTGCCTTTTTTCACAGGCCATAAAAAATTTCAGATTTCCACGAAACGACTGTGTAAACATATGCCCACTGTAATACGCGTTTGGCCCGACGGCCATGCCTAGGAGAAGCGCTCGATCGGCGGATAGGAGAAAAGACGATCGAGTAGGTAACAGTAGTGCATAATTCATGCACGTAAAGTACGTGTGCATGCTTGTGTGTGTTTTTAATTAGTAGAGTAAAAAACTTGGCCGATGTGCTCGTGTTTACATTCCATTGGATCGTTTTGTCCTGGGCCAGACTATGCGCGAATACTACTCTCTAGCAGACTGAAAAAATCCCCTAGAAAAAAAAGAGACTGGACACAATTAGCATGCTCCGAGTCGTTGCCGTTTCCTACGTGCGTTTATTCTTTCTCTTCTTTCAAATAAATACAGCTGCCAGACGAATCGATCTGGAAATAGAAAAATAGAATGATGGTGCGTGTATCGAAAAGAAAGAAGATAGAATGTGCTATCTAGCTAGCTCGATCGTGCATTTCTTCCTTTAATTAAATATCTTTCTTTTCCTGGAGAAAAAAAGGAGCGGCAGATGGAGCCTCGTATTATGCGCTAATTAATGGAGCATGTATGCGTTAATTAATTAATGGAGCATGCATGCGGCCACGCCTGAGTGAAGCAAACGATACTCATGCATGCGTGTGTTTCCCTTCGCTAGTTGGATGTGTGGACGATGGATGGCTGTGATGGGCGATCCGCTTGGAGTTGGTTCGCCTCATGCCATAGGCTGTTTGGATGGTTTCGTATCTCGTGCGTTTCCGGCTCTTCCAAAATTTTGGATTTTCTATCAGTTGGAGATACCGTACTATCAAGAGGGGCTCTCGATTGAGATTTAGCGTATCAGTTGGAGAGAGCTCAAACCTTTGCATACTTTCCTTCATCATCTTTCTTGGTTCTTATTTGGATTTTCTCCTTGTTGGGTTTTGGTGCTTGTTGTGATCTTCATGACAAGCCCAAGTTCTCCGAAAACGGATTCCGGATGAAAAACTTGTTGCGTTCTCGGTGTTGGAAATATTGCCGGTCCTCCTCGAGATAAGGTCCACACCTCCCATGTGTGATATCTCCTCCATATTTGTGACCCTTAATATTTCCACTTTTTGTAGCATAGGTTTTGTCGTTACCTTTCCAACGCAACTGAATTCACCTGATTTGGAGTTCGGACGAGAAAGTTATAGCATTTCAGGTTTTCCTGTTTCTGTCTGTTTTGCTCAAGCAGGGGAATTGGATTATCCGATCAATGATTGTTTCGGATTATCCGATTCTTAAGGTTTGCTCGAATTCGGCTAAGGACTTTAATAGTAATGCATACTGGAGTTTTTCGGAATATCCGATCAAGGATGTTTTCGGATTATCCGATTCTCATGTTTTGCTCGAATTCGGCTAAGGACTTTAAAAGCATGGCGTACTGAAGATTTTCGGAATATCCGATATATGATTGAATCGGATTATCCGACTCCGTCGGATTATCCGATACAGACTTATATCGGAATATCCGACTCCCCTGTCTGCAACGGCTCTTTTTCTGGGAGGGGTATAAATACCCCTCCACCTAGCTCCAGCCAAGCACTTCTTGCAGCTCGTGTTTTCCCCATTGTTGACCTTCTTTGAGCTTGCTATTCTCTCTATCCCTCCATGATTCTTGCCTCCATTTAGTGGGAAAAGAGAGAGGAGATCTAGATCTACCATTCCACCAATCAATCTCACCTCTAAGTGAGAGGAAGCTTTTTGGATCTAGATCTTGGAGAATTTGGTGTTCTTCCTCTCTTCTCCCCCCCAATAGCATTAGTTGCTTTGGTGGGATTTGAGAGTGAAGGATTTTGAGCACTTCTTGTGTTCTTGCCCATTGCATCGGTTGCATCGGTTTGAGTTCTCCACGGTGATACGTGGAAATCGAAGTTGAGAAGCTTGTTACTCTTGGGTACTTGGGGTGCCCTAGAGCTTGTCCTCTTGGGTACTTGGAGTGCCCTAGACGGTCCTTGTTGATCTCGGAGTTTTGGTAGCTCGCGGGATAGTTGGGAGCCTCCAATTAAGTTGTGGAGTCGCGCCCTAACCTTGTGATTCTTGTGGCTTGGGAGCCGCGGGAATTCGGTGAGAGCCTCCAATTAAGTTGTGGAGTGTGCCTCATCCTTGTACGGGTTCGGTGACCACCCTCAAGTGTCCCATAGTGGATCGTGGCACTCCGCATTGGTGGAGGCACGAAGGAGATTACGGTGTGCCATTTGACGGCTATTCGGGGATCACTTTGTGACTCCGCACCGCTCCAACGGAGACTAGCTTCCATTGGGAAGTGAACTTCGGGATAAATCATCGTCTCCAAGTGCCTCGGTATTTCTATACCCGAGCTTCTTACTTATGCAATTTACTTGGTGATAGCCATCGAGCTTGAAGTAATATATCTTGCTATCACCTAGTTGCTTATCTTGCATAGCATAAGTTGTTGGTGCACATAGGTAAACCTAGCTTGTTTAGGTTTTGTGCTTGATAAATTAAACGCTAGTTTTATTCCGCATTTATTCAAGCCTAAACCGTAAAGAATTTTAAATCGCATATTCACCCCCCCCCCCTCTAGGCGACATCCGTGTCCTTTCAATTGGTATCAGAGCGGGTTCTCTCCTTACTGGCTTCTCCGCCTGGAGAGTAAAGATGTCGTCTAGTGAACTAGTGCACAATGCTTCTTTTATATTAGATGGCACAAATTATGATGTTTGGAAAATTCGCATTCTTGATATTCTTCGGGTCATTGACCCATACATAGAGCGAATTCTAGATAGGGGTTATTCTTCTCCAAGGAATCCCAAAAGATTATCTTTATTGGATGAGAATAATTCCTATCTAAATGCTCAAGCTTCTAATGTGATTTTCAATGCTTTGAGCGATGTAGTTATTATATCGGTCACTCCATTTCGGAATGCTCATGAGCTTTGGACCAAGCTTCAAGATAAATATGATGTGTCCAAGAATTGTGGAGATGGTTGTTATCCCTCCACTTTCGGTCGTGATGAGTTCTCAACTTCTTCTACTTCACCTACATGTGGCAAGCCACAAAGTAATGCAATGGTGAGTAGTGATAGACATTACAATAATGATAGTGAGCTTATTGTTGATGATACTTCACCTCTATCTTATTGCAATGATTTATCTTTGGACTTAAACGCATCTAGCGCAAAAAATGATCTACATGCTTGTGTTGATAGTCCTTGCATATCATGTGCAAATTGCTTGACTAATCCTCATGATGATATGCTTTCTATGTCTTGTTCCCTTGATAAAAATACTTCTATTTCCTCTAGTATTTGTTTGGCTAACAATGTAGAGGAAATCAAACACTCCATGGAACAAGACATTGACTTGAATGGTGCTTCAAGTGTTGCTTCATCATCATCAACCACTTCGCACCTTTGCCTCATGGCAATGGGATCAACGGTAACTTCTACCTTGACTCCCAATATTTCTCAAAATGATAATGATGATGATAATGAAGAAAATGATAATGATGCTTCCCTTATTGAGAAGGGTAAAATGGTTCTTCATGCTATTGCTAAGAATAAAGATGCTCGTGCTAAATTCATAGAAATCTTGACTATTGCTATTGAGAGCAATAAACTTATTGATGGGCATGAAGACACAATTGAGAAAATGCAAAGCCGCGAATATGAATACGCGGATGAGATCGCGAATCTCAAGGAAGCTCTTGAAGAAGAACAATTCACCAAGAAGACTCTTGAGGAAACTTTTGCTATTAAACTTTCTATAGTAACGGAATCCCATGATAGATCTCTTAAAGTGGCAAATGACTTCAAAATATCAAATGGTAAGCTTATAGATGCACATGTCAAACTCCTTGAGGATTTTGAGCACCTAGATAATGGCTCTAGGGTCACTAAGAGTGAGCTCATCAAACTCACCGAGTCTCATGCGCAACTTAAAGCTTCTCACTCTAAAGAGCTTGCCAAGTTACCTTCTCCTATTGTCATAAATAATGATGCTTGTGCTACTAACTCTATCTCTTGTGAAGCATCCATATTAACGGAGAATGTTGAGCTAAGGGCTCAACTTGAATTGCTATCTAGCAAATATGGGAAATTGGAAGAAAGCCATGAAAAGCTCTCGAGCTCTCATGAGGATCTTCTAGTCTCTTATGATAAGCTAAAGATAGCTCATGAGGCTATTATTACAAAGGTAAAATCTTGTGAGCCTCATGTGGACAATGGCACAACTACTACTCAACATGCTTTATTGCCATGTGCTAGTCCTAGTAATTCATCCACTCATAATATTGCTACATCTTGTGATGAATTACTTTCCATGCCTTTTTGCTCTAACAATGAAGCTTCTACTTTCTCTAGTGTTTTTGTTAATACTAACCATGTAGAGGAATTAAAAGAGCTCAAGGCTCAAGTCACTTCTTTGAAGAAAGACTTGGAAAAGCGTCATGATGGGAAGCCCACACTTGACAACATGTTGAGTGTGCAAAGACGCCCCAATGACAAGAGTGGACTTGGATTCAACTCCAATAGTAAGAACAAGTCCAAGTATAACAAGAATAAGAAGGGCCAAGAACAAGTCAAGAATTCGGCCAAGATCACTTGCTTCAAGTGCAAAGTTGAAGGGCACCATGTTAGATCTTGCCCTATGAAGAAGAAATCTCTTAGCAAGAAGCAACAAGGGAAGAGACCTCAAGTTCAATCTCAAGTTCATCAAGATGAAGAACGGTCCCTTCCCAAGAAGAACCATGGCATGCCTCCTCATGATGAAGCTTCAACTAAGAAGAAAGGAGGAAGCAAATGTTGCTACATATGTCGTGAGAAGGGTCATTTTGCTTCTTCATGCACTAGTGGTAACTTATCCAACCCCATAATAATTGATAATGCTTATTCTATTGGGAAGGATAAAGTTGGCAATGTGTTTGCCAAATATGTTGGTACTCAAAGTGGTGTCAAGAAAAGGACCATTTGGGTTGCCAAGCCTATTGTGACTAACCTCTTAGGACCCAACTTGGTTGGGGACCAACAAGTTAAAACTTGATCAATAGGTGTTGAAGGAGGGCATTGGAGACTTGGCTACATCATGAAGAATTAAGGGATCTTCATCAATTTTATTCTCTCAAGCCAAGTCATTTGGATTATATTGTTCTATCTCATATCCAATGTTCCTCCTTGCGGTAACTTGTGTCTAAATCATACATACATTGAAAGTTGCTTGCACCCTTGCATATGTTTGGTTTTGTACCTTGCTAGTGTTTGTATATGGTGTGCCTTGCTAGTGTTTTGTACCTTGCTAGTGTTTGGCCTTTACAGAAAAACAAGAGAGCCACTAATCTCTACCTTCTTCTCGGATTGATTTACTCGTCATACGTGGATAGAAAGACGAAACAGATTCGCCGGGAGAAGATAGGCTCGCTCACGGCCAGCCGGCCGGAGATCGAGCGGACGACGGCGACACCGACACAGCTCGCTTGCGGCCAGCCGGAGATCGAGCGGACGACGGCGACACCGACACAGCTCGCTCGCGGCCAGCCGGAGATCGAGCGGACGACGGCGACGTTTCTGACCGCTCCTCTCCTCTCCGCCTACGCCAAAGTCCAAAGTCACAAGTCACGCGATACCGCACGCGGCTCTCGTGGTGTTGGCCTTGTATTTATAGAGGTGACTTTGGTGGATGGAAGAGAGGTTGAATTCCAAAGAAGAGAGCTACGGCGGGAAAAATAAGGAGCAGCTGCTAGTCTCGTTGATTCTTGAGGGATGTAGAGAACGGACGGTTTAGATGCATCATGTCGCGGATCGGTGACCTGGCCGTTCATTAATCCTCGTGCTGGGTGCTTGCATGCCTCAAGTAGTAATTGGCATGCATGAGCCCGTAATTAATTGAGCAACCTTGTTGGTTGGTTCGTGGCGCATGTATTGGCTAACGTTACATCTTTCTTTCTTTTTTTGAGGAGACATTGCTTTGAAAATTCATTCCGTTTCACCTTCCTAAAATCCCTCCCGGCTACATTTATTTCTCGTGACACATACTTTGTTCGTCAGACTACATTTGTTCTGTTCTTTTTGTGAGATGTTGCTGCGTGTTTCCGATATTGCCTAAATCCTCGCCCTTCGTAGCTGTGGTAAAATTACAGTGGTGAGCTCTGCTGCTATTTTGCAGCAACTACCCCGTGAGAACGAACGAGTTGCGTTTTGGGATCATTCCTGTGCTCGTACCGCGGCGGAGGAAACCTCAGCTTGAAGAAGAAAAATCTCCTCTGGTCAAGTTAGATTTAGGCATATTCGCAAGTGTTCTGTTCCCAAATTATTGCACGATGGCACCATATCTACATAGTGAGAGCAAAGGTTCACAGCTCATACCACAAGAATGTAATTGCGCTAGTGGATCCTAACAACTTCACTTGGTCTGGACCTGCCCCCCTCCAGCTAAATAGGAACACAAAAAATGAAATGCCTAAAATTCATTCATTTTAATCCTAACAACTTCACTTGGTCTGGATCTGCACTGGAGCTGGTACAAGCTTAACTCATCATATACTGCGCCACCAAACACATCGGAATCTTAACGTTCACTACAAACAATCTGCACTTGAGTACCAAAACAATAAGAACACGACACACAATCTGCACTTGAGTTTCCTACTCCAGTACCGAAACAAGAACACGATCGAATGGTTCAAAAAAATAAGAACACGATCAAGGTCCAATCACCGACAGCTTCAGGAAGACCAGGTTTGATCGCGTGGCTTGCAGGGAAGCCCAGGCTACCACACCAGCTTCGGCCAGCAGCTCACCGTCCTTTGGATCAGATAGGTGCTCCATCAAGTCTCGGCACTTTCAGGTTAGGCTCAACCAGACCCTGCTCAGAAAAAAAACCAAGAAGTACAGTGAGAGGTGGAAAATTACAAAACTTGTGAGGAGGAACTACTAATTGTTATCAAATTTAGACATGATGAGTTGATGACATCTTTCCCAAAGAGCTATTTTATACAACTGTCTATACAAAGCTAACAAGAATGTAACTAAAAAAACAAAAAGAAACTTGATCGGGGCAAAACAGGCGAGTGGTATCTCACCATTTTAGTTTGCTACAGCGGATATGCCAAGCATCAGGAAAGTTGAAAAGTTCGCAAGGACAGAGTAACGACTCAGATTGAGATGCACGTCACTTTGGTCAAGACAGCCTAGTCACTGTTGTGAAGGCCATAAGTACACAATTTTAAACCAATTTTTTTGATAGTTAGCCAAGCCACTGTGGAGTATCATATATTAGTAAAGAAACGGGCTTGTATCCATTATTAAAACCAACAACATACCAGCTCGACAATATTCTGATCACACTGAAGCTGCTACATTAACAATATTTTAAGTCTTTTACATAAAGAATAACAGAGCCCTAATCGTGTTATATAGCAGTATTGACAAGACAAACTTGCTAACTATAGGATGTCAGCAGGATTGCAGCATCCAGCAACACCTGCTTGCTGTGTCTAGTAACAGCAACGGAATTAGGCAACACTAATCGAGGCGGCATATTTAAGCATATGAATCTATTATCCAGCCAGCAACAAGCAAAGCATTGACCCATCTATCTAGATAAAAAAACTAAGCTCCAGATTACAAGAAGGCAACACTCATGCAAGGGATTGTGATTTAGTTTTCATGTTGGAATCCAACTACGACCAAATGATGCCCAAAATGATAAGTATTTCGAATCTGCATAGCCAAACTTTTGAAAGCATTTGATGTATTCAAATTAATATAACATAGTTAAGAGGCTACTGCCTAGCATCTATGGGGAAGTTGTAAGCTTCTACCCAAAGCAATCTGAACTCATGGTTCCAATCAAACGCCAGCAAATCTAGAACACCTCATGAATCTACAAACGGCAGCTCTCAGCTAATCAGTAAAAGCTCCGCAAGATTGGTTATGTCTAGGGATAGAGAGAAGACGAGATGTCTCACTGGCTGTACGGCCTTGCTCCTGGCAAAGACATCAGAGGAGAGGGCAAGGACAGAGCCAAGGAGCTGCGCCGGCTGATGCTGTGGAGGGGGGCGGGGGAAAGAGGGCGCCCCATTTTCTTCTCACTGGAACCAAAAACAACATAAAGGTTTGAGCAAAAATCGAAAAACTGAAGTAATCATTCTGTTGCATATAATGAACACACATGAAGAATCAGAAGATAGTACGTAGCTAGATCCACTGCTATCAAGTCCCCAGATGGCATACAAGAAGAATAAACATGAAATCTTCTAACAGACTGGAAATCAAATCGACAACAACACTAAAGCATTCACAAGTAAGAACCAAACAACAGCCAAATCACATCGACATAAATTTAGATCATAAAGGAGCACTCTTTAAAAGAGCCACCCTTCTCAGATAGTGACCTTGAGATTCATCACAGCAAACAACCATTGAAAAGTAAAAAACCAAAATCTCTATGCGGGCACTGTTGTTTACCTCGAAATTAATAATGTTTAAAACGTGATTTAGTATGGCAGTTGACCCAGTGAGAGGCAATGAAATTTGTTATCATCTCAAGTTGGAAAACATTAATAAAATGTCAGGAGCATGGCAAGAACAACACAAGCATATTACTAGCTGAGCTTTACAGACTCTACATCCTTGCTCAGAATATTTGATCAGTTTCAGATGTATAATCAATGAAGGAGCACCTTTTCAAGAGCTACCTTAATCAGATACCGTCCTTTAGATTCATTCATCACAAGTAACAGGTAGTTGTGTTCATTATTTGAAGATAGATAACATGGCAAAAAAGATAGCAGACTACTCTAAAAGCACAAACAACATATGAATTGCTTTCAATTCAGAACTGCATTTGTTTGCTATATATGATCAGTCAAGAATGTATAATCAAGGGGATGCCTTCTTCAATAGCCACCTTACTCTAGATACCATCCTTGTGATTCAGCACAGCAACAAACAAGCAGAAAAGAGCAACTTAATTCACATGTGAGATAAGCTAAGTATATGTTCAACACTTCAAGAATGCAAAAAAAAAGGGCACCCAACAGCCAGCACATCAGCACCTTGACCAAATCCTAATCATACAGGAAAACACAGAATAACAAAGCCTCCATCGCCAAAACATCACGGAGCACGTAGAGGAGACAAGGAGAGAACCAGAAACTCACCTAGCATGGCGACGGGAGGCAAGGTAGTCAAAGCCGAGCCAGAACTGTCAGGGCTGGGGAGGCACAGGAGGCCGCAGTCAGCACAGCAGTAACACCACCAGAGCCAGAACTGCCAGGGTCATGCAGGATTCAGCGGACATGGATCCCTCATGGTATCTCCATATACACCTCTCCCCTGCTGCCCTGCAAAAGATGGATGAGCATAACCATCGATTACTACCAAGCATTGCAAGAGAGCGACACATAATAACAAGGTTGTAAGTTCTAATCACAAATCCCAAAACCAAGACTTGACATTTCAAAGCAACTCAAATGTCAAGACATATATACATAAGCTCTAACAGTTGTTCCTACCATTCTAATCCCAATCAGAAGAGCTACATCAACACAAACCAAAGAAGAATGACCTGGGGACCTCCAAGCATCCTAACTGGGAAGTCAGAGAGTGAGGTTCCTCACCTAACTTTCATGGAAATCCAACCAAGGCATGCCACCAAGCAACCCAAAGTCAATTGTGCATAGGTACACCCAATGGTGTTGTCAAACCACCACCAGCACACCGCGTCGTCCACCGCTTCTCATACTCAAGATCATCAGTAGGCAGCTCGTAAGGGCACACCGGTGCATATTACAGATGGAAAACCACTGGAAGGTGCACACCACATGTTTGAAGTGCTGCCAACATACACAAGACATTAGCTGCTGCTAAAGCCGTGGTGCTTTGCGAAAACAACAGTTGAAACATGCAAAACAACAATGAGGGATTTATACCTCCCTATGGCTGAACCACCTGGATGAAAACAGGCAGCAGTAGCAGCAGGCGTGGGTTGTCAGCTAGGTCGGGGCAGGGGTGCTCACACGTCTCCCCTGCTGTCCTGCAAAAAATGGATGAGCATAATCATTGATTAATCCCAAGCACTGCAAGAGAGCGCCACATAATAACAAGGTTTCAAGTTCTAATAACAAATCCCCAAAACCAAGACTTGACATTTCAAAGCAACTCAAATGTCAAAGTTCGTTCTTTAACTGAGACTCAAACATCGTAGTTTACAAAAGTAGTAATAAGATTTTAACATGGCACACTACTACTGTAGGTGTGATCACTTTTGCTTATAAGCAGAGATTTACTACGTGCTACTGACATAATATGAGTTCTTGGCTTCTTGCTCTCAAAGGGCAATACCAAATCATGTCCAAATTACATCTTATTTGGAGACTGTTGTACTACTACTTAAACATGTTAAATCGATAAGACGACATGCAGATTTTTCAGGTTTAATATAATAGACATGCTTATGTTGTATCTGAACACATCAGGTCCAGAAAATACTACTTCCAGTCTTAAAGAGGCACCCATTGATTGATAGACACCTACTACTTCAAACAGTGGAATAGCTAACAGATTTTACCAGACCAGCGTCCAGATTACGAACTTGAGCTCTCGGGTTTGGAACCTTCGAATCGAGGGTGTCGATCACATGTGGCGTACCTCGAGCAGAACGGCGGAAAGAGCTGTAGCCTCTCCATGGAGTGGCAGGTGCAGGGCAACGACGGAATTGTCGTCATTGATGGCCTCGTCGACCATGAGGCGGTTGGGCTACTTCTTCCTCTAGAGGATAGGCGTCAAGTAGTCTTTCTTGGACTTCCTGCACCTAAAAAAATGACCTTTGGGTATCAATGTCGACGAGCTCCTGAACTGCAACGTCGAGGCCGCTGGGGTGGGACTTGGGGGCGAGCTCCTCCGCGACATGGTCGCCTTACCTGGCCATCAGATAGGTAACAAGGCAAACAGGAATCAGTAGTCATAAAGCTCAGTTACATGCGAAGTAAGAAGCGAAATAGAATACAAACATTAGAATCGGTAATAAGATTTTTACTTCCGCCAGCTGCAATCTAAAGAGCAGCATTATAAATTATTATGTCATGCATCAAATCATGTGCATAAATCCAAGGTTTGATCAGTACACATCCAACTCAGTGAAATTGTCACTTACGAGGGCATGATTAACTCTTAACAGCAAAAACAATAAACGGAAGCATAAGCCTATTGCAAGATTACCATGGTTGGGGAACGTGGTCGGGGAAGACAGCAAGCACGCCCGGCCTTGAGGTCCGGCTTGTCTACGGCCGTCGGATGCCCCCGCGAAGACGCCGGCGAGCAGCGGCGGCCGGGATCGACGGCCCAACCGGAGAAACGCAGAAACCCGCCGTCCCCTCCTCCGAGGAGACGACCGCTTCCTGCAGCGCGAGGTGGACGACGGCCTCCGAGGCTCGCGCCGGCGCCCTCGCCGTCCTGGTGGCCGGAGACCCTTCGCCGGCGTGCACCCCAGACCCTAGGCCGCGACCGCGCCGCGGTCCGGCCAGCTCGACGGAGCGCCGCGCATCGAAGCACGCGCGCTCCGGCGAGCAAGCCAGCCGCGACGCCTGTCTCGGGGGGAGAAAGGGCACGGCGGAAGGGTGAGGTGGCCGGGGCTGGGGGGAGGAAGGGGTGGCGGCGGTTGAACCTGGGAGAGTGGGAGGAGCTGTGGGTGGGAGAGGTGGAGGTGGATTTGTCGCTCGGTTGGAAGAAAAGTGATCGTCGGATCCGGTGTAGACGGACGGTACAGATCTCAGCTATCCATGCTCATTGGCGCATGTTCCTTGTGCACGTATTTAAGTATCTCACATGCATGCATGCATGGGTAACACAAAGAGCTAGCTAGCTACTGGTTCTTCTTTTCCCAAGGTACCAGCACATAATTAGCCAACAAAATGATCGATGCTCGTGTCAAGCAAACAAATTAATAGCCCACCAATCGTAGCAGCACTTGATTGTTTTACCGAGGAGGCAGCCTCGTCGTGTCAAACAAAATAAATAAATATATATGCAGACTAATGACCCCAATCCAAAAATAAACAACAACAACAAAAATAAACACTTAACTGTTTCATGGTTGAAGTGTACAAGAAGCACAAGTTTTTTTTAGAGGGGTTCTTTTAATAAACCTAGTGTTCCCTCCACGTTTAGTTTTCATCGTTTTCTTATTCACATGAAATAAATTCTAGTGCCCTCGACACACCTACGAGGTTTTTTTGCGCGATGTCCAGGCTTTGCATCGCCAAGAGTTACGTTATCGCGATCATGTAGTCATGGGCGCGTTAGCTAGTTTTTTGGTTGTTTGATCCCGTCATATTTGTTAAACCAACCGTGGAATATAATAAAAGGGTGAAAAAATTTGGACATCGCAAATGTATGACAAAGGTGGAGATGTCAAGCCAACACATGATGATGAATTTTTCATTTAGTCTAGTCGGGTACCGGAACTCATTATCTCATGCTGATTATATTACATAATGTGTTTGTTGGAGTGGCACACTCAATCGTTCGTCGGGTAAGAAATACAGGATGGTGGCGTATTGTCTGACAACATGTCAGAATTAAGGTAACCTGACACACAGTTAGGAGAGATGCCACGAAAAATGACTGTTTTCATGTTCTCCCACATGTTCTACGGACGTGGGCGCACTCGTAAAGACTCTCACAATCTCTTATTGTGGGGACGTTATGCCTTGACCAACATGTTTTGTTTGGCTCACTAGAAAATGAATGAAAACCTACTCAGTGTCTTCTTCTCCCGCTTCCCCCATGGTTTTTTATGCTAGATTCTTTTGGGTATGAGCCCATCGCAATAGGATCTCCGTTGTCGCGCTGAGCACCACTGGTTCGGCTACCGGGAGGTATTGCAGGATATATGCCTCGTCGAGCTATTAATGGTGCGTGACGTTGTTGCCCTTCACGCTCTGTCTCGACTTGTCGTAGTGGGTCACATTGTACTACTCCATCGAGCTAGGTTCATGCTCACCGGAAACAGGCGAGCATGAATACTATATAGATTTTTCCATCTCGTCGCCTGTGGCATCTCGCCATCGACTCGAGCATTTCAAAGGCCTCATGACATCAACCACGTACATTGCTACAAAACATGCAACGTCCAACCAGCCTGAAGCAAAGCAATCTTGTTTGCAAAGGGAGGTGGGTAATTGCATGCATGGATTTCACGATAGGGAGATATGGCAACATATATTGCATGGATTTCACTACGAGAGGCTGATGACGTACTTACCAGTAGTCCGTGTCTTTGTTCACTAGTAGGGATAGATATTCAGTTCCGGTTATGAAAGTGACTAACATATGGAATGAGCAGACATATTGGACATTCTAGTAGACATCCACACCCACTTGACCATCTTTGCCATTGTTGTCGTGTTCGTCACCTCCAATGACGCAGCGGACCAGTGGTTCGCCCCGGATGCTATTACAACATCCTCCACTAGCCATTACACCATCGCATGCATGACTCGCCCGCAAATATCGGCCATCTCTATTAAAAGCATGGGAAAAAAGATAATATCTATTATTTTATGTCATTTTAGAATGATCATTGGTATCCTCATATTAAGAAATCCGTGGTGTACCACTCCTCCATGGCTATTATTTCATGTGCATAATAATAATCATTATTTTTATTGATCATGGATTCCTCTGTTTTGTAAATGGAATGGATAATAATAATAATAATATTTTTACTGTCATGCACTCCCTCCCATAATAATAATCACCACTTTCAACTCATGCAGAATGTGGACCATGACTCTCCGATGCACGTACCACTACTTTCTCTTTTCCCTTCGGGAACTCTTCTATTGCCGATGGGTATCCCATCACCTCAGACCATCTTCCTCCCTCTCATTACTCACTAGTTAACCATTGACCTCCAAACCTAGCTTCTTCCGGCAAACCGTGTGTCGACACAATTGTTGAGCCTTACATAAAATGTAGGTTCTTTTACACATGAAATAATAGGTACTAGTCATGTAATAGCATGAAATAAATGTTAGGCTACACTTGCATGGTAATTGTCTTCTACAACAACAAATGCCACCAACTCAATCATCTCGCACGAGGGACAAAACGGTCCCTCGGACTCTGCCTCAATGGAGGAAGAGACATGGGTGACGCACAAGGAGAGAGGATAATTCATCCATGCCCCCAATATCCGAAGGTGGCATGGTCCACTTTGCTGCGCGCCAACGCGCTAAACATTGACGATGAGGGGAACCGACATAGAGAGGATGGCTGGGAGGCAAATGAAGCATGCTAAGCAACCATGGTCAAGAGGCTCTAAGACTAGCTCTAAACTTCCTGAGAGCTTTCTAATGTCCCGGGCATCTCATCAATCGGAATTCGCGCGCTAAAAATCAGAGGATGCTCGGTAATTTTGGGAGGGAAATCTGGTCGTGAAAATTGGTCGGTTGAACTCAATAGTTATTTTGTTATATCCTCTCAAAACTGGTGTGGCAACTGTCAAAATGGATACGGGCAAGAAAATTTTCCGAAATTGTGGACTCCGACGCATACTTGGGACTACACTCATAGCGCCAGGGAGAGGTCCTTTCATTTTCATATTACCTCGGTGGCACCTTTGGGTGGTGGCGACATCGGCCGGGTTCCCCTTTGGTTGAGGTGCCACCTTTTTCTGGAAGGCGGTAGTCCGGCGACACGGGGGATCTGGCGATAACGATCTCGTGTGGCTCCAAAGGATGGGTATAGACCGATGAACGATGGTAAATGGGTGAGGGGCGGCCATCGAAAACTAGTCTTTCATTTAAGAGCTGGAGAGTCAAACATAGTATTCCAGTGGGGGCCACTAAAACCCCGGCGCCGTTCAAGAAGCGGAAAGCAAGATGATTGGGGTGACCGCATGAGCACTCGACTTGGTGGCTTGCCTAAACCACGGAAGTTCCGTTGTTGGCCGCGGCGCACATCTACCCACTGTAATACGCGTTTGGCCCGACGGCCATGCCTAGGAGAAGCGCTCGATCGGCGGATAGGACAAAACACGATCGAGTAGGTAAAATCATTTTTGCATGGATGCATGCACACGTAACGTACGTGTGCTTGTGTGTGTGTTTTTAGTAGAGTAAAAACTTGGCCGATGTGCTCGTGTTTTCATTTCATTTGGATCGTTTTGTCCTGGGCCAGTCTATGCGCGAATACTACTCACTAGGAGACTGAAAAATGCCCTAAGAAAAAAGAGACTGGAAAAAATTAGCATGCTCCGAGTCGTTGCTGTCTCCTACGTGCGTTTATTCGTTTTCTTCGTCTTCTTCTAAATATAAATACAGCTGCCAGACGAATCGATCTGGAAATATATAAAATGACGGTGTGTATATAGAAAAGAAAGAAAATAGAATGATGGTGCGTATGGAAAAGAAAGAAGATAGAATGTGCTATATCTAGCTAGCTCGATCGTGCATTTCTTCCTTTAATTAAATAGGAGTATCTTTTTTTTCCGGAGAAAAAAGGAACGGCAAATGGAGCCTCGTACCATGCGTTAATTAATGGAGCATGCATGCGTTAATTAATGGAGCATGCATGCGGCCACGCCTGAGTGAAGAAAACGATACTTATGCGCGTGTGTGGGGAGATGCGCTGGTCGGGACTCCTCATGCATGCGTGTGTTTCCTTTCGATTGTTGCATGTGTGGACGATGGATGGCTGTGATGGGCGATCCGCGTGGAGTTGGTTGGCCTCATCTCATTGGCTGTTTGGATGGTTTCGTGTCTCGTGCTTTTCTGGCTCTTCCAAAATTTCCCGCCAGCTCTGAAACGAAAAATCAAATCTGTGTGGTGGCGGACACTTCCAAATTTGACAAAATGGCACACAAATTTTGGTAATGATTGTCTCTTATCATAAAACTATATGTTTGCACGATCGACTTGATGCACTCTCTGTCGGGTGTAGCGAGTTTTCAATGAGCGCCACCACAGGGGGCTGTCATTGTCCATTACAACTCATGGATGAAGATGATGGAATCTTCAAAAAACCCATGAGCATATGTAAATAAATGAAATAAAAAATAAAAACTCATCGAAGTCATATATGGGGAAAACTGCGAACCATTGTTAATTTTGGGCGGGAAAATTATTCATGAAATTTGGAGAGAAAAAACCAAAAGGCATGTGTGTCATAGCCCCCGAAAAAAGGGGGAGAAGTGCCATGTATTTAATGTATGTTGGAAGAGTCGATATTTTTATGCTTACGAGACAATTTGGCTTGCTTAATCACTTGTTGCGAAAATTGGGCGGTAGAATCCCAATACTATGTGTGTCATAGCACTTGAAAAAGGCATAAATGTTGGCGCAAAGTAAATGGGCACATAAACTACCGGAAATGAAATGGGCGGGAAAACAACTAAATCTTTCATGTATGACAAAAGACTTGATATATTTTACAATTTCAAACTACATAATGCATTCTTTTGTAATAGTGTCACTAGTGTCAAAAAAGGACATAAGCAAAAAATAACACTATTCATGTTACATTTTTCTTTTATGTTTCGCAATGTTCATTTAGAATCCCGACCCGAATTTTTTTGAGGTTGTTGTCACTACCTTGTGAACACTCACACTTCTACGTAGAATTTTTTGAAACATTTTTTTCTTAATGGTAGCACAGTGAGCACCTAATTAAAGGGGTGGTAGCACTAAATATTTTCTCACGTGCATGGCTATATAGGTCTTGATGGCTTCACAATGATCGACCAACGGGTTACCTACGTCATGAAGCACGTCCCCCCTCGAGCTTGGTCTCCACGAACCACCTCGACCATAGCAGGACGTACGGTGCAAGTCGTGGAGCGGCCTTATCGCATATATATGGATACAAAGGCCCACGTTGTTTGAGTCAAGATAGTGAGCCTATCTACCTCTCTCCCCCCATGATAACGGCCCTACCATCCACTTCCGCCACCATGAGCCTCTACCCTTTGCCACCGGCACCGATGTTGACGAGGGACGTTGGTTTATTTTTATTGGTGCAACATTCCACATAGCATGCATGTACGCGTGTACGACAAACCTATACGTCATGTTCGCATATGCATATGCAGGCTGCATCGATGACACGCGCATGCTTGATGTACCATGTACGAGAACCTATAGCTGTATATATAGCTGATGCAGTGGATGCATGCACACGTGGTTATCAAAACAATCGTTTGATTTCGTGGAACATGAAAAAAGAACGTGCGTGGAAGCTAGCTAGCGGCCTAAACGAACTCACGTCATATCGTGGTGTATGATAGATGTGCGTGATTGTGATACGAATCGTACGCTTGGTTGGCCCCTATTTCACCTTATATATACACACAGTGTGAATTAGGTTTTACATGCGACGAGCAGGTTTTCAAGTGGTAAAGATAAACACAAATGCTACTAGAACATCTAGATTACTTTTACTAGGAATATCTCGTAAAACATGCGATGATTTTGGCATGGTTTACACTCCAACATCGTGCATTCAGGCCTACTCCCGATAGGCGGGAACACTGGAGATCCATGACCTCCTCAAAACGGTAGGTAATATCTATCTCGTAACATAAAATAAGAACATGCGGCAACAAGGTGGAACATGAATTGACGCGTGATAGTTATGTTGTAGCACAAAATAACAACGCATGGCAATGAGATGAGAGAGAGGCGTTTTGACTCCCGGGGTGCACATGCACCCTTTATTTTAAATACATTTTAAACATATTTGGAGGTATCAAAAAAATTGCGAAGAAAGAATGTTCGTGCATAGATTGCAACATCCTATGTGTCACAATGTTGTTTCACGAAAAACCGATATTTTATATGGCTTGTGAAAAAAAGACAATTTTTGGTGGTAAAATAAACCTTTTCACGAGACAACTTCTTGCCTTTTTTCACAGGCCATAAAAAATTTCAGATTTCCACGAAACGACTGTGTAAACATATGCCCACTGTAATACGCGTTTGGCCCGACGGCCATGCCTAGGAGAAGCGCTCGATCGGCGGATAGGAGAAAAGACGATCGAGTAGGTAACAGTAGTGCATAATTCATGCACGTAAAGTACGTGTGCATGCTTGTGTGTGTTTTTAATTAGTAGAGTAAAAAACTTGGCCGATGTGCTCGTGTTTACATTCCATTGGATCGTTTTGTCCTGGGCCAGACTATGCGCGAATACTACTCTCTAGCAGACTGAAAAAATCCCCTAGAAAAAAAAGAGACTGGACACAATTAGCATGCTCCGAGTCGTTGCCGTTTCCTACGTGCGTTTATTCTTTCTCTTCTTTCAAATAAATACAGCTGCCAGACGAATCGATCTGGAAATAGAAAAATAGAATGATGGTGCGTGTATCGAAAAGAAAGAAGATAGAATGTGCTATCTAGCTAGCTCGATCGTGCATTTCTTCCTTTAATTAAATATCTTTCTTTTCCTGGAGAAAAAAAGGAGCGGCAGATGGAGCCTCGTATTATGCGCTAATTAATGGAGCATGTATGCGTTAATTAATTAATGGAGCATGCATGCGGCCACGCCTGAGTGAAGCAAACGATACTCATGCATGCGTGTGTTTCCCTTCGCTAGTTGGATGTGTGGACGATGGATGGCTGTGATGGGCGATCCGCTTGGAGTTGGTTCGCCTCATGCCATAGGCTGTTTGGATGGTTTCGTATCTCGTGCGTTTCCGGCTCTTCCAAAATTTTCCGCCAGCACCGAAACGAAAAATCAAATCTGCGTGGTGGGGGACACTTCCAAATCTGACAAAATGGCACATAAAATTTGGTAATAATTGTCTCTTGGCATAAAGCTATATGTTTGCACGATCGACATGATGCACTCTCCGTCGGGTGTAGCGAGTTTTCAATGAGGGTCGCCACAAGGGGCCTTTCATCGTCCATTCCAACTCATGGATGAAGTTATATATATATATATAGATGAGAAAATCTTTGGAAACCCCATGAGCATATAATTAAAAACAAATGCAATAAAAAATAAACTCATGGATGAAATCATATATGGTGAAAACTCCGAGCCGTCGTTAATTTCGGGCAGCAAAATTGTTCAAGAAATTTGGGCATGTGTGTCATAGCCCCCAAAAACAGGCGGAAAGTGCCAACTATTTGATGTATGTTGGAAGAATATATATATTTTATGCTTACCAGACAATTTGGCATGCATGCTTAATCACTTGTTGCAAAAATTGGGTGGTAGAATCCCAACACTATGTGTGTTATTGCACTTGAGAAATGGCATGCAGATCGGTAAAGGCCCAGGTCGGGAAAGTGGTCCGGCACCGAAATGGAAACGGGCGGGAAAATAGACAAATCTCTCATGTATGACGAAAGACTTGATATTTTATAACTTCAAACTACATAATGCATACTTTTTATAATAGTTTCTCTAGCTAGTGTCAGAAAAGGACATGAGCAAAAAGTACGTGAGTGAATGCACTCGCGCGACTAGTAGCTGGCTGGTGTGGACTAGTAGGTCGGGAAAGTGGTCCGGATGGAGATGACCACTGCGCTGCGAGTCTCGCCGACCAAAAAAAAAAAAAAATGAATCGGATGTATGAGCGCATGCATGCATGTGCTTCCCGTTTGTGACGATGGATCGACGAGTTTGTGTTGTGGCGAACCGCATATTGGAGCGGAAAGAAAAGCGGCACGCACGTTGCGTCTGCGTGCGTACCGTCGAGTCTGGGCCTACAACCAACCTGCACGCACGTTTGGTGGCATCATCGCGAGCATGCGCGCAGCAGTGTCCCTGGTGCGTACCGTCGTCATGCTTAACTGCGGTGGCACCATCGTCGATGTCGAAGGCCATGGTGATGTGAGGGTGAGGGTGAAGGGTGTAGGGAGGCTGGTGGTGTACTCGTCGTCGAGGCCGGAGAAGATCGAGTTGGATGGGCGCGAGGCTGGGTTTGAATATGGCGATGGCGGGAAGCTGGAGGTCGCTGTCGAATGGAAGCATGACAAGGAGGGAGTCTCTGACGTGGTCTTCTGCTACTAGATTATCACTATGTTTCTTCTGCTACTAGATTATCACTATGTTTAGCAATAAATTATCGTTTTTGTGCACGCAATACTGCAAGATGAGACTGTTTTTCGTGCTACATTTAGGGTTGCTTGGGTTTGAGTTGCTTTTGATATGGATCGACATATCCCATTTTGTAACAGAGTGAAGCTGAATATTCACCGATTGTCTGCAAACAAACTTCGGAATGTTGAGGAAAAACCGCAGGGCGAGTTCAAATAATCCTTGTCAACAGTGTGCATTGTTAATTAAACTATTTTCTGTTGTGAATTAAACTTATAACTATGTTTATTTATTTCTTTATCCTTGTTCTATTATCGGGACGGTCATAAAAAAATTGCATACACTCAAACCAAATGTAACTGAATCTCTCTTTCCACGACACTCAAATATCCTTGCAGGTCGACGAGTCTGAATAATTGAGCACCATATCCTTCAACGGTTGACATTTTACTGATAATTAAGGCCCTCCTGTGAGTATCCATATACGTATTTATCACTATATCTTGTTTGGATGATGATCTTCTCTTCATTATTTAGTGACTAGCTATGCCTAATGATTTTTCGCTACATACCCCGTGCTCTTGATCAGTGCACGAGACTTTATTTGCATCCGTGTTTGACAGTACGCGTGAGATCGCCTTCTGTGCAACAAGTATATACCTCACATCACATTGTATAACAAATATAATATAGCGTGAGGAAACATTAACACTTTATCACTTTATTAGCAAAGAGGACCAGCACATGGTACAAAAACAAAGGTGAGCGAACATGCAAAAAATTAACGAGACTGGAAGTTAAAAGAAAACATTTTTTTTTTTTTGAGCATATGAAATGAAGGCAACAAGGTCCAGAGGAAAAATTAAATTTTGGTGTGGCGGAAATGATTGATTGAGCATTAAAATACTGAATAGATTAATGAAGCATATGTGACATGGGCATGCCCTCCGGTTACCCCACCGTTGCTATACCTGGAGAAGTCCAACCGAAGGCACGTCGAGTGGTCCATACAAGTCCCATGAAGCTCGTCGAAGTACATGCATGCGTACCAGCTTCTACGGCAGTTGCTCCAGACATCCGAAGCAAGCATAGGAAACCCTAACTTCCACCAACCTGTAAACCTACTCGGTCATGTTTACCCGCCTCCTATATAAAGCCTGGGAGCGCCACCGAGCTAGGGATCGATTCATCATCCACATCACGCCAGATCCAATCTGCGCACCATAGCCATTACGGTGCCCTTGTAACCCCTCAAGCAATACAAACTCAGACAAGAAGGAGTAGGATTTTACCCTCCGGGGGCCCGTACCTGGGTAAATTCCTCTTCTTGTTAGCCGACGAAACTACCAGCGCCATCCTTTTCCCCCCATACGAAACCCTACGTACCATGACATGGGATTTACCATGATAACCCCATGTCAATATGCCATAAAAATGGGATCAGAAAGTTATGAAGAACAATCAATGGCCTTTGAAATGTTTGGCTAAAACCTAATTTTTTTTGTCCCGTTTGACTCCAAAACTAGTGGTATTTGACCCATTTGCCCCGCAACACTGGCTCAAAATGGCTCTGCAGCCCCTTTGCACTCCCTATCTATGCGGCACAAGCTCTATCATTGTGTGTAAGGGTAACAATAGTCTATTTCTGATATACACTTGTTCAATTTATGGTACTCGAGTGTACTTCTTTCTTTCGAATATGTTGTCGTTGAACACTAATAAAAAAGGAACACCGGACTACGATTTGGAGCAAATGTTCTGGTAGTAACACTATCTCAACTCGTCGCTAGTTAGCTACCTAGCTAGTATAGCAGGCTCATCCAAGGCGGTTTTAAAAAGACCAGTTCACATGTAACCATCTCGCATGTCTATTTTGCCCAGATGACAGTATAAAGTGGAACAAAAAAGGCACCACGATTTACTAGTAGTACGAAAATTATGAACCTGCAAAACATTTAGCAGGCAGGGGTTCAAGCACTCCAATGCCTGCCACTACAAGAAATATGTCAACTAGTGACCTTCTGTCAATGACCTTCACAAAATTGGTCATAGATCTGTGACCATTTCAAACCATTTGGTCGTAGGCTGTCTGGGAAGGTCTAAACCTGTAAACACAACGACCATTTTGGTCAAAAAGGTCACAGTCTCCTTTACACAATTTGGTCATAATGCAAGCAACGTTGATTTGTTCCCTATTCTTACCAAATTATGACTAATTAAATTGGTCTTAACCTTGTAAACTGCAGTGCATTGCTATGACTGGGCGCCATCTCATCAATTTATGCCATGTGTCCTGCTTAGTTGTCTCAGTTTTACATATGTGTCATGCTTAGTTGTTTTTTTCGCTTACATGGCATGCCATGTGACCAGTTGGACCCGCCATGTGGGACCCAACAAGCTGCCATGTGGGACCAGTGGGACCCACCGTTTGACCTGCCATGTGGGACTTGTCATGTGCGCCATGTGGGACCCGTGATGCTGGACCCAACTGCAGCCATGTGGGACCCACCATGCTAGAATATGGGACCCACAAATAAGCAAAATAATAGTGCAGCAAAATGTTAGATGGGGATTCGAACCCACGCCATACTCCTCTACTTCCAGGAGACGTAACCACTAGACCACACACACGGATGTGCAACACTACTACTTCGAAACTATTAATACAGTTGCCACTGTTGGGTTTGGGCCTTGCTGGATGAGCCACCGGATGGGCTGCTCCGAGTGGGCCGTCCTGAGTCCAGATTAGTACGGCTGCGCTGCTGGGCTAGGCCGGGTTGGCTCGGCTGGTTTTTTTTTTGGTTCTTTTCATTTATTATTTTATGTTTTCTTTAATAACTTTTAATTTGAACTCCAATTTTTACCAAATAAATATTTCAACAATCTTGGTATATCTCTGATCAAATAGGTATTTTTGAATCTAAAAATTATTCAAAAAATCAAACTACGAAGCAACTCTAGTTCAAATTTGATCCGCTTCCAATTGAATCACTAGAAATTCGTTTTTCACGAGAGGTGGATGGAAACCTCTTTACTCCCAAACATTTGGTTATTTGTACATAACATGTGGTCTAATATTTTTTTTAAAATCTTGTGGCCCAATTTTGCAATATATATTTGGTAGTCCTTCACAAAAGACCCCATTATTTAAACTTCGAAAATGAAAATTGATTTTTTCGTGCAGAGAAAT
This sequence comes from Poa pratensis, assembly GCA_947311845.1. NCBI lineage: Eukaryota > Viridiplantae > Streptophyta > Magnoliopsida > Poales > Poaceae > Poa > Poa pratensis. The sequence continues at coordinate 49,892,756 of CAMZMU010000067.1, forward strand.
GAAAACTTTCTTCGGCAACATTGTTCGCCACTCCAAGATGCACGCATGTGCACAAGATGAGATCATTTTAACAAACTATGACGTGAAAGTGGCCATAACATCCGTCATTTAGCCTGAAAGGTGTGAATCTTCGTAGATGATAGCTCATTTCTGAGAACACTTTTTAAAAATATTTGTTGTATTCCAAGTTTATAATTTTAGTTGGATACTAGGACACAAATAATGATTTTTTCGTGAAAGGAAAATAAAAAGTTTCTTCGGCAACATTGTTCACGGTTCCACGATACACGTATGTGCCCAATATGGGCATATTTAAGCAAACTATATCATGAATGTGGACATAACATTCGTCATGTGGCCCTAAAGCCATGAATCTTCGTAGATGATAGCTCATTTCTGAGAACACTTTCTTAAGAAAATTGCCGTATTCCAAGTTTATAATTTTATTTGGATACTAGGACACATATAATGACACCACGTGAAGGTTTTCCATTTATTTGATTTATTTTGAATTTCGTATGACGATTTCAAGATACGTTCAAAATGGCGGACATGACTGTTCGTAGCTAGGGGTTGAATCTTGCAAAACTAATGTTGTGTCTCTGATGAAATAGGTACTTGTGTATATAAAAATGATTTTTTCAAAAAATCTTGAGGGAACTACGAGGCACCTGTAGTTCAAATTTGACCCGATTCCTACTGAATTGTCAGAAACTTGTCTTTTTTACGAGAGGTGGGTGGAAACCGTTTGGCACGCAACAATTTAGTTCTTTCTACATTATATGTGGTCTAGTATTTTTAGAAAGTGGATTGCTCCAATTGTGCAACATATTTTTGGTAGGTGCTTCACAACAAAACCCATTTTTCGCACTCGGAAATTGAAAAATGATTTTTTCGTGAAAGGAAAATGAAAAGTTTCTTCGGCAACATTGTTCACGGTTCCACGATACACGTATGTGCCCAATATGGGCATATTTAAGCAAACTATACCATGAATGTGGACATAACATTCGTCATGTGGCCCTAAAGCCATGAATCTTCGTAGATGATAGCTCATTTCTGAGAACCCTTTCTTAAGAAAATTGCCGTATTCCAAGTTTATAATTTTATTTGGATACTAGGACACATATAATGACACCACGTGAAGGTTTTCCATTTATTTGATTTATTTTGAATTTCGTATGACGATTTCAAGATACGTTCAAAACGGCGGACATGACTGTTCGTAGCTAGGGGTTGAATCTTGCAAAACTAATGTTGTGTCTCTGATGAAAAAGGTACATGTGTATCTAAACATGATTTTTTCAAAAAATCTTGAGGGAATTACGAGGCACCTGTAGTTCAAATTTGACCCGATTCCTGCTGAATTGGCAGAAACTTGTCTTTTTTACGAGAGGTGGTTGGAAACCGTTTGGCACGCAACAATTTAGTTTTTGTGCATTATATGTGGTCTAGTATTTTTAGAAAATGAATTGCACCAATTTTGTAACATATTTTTGGTAGGTGCTTCACAAAAGCATCCATTTTACTTCAATTGGGCAAGACTGAACTATTAAATTGACACATGTGTCATATGCATGGTGGGGTCGAGAAGCGCAGGTCCCACTGGCAGCCAGTATAATGTTGAAAGGGTGATGTGAGAAAAAGTTTGGTTGCGTGGGGCCCGTCGAACCCTAACCCTATTTCCCCAAATCCACCCCTCGCTCTCTTCCCAGAAATCCTCCGCCGCCACTTCTCCTTCTCTCTCTCCATCGCACCACCTCTCCTCTCTCTCTGCTTCGCCTCCGGCCGCACCACCTCGCCTCCGGCCGCACCAGATATCCACCACCGCGACCACCGCCCACCGCAGGTCCCCTCCACCGCCACCACCTCCTCCCCCAGCTCCGGGCCCTCACGCGTCAGATCAACCACACCCGCATCAGCCTCGTCTGGAGAGAGATGCGCCGTCGCCCAGCCAGCAGGCCCAGATGCGGCGGCGGTGAGGACGCGCTGACGGCCGTCCCCGCGCGCGTCACGCTCCACAAGCGGGACCTGCACGCGGAAGCCGTGGCGCGGGCGGGGCCCGCGACGAGGTGGCGGCGGTGGCGCTCTCCTTCGACAACGACCTCGCTGCCTCCCCTGCTCGCTTGGAGGTCACCCCCCGCCCTCGGCATCTACCACCAGTTGAAGCGGCTTCGGTGCGAAGACGGAGGCACGGAGCTGCGCCTAGGGTTCTCGTGGGATGAGCCGAGGGTCGTCTCCCCCCATCCCCACCAGTAGAGCCCTCCACACCATGCTTCCCGGATCCCTTTCTCCTTCTTCTTCTTCCGTCCTGTCACAGCAGAGACGAAACGGATCTGACATTTTCTCTCTTGGTTTGTTTGTCAGGTGCGGCTTCCTCGGATGAGGCCATTCCGCGAGAATTCGCCCTCAGACGTCAAGGCCGGGTCGACAAGGACGGCGGCGCTGGCTATGGTGGCACCTCAGGTATCTCTCAACCTCGACCTAGACCCACAAGCGGCACCTCGGATAAGAAATCTGGCACATTTGTAGATCGAGATGCACACTTATCACTAGTTTTGATCTCTGCTTTACTAGTAACTGTGACCGCAATAGGATGTTTGTGGTCATATTGACTTGCAAGTTTACTATTTCCAGAACTATCATCTTATTTTCTTGTTTTGATCAACATGCCTCGTTTGCTTCATTGTAGCAATTCACTTGAAATATGATGATGATGCTATCACTTGAAATATAAATCCATTTGGTGTCAACAAGTAATAACTGAAATTAAAAATAATTACATGTACATGGATGCTATAACAGTTTTATAGCTCATGACAGCCAAATCCGACAAGACGGTTGGTTTATAGCTCACATTATACTGGTTGTGCTTAAAGTGTTTTACAAGATCATATTCTGTATTGTTTTTGTGCTTAAAGTGTTTTACAAGATCATATTCTGTATTCACTACAAATGCATGTGAAATACACGTCATAGAAGCAGATTATTAGAGTCGTACTCTATACTAGAGTGAGCCCTTAGCTTTCTGTTCTGTTGATACTTTTCATGTACTTGTGATCTAGCTCCACGATTTGATGCTATTAGTCATTGCATGTAATATGTGTAACTGGAAATTAGGATTTTATTCCATGCGAACTAGTCATAGTCTGGCAAGACCTTAAGGTTGAAATGCATCTCACTTTTCCTTTTATAAGTTGGCATCTTTTATTGTGTACACTAGAGGATGAGGTTTGTGAGTTCTATTTGAGAAATCTGTAATGCTTTTTTTGGGTGTTGAGACATTATGGCACAAGTTTTTGTGACATCAACTGTAATGCCTGCATCTCTCACAGGTTTTCCATCATCAAGGTCTTCACATGACTTGGTCTTTAGTTCTCCACGAGCGCAAACCCCCCTGCTCCATATGCCACCGTCGCCTCCGCAACCACGGTGGCACATCCTTGCAGGCCCTCTCTTCTTCGTCTCCATGCTGTAGCACGTGACTCTTCTGATAATTGATTCTACACCATTGCATTCCAAGGTAATACACAGTCTGATTGAGCTGTAGCATGTCTTCACTTGTCCTATATTGGTTGGTGCTTGAACATATCCTCAGATATTGTAGTTGCTTGCATGTTATATTCAGTGTATTGGTGATTCTTCTTTATATTGTTATAACTAATCCCTACCCAATTAAAATGACTCATCACTACCACATATAGGCGATAGTTTGAATA